>HG995382.1:20000000-21250000 GCA_905333075.3 Atethmia centrago | reverse complement strand
GTCACCAACTTCAGGAGAGCTAATGTTGATCCAGCTTCCTGCCTGGCGACTTAAATACTTTCAATGACAATACGTCACAATCCCAAATATGGAGAGAGCACACGATTTGAAAACTGTTTATTCTGCTAATCTTCCTAACAACAGATGCAATTGCACATACTATGGAAATATCGTGGATTTGCTTGTTAAATTTTAATAATTAATAACAATAAAACGGACTTCATACTTAATGTATTTTTAAAATAAACTAGTTATGCCCCCCCTCTTGAATTCGATTAGGTACTCTGTTTACTGTATAAGTATCTCTTTATACAGTGACGTTGATATACTATAAAGACAATAATCAATAAACAAACAAACATTTTTATTTATTTAAGGTATATTAGAGGAGTATTTATATTAGATGCAAACTGTTCAGGGAAGGTGAACATTTTTTATATCTGCATGCTGTTGTCGTTAAAATTTTAGGTGGCCCGGCATGTAATTGGCTATACTTGGATATCCAAGTAAGGTAAACGGAATGATGATGTGCTTAAAATTTTAGCTTTGAGCCAAAGGTTCGACATCCCTGCTCTAGTTTTACGCCTGGTTTTGAATTTCATCTTACCTTTTATGTCGAGGAATGTGTACACAAATAAAACAATCTATTTTGAACTCTATTAACAAAAAAATTAAAAATCTTGAATATAAATAGCTGAAATTATCATCGGAATTCATTTCAATTTTGAAGGCTTAAAGGGATTGTTCCAGTATGTCGGTAAGTACTCACAATATGTATTTAAATTATTTTATGTACGTAGTAAAATCGTTATAATCTTTAGATAACTACTTATCGCAATATATTGATTATTGTAGTAGGTCTATTAGTACTATTCCAACTCACATCAACGAGAACCTATTTTCAAACATTTAAAGGTTTGTTTTCTCTTTTTCAGGATACGGAAGAACTATTCAATTTTGTGCCAATGGAGCAGCCGACCGCTATTCTAAAACCAGGACAAAAATCCCTGGGTCTTGTTCCACCTTCCCGCAAGAGAGCAAGAACAGAACCAACAATATATTCTTACATAAAGAAACCAGTGACACGCGGTACAAAAATAATTAAAATTGAAATTTATGACGCTGATAATATGCCAAAATCCGAAAATTCTATCTGTAGCTGTGAAGCTGAGGTGTGCGCTCAACATGTGGTTAAAACAGTATTATTTGATGACATATACAGCAGTGCTAAAGAAATTATAAGTAAAATTCAGGATGAAATAGAAAATAAATCATAGAAATCTGTATATCCTACTTACTATCTATATTGTTACTTGTAAGACTAAAATTATGTTCTATGGTACGTTTATAATATATTTTTCATTAACTGTAAATACGATAATAATTAATATAACTTGTTTGTCAAATTACATAACCAAACGCCTATGGGGTACATAAGTTACAATAAAAAATGTATATTAAATAAAAATTCGTTTCATTTTGAATACCCTGGTAAATTATAATTTTGCTTTTAATTCGAATATGGAAAATTAACGCATCCTGTTATTATAAGTATTAATAACTTTGCCTGACCGGGATGGAATCGAACCCAGAACCACATGCTTGGCATTTCCACTTGTGAATTTGTGCAGCTTCATCAAAGACACAGTTACAAAATAATAACTATAGTAAACAATGCACGTCAGGCGTCACGCAGTCGCCGGTGTCAGATAGCTTGACAGATATGGTAATGAATTAAATAGTTTCGCTTATCCGATGACGTTACTAAGTCAAGTCGTTTCTTGTCTGATCGAGTTTGTGGGTTCAAATGCATTTATCAAAATACCTGTTTTTACAGCCATATTCCAAGAAGTAATTCGGTTTAGATACAGGCACCAGCAGCATTTGCCTTAAAAAGAACACCAAGCGGTTGGTCCGAAATTGTCACACTTAAAAGATTGCATGACAATAATACGTAGTGGAGGCATCTTGCAATCGCTCTGTGTAAAATACAGACATCCTGACACATTTAGTTTAAAAATTGAAACAAACCCATAGGTACTTGATCTTAACAATTATGTAGATTGAAGATTCCACCAATTTGAATAGCTATTTACAGTTTAGTTATAGCTGATGCATTATTAAATCTTCATCAATTTACACCTTCCATCATTTCAACTAAAGAAGAAGAACTATACGATAAATAAACATTAACATATTTGAATAGAAATGTTAATGTCATTTCAATAGTCTATTTGATTAGACAATCTATTCAATAAATAAAATTTCATCTATTTGAATATACCAATGAATTAAACAGTATATTCTAATAGACCATCAATTCAACAAACAAGATCTCTTCTATTTGAATATACATCTTCATCAATTAACGCCTTCTGTCATTTCAACTCAAGAAGAAGAACTATACGATAAATAAACATTAACATATTTGAATAGAAATGTTAATGTCATTTGATTAGACAATCTATTCAATAAATACAATTTCATCTATTTGAATAGATATATTCCAATCGATTAAATAGTATATTCTAATAGACCATCAATTCAACAAACAAGATTTCTTCTATTTGAATAGACATTTTTTTATCTATTTGAATATTGATAATTGGGGTGTCTGGATCTACTTTGATCCAGATGCCCCAATTATATACTACTAATTCTCTAAAGCCTTATTCTTAAGAATGAACAGTTATTTATCTTAATAGTGTCTACTTTTTATATGCATATTTTCAGAGGCACTCAGAAGCGAATAACCGCGTCTTGCCGTCTTAAAAAAAACAGCAATTTCTGCCGAAATTCATTCGCTAAGGCAGACAATGCACTGGGTAGATAAGATAGACTGCGGCCACGAATATCTGAAATTGTAGATTTTAAAAGTAAAATTGTCAAGGGGCCGCGGGAAGGCACTAAAGGGTTACCGAGGCCCCTGGCAACACAGGCAACGGAAGGAATACGGGTGGGTTTTAGTCAGTAAGAGTCTGACACACTGTTCTTCCCGCTCCACCCTGAGGGGTTATATGATGATTTCCCACCCAAAAAAAAAACCCGTAGCCAACCCGCGTAGCAGCCCGTAGGAGATGCTACCAGTGGCGTAGCAGTAAGGATTTTTAAGTAAAAGGGTCGTGTAATACCGTATCGTAGATGCGATGTCGTAGACCGTAGCAATTTGCTGCGGTACGATTCCTAGGAATGAGTTACCTACTATCAAATGATCAAAAATGCTTTGAAAAAGGTTATAATTATTTGTCTAGTCCCAAGAATTCGTTTAACGGCCTCCCTGCAGCAGACTTTCAACCTAGTGTATCATCAGCCTAACATTGCATCGGTCTAACCCAACACGTGAGAGGTTGCGAGGCTAAATCTAATCATTATTTGAGCCGCACGCACGGGTTTAATGGTAATGGCGGACGGCATACTCGGGGGAGTAAAAAAACATGCCGTTTTCCCCTTTAAGGCACCGCACCACAGCCTTTCTTAATCGGTATGTCGACCGACAAGTCTGCGACTGGTCTGGACGTGAGAAATGGGGACTCGACTGCGTTCATTGCCCGATATACCAGTGCTTGATACTATGGACGGCCATTACAGGCCAATTTGATCGACCGAAACGAGCGAATTAATCTGTAATGTTTAGAGCTCGAGCCGTTCATGAATTATTGCTGAGAGCGTGTTTCTATGAGTTTAATGTTTGTGAATTATGTGTGATTGCTGTTACAAATATTCTAAATAGCATCCGTTTAACATCATTACTAAGAAACGACATAATTACTATGTCTCAGCTGCACTAGAAAGTCGTGATTCATCGTTTCTGGCATAAAAAACCGGCCAAGTGCGTGTCCACGCACAATGAAGGGTTCCGGAGTTGGGATGAATTTATCCCGTAGTTGAAAAACATTCCAACTGCAAATGTAAGTTTGTACGCACAATATTGAGTGATTTACCATGTTATTTTAAGACTATAGTCTTCTTATACTGCTTATTCTTTTGTAATTTATAAGTATAGAATCTCTGTATTTGTTTCAAAATTGTAAGCTCAGCAGTTTCGGAGATAGGGTAATGTTAAATTTCCATCTATTTTCTTTAATAACTTTAAAACTAATTATTATTATTTAAAAACTGGATGCCTGGATGTCGGTATTATCCAAAGTATTTTGGCTGAATCGACATCGGAGCGGGCTTTTAGGCTTTATGAGTTAGCATTCTATGATAATAATAATTAATATAACTGCTAGTAAAGTTAAGGTTATTTGTATTTTAAGTTTAATTTAAGGTTAGGCCTAATGGACTGACATGTTTATAAGTCCTTAATAAATAAATAGAAAAAAATAAAATATTTTTACATTATAAAAAAGTATATTTGAAATCTTCGTATCAACCTTTCATTTGATATGTCACACGGCACAGTTTGCAAAACATTTTTTTATTAAATTCTCCCCAAAAAGAACCCCATATGCAAAATTAATTTATTTACGTTACACGTTCGTGTTCGGGTTACAGAAATTCATATGTGTACCAAATTTTAACATAATCGGTCCAGTAGATTCGGAGCAAATCGGCTGTGACAGACGGACAGAGAGACAGACACACGAGTGATCCTAAAAGGGTTCCGCTTTTTCCTTTTAAGCCCTAAAATGAATAAAAGCATGTATTGTATAATTGCATGGCACATGTGTGAGCACTTAGTACTTACTATAAAGCTACCATTTACTGGGTACATCTTTAATTGAGTTTAATGTGCCCTGGCGGCTGAGAGTATGTCATGCTTGCTCAAATGTCTCGCTGGTGGTGGCGTGTGTGTTGGATCATTAAGCTCTCTTCAAAATGGTTGAGCTGAATGGTACTGATCCATGCATCATGTTCGTGAACGGGCGCCGTGAGTAGAGGCTGGTCATTTCTTAGCCGCCATCGCCACGGCTTATTTTAATTTTTCAATTGTTTTTATCTTTTTATTACGGACACTTTTAACGTGCACGTCTTTCTACATTGTTCTCACATGTATAATTTCAACACGAATGATGTAACCAATATTTTTGTAACAATATTTTAATTTAAAAGAGTGTCCGTGGAGTTTCTTGCCCGTCCTCTCCATATAGGAACCAACTACGCTTTGGAATGGCCAACTAGCTTCATCTTTCTGACTGACCGACCCCTTGACAATTCAAAAGTGCCTGTACTTGGTTTATTTGAAAAATGCCGAGTTTTTTGAGTTCAAATTATGCCTTTAACTTATCTGTAACCATTCGCAAAATAAATTCCATCGGATTAGCAATCTTATCTGTGCAATAAACTACGAATCATGTCTAACTGAAAGCGATCGTTTAATAGAAAATAAATGGAACGTCTGATCTAATTCTAATGGCAAAAACAATTTTACCTTCATCGATCAAAACGTCACTTTTGTCAGATAATGTTTAACTTTCTAATTGAGATAAGATGCTTTAAGAACTGGTTGTGTGTCGTCTAGTTAACGGATGTCGCCTGGTCGACACCGGGCTAGAGACCAGTGGACCCGACCTGCCAAACCGGACGAAGCTCATTGAATTTATGTGAAGAATTAACCACAATACATAATGTATAGTCCACGAAATCGGGCTCACATGTCGAAACATCTCATGTTACGAGCACAAACATAATCGGACTCAGTTACTGGAATGTATGAGTATTGCTGTATAAATATTTTACATGTTACGAGAATGGTGTAATGAATCGATGTCGGAAAAAACGAGTTATCTCTCATCGGTACCTTTCTCTCGACTTGTTTATACTAAATCAGACTGAGTAACGTCGAACATTGAAAACACGCATACACTTGGCACACGTTCCAGCTGAAACACAAACAAATAATATGTTGGACCGGTCTGCCGCTTTATATAGTCTTAAAATAGGTATGTTTTCATAAACCCGATATGAGAGTTTACGCAGAACTAGTCTCGGGAATGAGGTCAAACGAGTTGGCATGCGATCCTCTGTCGGTCCGCTGAAATATGCCAACGGTATTAAACAATACGTTGGCATCTTAATGTTAACACCCACTGGAGAAACTTGGGAACTAAATGTTGCAAACTCGCCAATTGTTTCATAGCTAAATAAAACTTTATTCTAATTGAAAGGAAATAAACATAGATTATTCAGGAGACTTGCAACTAGAAACACGGCTTAAATCAGCAGTAGAGGTCGTAAATACGTGACGTGATGGTACATTCATTACGATAACAATAGCAATTGAAATGCCATCGTGTTACGAGTAGGAGTATTATATTATCAATCGTGTCGTGTCGTTCAATGCACTGCCTTATCGTCTTTGTAATTAACTTGAATGGAAACTTGTTTATAAATCTTATTGATCACGTTCCAGTCCCGCCGACGATATGTGTATCTTCAAAGACGTAACATTAAACTTCGGAACGAGAATAAAAACGAGATTTATAGACATTATTTCGGAGAAAAAGATAATTTACTTTCAAATATTGGGAAATCTAAAATATTGTCTGTAAAGTGACATAAATATTTCTTAATCCCTACAATAAATAAAGTAGACGGTTTCAATATTGAAACAATTACTAAACGTATAATTCCTTATGAATGAAGCATGACAAAAAAAAAATCATCACAAGCGACTGGCTTTTTTTTCGGTATTTTTTGTTTGTTTTGTGTTGCGCTGGCAAAGCTATCATGGCTCATGTTGAAAGGAGTTTTTATTTTCCGGGTTGAAGCGAACCTTCACGGGCGGTCGGTCGAAAAAGGAAGCCATTGCAAATGCGCCGAATTCGGCTTTATTTTGCAGACCGAAAACCGGAGCAAAAACCTTAATTGATTGTACAGAGACCGTGTCGAGAGATTCTTCCTTCGACAATGAATAAAAACACTTAAGTGACAACTGTTGCGTAGTGAGATGAATAAAAAATGTTGGAAACGAGGTCAGTTTACATCGACTAGTGATGTGCACGCGTCGTAAAAGTTACGATCCATTACTTTATTGTGGGCATCGATTGTAGGCCGCCCACTCTGCCTATACCATGTGCATAAGTGCACATAGTACGCCGTAGTTGTTCGTCGATAATAACTGGCTGGCCATGAATTTCAATAAATTTGTGCAGTAACATTTATACCATGTGTGGCTGTCGTAATCAAGTCGTAAATTTCACGTAGACTCGATTGCTATTATCTGGTAAATATGCCGCCATTTTAGATGCTAATAAATATTGATTGTCTGGTATGTAAACGGCACAAACATGACTATTTAAAAATATCAATAACAAATTAAGAATCGTTTCTTTTTTGCTTGAAAACAATTAGAAAAATCGTTTAAATCCAGAAATAGAGTTATTAGAAAAGGAACATGAACTTTAATATATAGAAATAAAATCATAAATATTTCTTTTTCTTCAAATTCGGAAAGTTTTACTTTATAAACAAAAAATAAAAAGTTAAGCTTTCAAAGAGCTGAAAGTTTTGTAAATTGAAATGATCTTAAAGCGGAAATGGGGCATTAAATATTGATTAACGAGATAATGTTGGCGTTTCGCGGAAGCCAATAAGTCATCGAGCTATTTGTGAGGCTAGACGCGTCAGAATTCAGTAGCTAGCCACTCGATATCAGCTCCGTTTGTTTGCCAACATAATGTTACGCAAACGCTTCCTTCCTATTGATCAATAAAGTGTTAGCATAGTAGTAACGAATCTCTTCTACGTAAACGTCAATCATTCCCCTACACACGATATTGTGGTCAGAGTCCTAATAAAATATAAGGACATATTATACATTTTTTAAATTAACATGTTTTTGTTGCATAAGTTGTATACTCACGTTTTTAACTTGTTGACCAGTCAATAGCAGACGCACATTGTCTACTCACACAGTATCTACTTATACTTCAAAATCGTAGTGGTGGAAAAGTATGTAGGTACATTGAAAATTTTCACGAAATTCCTTCAAGAATCTAGAAATAGCTGAAAAAAGCAACACAACCGAATGAAAAAACGGAACAGCCAATTTGCTCCGTATCTAATGGACCGATTAAGTTGAACTTTGGTATACCTATATATGAATTTCTGTGACGTTATAGAAAAAACAATTGTTTTACATCCTGTACCGTATGACACATTAAAGGAAAGGGCATACTGTGAGGGTCTCAATTAGTTTTAAGGTTACCTATTTATGAAAATAGTTGAAAGATGACCCCACTTATCTCCGAAACTACGGAGTTAGACCTCTCTCCGAAACTATTGAGACCAAAACATGTTCTCCCACACGGAATGTATGGGAGAACATGTTTTTCAACTAAGTACAATGTTAAACTAGTTCTTGGGATAAATTCATACCAACTACGGAACCCTTCATTGTGCGTGCTCCGATACGCAGTTGGCCGGTTTTTACAATTATGTCTGTCTGTCTGTCTGTCTGTCGATTTGTATGTTTGTTGTCTTATAACGTGAGAACGGATTGACGAACTTCATTGAAACTTTTACTGTTGTAGAGCTACTAACTTAAAACTGGGGCAAGTCTCTGATGTCTCATCTCAACCGAAAACTGAGCTGTATCCCGACACCTTGATAATAAAGGCTCCTACATACTGGCGCGACGCGACCCAAAGACACCGCGTGTAGCGCTACAAGCGGTGCCTTTGTGTCGCGACGCGTCGCGCGACAAATCGCGCCAGTATGTAGGAGCCTTTATGACTATTGCGCAAATCGGTAGATTCAATGAATGCAATGTTTTTATTCGAGATTCACGCGGGCGGAGCCGCGGGCACAGCTAGTACGCAATAATTCCGTATTATTTATGAATGTTTACATAATATATGTATTTTACTCTGTCATACCGTGGAAGACGCACATATGTTACGTGTTTGCTAAAGGCTTTTTATAAACGGCTTGTAGTTATAAAGATCGACTATAAATGGAAACAGATCAAGGTGGAGGAAATTTATTCAGTATGTATTATCAGGGCCGGATTTAAAGGTTTGGGTGGAGGCTCTGGGGCAACAGTGGAGGTACCGATAAAAATTTGAAACAAACCAATATTTTTTTTCCACAGTTTTCAATCATTTCAACAGGGTGGATTTTTGAGACGGGCAGTAAATAGGTACCTTAACCGTTGTACCTACAGGAAAACGGTCTAGGAGACTGTCCTTAAACATTTGTTGAAAAAATTTGAGAAAATGAAAAAAGGTACCTTGTGAATGTGAACTTTTTTGGACACAAAGCATGTACTTATTTTTTTTTTATATAAAAAACAAATTGTGTCCTTCCTTGTGGAGGCCCGGGGCTAGAGCCCCGCCGTAAATCCGGCCCTGTGTATTATCTTCCCGGTTGTTGACTGAATAATCCGATCAATTTGCGTCATTGATACATTTGAATTTCATGATCCTATCGTAGTTATCTACACCATCTTACCTTGCATTACGAAATGTTTCGATCAAAATATCAAACTGAATTTAAAACCAGTTTGCCACTACAAAATGATCTTATTTGCATTGAAAAGAAAATGTCGTGAACTTGAACTGTGAACAAAAATTCATTTAGCTGAGTGTCGCATAAGCAATAAAGGTCATTGAGAACCCACGCGAACTCGGTTCCCATGGCCGTCGGAAACAATACCAGAATCGCGAGACTCGAGCGCATAAAGCCGAGAACAATCGGGCGAATGGAAACAAGAGAGCGATATAAATCAAGCTAAGCATTGCGTGCATCGGCCGGCCATAGATCCTCGCGTTTCAGCTCGCCGGCCCGCCGCGCCGCGCCGCACCGCTTATAATTACCGACTACTTTCGCCAACCGACGGCCCGCCGCCATCTTGCTATTTATATTGCAAAATGGCGGACGGCGCGCAGCACGTGTTCCTCTTTCTTTTGTTATATAGAGAAACTGTCGCTCGTGCATTTCAAAGGCAGAATGTGCTAATAATTTATTTGAAGCATAAGAGCGGCCGAGATACTGAAATTCACTAGTTGTACCTTCATATGGATTTAGAGCTCGAGTCGCGAACAAGGTCTCTAAGAATTTACATTGAATAGGGAGCCGTTAAGTTGCGATGTGACTGGACGCAAGGAAGGTCACCTTGACCCAACGAGCGCGGCAGTTTGTCTTGCTGACTGAATAACTTGGAATTAAATTAAACTTAAATGCTTCATTCCTAAATAACACATTATTATTAAAGATGTTAATCAACCGACCGACCTTATCAGTAGTCGTATCCCTGTGTAAATAGGTTATGTTATAGGACAAGGTACGGATTGCATTTATGTATTTACTTACAGTCAACTGTGGCAACTTTACCCATAAGTACCTACTATACTTAAATATATCTCGATTCCAAAAAATCTGTTGCCGCCATTTAATATTTTATTACAGAATTTTAATATTTTTTGTAACAGATTTTTACTAATCGAGAGATATGTAAGTACTTACCCACTGTAGTACTCATGGGTAAAGTTGCTTATGGAAAGTAAACATGCCACTGTTGACAGTACTGAAATTCACAAGGCTGTACCTAATTAGAGTGGAGTGAATATTTAAAAAGGAAACCAGTTTACCTGCGACTACAAGTAGTCTTTCGAGTTAAAAGATAAATAGTTCTAGTATTACATGACACACAAAAGAAGTGCGTCATTATTTATGTAAACAAGTCTACTGAATGCTATACAAATATTGGAACAGTAACCAATGTTTACAGAGCTCTGTATAAGAACAAAGGATATTGATGAACTTGAAAAATCAACAATGTTATCAATAGAGCAATAAATAGTCGATAACGAAATTGTACAACTACCTAATACATCACACTCATATCGAATTGATAACTCTTATCTGAAGTAAGTGGGTCAGCTCTAACCATACCGATGGCAAATTACAATGTTGAATAATAATAACGTGTAACGTGCTATAAATTGGAACTTTGTTAAAATAATGTTGTTTTCGTAAATACATAGCAACTATAATCCGTTGAAGATAACGTCATGTGTATAAAATTAGAATAAGCTTACGTATTGAACTTCAAAAGGGTAACGTGTAGATTTGAAGGCTTCCTGCTAGTTAGCTGATCGTGCTACAGGAAACCGAAATCGAATATAATTTCAATGCAGATCTTGCAAAAGCGTTCGCTTAGTATTCAGCTAGTTTGCAGGCCAATGGCGAGCGACTATGATCGGGTCCGGTCGGCGGTGCCCGTCTGAATATGTATGAGCGACTCTAACACACGCACGGGTTTAGCCGTGACACACATCCTCGGCAAATATCTAACCGATTCTTCTCACCTTACATGCTTATTGAAATGTTCCACGCCATTAAACTACATATAAAAATTGAATAAAGCAACTAGGTATGTATTTAACTTGTCAAAAACAAGTTTAGCAATTTTTAATTCATTGTTTAGTTTACATTTTAAAGCGCTAATGTAATACTTAATGAAATCATGTTTAAAAATATATGTTACAACAATTAATTAATTAATACGGAGAACACAATAGACTCAGCTTTCTTCGATCAATAATAGTTCATCGAAGGTATTAGCCTAGCCAAGTAATCCTTGATAACCATAAGCTAAGTCATAAACATTCATCTATTCAATAGTCGTTAATCTATTTCAGTTATTTCCGTTCACTCGGCGTCCTTTATATGCGATAATTGCGTTGCGTCCGATCGAAGGCCAATGGCCTCATTTCGTGGCATCGCATTTGTCAATATTTGATTAAGCGTAGTAGAATTTATGGCCCACAAAATCTGTTCATACAAAAGCAAAAAAGCTAACTCGATGTTCCGAGTACGATGGGCATGACATCACGTCGTGCGAGCCGAGAACAATGTGAAGAACCCAAAATCCCGTATTAATGCCTCGAAGAACAATGAACATATAATAAAAAAATGCGAATACAATGACGCTTCGATAAGACAGAACATTTAACCTCGGATGTAAGATGAAATAGGTAGGAAAGTCCTGAGTTGTTTTAAGGCTTCTACATACTGGTGCTACTTGTCGCGCGACGCGTCGCGACACAAGGGCACCGCTTGTAGCGCTACACGCGGTGTCTTTGTGTCGCGTCGCGTCGCGCGACAAGTCGCGCCAGTATGTAGGAGCCTTTACATATGCACAATTTTATCGTATTGTCGGAAAGAAGACATCAAAGTACCTAGGTATCAAAATTATGTCATTCAACCGGGACTTTATTCAGCGATTTTAATGAGTCATTAGTATTTGTAGAAAACACATGTTGTCCAGCTATTCTCTGTCTCATAAGACTCGTTACCCACATCTGTCATGCTCACGGTTACGTTGTTAACACATGTTAGCTAATGGCCCCTTCCCGACAAGCCACGCTTGCTACGTGCTTATAAAATAAACGTTTAATTGTAAAATGTTATCGCTATATCATCCTAAACTCCAAAATAACGACGTAAAATTTACTTCAGAATGAACATTTTAACGGTAACAAAGCTAATAAAGATGCAATCATCAAAACGGAGCAAAAATGCAATAGCGAATTGCGATGCACAATAGAAAAGAAACGAGAATTAAGGCTCATACATACTGGCGCGACTTGTCGCGCGACGCGTCGCGACACAAAGGCACCGCGTGTAGCGCTACAAGCGGTGCCTTTGTGTCGCGACGCGTCGCGCGACAAGTCGCGCCAGTATGTAGGAGCCTTGAAGCGTGCGAAGTGTTGGTGCGCGACGTGGGAAAGCGAATGGCGGCTTTGGTGCTGGCGGCCATCTTGGATTGGGCTCGTTCGGAAAACATCACGTGTCTACGCGTCCGCCTGGCAACAGCGTACAAGCGCTAAACGGAGCGGAACAATTCGTGTAACACCACGTGGTTTTTTATTTGTGCAACATTCCGATGGCCGACGGCTATTGAATTTATTGATTGGTTCGCGTACTCTTTCAGCAGCTGCATTGATAAAATAATTTATTTATTTTATTAATGCAGCTGCTGAAAGGTTGACTAGCAGGTAGATTTGTAAATTGTATGCTTCAAATTTTGAAGCATGCAATTTACAAATCTAATAAATAGTATTATATTCTAACCTCACATTACGTACCGTTTACCTCCTTGCGCGCAAAAACGGTCAAGCACGTTTTAAAATATTTTCAAATGAATACTTTGCAAGCGACATTGTCAAAGATTTTTTTTTTGTTGATAGGACGTGGGTCGTGTAAAATTGCTTTAGAATAAAAAAAAAAATTACATGGCTGTTATTGAGTAAAATACCCATGCTTTATTATAATTCTTTAAGTGGTACTATGATACCCTGGTTCATCAACTGTACATTGTAAACAAGTTAGAAATCAATCATTTCTCCAAATCCTAATTATAAACTACTCAATACTGAATTCTTTATTGCATTCCATAATGCATACATATAATAGTTGGTATGTTAAAACATCAAATCAATTATAGACCCGCACAGCAAAGTTAATTTTTAATTTGTGAAATGTCGCATGATACACATATTGGTGCATAAGAACTTAAGGTATCCGGAGTCTGACGTTCAACGGTAGGAGAGAGGATGAAGCGCCTTCATCCTATCCTACCGTTGAACGCCAGACTTTTGATAAGAAAAAACAAAAAGATAATAATAATTAAATTAAAATAGTATAATTAGCTTTTACGGTATTTATATTTTATACAAGTATTTATATATTTGGTTTTAAGTTATATTTATGTATTTTAATATTATGAATTGCACAATTATTATAATAGACTAAATATTTACAATTTTGTTGAGTCTTGATCAGTCTTGAACTCTGTAATAAGAAGATAGTATAGTGACGAAAATCTATGATTGTATACTTCACATACCCAACAAACAGTTACAAGGTTTGCTATAATGTAGTGTTAGTTACTCGAGAAAAAATTACTCATACTATTTGCTTTTAGATTGATGCCTCGACCCAGTGTGAAGTAAAGATGGTAGACAAGAGCACAAACCATAAAGTAAGAAAAGCTACTAGTGTTGTTACACTGGAAGTGCCATCTTCACAAGAAACTTCTTCTGCGGCAACTCCTATCTCTATTTGGATGAACATCAGAAACAGAAGAATCATCAGTGCTTGAACAAAATAAGAAAGACTTGCAGCATAGAAAAAATATGTTAGACATCATATCAGATAAACCAAAAATGTATTTAGGATTGCCATAACAGTACTTATGGCTTATAGATTACATTGTACAAAAAAGCTTAATAAAAATTGACTCTATTTATCTTGTTATAACTTTACTTAAAATTAGGCAAAATCATTCCATAGAAAGAATAAGTGACCAGTTTCAAATATCAAGAACTAAGTTGTCGTCTGTGATATTAACAGGAATTGAAGTCCTAGGTAACTTTTTTCAAAATTTTATTTATTGTTCACAGCTAAAACAGATCAAACAAAACCTACCTTTAGTTTTTAAAATAAGGTATTCTGATGTACAAATGATAATAGATTGTTTTGAAATACAGATTGCAAAACCTTCAAATCCAGTAAAGCAAGCACAGACATGGTCTCAATACTGTAAAGTATTTGATAGGCTGTACCCCTAATGGTTTTGTAAGCTTAATTTCAAAAGGTTATGGAGGAAGAATATCTGACAAAGCCATAGTTGATAAAAATAACTTATTAAATGTTTTGCAAACAAATGCTGTTGTTTTAGCTGATAGAGGATTCAAAGAAATTGAATCAGTATTAAGTTCACATGGTATTAAACTCAGGTAGCAAACAAACTGTTATCGAAGTTATACAAAGCAAAGTAATAGCAAGCTTAAGGCGCTGACAATACCCAATTGACCAAAATAGGCTTCTCTTAAGAAAAAGAATTGCTAAATCTGTATAGTTTGTGGTAGAGGAAAAAATATATGTTAATTTTGAACATATTTCCCAGAACTTGGTTGTTACCAAAACACGTTTTGAAAAAAAATCTAGATACAAACTAACGTTATACTAACCTCTTACCTTGAGTTCTAATCCAAAATATCTGCATTTAATATCAACATACGTTACGTATTTAATTAATAACAAGAACGTCTTATTTGAATGCAGAACTTGGTTGTTTTTATTTTCGATTACTCAACTCAATTCTGAGTAAAAAGATAATTGGTTCATATTTTGCAATGAATTACAAACGTTTTGTCATCGCGCTTCTCTTTCTTTTCTACGCAATCTGACAGTGACCGCGGTTTAGGTGTTGTCAGCGTCTTAAGAGTCCATGTTGAAAGAGTTATCAGGCATGTAAGAGAATTTTCCATACTCAAACCACACTCTGTTGTAAATTATAAATATGTTTCATGTTTAGATGAACTTGTTGTCATAGCTTGTGGCCTAATTAATTTACAGGGAGAAATAATAAAAAGTTATTAAGAATATAAACTGATTTATTATTTTTTAACACTTTTAAGTAATTTAGGAAATATATATAGGCTCCAAAAAAGCTCTGCTTTGTTGATAATTTCATCAAAATCAACCCAGACTACATGAATATTTTTAGTAGTCTCAAATAAAGGATCTGCAACACAGAATAATCCTTTAGATTTCTTACAAGCTAGCATTTGGCATAATAATTGTGTTTTATATTTGTTATTAACAATATAATTTTTAATATATGATTAAACAGCTTTCTCCGAGGGTGGACATTTTATTTCCATTACAAAATCCTCACCAACTCCATCTGGAGATGCTCCCAATATACCATTAATAAACATAAAGCCTGATTTTTCTATTTTAACACCTAATTTCTTTTGAATAATTTGTAGTACTCTGTTTTCTTACCTCCTTCCTCTTAATATAGCTTTTAATATATTATGTTCCACTAATGTTCCATCTGTCTTACAATGTGCAGCTTCATATAATTTAGAAGCTGTCAATCTTCCTTGGCGTATACTATACCAGTACTTGCTTTCAGACTGCCCTAGAGATTTTGAATTAATTTCTAAGATAATCTCATAATTTATGAGTTTGTTCAAATAATCTCTGAAGTTGGAATAGTTGTGTATAGTTTCTACATCAATAAATTGTAACATGATATAAAAAATATTTTTTGAATCTAATTTATTTCCTTCACAAAATTTTAAAATTAGTGAGTTCCCAATATTCCGTTGGTTGCACTCTTCTTCAAATTCAATTATGATAGTACTATCTTTAAGCTGATCCCAGTGGTGCTAGATAACGATTTGATACTGTGGTCTCCCTTCCATCTGGATATCGGACATATGAGTAATCCGGGTTACTGTGTAAAAGTTCCACCTCCTCAACAATTGGTTCATATTTGTTACTCCTTTGTGCTTTCTTCAGTAGGGGTCAGCTTAGGATTTTTTGCTTTTGGAAATATTTCTTTGCTAGTAACTTGTTCTGTGCTCGCACTTGATAGTGTATTATTCCAGTAGCATTCAACTGCTGTTGATGATGGTTCTGAACTTTTTTTTGCCAGCCAAAAATAATGTCCCCGCGTCGATTGTTAACAAAGTTTTACACCTTCAAAAACCACTTTAAAATCTGCAACTGTTTCGGTCGAAATTTCGAAAAATAAGTTTGTATTTGTAAACAATTACGTAATTAAAATTAGGATAGGATTCGATTGAAAATGACAGATGTGAGATGGATGACGTTGTGTTGTGAGATTTTTTTTTTAAATTATGTACTAGTGAGGAAACGGCACAATCTTGTGTGCCACTGATGACGTCACCTACTTTCAATATTTAAAATATTTAAATATTAAAAAATCAAATAACTATTGAGCCAATCATCAAAATATTCAAATTAGTTTCTCAAAATGCTCTAAATTTTCATAAAATAAAATAAAATCGAAATAATTGATGAGTGCACCCGTAGTCCTAAGTCCGTAACACAAAATATATTGATGGGCCGAAGGCTTCCCATAAGTTATTTCCCCTCAAGGCGCTGAAAAGAGGCAAATGACTAAATAAAGCTTGTTTTAAGAAAAAAAAAATCCAAATCTGTATAGTTTGTGGTAGCGGAAAAAATATTACTCTGCTCTCCGTCAAATAAAATAGTAGCACACCATGCAAAGCAAGGAATAAGATAAGGTTGCCAGTGATACTACGCGTGTGTTGTGTACTTGTGTGCGAGGAGTACGCGCATGCGAGCGAGACGGCGACAGAGCGCTTGTTCTAGACTAGTTTCGCTAATAATCGCTATACAGCAGTGGCGATTGCCGCGCCGCGGTGACTGCTTGTGTTTGTCTTTTGTATTTGAATTGCAGACATTCGTGGAGTGAAAAGCACGTCGCTTTGAAAATGTATGAAGCACGGGTTCTACCACGAGGACGTTCATATTGCAGTGTCAACGGATGTTTCAATACATCGGAGTCTAAACCGGGTCTCTCGTATTTCAGACACCCTTCGAACGTGGAAAGGTCAGTCGACATTGAATTTTTAATAGGTACCTTTTTCATTACAGAAATACGCTGTTTAAAATCATTTAGTTAATCCCAATTGAAATGAAGCGTGACTAGTAATAACGAAACTAAAAACAGCAGTGTCAAAGAAGAATTGTGAGACTGACGGCGATGGAGAATTCTTATAACCTTTCCTCCCTCCTTATTGCGTAGTTCTCACATTATTGTGTTTGTAGAGTAGGCCGCACGTCAGTGGTTACACTGACTTACCTGAGCTGACCTATCGTAGTAAGAAGTTTCAGTGAAATAAGAGGCCAGCTTAGACTGTTTCTGTTACCACTAAAGTGTAAAAAATACGTTCGCGTCGTCGCCGCCGCCACGCGCGCCAGTCGCGCGCATGCGCGCGGCGGCCTCGCAGTATGGTGGACGACACCGAATATCACTAGTCTGTTTTTTTTAACGAACGAGTACCGAAAATTTTGACTGCGTTTCTATTGGTCCACGTAATCAACATGAAGTCAAAGAACAAAGAAAAAAACAAGAACAAAGGCGTTGGCCCCACCCCGACCAATGACCCATCTTACTCTGTCAATATCGGAAATGTGCGAGAGACACACTCAGTATTATTTAAAAAAAACAGACCATAGGGCCCGATCAAATGTACACCACAACCACACCAGTAATTAACAATAAAATGTTTTTTCAGGCGGCTGAAATGGCTTGAATTGATAGGCCGAGAAGAATTGATTGATAGACCCGGAAAAAATTATTGCGTTTGTGAAGTCCATTTTAATGTGCATGATATTTTAACGGGTATGAAACGCAAAACTTTAAAAAAGACTGCGTTGCCTGCTCTTCATTTACCGCTTCAGTCGCCGAGCGAATCTGAAGAAACATTTATGGACATGGAATCTTCCGTGAAAATTGAAGAATGTGAAGATCCACTAAGTTTGGTTGCTAAACTTCTACCAGAGGGTACAAGGAAAAGAAAATTAGCGTCACCAACCCCATGTAGCAGCAAAAATGTACTTGAGACTCAAAACAGTAGCTTTGTTTATTTGGGACAAGATACGTTTCAAAGATTGTGCAATAAATTTCTGACGAAAGAACTTGCTGACATAGTCAAAGCTCAAAGTAATTTAAAAAATTGCACAGGTAAAAAATGCCTTGATATCAACCTAATGAACTTGAATTTATACTACAGCAATCCACATGCCTACCGAATGCTACAAGCTGCTTTACGTCTGCCATGTTCTTTTAGTTTACATATGAATATAATACCGATAACCACAGAAATAAAAGGTACTTTTATGTCGCTGTTTACAAGTAAAGTTGACAGCATGACAGATATGGAAAAGAACTGCTCAGCTGTAATAAGTTGTATATCTTTAAAGCCCAATTTATTTTATAGCATAGATCATGATGTAATTGTTGGTTTCCTCGATATCAATGGAATTAGGTTACCAGAAACAGCAGAAAAAGCTTATGTTATGATGGTGCGCGGAATATATGGTAATTGGAAACAACCTGTTGGATACGCATTGCTGTCTAAAGGTGAAAAGTCTGTTGAGTTTAATGAATGGATTGACGGATTATTAGAACAGCTATTCAAAATCGGACTTAACGTTCGGACTTTTGTCTCAGATACAGGAAACGAATTTATTAACGCAGCGAAAAATAGATCTGTTACTATCGAGAAACCGTATTTCTTCATCAACGATAGAAAAATATACTACATTTTTGATGCTCCACATCTTATTAAATTAGTTCGCAACCTTTTTATACAACATGATGTTCTTTTTCAAGATCGTCGAGCTAAATATGAACACGTGCGTAGTTTTTATGATAAGGATAAAAAAAAAGAATTCAAACTTGCGCCCAAATTAACTAGGAAGCATATTTATCCCACAAATTTCGAGAAAAATGAACTACGCTATGCTACACAGCTACTTAGCAATTCTGTAGCCACTGGAATATCAACCTACGTCGACTTTCACGTTATTGATCCATCTGGAAGAGACACTGCAGATTTTATTAAATTAATGAACAATTTGTTTGATTCTTTGAACTCGTCTGACATTAACGACACTAATGACTATAAAAGCGCTTTTCGTGGCATAAAATCGCAAGTAGATTTGTTCAATGAAATGTTGATATTTTTCAGAGACGTAAAATTGTGTGATATAAAATTTGATTCAAAGTTTATTGAAGGTTTTCAAATAACAATTACATCTATCTTACAGTTATTTGATGACATTAGGGCAGACGGATACAATTTTTTGCCAACAAGACGGCTGAATCTGGAAGTAATTGATAATTTGTTTGATCAAGTTAGAACAAAATGTGGCATAGCCTCAGAACCTACGAGTTGGCAGTTTGTGTCGACTTACCGAAAAATTGTATTTTCCAATTTGATAAAACTTCAAAAAAGGAAAATTTCCACAGAAGATTTGACAAAATGGCTTAACCAGATTCAAACCAATCGGTTTAAACGAGCCCAATCTGATAAACCGGTGAATGTAATTCAAGACTCCGAAAACGAAGCTGAGAGCACTTTTAAAATTATGACTTCAGATTACAACAAACGGGAATTTAAAAAAAAACATCGTCTTTTCGAAGTTAGCCACTACCTCCTGGCGAAATGTGCTGAAAAACACGAATGTAAATTTTTTAGATCATATATCAAGCCATATAAAAATATACCCAATTTCATTGAAGAGAGTCGCTATCGTGGCTACAGAGAATATACTAAAGACCAATGTAAGAGTTTGTTAGTTGTGCCGTGCGATAATTTTGTTCAATTTGTGAAGAGAATGGACGCACAGTTTGTTCCATGCTTTATAATGGTAAATTCTAAGCGCAACATAGCGCAATTACTGTATAATAGTATTATCGACGAACCCTATAATTCTCCACCGTGCGGCTGTTTTCCTAAGCCTTATCTAGTAAAACTGTTTGTAAGAATGAACATGTATAATGTCATTAAACTTAACAATAAAGCTTTTGGTTTATCCCGATCGAATGCTGAAAAAATAGTTATTAGTCGTTTATAAATACATACTTTAATAAATATTATTAACTCACAAAAATCGTGTTTTATTAAAGTTACTTTATTAAGTACGCAAAGGTGTGTCATTATTAATTAGGTACTTAGGTGAAAGTTATGCCTGTAGGGCCAGGAATAATAACTATAATTATAGAGAATTGTACCTAGCAGGTATTAACTTTAAAAAACTCCTCTAAAGGTGTCTTCTTTCTCGTTTCTGAAGAGGACGAAATTATTTTGATTAACCGACATCAAAAAGTAGGTGTTTCTATGTTTGGCTGTATAATAACTTTTTTATAGATAGATAGATAGACAGATGAAACATTTATTCAATGCACACAAAAGACATAGCACAACACACAATAGCACAATTCATAGATAACAAATATTCTATTAAAAAATTCTATTAAATTTTATTTTTATTTTTTTTTATTTCTGTTAGTAATTTTTATTTATTGTATTTATATTTATATATCTATGTTTATCAATATTTTCGTCAAGTGTGGACCGATTTTGGATTTTTTTTTTCATTTGGTAGAGGAAGCTTGCGCGGTCGTCCCATATACATTTTATTTACTTTGCTTGTACAGTAAGCTTCAGTAATACGTATTTTTCCCACTTAGTCTATGTGGATGATGTTAAAATAACTTAGTAGGTATTCGAATTTGTGTGGGGTAGGTATTGCAACTAAAAAGTGAAAAATAACTTTAATTTCGGAAGTCGGTGGCATAAAAACGAAAATACAAAATCAAAGACACTGATTTCCGAAATTAAAGTTATTTTGCACTTAGATGTCTTTTTTTGGAAGTCGGTTGTTTTTTTTTTTTGTAAAAAGTTTTTGAATTCCCACACGAAAAGCATTGTATCAAAACAAAAATATTCATAAACGGGATGTTTAGCATCAGGCTTACTCGTACTCACGGGCGAGATAATAGGTAAGATAAGAATATTGATAAACAATAACAACGCCTTGCTTACAATCTGTATTGTTTATTTCTGGATAATATTTACATAAATTAAAAGATAATACTTCGAGACTGCCTCGTTGGTCTAGTGGTTGCAAGCGCTACTGCTGAGCATGAGGTCCTGGGTTCGATTCCGGGTCGGGCGAAGTGTTATTGGGTTTTTCTATCTGGAATTTCTCAGTAGCAGCCCGGAGTCTGGATTTGTGCCCGGTTGATGTCAATAGGCTCGCCCCTTATTACATGGGACTTAAACATAACTGGCGAAATGTACCTGGTGTACCTGTAGTACCCAGTACTAGAAGTACACCTCTGCCTAACCTTTCGGGTAACAAGGCGTGATGTTAAGTATGTATGTGTAAAAGATAATAGTCTTAAAATAATATTACAAATATGTACAAGTATATAAAAAGCCGGACTTTTGCGAGTCGAACTCGCGTGGTGAGGGTTCCGTATAATCAATATGTTATCTACCATGTTTTTAAGGTTTCATACCTTCAAAAGGTAATGTAACCGTTATAGGATCGCTCGTGTATCTGTCTGTCGGACCACCTGACACAGCCGATTTGCTCCGAATCTTCTGGAGTCTTCTAAAGTGAATCGGCACTTTATGATGTCAAAATAACATGGTAAATCTCTCAATATTGTGCGTAAATACTTATATTACTTGCAGTTGGAATGCATGGGAGAACATGTTTTTCAACTACAATGTTCATTTTCTAATTTGCCCCCAAAAGTGACCCTTATATTCAAAATTCATTTATTAACGTTATACGTCCGTCCGTGTTTGGGCCACAGAAATTCATCATCATCATCTGCCTAGCCTTTTCTCAACTATGTTGGGGTCGGCTTCCAGTCTTACCGGATACAGCTGAATACCAGTATTTTACATGGAGCGACTGCCTATCTGACCTCCACAACCCAGTTATTGAGTTACACGATACCCCTTGGTAACACTGGTTGTCAGACTTTCGAGCTTCTGACGACCCGTAACAAATGTCAAAGATCTACATATGACAGCCGGGACCAACGGCTTAACGTGCTTTCCGAGGTACGGAGGGGTCTTGGTATGTAAAGATGGTCACCCATCCACGGACCGACCGCGGCAAGCGTAGCTTAACCTGATCGATCCACCCGTGCGGCTGTTATTACTTAGCCACAAGCCCCTCACAGGTCACAGAAATTCATATGTGTACCAAATTTTAACTTCAATCAGTCCAGTAGATTCCGAGCAAACCGGCTGTGACAGCCGGACAGACAGACAGGAAGACAGACAGCCAGACAGACAATTCGACAGACAGACACACGAGTGATCCTTTGAGGGTACGGTTTTTTTTCCTTTTGTAGTACCCAACCCTAAAAACGGAAGGGCAAGAATAATAGGGCATCAGAAAATTCGTCCGCATCGCTGTCAAGAGGAAAAGTGCCCAAAAGGCTGGCAACATTGCCACTTTGTATGGCGATGCTGATTCTTTGGCCAAGACATAGACCAGCCCTCTGGTCACGTGAAGGGTCGACCAAGCACTTGGCGATGTCTCGATAAACTAAGTGGTCAGTCGGACCCCATGGCTATATCAAGTATTTGTGCCGTTTGAGGTTTTCCGTACCTGCAGCAGCCGCCCCAGCACAGCCCGCCGTACTAGGAAGGTGGAATGGGGCAAGGGTGTCAACACACGTTGCAAAATGCGTTTATAAAAATGCGTTAAATCTGTTTTTTTTGGCCCCAAATCATACAAATTAAATTATTTTTTCTGCTTTATTGAAGCAGAAATCGTACTTACTTACTTACCTTAGGCAAATTTTAAGCACTTTGCACAGAATAGATTTTTATTCACATAGTTTTTATCGTCACATCTGGCATTGCCGAGGACGATGCGTTCCTCCAAAAACCGCAACATAAAATAATTAATTGTGTAAAAAAAAATGCATTAAAAAATGTAAAAACAAAAATAATTTGTTTCTTGACTCCTACACACTGTAGGTACTCGTATATTTAAATAATGGATAAGTTTTGAATTAAGTACGTGCATATTCCCTATTATTTAGTGATTCTGTCATTGTAATCGCATTCCAGACAAATTCACATCAACATTCCAACATGAACATTAGTATGGGCGTCGCGTCTCGACAGCTGATAGGCTGGGGTAGACAAGAGCATCAATCTTAAGACGATCCTAAAAAGGTAGGGCTCCGTTATGTAACTCGCTTTTGTGCGAACGTAAACAGCCGCGCAGACCGAATTCATTATGCAAAGGAGTTTTTATCTCGACGCCTCTCAGGACACACATTGGCTGTTTCTGTGTAGTCTTGCATGCAAATGTGGTAAAAGACGCCTTCTTCCTGCCGCAGGCAATCGTTTCATTCAACCGTACCCAATTAAGGTACCTACAACAGTAACTGGACGTTTTCGCCAGTAATATGCAAACATTTTTCGCAAATCTTATATCATCTTGCGAGTTCACGACTGTCTAAAAATACTTCATGATAAAATACTCATTCGAATGATATCCCGGGGTTATCATTACATAACCTCAAAAGATAACAAAAAAGTCAACAAAAGCCAGCGTAGAGCTCTCGCCAGCTCGCTGCCATCACGTAATTCGTGAAATTCAATGACAAAAAAGTGGATAAAAAAACTAGCCAGTTGGCAAAAAAATTAACGGCAACCAAATCTGATAGAACGGGACAGAAGTAGAGGATTGCAACCGTTAGAAGGAGACGGATGTGCACGCCATCTTGCCTGCATCGAGTCTTTAGTCACGCGCAGTAAAACAGCGTTTCTATTTTTTGCGCGCTCTCGTCTGACCTCGTTGGTTTATCGTTATCATACGGCTCTAATAATAAATGGATTTCGCTTGTCATGGAATGTGCGCGCACAACAAGCGGGCATAGCAAACGAAGATAACCTTCACCCGAGACTCGTCAAATTTATAGGCCTGCAATATGCAGCCGCTCAATTCATTGCACAAATTACCTTCCACTAAATCAATTTACGTGATACGCTTAAACTGCCTTTCCGTTGTAATGGTTATTACGTAGATTAGTTAAGATTACTTGTATAATGCTCTATATTGTTGTGTCTACTGTTCCTTTCGATAAACTACGGCCCACTTAACCCCTTAATAGTGAAGTTCATAGTCAATTAGTACAGCAACACAGTTGTGAACTTTCGACGTCTGTGTGCAAACGAGATACAATTGGCCGCCTTTCGAGAGTTCGAGACTGTCCCGTTTAATAGAGACGTTTTAAACTAACAATCACGATATTTCGTGACTGAGTGTTCAAGTATAAGCTATGTATTTAATTATTAATAACGTTGCGTGACTATTTACAATTTGTTACAAAGTATTTAATTCAACATTATCTGAATTAATTTGATGTTACTTTTGAAAACACTGTCATAAAACGTGGCAGATATTTTTGAGGCAAGTCAAGGACAGATCGAACACGAATCCATTGAGAGCGGCGATCACGAGTAAAGCTTCATTATATCGGGTGCAATGATTTCCTGACTCAATAATGTGGCCATTTAGTCATTCATCATGATGCTCAGATATGATTTGTGACGTAACGCTACGGAAAATCGTGGAATATCCATAAAATACTGTTAGTGCTGGCTGTGCAGACAGACTATGACTTACAGGCGACATAAAATTCCATTACGGCAATGAAGTAAGTACATCTTAGTTATTTAGCTGCAAAAACTTGATAACCTAATAAGAATAAATGAGAAGAGAAATGAATCCTTTGTCTGGGAAAGTGTACGGTGATAAAATTAAGGCGTTTTAGAGTAAAAACATACACAGGCTACTTTTAAGAAAACTTTACTAGTTAGAATAACTCCGGTCGTTTGGAAAACAAAACTAACTTGAAGCAATGAATAAGAAGACACTATAAATTAACTCGGGTAATGTAATACAAAGTTTATTCGCAGCCAGACAGCAATTACGTCGAGAACTTTAAGCGGTATTCACGAACACCAAAGAGGATGGGAGGATCCCCCCTCCGGCGCCCTTCCATCGCTCACCCCTTTGAAACGGTTCAAACTCGCAGCAGGGAGGAAAATTGTCAAAGTTCCACCACCCTTGGATTCTATCTGATTATTTTGGAATCTTTTAGGTCTTCTAACTTTGTTTGACACTTGGGACTGAAAGAAAAAGTTGATCCTTCAGTGGATTAATTGAATTCACCGCGATTTCATTACGCGTTGTTGTAAGTGGGGGCGAAACTTCTGTTGTGGGTACTTGTTGAGCGGATACAACATTACTTCCACTTAAATAAACACCCTTCACCGTTTTACTGTTACGTATCGCTTCATGATTCGTATCGGTAGAGAGAGAATGCATTCCAAATTACACAATCCAATTAAAACGTGAACGAAAACTGAGAGGTTTCATAACAAAACAAATGAAAGATGAAGAAGTGGCAATAAACACGTTATTTTAAAGTAGGAAGCTGCGAAGCGGCAAGAGTTGGGCGCAGCACACAAAGTTAGCAAGTTCTGAACTTTTGCCGGCTGGAACTCGGCTGCTTCAAAACTGAAATGGCTGGAAGCAGATAATCTGCAAGTTTGTCACTGTAAGCAAACTTCGCTAATATGATCCGTAATTACTTTCCAAGCATGGTCTTGATAACGGTGAAGAATATTTTACTAGTAGAGAATATTAAATATCAACTCGGAGTCTTTGATCAATATTAGCTTCAAATTAATAACGAACCATTAAAATCAAAACGATTTTATTCAATTAGGGTAACGTTGATAAGTCGTGGGACTTTGCTTTTGAAAGTGTTAAGATCATCAAAGTATTTCATATTATTGCTCTATCCATATAATTATACAGGAATTTGTTTAGGATGTAGATAAATGATCTTAATTACTAACATAGTAGGTATAAGTTTTACTAACAATTGAGTCATGGTTAGGTACTTGAATAAATAAATTGAATTGAGGACCTCGGGACCCTGAAGACCCGGAGCTTTGAAAGGCGTACGAGGGGCCGAAGCACACTTACAGAGGCCCGTTAAGACGTTTTTAATGAAATGAGGCACCAACCGACGATTATCCCTGTATGCACTATGCAAGTGCACCCAAGGACAACCCCCGGTTGGTGTAGGATTATTGCAGGATAATCCAAACAAAGATATTGCAGTATGTGTTTGGGTGGCTAAAGTTGACTGGTTACCAGAACTATGGAACGACTATGGGCCCTACCAGCAGGCTTAGCGTGACGCTTTCTATTTCTTCGACGAATAGACACGGCTCTTTCTATACAAAGTGACATTTCGTTTCTCCTTTTTTGACATCGCACCGTAGAAATCCTTCTACATAAAAAAGGACCTAAACAAAGATAGTTAGAAACGAAGACAAAATGACAGATTTGTAGAAGGATTTCTACGGTGCGATGTCAAGAACGGAGAAACTAAATGTCACTTTATATTCTTCGTAGAAATAGAAGCTAAGCCTGCTGTTCTATGTTTTACTATATACACGGAAAAAATTGCAGGGGGTGACTTGCACGCTCAATAATGGGTCCCCGGAAACTGTTGCTGGCACTAAGTGACGTATCAACACGGGGGCAACGTAAGTTACCTAAACCTAACACAACTACAACTACTTACCCAGTAGACAAGGAGAAATAAAACTAGCAATAAAATTGGAACAATAAACGTCGTGTATAAAAATAGGACAATCCGTTCAAACTTTATTTTAATGAAATATTGAAACAAAGAATAACAAGAAAGTTTCATAACAATCAACTCTTGGAAAACCTGAACTGAACGTCATCTTGCGAAATGTGAAACCTAATAATGTTTAACTTTGCGTGCCAACTTTAAGTTAAAGTCTGAAAGTGTATAACGGTGTTGCTGAATTTACACTTAAATGCTAAAGTTCCTGTTTCAGATCTTTCTTTTTTTATAATCATTTTTATAAATCTTTCTAGGTAAGTTATTTTCAACTTGCGGTAAACAAAGACGATAATGATGAATTTTAAAAAGTCAGATAAGGAAAATATAGTCGTATTTTATGTTATGTACTTACATAATATGATATAAACAAAGATGATTGAAGTATTTAGACATAATTAGACAATGTTGCAGATAAGCAGAGCAAACCCCAACCTAATAAAAACAATTTACGATAAATAACTTATTGACACAGAACTTCGCATCGACCTCGACATTATAAGTTGCACGGATTCACCAACTTCGGAAATTGATTATTAACTCAGAAATTGGGATTGCAGTGGAAAGATAACTCCATTTAATTCTGTCTTCGGTTAAAACTTTGCAAAAACATGAAATTGTTTCTCAAGTATAACCAAAGGAAAACAATATTTATGACTTTGCGAAATACGTTTCCAATGCAATGATAGATCATAGATTACTTTTCCTGATCATAAATTAGTTTGTAGATTACTGGCCTCAGTTTCTCCTTATTAGATTAGGGTCTCGGCAGCAAAATTACTTCATACGATGCAAGTAATGAATCTCGATAGTATCTACCTAAATAAATAATCTTCGATAAATTACTTAGCGAACCTCTAATCAGAGATTAATTAATTTTGAAAGTAATTAAAGCAGACATCACTTGACAGTCAAATATTTATGGAGAAATAAATGTTAGGTAAGTTACTAAGGTACGTGCTTATCAAATAAGTATTATTTTATTTTGTAAATTTTTTTGAAGACTAGCCAGCGACTTCCTCCGCGTAAAATTTCTTATTCTCCGACCAACTGCGTCGCATTGCATCGCCCGCGCTATTACTTCGTTTTCGCTTAGCATTCTATCTGTCGTTTTTTCTCTTTGCTCGGCTCCTAAGGGTCGTAGCGTGATGTTAAATAGCCTATAACCTTTCTCAAGAATTCGGCTATTAAATGCAAAAAGATTTTTTCTTATCCAACTGGTAGATCCAGTGATTACCCCCTTACATACAAATTTACAAACCCGCACTGAGCCCGCGTGGTAGATTACGGCCCACTCCCTCTTACAGAGAGGAGGACTGAGTCCCAGCATTGGGAACATGTTACGTTATACAAATTTACAAACAAAGAAATTTTACCTCTTTAAGGCTTGTGTAGACTGTGGCGATATCGCGGGCGCCGGGCGCGACAAGCATATTGCTGCCTGTCGCGCCCGCGATATCGCGCTAGTCTGCACGAGCCTTTATAATATTAGTATCTCGATTTAGATAAAATATCGTATGTTATTTACAATTTTCCGCAATTACGGGATAAACATCTATCGGTTATCAACGAGTTTATCAACGAATGTACTAAGCATAGCTGTCTGAAATTCCGTATTGATTAGACGGGGTCTTTTGTTTATCATTATTTAGGTACATTTCGCAACATGTTTTGATCATATGACCATATTTCATCGCCATAAATAATGAAAGAGTATGCTTCTTTAGATGGTGTGGTCATGTTGATGGGATAAATGAAAGGCGACTAACAAAAAGTATTAACAAGGCAGATGTGAGTGGAAACGACGAGAGGGGACGCTCTAAGGGGACATGTGACCTAATTGGTGATATTCTTCAGAAAGGTCAGGTGCGTAGTACTCGCAACCGGCGTGCGTGTATGTCCAAATTTATGAACGTAAATGAAGCAAAAGGAGTATGTAAGAAGCGTAGCCGGTGAAGTTCTATAGTTTCTGCCTACCCCCATGGGAAGAAGGCGTGATATTATGTATGTATGTATGTAAATAATAATAATCAACCTGTATTGTCCTGTACTGCAGCAGGCTTAGCACGAGAACCGTAGAATAGTGTTTTGTTGACGGAAGAGTAGACAAAAATGACGTTTCCGTGTAAACAGTTGACAGTTTTCTACTGAGAAATGTAGACAAGCGATTTCTATTGTACAGTAGAGTAGAAATAGAAAGAAAGAAAAATAGATTTATTTGTCACAGAAACATGTGCACATAAAAGCTATGGGTAATTCTTATAAAAGCGAAAAAAGCGAAGTGTGAAAGTGTCATGCTAAGCTTATATTACCTATATATATGCTAAGCTATGCTTATATTCATATCGAAGTCCCATTCCAACACAACTTAATTAAGCATATATTACTCATTTTACTATAACAACTTTAAAAAGCCAAAAACCAATATCAGTATTTAAGTTAATCTGATATTACAATCGGCGAGACCACTGAAGTTTCTACAAACCCTATTTGGTATTCAACGGATGTAACGAGTCCCAAATCCACGGCCACTGGGGTAGAACAATAACTGTAAATTAAGCTGGAAACTCATTAAAAGCGAGCCGAGAGAGGTCGGTGCTTCAACATGTTTTATACGATCGAACTTTAATTGGGAGGACCGAAGTTCACTTGATATTTGTTAACTTACTCAAATTGGTTTCAATTCTCAGTAAGTCCTCGACACTTTTTATAAACGCATTATTTTCGGAGTTCACACCTTTGTGCCGTTACATAACGTTTCATTTCTGCTGTTTGTATTCGTAATCCTGTTAATGTAAAGCGTTCTTTTACGACGACATCGTGCAAGCGATTCTCTTCTCTTTCCGTTTAAAATATCTGAATTTTATTATCATTACGACCTTTACGATCTTTATATTTTCAAACCATGTTTGTAGCATATAGTAATCACAGCGGGTATGACAGCTAGCGCGTTTTTCTTGCCGTGAAAAACTGTCTACGTTATATTTGCCGTGTGTAGGCACGGTCGTCAGTGTTGTATGGATCACTATGCAATGGAAAGATTGTTGACAGATGTTTTTGCTACCGCGCGGTTATACCTACCGTAAAGAAACCGTGACGTGTAAAAAGGGTTTTAAGGCAGTTGATTCCGTGAAAAGGATTCCACTTTTATATTCAAGTTTATTGCTCCAGCAAAGGTCAATCCGGTCGTTTACGGAGAAGGGAAACCATCAATCAACATTTAGTTGATACGACCACGTGGAATACGATTACTTGTACATCGACGTTGGCGCATTTCCAATTCCACTTCAGATAGCTATTTACAATCGTAGAGTTCATGTACTGGCTATAAATAAAAATGTACCCACTAATTGAAATAAAATGCCATGACAGACTGATAAACAATGAATGTTGTAGATAGAAATGTCACCGAAGGAACGCTAAAAAATATATATGTTGAAATGTGTACTCAAGATAAGTAGAAAAAGTAATTTAAAACATGTTAAACAATGCATTATTAAGTATTAATGTAGGTACACGAAATAATTGAGAATAGGATTGTGTAAGAAAGGCGATAAAAGTTGGTATTTTTGCGCGTTTAAAAGAGTCTGAGTCATCGCATTTACGGTTTGTTTTCTTCTTACGTTCCGAATTAGGAACCGTGATTTATGGCTTCTCGTTTTATGGATTACGGCAACTAGCAAGAATAGTACGAAGTTTGGGCCCAGGCAAATAATCTATTAACGTGGATACATTTATAAGTTATAATACAAAGACTTACGATACTTAATGCAAACAACGTTTAATATAATTTGCACTTGCGATAAAACGCAGACTACGCATCAAACATTGTAATAAGACTCAAGAATAAACGCTGATTACTACATAATCAAATTGAATCAACAAAAAACAAGCAAGCATAATGACTGGGCAAGAATACCCAAAAATGATAGCATCAGAAGAACTATAAACATTAACGATAATAACAATATGTCATGAATTTTAATAATTTCTGTTGTAGATAATGAAACACAATTTATTGTTTTATATATGCAGTTACATTGGCGAAATAAATGTTATTCGTAAAGTCTAAATGCCTTGAGATTGCGACCATATTCTGTTGTTGGAGCAAAGTCAACCATTTCGCGATACAGCATTAATTCGCTTACTTAACACACCGTTTTATCGTTTACAGAATCGGACTGTGGCATTGCATATTGTGAGGGAATGTTAATATTTGATATAACAAATAAGTATGTCTGCACATACCATATTGCTATTCGAGTTAGATACAATACAAACTGACAATTCAATAAAAATTAGTAGGATAATAACTGTAGTATTAATGTTTCAGTAAGCTGCTTGGAAATAACAATCCGCATAAATAATTGCCTCGTACACGGCCGCGATCTTTGTGGATGTAATAAAATTGTCCCCAGCTCTCGACGTTTCCTCATTGCGAGGGTCACGACCTCTTACATCGCCTCTTTATGTATTTCATCTCAATTTTATACGCCAAACAAATTACTGAAATTTTCCGAACGCTCAAAGTTAAATTATACTCATTGAAGATTATTTGAGAGAATGTCGTCGCCCGTCATAAATATTGTCCTCTGTTCATTGTTTCCAATAAAAAAATATGATAAATGGCAGCCATTACGGTGGGCCACGTTTGGCGTGCCGCCACGGTCGTCAGCCTCGCCTTGACCAACATCGAGACGTGATCCGAGATGTCCGTTTTACTCTATGCGCATATTGATTACCAGATTATAGAGTTCCTACGCATAATTCGTCAGATGCATATAGATACGGAACTGTTTAAAAGAAAAATACATTAGACGGAAAAAGTCTGAAAGTGACACCGGTGACTGAAAACTTGTGTGGAATAAGGTTTTCATGGTATTGTGGTGCGGAGGAATGAGGGAAATGTCGCCAGGAAAGTTTTGAGTATGAATGTGGATGGCTATACGAGTAGGGGAAGACCATGGAAGACCAAAGAAACGATGGAAGACCAAAGAAACGATGGATGGACTGACTACCGAGATGACAACTAATAGAAAAGTATGGAGAAAAAGACATGTTGCGCCGACCACAAATCAATTGGAATAAGGGCAGGAGAATGAAAATGATGATGATGACATTAGACGAAAGATGTTGTTATTTTTTCTATGAAACTAAATCGCCTTAATTAATAAGGCGATTTCTTAGCGAAGCGAACTGACAGTAATTGAACTGAGAAAACGGATAGTTCAGTAAAAACCTTGGTCTGATTGTTATTTATTTACCATTTAATTAAACGTATTTAGTTAGTCACGCTCACGACAGTCCAGCGAAGACGTCAGACTGTTGATCAAGTAATCATCGATTATTTAAATGTCATACTAAAACACAAACGAGGCACGTGGGCGTGTTCCCACATTTTGTTCCATTCTTGTCACATTAATTGTTGGAATTCGCCCATTCTCGTGATTAAATATGCAAATAGAATCGTTTATTTCCAAACCATCAGTTATTTTAGGTCATTTGTAGTCTAGAATATAATTCGAATGTTCATTAACAAGGGAAATGAGCTAAAATCATTAGCATAACCGTAATACTCGTATAGTGTCGTTTTAATGATAAGTACATACTAGTTTAGTATCAATAAATACCTGACATCATGCTCAAATGGACGACCAGAAAACGAAGTAGTTTAAAAACGTATTTTATGAACCTATTTCAATGTTACATGGAATTTAATAAATGTACGTTCTCATGTCCCGTCGAGACTTCGAGAGCTACAAGACAAACAATTTTATTAAGAGACATGATTGTAGCTGTGTTATAAAGGCGTAATGAAAATAAACTGTAGTTGTGACCTAGTTCACAATCGTACGCTAGTTTGTTTAAAATGATAACACGTCGTTTCCAATGATACATTTAATAATGAGGATTTATGTTATCAGGAACACTTGAGAGATAGCGGGACTATGTAAAAACACGACGAGTGAACGCTCAAAGGTCTTATCAGTAGACAAACTTGAGTATCAGTAATTAATTAAACACAGACACATGATTTTACAAGTTACTTACGATGCTTGGTGGAATTATTTCTTTAAAAACATTTGAAGTTACAATCGTGTTTCAGCAATATAGTGAGTAATTTGTAATGGTATATTTAAGGAAAACGCAAGACTGGAATGCATAATATTTGCACAGCAGATAATCAATTTCATGTTCATGGAAAACAAGACAAACAGAGCCACGTAAGCTGTTTATTTTCCTGTGAATACCGAAGCCGCCTGGGAAATATCAATAAGTACTATATTATTGAATACTTCTTCGTTCATTCTTACGGAATACGTATGTTTACAGACGAAAGGTGACCGGCTGCGTCTATTGTGTTTTGTTATGATTTTCAAATCGAATGCATTAGCTACACATGGCTTTTAACATTACCAACACACAACTCCTTTTGTTTACAGCTTTATGTTTCCGTAAGAGAAATAAAACAAGCGAGAAGTAAGTTCTGGGAAGTTTCTAATACGATCTATTGTATCGGTATTGTAACGCGTTCAATACCTTCTGATAGCTTGATCGCTACGTGCTGGTGCGTGATATCGTACATGTTATTTCCTATCTTACGACTGGTATTTCTTTTTTGGCGATCGATTTAAAGATAAAGGTAAGCTGTATATCAACTTATTAGAACACAAGATTAGTACAAGCCATTTATCATTAATTTAAGAAAGTATTATTAGAGTTCTCATTAGCAGCCATTCTAGATCATGATTTCAAAAGCCGTTATCACTAATATAACATTTTATCTTGAGTAGTTCGCAAGGTGTCAATGACATCATTCGAGATTCATCCAAATGATATAAATAACGAGATATTTTGTGATTTTTATTCCGTTGTGTGTGATGAGAATGGAAACATTTGGGCGATGTCTGGCAAATGTTTTGGCATAGAGCCCGAGTTAACACATGTGCATGTATAAGTGTTCGAATGAATATAATATAATGGTTGGGAATATGTCTGGAAATGTAGTTACACTAAACGAAAACTGACACGGTCTGATTTATAACGCTAAATTCATGACAGTTTGAGTACTTTATGAGCTGTTTTGATCAAATGCTTGCCTCTGAAGCTCTGACTCATAAGGACACGATAATGGAAGTATGAATGAATTAAGAATAATTATATTTCTAGAACGTAGATAAGTCTAAGTGCTAAGTGAGCTATTCATATCTATGTTTTAATTAATAGTTATGCAGACAGCATTACTCACAGTGGACGTAACAAGCAAATGTAGTGACACGGTCGACAGAAGCGTGGCATAAATTTAATTAATTAATTTTATATTACGTAAATTATGTGTCTGAATGATCATTAAGCCTAAGCTTTAGAAACAAAATATTGAAGCTGTAAATTCGTCATTTTTTATCTGTCTAATTTGTTCTAATCACGTAAAAATATCTGAAGTAACTTTATAAATTATATACGTAAGCAGTATTTTATGAACACAAAATCTTGTTAAACATAGCAATGTTTTCAAAACAAAGGAGTCTAAGCTAAATATATTAGCACAATAAAAACGCCGAGGGGATTAAAGGAAGAGAAACGGCTGAAATTCCGCTGAAACGGCGAAAAATTCCGTTTGAATCAGCCCATTTCATTCAATCAATTCCTAGTACGAATCAAAGGGGGACAAATGCCTATTGATTTTCCGCGGTTACAAATGCGTCAGAGTTGACGTCACATGTTTATTTTGGATCCACACTGGTTTATTACTCAGTCGTGAATCTAACATTCTAGCCAATTTCGCATTGTGCTCTCTGTGACAGTTTTCCGGCTATATTTCACCGTGTAATAGGTATTCTGTATAATTTTCTAACAAATGTGGTAGCACTTTCCACATTATTGAATTATACAATGGATGCGTACTTCCTGGAAGCGACAGACATCAGTAATGACGTTAGATATGAGTAGAACTTTCAATATAATTATGCTTGAAAAGTATTCTTCAATTAAGAGCACTTTACTGTTCAGGGAAAATCTTTACAATTAAACTGGAAACAATTCTCGCACTTTGAAACACACGTGGCAAGTTTTTGATATCCTAATTCTGAATAGAAACTGCCTTAAAAAAACTCGTCTTAATTCCGAATCACTGTAAATCGAAAGATTCGAAACAAGTCAAATTAGAGTGCTATCACTAACGATTCGGAAAGTCACGACCGTTTAGCATAGATAACCGACTGAACCGTAATCAGGTCGACAAATATCGGTTTACGTACAATGAACGAGGCTCATGGGAAATCAATTCCCCACGCTGCTTCAGGGCGGGATGACCTCGTAAACAACACTACTTATTAGATTAGATAAGTCTGTAAATCAGTTTTAGTATGCCAAAATAGGTGTCGACAAAATTGTTATAGTGCTACAACCATGTCCTGGCGCTTGAATGACATTGACAGGGGGGCGTTGATGGGTTACCGAGGCCCCTGGCAACACAGGCAACGGAAGGAACACGGGTGGGTTTTAGTCAGTAAGAGTCTGACACACCCTCCCGCTCCGCCCAGAGCGGGAGAAGTTATTTGATAATTTCCCATCCAAAAAAAAAGGGGTGTTATTGGTAAACATTTGTGAAATTGTCACAGAAATTGTATTGAAAAAACAAAGATGGCGGCGTTAGTTCTGATTTAAGCCACGCGCCAAGAGATCATTGTAGCGTTGTCATTTTAATAAAAAAAATGTATCCATAGCGTTAAGGCTCCTACATACTGGCGCGACTTGTCGCGCGACGCGACGCGACACAAAGACACCGCGTGTAGCGCTACGAGCGGTGCCTTTGTGTCGCGACGCGTCGCGCGACAAGTCGCGTCAGTATGTAGGAGCCTTTATTCTCATTAAACTTTTAAACTTAGGAGTGACGGTCATCGACAGAACACTGAGATTAATTAAGAAAATATTTCCTCTAGCAAGCGATAAGCTATAACGAAATATTTACCTAAAATCGTACCAAAATCCAATGAGTATTCCACTGTTTGTAAAGTTTTCCCGAAATGACATGAGATATGATTGAAAACATTTATTGTAAAATATCTACATACATACATAATCAGCCTATAATGTTCCCACTGCTGGGACACAGGCCTCCTCTCTGTGAGACTCTATCTACTAAAGGTCAAAATAATAAAACTGATAATGGAATGAAAATACATAATAACATTGACTATCTTCCTAAGATAACAATAGAATGTCTCTAACGTTGGAAGTTTAGAGGCAACTGAAAAAGACATGTTTACTGTACCTTCAGACTTTGTTGATACTGTAAATCTCTGTGTACCTGAAACAACAACAAACAAACAAATTGTAAATAAGATTGAAATAAAATAAACAATAAATGATTAGTGTCAAGGTTTCATTAAGTAAAATTCATGGCCTCGTTTTCTTATGATAACAGCTTACAGCACAATAGATTTCATTCCGACAAGACTTTTTTCATCTCTTAAAAGTTTTTTAAACAAGATAAATGGAAGGGGATTTTTTTTTAAATGCGGTTTTGTCATACGATGCTGATAAAGCTATTTACCGAGTACCCGATTGAGATTGATTATTTTTATTTGATCGAATTTGAATCGATTATATTGTTATTATGAAACATATATTTTAGTGTATTATGCTGATTATAAATATTAACATAATTCAATTCGCGGATTTTTTTTCGGTAGGCATAGAATTATAACTGAAACTATTGTTGTTTGTGCGGAATTAAATACATAAAACATAAATTGTGTCGAACAGAATTCCCGCGGCGATAACCTCGCTGATAACACCCAAGATCCTGGTTTTAATTAATTTAATTACAATATCGAATTCAAAATATTAAAAGACACGTACACGAACGTATCTTTGATCTATTTTCGAATTTTATAATAGCAAGGAGCAGTGACACGATATATCAATGAATTAACTTTCACTAATTTGAATTTTAATAGCACTATAAATCGTTAGTCTGACGTCGTCGGTTAATGAGACCGCCACTCCTTCGGGTCACTCCACCCAACGGTCCATTGCGCTAATTAATTGCCTGTTAAACTGCAGTTCCTTGTATGTTAATTCTTGATGGTGCAACTGAGTCGCGAACATTCAAACCGGATTAGTTTATAATTGAGTTTATAGTCTTGGTTTCGTTGTAAAACTATAATGTTCTAAGGCTCGAGAAGTTTCACCGGTTTGATCGGTTTATGGTCTTATTATGAGTCATAGACTAGATTTATAGTGGCATTTTAGTACCTATAAGGATTTGGATGAAATCGTGGATTATTAGTTAGCCTATTATAGTAGGAAATATATTATTATTTTAATTCCAAGGATGATTAGTAACGGTCATCAAATTGTTGTTGCTACTTGAGTGTCTACTACCAAATCATTGGTTCTTCCAAGATATTGTTTATTGTGTGCAGTACAGTTGCAAGCATTATAGAAAGTGAGTGCGAAATACTATGGTTTCCACTGCAAAACATTCTCTTGGTAACGGTACACTGGTCCATCTATCATATTCAATTGCATGTCCGCTGACAGTCGCTGCTATAGCCACTTAAATGTAGCTCTCGTCATCTGTCTGCTTGATGAGGATGGATTTCATTCATTGTTGGACCACATTTGACGTCTCTGAATTGGATCAAACTGGGTTTTGTGTTTGACCACAGAATACCTTCGAAATTCAAATTCTTAGTCACGTAACCCTGTGGCTATTTAGAATAGGTACAGTGTGCTTAGTGTGCCTGCGCGTTTTATAAAACCGGTTTTTCAAAATGCGTCACAACCATGCACATTCCTTTCAACGTAGGTACTTATGAAATTCGCAAACATAGAGTTACTTCCATCAACGCTAGCGGAATATAAAACTATTTTTAAATGTAGTAAGTACAAACAAAGATATTCCGTAATATTACGAAGGAAACACGATAGCTGTGTCATCATACCGCTAGCGGATATAACATGATAAACTATAATTATAATGACATAGGAAGTGACAATAAAAAATCCTCGTGCGCTATCGCAGTGTTACGACAAAGGGATACTTGGAGCTGTTATCGGGAGTGCGATAAACGTGATAAGTATCCTATATCGTGCACTTATAATACAGATAACGGTAACAATCTAGTGGTAGATTGCAAAACGCATGAATGTTTACTTATGTGCGAGCGATTCACTGATAACACACCAGATAAGGTTTTTCCGTTGATAATCCGTTCAATAACAACCTTGCTCGATGACTCGGCTGGTATTCTGGTAATAAAAACAACTATGTTCTAATTATACCTACCAAAAAGTTTTTTATCTTTATTTGTCCGTTTAATATCGTTTGACCGGTTTGACCTTTATTCGAATAAATTAAAGATTTAATAATACATTTTCGTGTTCAAGGTGAGATAAGATCTTTCATCATCTGGTTTTAAAACAAGAATAGACACCCTAATTGAACGCGTTGACCTTGGGAGAAGTTTTTTTTCTTGAACGTTCAAGGTTTTGACGTCTTTTGTGGCTTTGGGGTACGTCGAGGCAAGGGTGGAATATGTTGGCAGGTGCAAGTGCAATGCATAAGGCGGCAATGACAAACATCATTCAAATGGGGATATATGTCATTGTATCGTATTTCATTTGAAAGTCGTAAACATCATGAAATTCTTTTGTGAACTACAGTTGGTCATTTCAATACAAGCCATTGTAGTAGAAAATTGGATTTTATTTGATAATATTCAGCAAAAATTGTTCAATATTTGAGCCATAAAAGTCGTGCAATCGTGCTACTGTTCACGAATCATGCGGAATCCCTTTTGTATTCAAACAAGCTATTTCCGAAATCCTACCCTTTTCATCATAAATATTATTACTGAAAGTAGATTTATATAAGAAAATTGCCATTTATTTTTCTCTGGACTTCAAATAAATAACCTTTAAAGAATCTTCTTAATCACTAAATACAGTCTTCAATAAGTCTTTAATTAAGTCTTTGTGTTCTTACTGATGGATTCTTGACCGCTCAATTAGAAAACACGAAAGATAATTTATTTATTTTGCAGTCTCATTGTGTTAATTAACTCAAAGTCTAGGTTAAGCATGCTAACTTATGCTAAGTAACCGATACTTCCAATAAATATTCAATTCACTGAAGAGTTTCATCAGAAACCGTCGTTTAATCAGGAAAAAGTCAGTATTATTTATAATAAGCAATGTAAATATAATATCAACATTCAGAACCCAAACCGAAGTTTCTGATATTTAATAATAAAACAAACAGTATGGGGTCCAGCTGTATAAGGATCAAATGTCAAAATTCGTGATAAACTAAAGGTCATGTGGTAAGTCAAAACATAATAAGGCTTATCTTACAACGAGCTCGTTTAGCAGAAGTCGGTCATCTGATCTGACACAAGTAGTGAGGGCACGACCCCGGCATGCCGGAGTAATGGGACCAAACACTTCGGCTCGGGTTTCTAAATAAACATTGACGTCTTTAACTAGTTGCACTCAGAAAGTCCTTAACTTAATGAGTTTGTACAAGATCGAGTTTCGAATGATGCAGAATTAATTATTTTTCTCCCAAGTGCCTGTATTCGAATGTTAACACATTCAATATTAAGAAGGTCATGAGCGTATTTGTTAAAGAAATACCTGTCTTACTGGTTTTATAAGTATTGCTAAAAACTACACAATTAATAAATAAAAATACAATTCAGTGTCAAACTGAGGTCACAACGCGAGTACCTGATGTTAATATTGTTAATAACAATCCTGTACAGAATTAAGACATATTTGCATAATTTAAACATTCAACATGTGTTTACCATATTAATGAGAATCGTGAATGTATAAACAAACTCATATCTGACATAAGCCAAAGCATCTTAATGAAAACAAAACCCTGCACATAAGAATCTTGATGATGTTAGATTATTATAATTTAATTCATTATTCAAAGGCAGATGTTACGTAAGTTCTTGTATAATCATTTATATTTTCTGTAAAGTGTAATAAAGAACCGCAAAAGACGAAGTTTCTCCCCTATTATTAGAATCCGAGGAAAGAGCATTAAAAGTTTGGCATTTCTTTTGAGAACTTTGTTAACTTGGCAGGAGCACTGGCGGGCAATATTGAGCTAAACTGAGATTTATATCCGCTTACGACTTCTTTGACAACTGTCTGTAATGTTTCACTTGATTGAGAAAGTTTAGTAACTCTTAAATTCTTACCGAGCTTTGCACTGATGACCTTTACTTTCAAGTTCTGTATTGCACACTGCGGTATTTAAAACTTGTTTGGTGCCAATTTAATTGAAATATTACAGCCGTCAGTTAAAATGCATAATACGGACACGAATAACAAGTTTCACAACAACACCATTCAATGTTTCTTAATATTCAAGATCTTTTGAATAACATGGCAAAGAGAAAAATTGTATCCAATTAAGACTGGCAGTCTTTAGACTACTTCCCATTAGACAACAAAGTCAAAATGTCATGAAACTTGTCCATTAATTGTGTCTCGTATTCAAAATTGCAGACAAGCAATTCGTTGTTCTTAGAATATATAAAAAACCAGAAGCCGCGAACACGCCTAATACTGAAGCATCAAAAACTACTCCTAAATAGAGTAGTTTGACACGCAGCCGATCAGTTACTCTGTGAACGTCGTATCGCGTAACGTGTTTTACCGGTATGCAATTTTATTTAATTATGCCGTCTTGTGTCGTTCACACCTGTAAAAATGCAGCGGGGCTAAAAAATAAACAGGATGGGATCACATTTCACGTGTAAATAGCGCATTCAAATATCGTCTTATTTAATTACTGAATAAATAATTGTCATAGAGAATGATGCATCCATCTTGTTAGTCTTGCCAATATAAGAATTTTGATTATCCCTTCTTTTTACCCGACTGCCTCAGGAGGGTAATGTTTTTCGAGTGTATGCGTGTATGCATGTATGTATGTATGTATGTATGTCTATTTCTTTGGCACGCTCTGTAGCCTAAACGGCTTGATGGATTTTAACATATGAGGTGTCTTTCGATTCGTCTTAATTGTGGGAGTGACATAAGCTATATAATATTTATAAATTGCATCTGCAAATCCAAAAAAAAAAAGGAGGGGATGTTTTTTTTTTTAATTAATTGCAACAATATTGGTATGAAATAAAAGCTAGTAATGAGTAATTTTCAAATATATATATTAATAAAACTAAAAAGCTTGAAAAAAAATAAATTATTTAAAAAACAAAAAACCCGACTGCAAAAACACATAACTGAAAAGGGAAAAACAAGCATTATAATCTATATAATTTTGGTCTTGCAGTTGCAGGCGGGGACAGTCGAATAACCTGAATTATGGTGTAACTTTTGATTGTACCCGGATCTATCACAGATGTTCAAAACAGACCAGGAGACGTACATAACTTCTGGAGGGAGGTGGGCTGGTTGGAATAACAACCGACGGACACCATGGGCCACGCACAACGGTCCCCGTGAAGGTGTAAGTGCGGAAACCAAACCCTCTAACATGGAACATAGCTCAGCTGCCTGTTATGGTTATGCTAAAGTGACCTACGCTACACAAAGACGCGGCCATGTCGAAAGCGCATAATTTTGTTGCCTTTTTCTAACCTTTTTCATTGTTAATTTTAACTGCATTGTGCTAATGTTTTAAAAGGTCAGTTAATTGTTTGAGGAATTGTTTGTTCAGTCTGATTAATGCTTAATGTAAATTGCTAAAGTATTTTATAAAATCATTGATATTCATTGGCATTTATTTTATTCAGCACAACATTACACTACTCATTGCGTCTTCGTTTATTTATCTCGTCTTCAGTTCAAATTATAATGCAGTTTATAATTATATTGCAAATTGAAATTCAATTACTACTGAGTGAACCGCAGACTGACCTACTCTTTATGACAATATCACAATCACAATAGATGTCATTGAAACCAAATTAATTGTCATCTGGAAATCAATTTCAATATCTATTAATTTCCTTTTCCTTCCGTGTACGGTTGACAATGGAAATAATTTGTTGTCCATTATATCTTGAGTCACGGCTGAAATCAAAGGACACTGAATTTCAATTACTATTAGCTCTGGTTTGCTGTTACAGACTTCTTATTATTCTAATAACAAGAAAATAAATAAGCCTTTATTCATCCCTGTGAGAGCTTTCATCTTTTAATAATGTGACAGCAAGTAGTGCACAGGTCCTGCCGGGGTCGCGGGAAGGCACTTAAGGGTTACCGAGGCCCCTGGCAACACAGGCAACAGGAAGGAATACGGGTGGGTTTTACTCAGTAAGAGTCTGACACACCCTCCCGCTCCGCCCAGAGCGGGAGAGGACATTTGAAGATTTCCCACAAAAAAAAAAATAGTGCAAAGGTGCAAACTGCATAATAAATAATGAGGACGAGTAGACTTCACATAGTCAAGGATCGGGCGTCACTAGGCACTAAGTTAAGGCTCCCGCAGACAGCAGTCTGCGGGAGCCTTCTGCGCGATTCTTTAGCGCGATATCGCCGGAACGACAGGCAGCAGCCTGTCGTTCCGGCGATATCGCGCTAGTCTGCACGAGCCTTTAGTCCGATCTATATAATTATATGTTTTTGAGTTACACACACAAACGAACCATAACTTAAAGATAGTCCTAATCTTTTATTATCAAGTCCATGTAGACATAATATTCGCGATTCTTATCAACGAGAAATAACGACGCGATTCGTATCAACGAGTTATCAGCAACACGATTAGTTGTATGATTTTTGTTCTAGAAAGCGTTTTAATAACAAATGCTATCACTATATTACACTGCTGTTATCGTGAAATTACACAGCCGTCACTCACGACACGGAGGTACCTAACATGTTGCAAGATGTGTAAATAAATAACAGATTTGTATTAAGGCTCCTACATACTGGCGCGACTTGACGCGCGACGCGTCGCGACACAAAGGCACCGCTTGTAGCGCTACACGCGGTGTCTTTGTGTCGCGTCGCGCCGGTATGTAGGAGCCTTTAAGCGACAACTCATCATCTGCCTAGCCTTTTCCCAACTATGTTTGGTCGGCTTCCTGTCTAATCGGATGCAGCTGAATACCAGTATTTTACATGAAGCGACTGCCTATCTGACCTCCACAACCCAGTTACTGGGTAACACGATACCCCTTGGTCCGACTTTCGGGCTTCGGACGACCAGTAACAACTGTTAAAGATCCATTATGACAGCCGGGACCAATGACTTAACGTCGCACGGAGGGGTTTTGGTATGTAATTATAAAGATGGTCACCCATCCACGGAACAACCGCGGCAAGCGTAGTTTAACGCGGCTGTTATTACTTAGCCACAAGCTCCACCCATTAGTATTTAGCGACAGCTACAAAGTGAAAAGAGAACGGTTACGTTTACGTCCCACGACACTGGCGCCGATTCCCTTGTTCACAAACTAAACTAAATTTAAGTTCAGTGCATCTTTTTCTTTCTATTTCATTAAGAAAAGGACAGAAGATAAATTTTAGTTTAGTCCTGTCAAATTAATCAGCGCCTGTCAATACTCCATACAAGTTTAGACGTGATTAAAAACTTGCCTACTAAAATTACGTCAATTTACGTTAAGCGCTGATTAATTTGACAGGACTAAACTAAAATTGATCATCTGTCCTTTTCTTAATGACATAGAAAGAAAAGGATGCACTGAACTTAAATTTAGTTTAGTTTGTGAACAAGGGAATCGGCACCATTGTGAGTATTGTGACCCGCCGCAACTATGTCATTCCAATTTACAATACTGTTGTAAATCTGTCATACCATCAACATTTTCCATCCATTGTTATCGAACATTTAAGCGAAACGGCGGATAACACATAGATCTCACAGTAAATCCCGATTCCGCAACGCACCAACGAATTGTTTACATTTTTTTGCGCATGAAAAAACTGGTCCATATACCCCATATTTAAGCTGTAGAATGCCTCTTTCCAAAGAATTAAAGGGAGTTTTTTTGTTGGCCGACAAAAAGCGGTGCTTTCTGCCCGAAACGCTTTGTGTGCTGTAATTATAAGTAAGAATAACTTTGGGAATATCTTTTGTTAGGAGGGGAGTTTTTCTGTGCGGGTAACGACCGCGGCAGGTGGTATATAAAATGGCGACTGATAAATAAATTACAAGAAAAAAAATGCAACAAAAACTGTAGAAGCGAGGACGGGCGCGCCCGCCAATGTCAAGTAGAGGTCGTCGGAACATATTGATATAACTATTTATCAATTAATTATTATAGCTTTGTGGTTTCATTTTGAGGAAAACATAGCAACAAAACAGGTATATTATTTACTATGTATTATATTTAACAAGAATATGGGTTTAGTTAGTTACCTACTCAATATTAATAAACAAAATATTATTAATAACATCGGAGAGTAGCAGTGTCATGGGTATTTACGTACTTATGAATATAAGAACGACATTACCATATTAATTTTAAATAGGTATTATGTTTCGGTCTTAGCACAGTTGGTAGGTAGAACGATGTAGTTTACATAATTGTTTTTACATTATCCATGTAGGTACTTATTACGGATAACGTCTGTTTCGAGAAAGAATTTCGACTAAACAAACAGGCAACAGTATGTAGGAACAGACAATTAATTTGAATACCATTAAATTTTCAATTTACGTTTGTTATTCGTACTTAAATGAGTAGTTCCACGATCATGTGAATCATAAATTCAATTTCATGCCGCGTGTACCGGAGAACACGTATTCTACACGCGATAAAGTTTAAAGGCCCCGTCTTTGTATTCATCCGGTCGAGTCCATTAATATAATGAAGCCACAACGGCAGCGCATCACGTTCCTAGCATTGGCCACGTCCGCATGTGCTACAAAAGGAATGCTTAAGTACTATTATTATTACGATGGAAAAAGCTGACACTATATTTTTTCCGCGGCATCCAGGTAGCGCAACAAAAACCGAGCGGGGGAGAGGCGGGCAAACCGGTCTGGGATAAAAAAAACGCTCTTTGTAAAGGCACAAAGGCAAAGGCATAAATCATGCGGGCTCACGACCAAGACCGGTTCGATGCGTGGTCTGGCTCGTCTCGACTCTGCGCGGCTAATGAGCCTTCAATCAAGGTCGACTCTTCGAAAATAGCGACGTTTCCACTATGTAATTTATAACCTGTTCTGTACTATTGTGTCGTATGAAGACTTGTTGAAGTAGGTATACATTAATATTTATATTATTTTGTTGTAGTACAAATTTGTCAGTATAACCTGTTCACCCGGTCTGGTTTTTTATATCATTATTAATGTTTATTTTTTGTGCTCGGATATAAAAATATTAAGTGGTTCATTTTATGTAGCTGTCCGTGTAAAGTTAAAAGTAAATTTAAAACCGACTGCAAAATGTAAAAGGAAGATGAGATCAACAAAATTTAGACAATTATTATTTTTTACGACAGAACACTGAAGGAGATAGGTAATAATAAAAGCAACAATGAGCAGTAGCCATTGTATGAAGCTGAAAAACAAACATTTCTCATTAGGCGAGTAGCGCGAACAATCTATTGTTCTCTGAGAGGACATAACGGACCGTGTCGGATTTACGTCAACTGCGCCGACCGACGACCTTTGGAATGCCAAGCAATACAATGGTTTCCTAGTACCGATACGATTACCCATTTTTATCCTAAATCCTTATTATAAACCTGACAGTTTTTCTTAAAGAACAAATTAACGATTAAAATTAACAGCTATGTGTGAAACAAAAAATAAACACGAACAGCAATAATAAGCTCGTGAAGTCGTGACCTTTTGATTTTTTACCTGATCACTTAATAGAAGCACGAAAATACTTAAATAAAAAGATAAATACAAGAAATATGCGCACAATGATAAAAATAATGGCATACCTACATTATGTAATTTAATCTATCAGCCTACGGCCACAACGTTAACAACGAGTGGAGCGGAACGCTGGGTCAACGGCCGGTGGACCTCGGACCAATTCGCGACATGAGATTGAATAATAAGTTGATTGCGAATACGACCCAAGGCCGGCGGCCATTATTGCGCGTGTCGTGGCGGCCATTTTGCGCAGCGTGCACCCTTCGATGATTTTCGTGTAACGTTCGTCCATGTGACCTAATTTTCCCCATTATCCCCGACTGTCCCGGGAGCTGTGACCTCCATTTGAACAATTTCGAGTGAATCAAAAATATATTCCACTCCAAATTGTATTTAATAGGTTTTGATCACGAGATTTATGATTATTTATGTGTATGTTTTATAAATTAACAATAGGCCAGTTTGAATTTGAGTTGGAATTAGCATTTATAACTAGTTTTTACTTTTTATCCATTATAAGGTAAGCAGTTAATGTTACAAGCTGACATGTATCTCCTAAAACAGTTCAGTCTTTTCATGATGGAACTATAGTGACATTGAGAAAGAGGTGATGGAATATTACGAATAAATAAGTATATATAAATTAGCATCTAATTTAAATCAAACTATGGAGATTGGAGATATAAAATACACACACGTTTGTTATGATAATTAAATCGCTACGTGGCTAGGGTTGCCAGGCCCAAAATATGAAAAGCCGGACACAGATTCATATTTAAGCGGACGTTTTGCCCAGGGGGGCGACCATCACCTCTTTTAGCAGTATTACTTCACAGTGGGAAAGTGATGGAGCTTTACAGGACTTATAGCTCCATCTCCTTCTCACGCTGAAGTAATATTAAAATAATACTGCTATAAGAGGCGATAGTTGGCCCCCTAAAAGCGTTATTTATTATTATGAATCACATTTTGTTCTTAATAAAGTAATTTGTACTATCATTCAGTAACTTTTGGCGGGGCGGGGTTGACCAAGAGCCTCATAAAAGCCAGACTTGAATATATTTGGCCGGACACCTGCGGAGCAATTGCGTAACACACATAATATGACAATTGATCGCAATCGGTTTCATTTTGACAGTTCACCCACGTCGAAAACAAAAAAACGTTCAAAAAATCGTCTGCTCAGCAACGTAAATAACGCAATCGTTATTTACGTTGCTGAGCAGACGATTTTTTCATAGCTTTTGAAGCAATGGATTAAAAATAACCTTCAAAACTCTCGGATTATGATTCAAACTGTTTTACGCAATTAGAGTGCTGGCAACCCTATAAGTGGCAAAGCAATGCCAGTTTCCTTTGCTATAAACGTCATATGAATTGCATAAGATCGTTGTCTATAAAGATCGTAAAAAAGCACGTCGTATTATAGATAATTGATCTATGGTATGGTATGGTATGGTATGTATAATTGGTGTTTATTACCTGTTACTTATTACCCAAACGGTATAGTAATGCCACATTAATTGTTAATGAAATAATAAGTGATTTAGACCATAAATAGGTGGCGATAATAACAGAGTGGCAAGTTTAAGGCTCGTGCATACTAGCGCAATATCGCCCCAGTCTGCACGAGCCTGTTAAGTCACGTTTAAAAAAAATAAGTTTACATTCCAGATAATGTTATTAAACCTTGACAAAATCTCATATAAATAATGACATAACTTGAAAATATAAAAAAAAACTGTTTAATTTCGCTATATTTAATATTTTCAAAATACCAATGCCACTGGAAAAGGTAAACGAGTTGCTGGATTTTAAAAGTCAAATGATTAAGGACTTATATGCTTTTTGTTCAAGGATTTCAAATTTAAATAAAGAACGAATTGCATGTGGGTTAATCACCAATAATTAAGAAATAACCAAATAAGTAAACATAAAGCGTTGCATTTCATAGTTAAATCACTAGAAGAGATTATGCAACATGACCTATTTTGCAAATAATAACGCTCAATTAAAATTTCAATTCCAACCAATTAGAGGGGCTTGTGGCTAAGTAATAACAGCCACACGGGTCGATCGATCAGTTTAAGCTCCGCTTGCCGCGGTGGGCCCGTGGATGGGAGACCATCTTTACATACCAAGACCCCTCCGTGCCTCGGAAAGCACGTTAAGCCGTTGGTCCCGGCTGCAATTTGTAGATCTTTGACAGTCGTTACGGGTCGTCAGAAGCTCGAATGTCTGACAACCAGTCTTACCAAGGGGTATCGTGTTACCCAGTAACTGGGTTGTGGAGGTCAGATAGGCAGTCGCTCCATGTAAAATACTGGTAGACAGCTTTATCCGGTAAGACTGGAAGCCGACCCTAACATTGTTGGGAAAAGGCTAGGCAGATGATGAAACGTGTTGCAACTTAACAAGCGGGAAATTCAGTCAATAAAAGGTTAAGAAAATAATGTTGTTTGTCATTATTGTGAAAACTTGAAATCCAGCAAAAATAATTTGTGGGTAGGCGTTCTGTGCTACGCAGCGACACGGTCAGAATAAATGACTTACAAATTGTTCTTGATGCGAGTCTGTCTGTTTCAACGCAGGCAATTGTCCTCTTTTACTATAGAGGAAATTTCCATTTAGTGTCTGACTGAAGAAGTTTTTTAGTATCCAATAATAACTTTAACTTATTGTAATCCTGACTGTTAAGAGCATATAAATATAAAAAACAAACTTCCTTCTTATATCGTCTAAAAGTTGGCAGCGTCGCAAATAGCTGTCAAATATTTACGTGTTTTTATTAATTTGTTAATATTGCTGTATGGAAATATGAAATATCGCTAACTAGTGACCTAAAACATGAGAAATGAATTGCAATTATAACACTGAATTTAACGATGTAACCATTTTAGGTATAAAAAGGCATTTGGAAAGTTTCCAAATAATTATCTTACAACTAAAACTAAATAATCGGTGTTACGATATTAATTATTTTCACATTTCATAATCAATATTTTAGTTCACTACTTAGCGATATTTCATATTTCCATACAGTAAAATTTCCAAATTAATGAAAACAGCACAATATTTGACAGCTATTAGCGACGTCGCCCATTTTCAGAACGCACGCTCTTATAGCTGTTATTTATTTGTTACCTTTAATATCAGCGCTCTGCCACATTGTCAAAGTATGGACCGTAGTTTTTCAATTCAACAACAAATTAAAAAAAAACTTGATTCAAACATTAAATTGGATGCTAATAGATTCCATTATAGATCTATTAAAATTCTTTAATTGTCATTCCTCGATTAATATTGTCATTGTGATTCGTCATGCTATTACTGATAATGATTATCCTGTTGTAATAGACAATCTATTCGGTTTATTTTTTCCTTATTAATTGTCCTTCACATAGTTGACTGCGACACAGATCTGTATTTATACACGACTGCAAAAAAGACCGTGAGCGTCAATCAACACAACGATCAATTTAATGCGCCCGCGCACCGGCAGCTGACGTCATACCTGCAGCCATCTTGGGGACCTATGTGTTCTAACTTTAAACTCCGTTTAAATTAAATCTGTGTTATGTGGTGGTGATTCTTGCTTTTATTTCTGGTTTATATCCAGTTTCTCGGCAGATGTGGTTAGTTCTCAGAATAATCTTTGCAAATAATGAGACATGGCAACAGCAACATTCAAGTATTCTTGCGAAACAAAAACATGTCTCGTTCTAATGACTGTCGAATAAAAAAAAACTGTTGCAAAATGTGGGAAGTTGCCTCGTAAAAGTTTAAACAATAGTACCTACGTGAAGGATCTCTATAAATCCAGCTCCAAAAGTATTTCTTTTGTGTTAGTTACAAGCTCGAATAATCTACCCTTTTATGGTTCTTCGTTTTTGTCTAAATGTATAAGACTGCATTCCAATCCAATTAACGGTCCATTCGAGTCGATAGACATTTAAAATAAGAATACAAGCCCACAACCCTTTAATGTAAAGCCGGCCGCATCGGAACAGGTTCTACGAAAACGCTGGTGATAAATTCTTCTAGGAACCGATTACGATTCGACAGCAAAATTCCCTTTAAGGGCACCATGAATCTTCCCGTTTACGGCGATTAGAGGGAGACGAATGTATGTGAGAGATTATCCAGATAAGGCCTGCATGCTTCGCCCTACTCGTATTTATGGAGCTGGTTTCAAAACCTGTTTGTGCTGGACATGCGTTCTACGGAGGGCAAATAAAAGTCATAACGGAGCGAGAGTAGCCACCGGCGCGGTGGGGCGCGATAATTGTGTGAGGAATGCATTTGCGCCGACGAACGCGACGTGTGAAAAATACACGACCTCTGTGGTCTTGAGTTCTTGACGTGTGATTTGAATAATGTAGAAACACAACACATTGGTGTGCGCCGCGCGATACAATCGGGTTCTGATTTCACTTGTTAAGACGCTGACAGCACCTAAACCGCGGTCACTGTCAGTTTGCATAGAAAAGAAAGAGAAGCGGGATGACATAACGCTTGTAATTTATTGCAAAATATGAAGCAATTATGTATTTACTCAAAATTGAGTTGAGTTATCGAAAATAAAAAACAACCAAGTTCTGCATTCAAATAAGACGTGCTTGTTATTAATTAAATACGTAACGTATGTTGATATTTAATACAGATATTTTGGTTTGAAACTCAAGGTAAGAGGTTAGTTTAACGTTAGTTTGTATCGAGATTTTTTTTCAAATCGTGTTTTGCTAACAACCAAGTTCTTAGAAATATGTTCAAAATTAACATATATTTTTTCCGCTACCACAAACTATACAGATTTGGCAATTTTTTTTCTTAAGTCAAGCCTATTTTGGTCATTTGCCTCTTGTCAGCGCCTTAACTTGCGCGGAATGAGCCGGATCGCCTTGACTCTTTAATATTACGTTTTACGACCTTATTAGGGTTTCTTTCACAATCAACCAATTAAAGGCTTGTTCAGACTGGGGCGATGCCGGGGGCGCGCCGGCCCGGCCATATTGCTGCCTGTCTCGCCCACGATATCGCGCTAGTCTGCACGAGCTTTGAGGCTAAATGATCGATGATAGAATAGTAAAAGTGTATTTTGAAGGCAATTACGTTGTTACTTCATTGAATTTTATGTTTTGAGTCGATGAACGATTGCCATTCGAGGCTTTTACATTCAGTATTAAATTGAATGCTGTTTTTTTCGTTATTTACCGATCTATTGCAATGAATAAGAATAATAATACTCACGTAGGTACCTATTATGAATAGACATTTAAGAGACCTTTGTTTCCATTCAAAGCATGTTCAAACGAGGCCAGATACCCCGCCTGAATAAACATATAAATCGCGCTGTTTCTGTCCGTTCAATAAATTTATAAAGAGGGCAAAATAAAGGCATCTACATTACAGTGGCTATTACCAGTCTTGTCTTTTTCCGTCGAGGCCATTTAGATACGAAAACACCTACTGAGTAAATAATTACACTACACTGAACATCAGTGTTTAAATACACAGTGTGCATCAGTGTGTATATGGAGATGGTAGGTAATACATACAATAGGTAGTTCGATGACATGACCTGAAACCGGATTACCTACGATTGCCAATAACATTCTGAATGACATGGATTTGAATTTTTAAACGCTTCGCAATTTAAAAGCGACAAAAACGTTTAGCCATGAATTAATGATTTCGTCCGTTATTTAATGTCACAAACAGCTGAGTTGATCGACGAGATTGTGATCGTCGAGTGCGAGAGAGACGGAGAATATTCAGTAGTTCAAGTAACGGTGTATCGGGGTGAAAGTACACATAATAACGTAACGTCCGCACCAGCAAGCGTGTAAGTAAAGGACTGTTTGGCTTCCAGTTTACATTTACATTTAATTTTAAAAATATTATTTTAAACTTAGTGGAAATGGTCGCTTTAATGACTTTATAAAATTATATTCTTTGCATAATGTCGATACATACTCGTACCTACTTATTATTTTAATTTTATTGTGCTGATATATTTAAAAATACAATGTAGGTTTTATTCAACATTGTATATAACTCATTAAAAATAATCAAAGAATGAACAAACAACATCACAGAATAACCTAGGATGAACATGAATAATACCTTCCTCCAATTCGGACATTTCGCACTCCGAACACCGTACGAAAATATGCAAATCGTTGTTTGTCCCACACTGAGGACGGAAACGGTACTGCCGGCCATTTGCGATTCCACACCGATATTGTTAAGGCGCTGACAAGACAGAAATATATGTTAATTTTGAACATATTTCCCAGAACTTGGTTGTTACAAAACACGCTTTGAAAGAAAAATCTCGATACAAACTGACGTTAAACTAACCTCTTACTTTGAGTTCTAATCCAAAATATCTGTATCAAATATCAATATACGTTACGTATTTAATTAATAACAAGAGCGTCTTATTTGAATGCAGAACTTGGTTGTTTTTTATTTTCGATTCCTCAACTCAATTTTGAGTGAATAGATAATTGCTTCATATTTTGCAATAAATTACAAGCGTTGCGTCATCGCGCTTCTCTTTCTTCTCTATGCAAACAGACAGTGACCGCGGTTTAGGTGTTGTCAGCGTCTTAAAGCCGAGTCGTCACTCGGAATAAATAAATGGCATAGATTCCGTGTAGAGGATTCGCATCGCGTTCACGGCCGCGTTCCCAGCCAGCCATTGTTCTTTACGTAACGCCAACGTGACGCGCCGCAAATTTTTATTATGCTTACGCAGGTGCGGCCAGCTCTTCACCGTGTCGATTTCCACCGACTATTGTTCTTGTAATCGCACTAATCTGCATATAAACACGGATATTATAAGACTGTTTCTAATAATGCAGCCATACTAGAATTATAATTAGCTCGTTCAACATTAATACATGTTAATTGGTTGCAGCGACTGAAGATCATCGCGTGACGCAATATTAAACAGTGTTCAATATTCAATGTGATTGTATGTCAATTAGCGTGTTTCATTAATGGCAGGCCGTTACTATCATGTTTTTAACACGACCTCGATGCAATAAAAATTAAATGAGCTCGAATAGTCGGCTCCAGTGCGCCCTCATAAATCTTCCATAACGGTCGACCCAACATAAAAAGGGCATTCGGCTCGGCTGTCTATTGAGGATTCGGAAAATATAGTAACCATTATTTTTTACCCTATCATTCACTTTTCCCTGGGTTTCGGTACAGAAAAAGTTATTAAAGAGTGTACGAGTACACTTAACTTGTATGGTTACGTAACAATAAAAGAAGCTGGTTTTATTGGATTTTAGACACAAAACCAAGTTTGGTCGAACGCTACAACTAGTGACATCTATCGTCCCACAACGAAACTACACTTAAGACTTTTTTTTACCAATTTGACTTCTTGCACAACAGGTTAATTCGAAATAGTTTCAGGACGTCAAGCAAAGTCAACAGTGATTAATAGTGGTAGGTAGGTACGCTATTAAAGAAACATTTTCAGATTGTCGCAGTGATTATTAGATGAAAACAAATAAGGATAAGTTTTAAATGAGACAAATAGAAGGCAGACTATGCTGAGCCTCCCCCCTCCCTCCCTTTGCGTGTCTAACAGACGCTTTTCTTCTTATTAAGTAGATGTTAATTCACTCGCACGCTCGCGTTGCGTCGCGTGTCACTGACCTTCGTGCAATTGTGGGCCGGATACGACTGTCATGAGTTTGCGTACTTCATCACACGCGGCGAGCACTGCCTGCTTTATATCAAAACAAAACATCGCGAACACACGTTGTGACTCATTATTTAGTGTTAATTAATACAATCGTCTTTTGTTTACACGCACTTTCACGCGTTTGATATGTCGGCTGAATCATTAATTAGGTTACGTGGGCTTCGATGATATATCTTCTGTGATTATACGATTTGAATTGTTCTGATTTTTTTGTTTGGATACAGTTAGTACGTGGGATTGGAACTAAACTGTTTCTGAATACATTTAAATAATGATTAAGACTAAATACGTTTTCAAATGGCAATAAAATTCGCTGTAACCCAAATAACATGTCTGTGCAGAAATAAATTGCATAATTTCACCCCATTGTCTCAACCTCCACGTCATTACAGTCAGGTGAGGGTTATTATGGAGCAAAGATTAGGGTGACACTGCATTCCTGCACGAATTTCTAACGCCACCCCACGACAAAACGTGCGCTAGACGTGTCACAATTTCCCTGTTCGCCCCCGTTTCACCCCCGTCCACCCGTACGCCCCGCGGGTGAGTTCATCGCGTGCCTCAGCCAGTTTCGTCGGCATGCAAATTTAATATTGTTATTTTTATTCCAACTTTACAAGGGCAGTGGGGGAAGCAAAGTATGATAAAGGGGCATAATGTGTATTAATGTACACCCGGTTTCCTAAACTCGTATAATATTCACATGTTAAGGGGCTGCCTTGAGGATGTTTTATTATTGACTACAGCATTTTGCACTTAAGTATGATAACGTCTGTACGCGTATGCGGAATTGCATAATAATTTTACAGTTGAAACAAGTTCTTGGGTCACGAACTCGCAATGAATAAAGTTCTTTGTGTAGCCTCTTTGCATAATCTTCGAGATTGCAAAGTAAATGCACATTTAATTTTAATTGAAATTAGGGGGCGTCCATTGATTACGAGAGGCGATTTTTATTTATTTATTTATTTAATACTTTACGCACACAAATGTACATAGGCGGACTTAATGCCATATGCATTTTCTACCAGTTAGAGAAGAGTAAAAAAGTCAGTGCATATTAGTGCAGTGTGTATTTTTCGACCTCCCTGCCCCATGGAGTGATGTCGTGAGATTTGGCTCGACCCCCCTCCCTCCCTTATATCACGTGAGATTTTTCATAATGAGTATTTTTTGTGTAAATACGTTAATCTGTCCGCGTTGGATTTATTTAAATAAACATAATTCACTAAATTATTTTTTAATAATTACCCAGTATTCTCGCAATATTAGACCGTTTATTGCGGAAAAAATACGTGTTCTTTGCCGAGACCCCCTCGCCCCTACGTCAGATTTGGTGAGATTCGGCTCGACCCCGTCCCCTCCTAAACACCTCACGTAATTAATGGACGCCCCCTTAGTTACTATTCTTGTATAACTTAGGTACTTACATAAATTATTTTTATTTAGAACATATGCACTAGACAAACCGCAGTCCCAGCGTACCACTGCACTCTGGTGCATTTAAAGGTAAATATGTAAAGTTATGCTAACTACATGAGCCAACGGGCGCGCACGCAAAATTTGCGATGTTCCGCCCGCCAGCGGAATGCAGATTACTTCGTTACCGAATATCAAGATTGTATAAATCTGTCAATGAGATAAAATTGCCTCCGATGAAGCTATCTTCTTCATTTGCAATTTAGAATTATATGAGCTTTAAATTGGGGACGTACGTAAGTAAGTGCAAGAGGGGTGATTAATCTGTGGGTAAGAAACGAAGACATTATTTTAACAAAATTCTGTCAGTCGTTTTCTAAGATTAGCATGAATATGTTAATATTCAAAAGAAGAGGTTAATATAGTCAGTTGAAACGTGCAAATTGGTGTGACGCCACGCGTGTGTCAAACATCGTTACGTAATATTAAGAGACTCGTAACAGACATGACGTGACATTAGGGTTAACTAATGTACATTATTAATCTGCACATTGAATTATCGCTGACAAACATCTGAGACAGGCGTACAATTAGTTGAATTATACACCGTGTTCGATCGTAATCTTGTTACAAGTAATTACTAGCAGTTCAATGAACAGCCCGCTTGCTTATTATCGCTAGCATTTGTTTAACAAAACAACAACCTACAAACTTACAAAATTTGTAAGTTCTATAATGCCTACAAGTATTTATGATCCACTGCAGTAAACAAAATCAGAAAAATATATGATATTCTTCAGGATATATGCTAGGTAGATAGTGTGTTGAAAACATAATACAACTAATTTGATATGATAGAAAAAAAAAACGAACATACCTCTAAAAAAATATTTTAACGATTAAAAATCATACTAATATACATGCAAACATTCTGATTTTTTGTCATATTATTCTACAACCAACATATTAGCATAACAGTGTTTTAATTTTTTTTATCCAATCAATAGATTTTTTGTAAATAGTATAATAACATAATTGCTTCATATTTAGCAATAAATTACCAGCGTTGTGCCATAGCGCTTCTCTTTCTTTTCTATGCAGTCCAACAGTGACCGCGCTTTAGCTGTTGTCGGCCTCTTAATATTGATTAAATACCAATAGAACATATCCGTCGCAGATTGAAGCTGGATTAATAATCAAGGCTGCCCAAACATCAATTAACAATATAAACACGAACTATGATTACAATGCGATGCGATACTTAATATTGAGAGTGTGTTTTAAACGGCACGACACGGGGACGAGACGAGGCGAGGCGACGCTCTAGTGCTTCAAAAGCAATTAAAATCAAATTGTTAGGTAAACAAACAGGCGGGGACCGCGGAAGCTTATCCAATATCCGAATTCCGTTAACTGACACAAAGGACTGTCGCTTCCACTGTCGCTTTGTGAATACACAACACCGCATATGTATTTGAAGAGGTATACGGCTGATAGCTTTGCCAGTAGTTGCCGCTATCGACTGAGTTATGTACTCCGATTGTTTGGTTAGTATATTATGTGCTATCAAAACGGGATTAATCGAACACGCTCGTGGTTGTATTAATGACATGGGTTGTGTTACACGTTGTAGGTGTAGTAAATATTAATACATTTGACCCGGTACTAATGTAACCCGGTAATAATGTGTATGGTGCTAACTATGCTGGTGAGTTCCGTATAGAAAAAATATCAGTCGTCCTTTTTAGTGTGTTTTTGCAGTCGGGTTTTTGTTTTTTAAATAATTAGTTTTATTTCAAGCTTTTTAAATTTATATATATATATACATATATCATATATTTGCAGACGCAATATATAAAAATTATATAACCTATGTCACTCCCACAATGAAGACGAATCTAACGACACCTCTTATGTTAAAATCCATCAAGCCGTTTAGACTACAGAGCGTGCCAATGAACATACATACATACATACATACATACATACATACATACATACATACATACATACACTCGAAAAACATTACCCTCCTTCTGGGGCAGTCGGGTAATACCCGAATGCCCCAGAAAGAGGATAATGTAATGAAAAAAAAATGAAAATGTAAAGAAAGGCTAGGCCGACTGATTGTATAGCCTTATAAGGCTATATAATCAGTCGGCCTAGCCTTTTCCCGACTATGTTGTGTTCGGCTTTCATTTTACCCGCATGCAGCTGAATATCTGTATTTTACACGGAGCGACTGCCTATCTGACCTCCACAACCCCCCTTGGTAAGACTGGTTGTCAGGCTTTCGGGCTTCTGATGACCCCTAACGACTGTCAAAGATCCACCAATGACAGCCGGGACTAACAGCTTAACGTGCTTTCCGAGGCACTGCGGGGTCTTGGTATGTAAAGATGGTCACCCATCCACGGACCTACCGCAGCAAGCGTAGCTTAACCTGATGGATCGACCCGTGCGACTGTCATTACTTAGCTACGAGCTCCTCATGTACATGAATATATTTTAATACTCTACTTATCAAAAGAGTCGTATAATGGTGCCGATTCCCTTGTTCACAAACTAAACTAAATTTAAGTTTAGTGCATCTTTTTCTTTCTATTTCATTAAGAAAAGGACAGAAGATAAATTTTAGTTTAGTCCTGTCAAATTAATCAGCGCCTGTCACTACTCCGTACAAGTTTAGACGTGATTAAAAACTTGCCTACTAAAATTACGTCAATTTACGTCAAGCGCTGATTAATTTGACAGGACTGAACTAAAATGTATCTTCTGTCCTTCTCTTAATGAAATAGAAAGAAAAAGATGCACTGAACTTAAATTTAGTTTAGTTTGTGAAAAAGGGAATCGGCGCCATTATCAACTCCACTAAAGTATTCGACACAAATCTTGGTATTTTCGGAACGACATGCGGCTTAGAAACGTGACTAACAAACATATAGGTTTTTCCATATAAGCAAAACAGGACAAAACATTCTCAGTGATGTAAAACGGTATTGTTTACTGAACGGTACCGACACAACTTGCTACCAGCCTTAGAAACTCAACTAGTTTCATATTCAAAAGTTGGTCCCACTGGCCGATGGGGCAGGTCGCGAACGCTGACTGAACGAAGTGACCGAACTCGGAACGATGAACAACAATGTGAACAAAGTTCCATTTTTTTTTTTTTTTTTTTTTTTGTGTGGCATCTCGTAGTTGACCTTGAGAGGTCGTGACTACTTAACCGGACTTTCCTGTGGCTGCCTTAAGCGAACTCAAAGCCTCCAGCCAGGGGCGAATTTCTTATATTACTAAGCGACTGCACGCTAAGGGCACCCCCTGTGGGGTACGGACCTCGGCTTAGGGCGTCGCTGGGGGGAGGACAGCAAGATGGGACAGGCTGGATCTGGTTAATATTATTATTATTAATCGGGGAATTTAAAGCTACAGGCTCAGCTGCGGCGCGGGCTGGCACTTCTTCGAGCAAGGGTCGGGGGGGACAATTACGTCGGGGTTTACGCGAGGGACCTCGGCGGCGAGGTCGGAACGTAGGTCGTCGGTGTGTTTTGTGCACTGTACTCGTTGCCCTATTGCTTTCCTGGAGGAGGGTAATGGGGTCATCGGGGTCGGAGAGGGTATGCCTTGGACGGCGAATAGAACTAATGGTGGAGGGCCTATAACTGGCGGCCTGCACAACCAGAGGGTTGCGGTGGGTGGTGGCGGAGTCGAAGAAGCGCTTCGTGATGCGCTTCATGAACTGCTTGATGGTGGGGATTCTAAGATCGAGATGGAGGATCTCGTTTCGAACGAACCAGGGGGCTCCCGTTGCCTTTCGGAGGAAACGGTTTTGGAGGGACTGCATCCTGTGGATGTGGTGGGGTTTAGCGTGTGCGAAGACTGCACAGGCATAAGTCATGATGGGACGGATGCACGCTGTGTAAATACGCAATTTGCCCTTAAGGGACAATTTGCTGCGCGCATTTAGGACGGAGTGAAGTCTACCTAGAGCGAAAGCGGCACGCGAACGCACCTGCTTGATGTGCTCTGAGAACGAGAGATGGTGGTCAAGGGTCACGCCTAGGTATTTGGCTCGCTTCTCCCAAGGGATAGGCTTGCCGAACATGGTGAGCGGTCGGGGGGCGATGAGGTTTTTACGCTGTTTGGTGAAGAGAACAGCCTGACTTTTGTCGGGATTGACCTCGATTCTCCACTTTCTAAACCAAGCGCCAAGCTTGTTGACCTCGGTCTGGAGAGTGCGAGATATGTGGTCGTGGACTAACCCGGTGTAGTAGATGGCCGTGTCGTCTGCGAACAGAGCCAACTGCGCCTTTCTACTTTTCGGGATGTCGCTGGTGAAGAGAGTGAAAATGAGAGGGGATAGTACAGAGCCCTGAGGGACGCCTGCACGGATAGGGTGAGGGGAGGATAGCGCTCCTTCGATGCGATAGCGGAAGGTGCGGTTCGACAAGAAGTCTCGTAAGATGAGCACGAGACGATCGGGCACACCGAGTTTGTAGAGCTTAAATAATAAGCCGTTGTGCCAGACCTTGTCGAACGCTTTCGCTATATCGAAGAATACAGCACCGGTCGTAAGACCACGTTGAAAGCCGTAGCTTATGTGTTCAACGATGCGGTGGACCTGTTGGACGCAAGAATGTTGGGCTCTAAAGCCGAACTGCTGGTCGGGGATGAGGCCCTTTGTTTCCGCAAAATCTCTGAGGCGCTTTAAGATAAGCCTCTCATAGATTTTGCCGAAGACATTGAGCAGACTGATGGGCCGGTAGCTGGTGGGCTCCGTTTTCGGCTTACCGGGCTTCGGTATGCCGATGACGGTGGCCTTCTTCCACTCTTGTGGGAAGATGTTATTGCTCAGGGCTCCATTGAAGATGGTGGCCATGAGCATTATGAGGTGAGCGGGGAACAGTTGGAGCACCCTATTGGTGATTCCGTCTGAGCCGGGGGCTTTGCGAGGTTTTAGACCCTTGATGATATCATGCACTTCGTCTGGAGTGACGGGAGGCAGAGGATAGTCAGGGTCTTCAACGGGCGGGAGGGAGGCTCTACGTTCGACTTCCGCGTCGACCTGGGACAGGTGAGCTTGGTCTACTGGTTGAGAGCTAGGTGAGCATTGAGCCTCAAGACTATCGGCTAGGCATTCTGCCTTGTCGACGTCATCGAAAGCGATGGTCTTGTCGGGGCGCACCAGGGGGGGCATTGAGACGACTTCGTCGGATTTGAGTTTCCTCTGAAGGTCCCAGAACGCTCGGTGAGTGGGCTCTAGCTCGCTCAGCATCTTGTCCCATCCAGCGTCACGCAGCTCCGATAGGCGTGTCTTTACAGATCTCTGTAAATAGCGCATATGGGCTTTGTTCGCGTGGTTGGGAAAGTTACTGTACGCACGGACAGCCGCGTTCTTCTCATTCAACAGTTCGCGTACATCGTCCGGGAGCTTCCAGCGATGGTCGTCCATCGCCGGAACCTCCCTTGAACAGTCGTTCAGGACTGATTGTACGTGCACTGTGAATGAGTCAATCGCGGCTGTCGTGTCAGCGATAGAGTCGAAGTGGTCGGGAATGGAGTCTAGTCGGGGACCTAACGTGGTGGATTTCAGGCAGTCGCTTACTTTCCTCCAGTCTGTAACTAACTTGGTGAGAGGGGGTCTATCAGGGTCATGGAGACCTAGGCGTGGTGCCAGCTTTACAACAACTGGACGGTGGTCGGAGGAGAGTTCGTCAAGCGCCTCTATAGAGTCCAACCGTAGGTTGATACTCTTCAGAAGCGCTATGTCAAGTACGTCGGGGGTTTGGTTAGGGTCGTGGGGAAAGTGAGTGGGAGTCATCGGGGCGATGATGTCGAAGTTGAGGATGGGACATAGGTCAAACAGGTGTCTGCCTCTGGTGGAGATCCTGGTGCTGTTCCAAGCATGATGTTTGGCGTTGAGATCGCCCGCTATGATAACGGAGTCACTCAGGCCAAGTAGGATGGAAAGGTCGTCAGAGAGGGGGGGAAGGGCTAACTCCGATGAGGAACAGGGGGGAACATAGGCCGATACAATGGTGATCGGTTGATGGCCAGTCATGCCTAGCTTGCATATGGACACTTCTAAACGCGAGAGAGGGGGCGGGTCCATTGGGATGCAGTGGAGGGTTGATCTGAAATAAATTAGGGTGCCGCCCCTGTGACATCTAGTCCTGTCATTGCGAACTATGCGATAGTTGGCAATTGACGGGTTTCGACGGCTGGGCTTTAAGAATGTTTCCTGTAATAGGAGAATATCAATTTGGTGGTCGCGGAGGAAAGCAGCGATTTCATCTCGCTGGTTAATCATGCCATTGGCATTGAAGAAACCTAACTTTAGGGATCGGGGTTTGGTACGTGCTTTTGGATGTAAATCCATTATTTGGGTTTCGCGAAGTTCTCCAGGGCTTGCGTAATCTCTGGATACGCGTGGAAGATACGCTGTATCTGAGCGAGATCGCAGGAATTACGGGCGGCAACGAGCTCGTTGGCCATTTTGCGCGCGCGGGGTGTGAAAAATAACGAAAAAGTCCCAGAGATCACACTGAATGGATCAATTGGGATGGACGGGCCGACCACCGGGGTGGTTGAAGCGGCGACGGGCCGTGGCGCAGCGGTTGCGGCAGCGGCCATGGGAGCGGGGGCGGGTTTCGCGGGTTGGATAGGCGCGGAAACGCGGATGCGGGGGTCCGTCAGCGGTCTGATGGGAGGCGGGGTGGGTCTGGGCTGAACCATAGCAGGGTACGCCTGCTGATGGTTCATCGCATTCCATGGGCTAGGCCTTTGCGGGCTTAACCTCAGGGGGAGTTGAGGGAATGTCTGAGATTGGGGGGGGAAGAACCCATATGATGGGCACTCTCTCTGCTGGCGGGCGTCTGCACGCTTCACCAGTTTTGATGAGGACGTCTTGGGGGCCATACGACAGCCCCGGTAGTTTGCCGGGTGTCCAGCCTCACCGCACAGTACGCAGCTGGGCGGCTCGGTGCACAGAGACCGGTCTTTAGGGCGGGGGCAGTCCGAAGTGCCATGCTCCCCCAGGCACTTGACGCACCTGGGAGTCGCATGGCAACAAAGTTCCAACGATCCGAGCAATATTTGTACGAAACGAAGCCCACGGTTGTTCCAAGTTCCGAGCCAATATAAAGTTAGTTGCCGTTTGAATACATACATATAAATACACTGGTGGCCCCAAGGCAAAACTTGCCAACTGCTAAGTATACAATAACTTTCCTATAGTTATGTAAACGCATTACTAAGGAATACACGATAACACTGATCCAGAATTTGAACTTTATTTGAATAAACATGAGAAGAAAAACGGTTAAGAGCGTGCATTCTAAAAGTTGGCAACGTCGCAAATAGCTGTCAAATATTTACCTGTTTTTAGTCATTTGTTTGTATTACTGTATGGAAATATGAAATATCGCTAACTAGCGACCTAAAATATTGATCATGTATTGCAATTATAACAGTGAATTTGATGTTGTAACCGTTTTAGGTATAAAAAGGGCATTTGGAAAATTTCCAAATACTTTTTTTACATCTAAAACAAATATTCGGTGTTACGACATTAAAGGCTCCTACATACTGGCGCGACTTGTCGCGCGACGCGACGCGACAAAAAGACACCGCGTGTAGCGCTACAAGCGGTGCCTTTGTATCGCGACGCGTCGCGCGACAAGTCGCGCCAGTATGTAGGAGCCTTAATTGCACATTAACTGCCTCGTTGGTCTAGTGGTCGCAAGCGCTACTGCTGAGCATGAGGTCCTGGGCTCGATTCCCGGGACGGGCAGTGTTATTGGGTTTTTCTATCTGGAATTTCTCAGTAGCAGCCCGGAGTCTGGATTTGTGCCCGGTTGGTGGCAATAGGCTCGCCACTTATTACATGGAAGTCCCATGTCCCAAACATAACTGGCGAAATGTACCTGGTGTACCTGTAGTACACCCAGTACTACGACTCTGCCTAACCTTTCGGAGAAACAAGGCGTGATGTTATGTACCATCGGCCAAACTTCCGCATGCTCACCTCTAAGGCGATAATCGTACAGCACGGCTTACGACTCGATCGCCCGATGCAAGCGTTTTGACCAATGGGATGAACGAAACGTATTTTAGTCGTGTTCGTTATAACGTAATTATGTATAGAAGTGTGACACTCATACTAGGCGCGTGTTATGCTCACTTGTTGTGAGATCATTTTTAATGGTCTCGGCCAGCGAGCTCTTTATGAATTATTATTGTTGACAAGAAGTAATTTCGTACTCATATCTTCCGTTTGGTTTAGAAAATATAATATATTGGTATTGCTATATTTAATTAGTATCAATAATAAAATATTTCCATAAAAATATAATAATTTGGAATAAGGAATGTCAAACAACAAATTATGTCTATTCTATCCACTTTGATATTTACCTCTCTCCGACACATGGCTATGCTCTGTCGGGTATATAAATTTAGTTATTTATCATCACTTTCTCTGCCTCTCGAATTTTCGCGATGTCCTATGCGATGCCGCCAAACAAATCGCAGCGAACGCGCTAGGTGCGTTAACCCACACTGCATAAAGGTATAAAATGTTTATATTGACATTTTTTGTGTTTTATCAGCGTGCGACTTGTTGCTTGTGCAGTGCTATTGGAAAGTAAATAACTGCATTTAAATGTGTTTAAACTTGGGAACTTAAAGCTTAATATCACGCATATCGATCCCTGAATCGAAAAATTGCTTTGAAAATCAGCAATATTATTGAACGGCCAATCCAACGATACACCTATGGGATAGGAGAAAAAAGTTATAATCCCCACTTTACGTGCAAGGGACGTACCCTAAAAAAATGTTTTTCAAGATTTTAGTTTACCACTTTGTTGGCGTGATTAATATGTATACCCATGCCAAATTACAGTATTCTAGTAGTAAGAGTATGTGAGCTAAGCCAGGGACAGACAGACAGACGGACAATGCGAAACTTTAAGGGTTCCTTGTTGACTACAGAACCCTAAAAAGGAGCAAGTTACGTAGTTTTGTTAGAAATTGACAACATTTGGTATATTTTTCTTTTATTGCTCTGTTTTGATTGAAATAGCAAAATTACAGTAGTGTTTGAACCAATAGTTGACGCAGTTTTTCGGAGATTTTTGTTTATTGCTGTCGCAACTTTTGCAACTGCAATAAAAATAAGTTCATTATATAAGTACCATTGTTATTGGTCGACATCCGGTTAAACAATAGGACGGCTTAATCCTTCTATTAAGCCATAAAATACGGTCACAAAAAATGACAAAATATTTCTTCAACACACTTGCTTGTAAAGTGACTCTTATTGCAACGCATTTAGGTTCATAATTCAGCGTTTATTACACTAGTATTTTTACTTTACAGTTATTTTTCTCAATCTCCGCAAAGAGTTTTTATATCTAAAAACAATGAATATTTCTGAGAATAAATAAACTATTTTAGGTTACATTTATGATAAATCAATCATCAAAATTATTATCATTTCTTCAAATGATATATTTTTCACTACGAATTTACCTTAATTTGCGTATTCAAAACTTTATTTTGTTTTTATTATATTTTTATATGGGCTGTTCAGCGGTTTTGCCGTGCCTTTATTTACACCTGGACGCGCATCGCTAGCGTGGCGCGCGGAAGAAACGAAACCAGCACGCCATTTTATATAAATACTCGTTAACGTTTTCGTTGTGTGGTTAATTATTATCAAAAATGTTGACTTCAAGTAGGGAAGAAGAGCGAAGAACAACACGTAGATTTGACCACCCCCGGAAATACTAATCGAGGCACGAAACGCGATTGACACTCCTTTTACCACCAAAATCTAGAGAGAAATACCTAGCGGCCTACGAAACTATAATAACAATACAAGTCTGTTTTTTCCTCTCAAGTTGAAAACCATCGTATGAAACGCGTGTGTATTGATAATTACTCACTCGGCGCCCTTTTCGCGCTCGTCTTCGGCTCGCGCGAACAATACCGGCTCAAGTGTAGTTAGTGACCAACATCACACACTTGTATCATAATGTACTAGTATGTCTGTTGTTATTTTTTGTTACCCGCCCAATACTCACACAAATGCATATTGCCTCTAATTGGACGAAACCAGGAAGAGGTGTGGTCTGTCACTAGCTGCGCTTGCCGCAGAAATATTTTCTTAAGTGAGCATGCTTAAGTTTTGCCGATAGTATGTATGTGTAAAAGATAATAGTCTTAAAATAATAATAAAAATATAAGTACACAAGTATATAAAAAGCCGGACATTTGCGAGTCGAACTCGCGTGGTGAGGGTTCCGTATAATCAAATTAATCAAAACAGCGAAATATTTGACAGCTATTTGCGATGTTGCCCACTTTCAGAATGCACGCTCTTAAAAGAAAACGGTTCAATATATTATTAACGCAGATGGCTTACAAAATCACGAAGAGGGTTGTGCAAAATTATGGAAAATGAAGGAGTCGCTTGCTGCCTACGATATTAGAACCCAACTCTTTATTATGTAAATATAATACACGTTGGCCCAGCGGCGACGAAATTTAAAGGCTTCTACATACTGGCGCGACTTGTCGCGCGACGCGTCGCGACACAAAGGCACCGCTTGTAGCGCTACACGCGGTGTCTTTGTGTCGCGTCGCGTCGCGCGACAAGTCGCGCCAGTATGTAGGAGCCTTAATATAGGTACTTTGAATTATTCAAGGAATAATCAACATCATGACTCTTTAATCTATACATATCCTACTTAATATTATAAATGCGAAAGTTTGTAAGGTTGGATGTTTGTTACTCTTTCACGCAGAAAGTACTGAACGGATTTGGATGAAATTTGGCACACAGATAGTTTATAACCAGGAATAACACATAGAATACTTTTTATCCCGATATACCCACGGGGTCAAAACTTATGCGGGTGAAGCCGCGGGACGCATCTAGTGTATAATAAATCTCAAAATGAGTCTTAAATATGTATGTGATTTTTAAACACTGGTCAATCCAAACGGTCTACACGCTATTTCCATTTCTATCAAAAGGAAAGAAAATATCTCCACCTTCTATTGTAAATTGAGTAAAACTCGAGTCTCAGATTCATAGAAACATAATCTAACTTTTGTTCTGCATTCGTGGACGTGACTTAAAGCACGCTTAATAGAATACTGACCTATTAGAGCTTGAGTCAAAGTTAGGATTCCTGAAATTTTTTTTTCACAGATTTAATCAATAGTTTTTGAAAAGTAGGTATTATATTTAACAGCAGATTGCATGTTTATTACATTGGCTAATAAGCCGACTAGAACCCAATTGCAAAACATTTAACGGCGATTTTCCTTTCAGATTTCCAGATATCTACTTTTGAGTTAAGTCAGTATTATATTAAGCCTGCGATATATCCGATTATGTAGTAATAGATACAAGTGGCGGGGTTGGTATCAAAGTGGCATGTGAAGTAATTATACTACGCAGTTCTCTGATTTAAATGACACATTGTTTCACATGTCCGCGAGCTGGCGGCCATTCTGTAACGTCACAAACGAAACTGTCACTCGCACTGAGAGCATAAAATGAAAACACGTTTTATCTCCCTTTATCGCGGACATATTATTTCACTCAAAGGATAACATTCCACACCGCCCGCTGGACAGACAAAAGAGAATTTCTGCTTCCTATTTAATTTTCTTTTCAACTCTGTCTGTTTCAAACTGTATCGAAGTTAAACATTAAGATGCTACAAAAGAGTAAATGGATTTTAAGAACTCGTTTTAGAAAGTTAAAAAGGAACAAAAGATTCCTGAGCTCGGGTTGAGTTTTAACTCGTTTAGTTTAAGTGGATAGGTAATTAAATTCACAAAGCAGCAAACAATAATTTAACTTTGCATTCTTGTTAAGCGTTAAGTAAAAACAGTAGCTTAGTCCTGGATAATTTGCTACTGCTAAAATTAAATCGTATGCGACGTACGAAGCCCGCGTGGAAATACGTATTTTCCGTTGAATTAGCTGGAACGTAGTCGAAGGTATAAATTGTGCGTTTATATCCTAAAGTGGTCTAGTTCATTAGGCTAACGCCGTCGGCTTGTGGGTCTTGAATTCTCCCAATTATCGCGCAATCCACTTTTAGCTGGGATTACACGAAAGTTAAAGCGCTGCTTGAATAGCAGAATACGTTAGTTACACAGTATGAGTACACGTCTCTCTATATTAAGCTGTTACGTTTAATTAGAAAGCTCGTTTAATTAGAAAATAGTACCAGATACTGAAAGTTATATACCAAGACCCCTCCGTGTCTCGGAAAGCACGTCATTCGTGAATCTTTGACAGTCGTTTCGGGTCGTCAGAAGCCCGAAAGTCTAACAACCAGTCTTACCAAGGGGTATCGTATTATCCAGTAACTGGGTTGTGGAGGTCAGATAGGCAGTCGTTCCATGTAAAATACTGGTATTCAGCTGTATTCGGTAAGTCTGGAAGCCGACCCCAACATAGTTGGGAAAAGGCTAGGCTATCAGAAACAGACCAGCACCCTATTAATCTGAATGATTTTGAAGTATATTGATAATCCATTGCTTCATATGTTCGAAAATTTGTCTGCTCAACAACGCAATGAATGTTGTTGAACTGTCAATATGAACCCATTGCTACTGAGTGTGTTACGCAATAACCCCTCTGTAGTAACAGAAACTGCTATAAAATTAAGTGGAAAAGCAATGGTAGTTAATTCTTCAAATGAAACTTCTTGTTTTTCCAGCAGGCTTAGCATGACACTCTCTATTTCTTCGAAGAATAGACACGGCTCTTTCTATACAAAGTGACATTTCGTTTCTCAGTTTTTGACATCTCACCGTAGAAATCCTTCTATTTGTTATATATTACATATAAAAAATAGAATTATACAAGGTGTTGTTTTGGACCTGCAAAACATTTTAGGAGGTAATTATGTTAGTGATTCTCGACCCGAATCAACAAAAAAAAAAAAAAAATAAATAAATTAAAAAAATAAATAAAAATAAATAAAAAGAAAAGATAAAATTTAAAAATCTAAAATAAAAAGTATTATTGATTATTGACTTGGTATCGTATTGTTATACGATTATTTACGAGTTTCATAACAACCTCCTGAAATGTTTTGCAGGTTCAAAACAACAGCTTGTATAGTTATAATTGTTATAGATATAATTGAGATAATTGTTATAATTTTTTCTGGTTTTATTAAATGTTTTGCAAGAGTTTCGTCTGAATCCACAAATACAATGAAAAATCTTTTTTAACTCTCAGAGCTTACGTAATACTCGTATCGTTGTCAGGACATCGTCTATATTTATATTTCAGGTTTCATAACAAAATTTCCCATGTAATTATAACAAACGCTGTGTTTATAACCTACACGACTTGAGGCAAAACATTCAACGCTGCCAGTTCACATAGCTGTAGAAAACAAAAGATAATTAAATACAAACAATTCACACACAGAATTTCGCATTATAAAAGATTCCTTTGTTGGGATGAACTGTTTCCAAACAAACACTAGACAGATTAAGATATTCTATAAAACATCAGCATATATTTTAACCTCGTAAGGCCCAACGACCTAATTTAATGACAAAAAAATTTTGACACTCCGGCCCGAGACACTATTTAAAATCATTTAAATTATATATCTAATCATAAAAATATATATCGACCTAAATTTGGGTTGGGCCTTACGAGGTTAATAGGTTGATATGAAAATGTGGAAATTTTGAGGGATATTCATTAAGTTGGTAATGACCCACTCATTACCAACTTAATGAATATCCCTCAAAATGTTTTAAGGGTTTGGAAGGGTAAAGTGGAAAGGTAGAATATATTAGTAAGTAGATATTAAGGGGAGTTTAGAAAACGGGCGATCGCAACATATCATAAAGGCTCCCCAGACAGAAGCGACGCCTATGAAAACTATTCCACCGGTGCACGTACGGCAAAACGATCGATTTACGACGACAAAAATATTTATAATGGAAATTTGTTACAGTTAATTATTTAAACATAATTATTAGAATTATATTTTAATATTTATTTCTACATTGAAATAAAACAACTCAAAATAAATGGTAAACTTTGTATTATTTAAAAAAAACCTTATAAATCATCTTCTTCGTCATCGTCTTCCTCATTCTGATTATTACCAAAATATGTTGGCATCGTGAGCATATTCATAATGATATCATTAAATCCTTTCATCTGTTTTTTTTTCACTGATCGATGTTGACTTATCAGGGGATCAGAGTTAATACATAGCCAGTGTAAAATGTCCGTGTTAGTATTAATTCTTGAAGTTTTTCGTGAGTGCATCAGTCGTATGTTTTTATACTCTTTTTGAGAGGCTTCCAATACGTCCTCTGATAGCTGCCCCACAGGCAGAAGTAGCTGACCTATGATGTCGCTGCTGTGGATAAGCAGTTTATGCACTGACGCACTCATCTTGTACCATCCATACAGTTCAATGCATTTTTTTGCTGTTTCCATGCAATATAATTTGTACGTGTTTGTGTTAATGTAATGGCAACTGGAAATTGTCTTTAAAATATTTGAAAACCTTTCAATCAATTCTTTATCGATTCCAGTAATTTCAGCTACTATCTCTGGATTTTCAAAAAAATTCCGTGCCGTGTTGCCGTCATTAGTGTTTCCACCTCCTTGCTTAGGTTGGTCCACTATTAAACTCATCTTCTCGTAAAACAGGTTCGTTATATTTTTCTTCTTCTCTTTTACTTGATTCTTCAATGTTGAGCCTCTAGCTTGCCATTGTTTAATATCTATTTTATAGGATATATGCAGAAGATATTCGAAACACCTTAGATAGGCATGTAAAATAGATATTCCATACTTATATGCAGAAGCATCGCAGGATCGTTGTAATACTTTATCCAAGTTGTTTATGTCCTTCGGAGTTACCTTACAAATGTTGCATGCCTGAGACGATGCAGTTTGTGTAAGGACATTGCATGTTTTGCCATCCATCATCGTGCAAATTGGAATATGACGAAAGGTTATTGGTTTTTCTTGAAGGGTTACTGTTGTTGATGTAACATCTCGTAGCTGTTGTTCAGTAGCATCGAATTCTTGTTTTATGGTCTGATTTGTTTCTTTGATTAACTTAAAACCAATAGAGCGACACCACTTTGTCGATGATGGGCTCGGGTTTTTCCAAAATACCATTTTCTCTTCTCCATGGAATATAGACATTTCGAGAGGAACAATAGTGCTCAATATAATATTTGAATCCGAGTACTTCGGACTGTCTGCGAAGTGCTGTTTATAAATGCTATGCCCGCCACTACCATCCAGCCCCCACTTATAGTAGACATCAATGTCGAATACTTCTGGTGGAAGATGAAGAGAAATAACTTCTTTTTGCACTTCAAATAATCTTCTGACTGTGTGATCAAGTAAGTTTTGCATAGGAATTCTGGCTTCGATCTCCGAAACAGTAATATTTTCGGGATAGCAAGTTTGCTTTATCTGCAAGATTTGATTATAGGCAGGATATATATTAGCACTTCTAGCTTTAGCTCCTCTTTGTACTTTTATATAGTCTTCTTTTGTCATACTAGTGTCAACAATAAGAGCTAGCGCTTCTACAGGTGTATATGGTGTACAAGAGGGCTTGTTGTTTTTCGACCGTTGCATTCGTTTCAAACTTCTTGGTGATGACTCAAGGGCTAATTTCATCACTTTAGCAGCTTTGCGTTTTCCTGATACAACTAAGCCGGATTCAGTTGCAAACGAAAGTTGTTCCGGAGAAAGACCTTTCACAAGAGTTTGCACAGATCTTTGTTTAGAACGCAGCGACGAGACCACAAAATCCTTTTTTGGTCGTCCTGAAACCGGTTTCTTAGTAGGTGTCTGTTGGTCTCCTTGTATGTTTGGAACTTTGAACTCCTCATTTAACCAATCGTGATGATTTTTAATCAGTCGGTCATGGATGTGATGGCATTGTTTCAATTTTGCAAATAACTTTGCCACAAATATTTTAATTTTCAATTTGACCGACTTTTCGAAGTCTGCACCACATTTTTCAATATTTAATTTGTTCAAAATATACTTAAGCAATCGTTCAATACATTTAGGCGAAGAAAATTTAAAAAAACTTTCACTTTTTAAATCATAATATAGTTCAAGTCTTTTAATAGTTCGCGTTTCCACGTTATCACTTCGACTACCTGAAACAAAAATAACAAATACTCAGAGATGTGTATATATGTGGAGCTAAAACCAGTTTCCTCGTAATAACAACAATCTGGGGGGTAACCATCACCTCTTATAGCAGTATTATTTCAATATTACTTCAGCGTGAGAAAGAGATTGAGCTATAAGTCTTGTATAGCTCCATCACTTTCCCACTGTGAAGTAATATTATAATAATACTGCTATAAGAGGTGATGGTTACCCCCCAGAACTATTGATAAGAAACAAATTTAAACTGGTACTCGTTGGAACTTTTTAGTAAAGCCTTCACGAATTATTTTTTTACAACAAAACAAGATTTTTTTAAGTCTATCGTTATATTTAGATTGTTCTCTATCTTTAAAGTGTTGAAAGAACTTAATAATAGGTTTAAAATGAAGTACTTACAACATGGTAATGCTTCCATACTAAAAAACAAGATTTCACTTTAAAACAACTGCACATAGACACAACGAATTCGCACCGAGTTTGGTAGAATACTGACAACACGCCTAACAATAAGCGATGGGTCGAACAATAGCGGCTTTTGTAAACGGGTCTCGCTCGCGAATAAAAAATCTTTTGTTGATTTTTGACCATTGAAGGGTAGAGAACACCTAACGTATGTAATAAGCGTATTTAAATGATTTTGTTTTTAATACTTTTGTCGTCGTAAATCGACGGTTTTGCCGTACGTGCGGTGACGCGTCGCGCCGTCGCGTCACGACTGTTTGCACGAGCCTTAACATCACGCCTGATTCCCCAAAGGGTTGAGGGGAGATATGTACCTATAGTACACCACCATTTCGCCAGTTATGTTTAAGGCGCTGACAAGACCCAATTTACCAAAATAGGCTTCACTTAAGAAAAAAAATTGCCAAATCTGTATAGTTTGTGGTAGCGGAAAAAATATATGTTAATTTTGAACATATTTCCCAGAACCTGGTTGTTACCAAAACACGTTTTGAAAACATAATCTCGATATAAATTAACGTTAAACTTACCTCTTACTTTGAGTTCTAATCCAAAATATCTGTTTCAAATATCAACATACGTTACGTATTTAATTAATAACAAGAACGTCTTATTTGAATGCAGAACTTGGTTGTTTTTTATTTTCGATTACTCAACTCAATTTTGAGTAAATAGATAATTACTTCATATTTTGCAATAAATTACAAGCGTTGTGTCATTGCGCTTCTCTTTCTTTTCTATGGAATTTGACAGTGACCGCGGTGTTTAGGTGTTGTCAGCGTCTTAAGTTCCATGCAAAAGGGCGCGAGCCTATTGCCATCAATCGAGATAGAAAACCCCAATAACGTTCACAAGTTCGAACCTAGGACCTCATCCTCAGCAGTAACGCTCGCGACCACTGTGGGGAGATTAAGAGATTCTATCGGGAATAATGTCGTAACGACCTAGAATATAGCATTGAAAGTTAAATAATTTTATGGCAAATGGTAGCAATCCATCTTGGGTGCAGTCAAAGGCGAACAAGAATCATCCATTACGGGGAAGTATGGGGAAAATGTACATCCTATATTTATTACCGGTATCAACACAGAATTATTTATTATTTTAGACGACACAGCAAGTGGCGCCATCTACTTTGTTACGAAGTTACTGGAACCACCGAAGAGGTCGGATAAGAGTGACACTGGCTGGTGACAGTCACTCTAGCAGAGTGTCGCATCGATGGTTGCGTGGCGGCTATCTTTTGATGCCAGGGAAGATGTCAGGGTACTAATACGATGACCACTTCTGCTAAAAAGCTATCCTGTGCTTTGAATATAGAAATAACCAGAAGGCGTGAACACGCCTAATACTGAAGCGTCAAAAACTACTCTTAGATAGAGTAGTTTGACGCGCAGCCGATCAGTTAGTCTGTGAACGTCGTACCGCGTACGGATAGGATCACATTTCGCGTGTAAGTAGCGCATTCAAATATCGACTTATTTAATTACTGAATAAATTGTTCAGTTTGTAATGTTCATAAAGAATGCTGCATCCATCTTGTTAGTGTTGGCAATATAAGAGTTTTGATTTTCCCTTCTTTGTATTATCTTCTGAGGGCTTTTATTCGTTGTAGTATTAAGTTAATATCTACATACGTATGCTTATGATTTTGTTAGAATTGCATAACATTCATATTAAGTACTATGTTAGACTATTAGGATTTCTAGGGAGGAAGAAAACCACCCCTGGGTGTATGAAATTATGTACTTATCTAAGTATCATTATAACCATCTCAAATTTTAGCTTCCCTGCTGATGAAGAAAGGAAAACGAAGTGGACAAAAATAATACAAACAGTAGGTACGAGTGGAACAGTTATGGAAACCTTCAAAGCGAAGCGTTTGCTCGATGCATTTTGAGGAGAAATATGTTTATGAGGCAAAATGTGGTTTGAGAAGACATTTTTAGAAGAGACGTTTTTTTACCTAAACGTTGTTTTATTTAAAGAACTTATTGAGATTATCAGGTACATAAATATTAATACCTATATAGAAAAGGACAATTTTGATTTTATTATTATTTACCTCCAATACCTACTCTCAACGTTTACCCCAAAACGGGTTAATAATGTCTGAGCTAGCAATATTACGCGGGTGGGAAGTGAGGCGGGTGCGGGACGCTTGTCTTGCTTTTGGTCACACAGTATTTGAACGCGGATTCTGGTTCTTTCTATATTCTAAGATCCTGTGCCGTTATACTGCTATTTTTATTCATTTTTAAACGGTATCTCCAATGCCGACAATAAATTGAAATTAATATTTTTAAAAATGTTATTTGAAAACAGAAACGTCTGTAATATACGTCAATCATACTTTGCATCTGCACTGACATGAGCTTTGCGTGTGAAATATTTTTACAGCTTAGTGAGAAACAGTCTCGTATATTTAAAATGATCTCGAAGAAAAGGCAAGCGGTTTTCGTTTTACATTATTCATCGTAGACGCAAGAGGTAAACAATTTTCGAGCTTCTTTAAATTATAATACTACTAGATGCACCCCGCGGTTTCACCCGCATAAGTTTAAAGAACTAAGGGCGACTTGCAGCTTTTTCTTAAACCTCGATTTAAACTCGACTTAGGCTTAAACTTAATTTAACGAATTGCATGTCATCGATTTAGCTTAAATCTCGATTTAAATAAACGTCAAAGTTAAACCGGCATGTAAGTCGGTTTAAAGTTGTTAATTCTCGATTTTAGAGACAGACGTCAATACAGTGTTATTTTAAATTCCTCTTTATTTGTGAAAATGGATTTCTTTTCGCTTAATCATTATGATTTGTTATCTGATGATGACGAGGAGATCGTACAATATTTAGATACCCCGTTTTTCTCTCGTAGAGTGTACATTCGAAGTGATTTATTTAGTACATTACGAGATGACGAATTTTTGAAACGGTTCCGCTTAAGTAAACAGAGTACAAAGCTCCTTTATGATAAAATTATTCATAAGTTTCCAAGTGATTTTAACAGGTAAGCTTTCTTCAGTTATAAATTATGTATATCAATGTTAGAACCCACATACATAACGTAACGTACTAATGACGATTACTTATATGTTTTTAGGAACAGAAACGCTTTATCCCCAATGAACCAACTGTTATGTACGCTGAGGTATTTCGCTACTGGAAGCCAATTAACTGCTTGTGGCGATGTTATTGGAGCTCATGAGTCGACTGCCTGTAGAATACTACACCGAGTAACACACGCCATTGCTTCAACATATTCGGACTTTATTAAAATGCCCATAACTGAAAATGAGCTAAATAATGTTATGGCAAAGTTTTATGATGTAGCGAAATTTCCACGTTGTATTGGTGCTATAGATTGTACCCATGTAAAAATTTTATCTCCAGGTAAGTTACAATACTATGTTTTTCTCGTACCTACCTATTATACATAGGTAACTAGGTATGTTGTGATAATTATATACCTACTTGTGTTATGATATTTGTTTTCGTATCTAAATAGGTGGTGACCATGCAGAAATTTATAGGAATCGAAAAGGCTATTTTTCCATTAACACTCAGTGTATATGCTCGGCTAATCTACTTTTTCAAGATGTAGTTGCCCGTTGGCATGGTTCAGCGCATGATGCCAATATCTGGGACAACTGTGCACAAAAAAGGAACTTTGTACAAGTAAGTAACCTGCTTGTTGTTGCAACTTTTACTTCAAACTTAATTGCAGTCATATTCATACTGTACCTACAACACAAGTTACATTTAATTATTTTGAACCTATTCTAATATGCCTCTTTCCAGGGTGTTTACAATGATAAATTGTTGGTTGGGGATAGTGGTTATGCCCAGACCAGATATATGATGACACCACTGCCAGAAAATGCTCCTTGTACTAGAGCTGAAAAATTATACCAGGAGTCCCAAATAAGAACCCGAAATGTAATTGAACGAACATTTGGGGTTTGGAAGAGAAGATTTCCTATTCTTTCAAAGGGAATTAATGTTAAATTGCAAAGAGTGCCAGGTAATATTACATTACCAATTAAAAATAAAATTGTCATTGAATGTGCATAATAATATTTCTACTAAAACATTTGTTTTATATAATTACAGGTATTATCATTGCTACTGCAGTTCTGCATAATATTGCAATATTACAAAATGACTCCATTCCACCTGAGGATGAAGAAGCACAATATCATATCTCTGACATATCAGCAAACAACATCACTTTGCCAAGAAATGTTGCCGGCAACATTGAAAGGACTTTATTAATTAATAGTTATTTTGCAAGACTGTGAAAATAACATAATAAATTTTAGTTCATACTATGTACGATGTACGCTAGGGGAAAAATAAAAGATTCATTGGCATTTTTTATCCTTCAATTGCATATTTATTAACAACTATGTAAAGTTTATTCATATTTCTTATTTCTTAATAAACTTAATTCTATTTCATACTTTTCTTTGAGAAAATCAAGTTCCATTTCATTTCTCTTTTTTTCAAATTGTAGTTTCTCCTTTTTTAACTCAATTTCTAGTTGCTGATGCTGTATTTGAAGATCAGCCAGTGTCCTCTGAGCTTTGACTAGTTCTTTCTTATCATCAGCTAGCTCTTGAAATGAGTGAGACACATTTCTTTTCTTTCCTGTAAATAATATATCTATTTCATAAAAGTGTTACATAATAGCCAGTTATGATTTTATGATACACAGTTATTTAAGTTTGACCTGAGGACATAATCAATTTTTAACTATTCAGGCCACTATGACAATGGGTATAAATTACTAAAAGAAAGAAAGAATTGCTATACTTTTACTATATAATTGTCTATAGTTTAATACATAAAAGTCCTACAGGATCAAAATAATGTACTAGCATTTTTACCTTTTTTTATTGATTCCAAGCTCGGATCAACCTTCTTTTTCATAATATTAAGTCGCTTGAAATCACAACTTCTATTGTTGACAACATAGTCTGGGGTGCTATCTGAAATAAAATGCATTATATTTTACAAAATTGCAAATAAACAGAGAGCTAAATTCATGTATTATATTATGATTGTATTGGCCAGGTCTGAAAGGGCAGACACTATCTCCATGCCAATTTTCTGTCGCAAATATCTTCACTCACAAACATTTGCACTGATATTAGGGATTTAAATAACAAAAAAACATTATAGTGAATAATAATAAGAGCCTAGGAATCTTACTATTTGCTTTCTCTTGTGAACTTTCCACAACATATTCAACAGGGATAAGTTGTGTATCAATGGGTAGTGACATCTGCTGCTCTTGCATAAATTCTGCATCTCCATCATACACTGTGTATAGACCTTCCAGAGAAGGACCAATCATTGTTTTCACTTTTTCCATAACAGCATCGCTGCTACATGAAGGCTGTGGAGGTGGACCTCCACCTATAAATGAACATTATTTAAATAAATAAAATAAGTTTTAGTATGTATTATTAACTACAGTATCTTGGATACATACCTGTACGATTAATTTCTCTTTTATGAGAAGCATCTTGTTTCTTCACTTGTTTTACTAATTGATTGAATGTCAATTGGCAGTCAACGCTGCTTTCCTTTGTAGCTTGCGCTACCTGGTCCCAATCTTGTCCATGTTCCTCCATGGCATTTAATAGTAATGGTGCTAAAAACAGATAAATTATTAATAAATATTTATCACTCTACTTTAAATAAGGAAATATGGAATGCAACAGAAATATCTTACCTTTGATGGCCATTTTTTCATTAGAGTGAATTTTTTTAGCCTTCATTTTTTGGTTTTTGTAGCAAGCCAATAAATTTTCGGTGGTTCTGGGGGAAAATTTCGTTTGCGAGTTGTATTCGGTGGTCAAGTTTTGCCATGCCTGTTGTTTGTCTCTTGCTGTAGACCCATCTGTTTTTTTATTTTCTATTATCGGGAATTTTTCCACAAGCAGTAATAAATGCATTATTTCTGCCGTGGTAAAATTTGGTGCCCTAGATCTCTTCATTGTAATATATGTTTTAACTCGTATATTATGTATGACTGACGCTAAACAAAAACTAGAAAATAACACGAGACTACAAAACACAACCAACACTGACTTACATTGACGTTATTGACAGTTCAAATTCTTTTTTCTCTATACGCAGAACTGAGTTGCCATCACTTTTTATTTGAAAACGGAACGCAAAGAATGAATGGCGAGTGGGTTATTGACCTAATCTCAGTTTAGTTAAATCGAATGTGAAATGTGACTGTGCAAGACATGCTTAGTAAGATTTAAGTTAAGTCGAGTTTAGTGCTAAATCGAGATTTAATTAAACCGAGATTTGTATCGTTTTGCTGCAAGTGGCCCTAAATGATTCAAGGGTAAAAATTGATTCCTTTTCTTTTTCCTAATTCACGCCTTCTTGCCATGGGGGTAGGCAGAAACTACCGAACGCCACCTGCTACGCTCCTTACATGCTCCTTTTGCTTCGTTTACGTTCATACATCTGGTCATACACGCACGCCGCCGGTTGCGAGTACTACGCACCTGACCCTTTGAGGTCACTATATGTCTTTCTGGGGCGTTCCCTCCCGGCATTTCCACTTACATCTGCCTTGTAAATACCTTTTGTTAGTCGCCTTTCATTCATCCTCTCAACATGAATAAACCATCTAAGCATACTCTTTTAAATTTTTGTCACTACATCTTCCTTTAAACCGCACCGTTGCCACATCATTTCCTAATTATCTTTAAAACAAATGACTTTCTTTTAATATTTTATAATAAAATAAAAGCCTGAATCAAATAATAATGAGATCGTCAGCAAATATAAAGAAATATGTAATGTCAAATGAAAGTTATGTTTTTTTTTTTGAGTCTTTTCGCTCTACGGAGACAATATATGTAGTACATTTCACGAGTTAGCTAGAAGAGCACTAAACCCAGCTGTGGCCGAATGTACTATTTAAGTTGAAGTTACCCGTTTATAGTCGTCGGCTGGCTCCGTGCCAAGGTATGGAGTAAAAGCCGTTAAATTTGAGAGTTGCTTAACTACACATTCACAAGTATATACGGAAAGACGTCTAAGTAACGACCCCTACTTTATACTGACCCAAAAAGTTATCAGAAGTCATATTTCAGGAGGTAAAAGACATGTGTATTTTACCGCAAGCTGCTTTACTTAACGCCAAAGGAGATAAAACAAGCGGTTCTTGTTTTAAGATTAAACTTAAAAGCAAAATACATTAGCTTTTTGTTCCGTACGATGAGCCTTTTGGCTGGGAGATAATGGAGACAACATCATCTGCCTAGCATTTTCCCAACTATGTTGGGGTCGGCTTCCAGTCTTACCGGATACAGCTGAATACCAGTATTTTACATGGAGCGACTGCCTATCTGACCTCCACAACCCAGTTACTGGGTAACACGATACCCCTTGGTAAGACTGGTTGTCAGACTTTCGAGCTTCTGACGAGCCGTAACGACTGTCAAAGATCTACAAATGGCAGCCGGGACCAACGGCTTAACGTGCTTTCCGAGGCACGGAGGGGTCTTGGTATGTAAAGATGGTCACCCATCTACGGACCAACCGCGGCAAGCGTAGCTTAACGTGATCGAGACATATCTGGTAACTAAATAATAAGTTTTTTAATCACAAAATCTAAAAATAAAAAGCTAAAACATGAAAAAGCTACGTTATATAACTTACTCCCTTTTGCACTCTTTAAAACGTGATAGTTTTAACTCTAAATGTATGTTTTCTCTTGAATGGCGAACGTTTTTTATATATCAATGTAGACGAAAGCTTTAGTGAATAGTGCATTCAATCTAATAGGAATTACAAACGGAACATTCACGGGTACCGCGGGCCGTGGTACAGTCAGCACACCTGAATGCTCTGAATTCTATCTTATTAAGCGCAGAGCCAGGCTCACTCCCGGGGGAGCTTTTGTAACTATCCCCTCTATACTATTGTACCATCCCTTCGTATATTGCATGCTACGTCGAATGCGACATACTGAAGATACCGCTCGTGCGGGTTTGGAAAACACCGAATCAATACATGGTTAAAAAGAAAGAGATGTTAGTTTTTAAATTAATGATCAGAGATAAAAGAGACGTTTTCGTATAATCTGCATGTTTTTACTTCAGCGCTTTAGATTAGGTGTTTATCATCAATCGTTCTTATTCGCTTTTTAGGGTTCCGAAGTAAACAAGGAACCCTTAAGGCTCCTACATACTGGCGCGACTTGTCGCGCGACGCGTCGCGACACAAAGGCACCGCTTGTAGCGCTACACGCGGTGTCTTTGTGTCGCGTCGCGTCGCGCGACAAGTCGCGCCAGCATTTAGGAGCCTTGTTGCCTTTATAGTTTTGCCATGTCCGTCTGGGTGTCTGTCCCCGCTGTAGCTCAGAGACGCGTAGTACTAGAAAGCTGTAATTTGGCATAGGTATACATATTCCTCACGCCGACAAAGTGCTAAAATAAAATCATGAAAAAAAAATTTAGGGGGATGGTATTTTTTTCTTGACTACCCCATGGTGTGGTATCGTTGGATAGGCCGTTCAAAAATATTGCGGGTCTGTGAACACCACTTTTCGATTCAAGGATCCGTTTGCGTAATATTAAGCATTAAAATGCTAAGTTATGTTAGAGTCAAGTGTCCCACCAGTACGCAGAGTCAGTGTACTCGTACCAGTTAAATAGTTGTTTATGGAGATGTGAAAAAAATCATGGCAGTCGTACATATAATGAAATTAAAAGGAAAACTACCACAGCTAAGTGGGCTTTACAAGTTAACGAGTAATAGTCGACCAACTTAAAGTAGTTGGAGAATTGACCGTGGCATATATCGATGTATTGGAGAACATGTTTTTCAACTACAATGTTCAGTTTGTTTTGGGATAAATTCATCCCAACTTCCCAACTACGCGGAAACCTTCATTGTGCGTGGTCCGACACGCACTTAGCCGTTTTTTTTAAATTAATGATCAGAGATAATAGAGAAATTTTCGTATATCTGTATGTTTTTACTTCAGCGCTGTAGATAAGCTTTAGATTGTGTTTATCATCAATCATTGTTATTCGCTTTTTATACAATGTCTCGGTTATGTTTCTAAATTACCTAACATTATTTTAGATTAATGGGACGAAGTTGTAATTGACTTTCAGATAACACCCGCGAGTGTTACCGAAGGTGATCCATCAAACAACTTTCACTACAAAAACGTTATTTTATGACGTGGCCATCGACAGCTATTCTTGCTTTTTCAAGAATAATACATTCATAGCTAAAATAGACAAGTTTGTAATGGCGCCATAAATTTTGGCTTTTATTGAAGAGTTGGCAAGTTTATGTGATGAACAAAGGAGATTTGTTACAGAGGTGGAATTAAAAAAAGTCTTGTTTACCTGCAGGTTGTGGCGGTGGCTCAGTGGGTGCGATTTGCCCGTTGCTCCTCACGGCTAACGATTTCTTCCTGCCACCGGTCGTCGCTGGACTTTTTGTGGTCTCGCGCTCAACTCTCTGAAAAAAAAAAACAAATATAGTGATTCGAAATCCGAATATAAACTTAAGGCTCCTACATACTGGCGCGACTTGTCGCGCGACGCGTCGCGACACAAAGACACCGCGTGTAGCGCTACAAGCGGTGCCTTTGTGTCGTGTCGCGTCGCGCGACAAGTCGCGCCAGTATGTAGGAGCCTTTATTCTTAAAACATAAAGACGGAAATAAAACGTGATTCTATTTCAACGGTTTCGGGTTAATCTGGGCTGTATCTTATTCGAACCTTTTGCCATTTTTCGTTTTGATTATTTTATCGTACTTAAAAGTATTGTTTATACTAAAACAACACAAAAAGAAAAAGTCAACCTAAGGACGTGTTTCAATAGCGAACTTGAGACAAAGTAAACAAAGGACTGTGCTCGGAACACACTGTTAATTCTAACCCCTTCAGCCCTTTGATGTTTGGCTAAACGTGGGGGCGGCCCTATACATATTTTAATGAACTTCTAAACTTTTAAGTTATCAAGAACGACCTTGTTTTGTTACATTAATGGTAATTGAAAACCGTTTCGCTTGAAATTCAACGGGAAACCGTTAAATTACATTACTATTAATGTTATGTGATAAGATCTAAGAACCGATAGTGCTAATGCACGATTAATTCATTGCAAATTAATATACATTAACGTTTTCTAAGAACTGCTTTTTGTCCGTCACTGCTGTATTATTGTAGTGTTTATCTTTAATAAACATAGGTACTACTCGTGCGCGATAAGTTGGGACCTGTTAGGAATGCGACTCCCCGCCCGCTTCCCCTGCACTTCCCCGATGGCGCCCGTATTGTACCGTTCGCATCACTATTTTTTACTAGGGTTTTTAGTCTCGAGTGACGAAGATAAAGATAATGTACATAATAGATAAAATAAATGTATAATCTTAAACATTGTATTTTTATTCAAATAGTGTTAAAAAGATTAAATAAAAAGCAGCGTCCTCCCTGAGTAACATAATAAATTAGGTTAAAAAAAACAAAGACGAAGCCGCGGGCGGCTGCTGGATATGTTCGCTTTTTTGCGGGCGGTACAAACACGCCAATATGACGTCAGCGCGCTCAGGTCCCAACTTATCGCGCACGGGTAGTACCTACTTAATGAATAATTTTTCTATGACGTCAGTCTAATTAAACCTAATGTAGGTACTTAATACACGTACGTAGTCCTTAATTAATTAAAAGCTCTCGTTCTGTATTGTGTAAAGTTGTAAAAGGTGATCTCTGTATTTAAGGCTCGTGCAGACTAGCGCGATATCGCGGGCGCGACAGGTAACAATATGCCTGTCGCGCCCGCGATGTCACCCGTCTGCACAAGCCTTTATACAAAAGCTTGGAAAACATGTTTGAGGTAACTCGACCTCTTTTAACTTGTGTTTCTAAATTGGAGGAACTTTCAGCAGTCTCATCAAAACGTAATTCAGGTCACATTCTAATTTCTTACGGCCTTTGTAAGAACACAATCAGAAGGCATTAACCTCGTAACATAAAGAAAGATATCACACAATCAAACGGGCCGTGTTTTGAGGAAACCATTCCAAGACGAAATTAATTGAACATAAGCATGAAGTAATGACATCAGAGGGCGCCCTTTGAAATGGAATCATTGAGCCGTGAAGCAGCAATCCACTTATTTCGGCTGACGGCGGGCGATCCCAGTCCGAATTACGTCGAGTCATGACTCATGGCGTTTCGTGTCGGCTCGTGCTGACTCACGCCCGAGTCGGCAAGACTCGGCAGGACTGAGGGTGAGGACTGCCGACTCAGCGGCGCACCTCGCCAGCGGTTATTGCGCTGACGGCGCGGAAAGCGGCCGCCCGTTCACTGTTATGCACTAATACTGATTGATACCCGATAATCACAATCTAAACCTCTTATATTACTACCTATATATTGAACGTTTGCCTTTCTTAGACAGAACCTGTGTTTGTACAGTATTATAGCCGATTAATCAGTATTAATACTTCCGATCAATGAGAATTAATAGGCATTTCATTTCGTAGACATAGGACTAATAAAAGAGGGAAGGAACTCAATCAATCATGGTGTTGAGAGCGAAGCAGGACATTTAATAAAACAACGTGTAGAGCAGAATGGATGCCAAAATGAAACAAACGAATCAGACGATCCCGTTTTTTAATTTTAATTAATGACATCAAGCGTGAAAGATAATATAAAGTTACGAACATTAATAAAATTCGAAATAATATTGTATGCCTAGACAGTTGAAAAAGCAGGTAATAATCAGAATTTAATTGGGTACAATACAAGCCGAAAATACATGTTTTGTATTAGCAAAACATACACATATTGAATAAATGTATGGCCCAGCTGACCGTGTGTTGTCATAACAAAAATTTATAGCATAAACATGCGAAACATGGGGAGGTAGGGGATGGGGGAGCCGACCACGACATGCTAAGTACTTGTGAAAAATGGGGCAGCGGGATGGGCGATCCCCCTTCCCTCCACAGGGGAGGCAGCGGGTGGTAGAGTCGACCGTCGCCGCGTCGCGACTGAACTGTTTATGTGCACAAGCGAGCTATGTTTTGACAACACGCTGCGTCATCGGGAAATTGACAAACAACCTGTTTGTATGGAGCGAGGAACATTGTTGGCTCAGTGTGGCTCCGTTTTATTTGAATACTTATACTAACGTTGTTTATTATAGTTATTTCTAGGACGGCAACGTTTATTGCTTACACATGCATACGTGAAGCCGTCAAATCGGATAAGTTGTTTTCCGCAAAATTGTTCTAAAGGAAACAAACTACTGCGATGCGCTGAACGTAACTGAATGTATGCAATTCAAACGTCAAAAAAAAAAAAAGATGTATTAAGCATAATAATGATCTTCCACAAAGTAACAATAAGAGTGATCAAACTCCAGAATTACATCAATTAAGACGCGAAATTCAAACAATCTACACGCGCTGAAACTTTTGTATACGAATAGAAAGTTTTTAAAACATTAATTAAAACTTTTGCATTGGTAGTCGACTGAGCGAGAACGGGAGAAAGTTAGGAGTCATCTGGTTCACTTTAGTATTAACTCTGTTCTTTGTACGTTTTGAATTACATCACATTTTAATCAAACGATTGTACACCTACGTACGGCAGATCGAATCGCTGATTGGACTAAATTAATGTAGTTATGTTACTAAAAATACCATGTATGATTTATTCATCATAATGTACATTAATGATCATTATCTTTGTCTAATTTGCACAACATGAGCTACTTCGCCACGCCAGTTTTTGCCGTTAAAAATAATTAGGTACATGCTAATTATAGCTCTCAGGATTTTTTTATTAAGTACACAGTCATGTAAGTAACACGTTTCCGCCGGCAACTTACACAATTCGTGCATACTTTTTCGCGCAAAAATAAAAAAGTGACATGAAAATTGCGTTTGTACATTAACAAATTAAATGCTCTGAAAAATGAGATCAAAATGTCGATCGGCGAGTGAAAGTGAAATGATGCAGAGAAAGTGTGGTCACACGCGACATGACTGACCTACGCAATGTGCCTTGCAAACTAGGCCACGGGCCCTGAGCTTGCGCATACTTGCATACTTTGCATTACACCTCTCTTACTCTATGCTAATAGACTTAAGTGTTTCGCGACCGTAAGTATTTGCACAAGATAAATTGAATTAAGTATTCAACATGGACGCCAGATGCAGCTTTAATGGCTACTGCGATGTGTTTGTTTTTATCTTAGTCTACTCTAAATACATGTTTAAAAGATTCTTTCTAGCAAGAGATTTAGGGTAAGATAATAAGCTGTTATTTATGTAAATCACACATTTTACAATCGATTAATTTTTAGTTTGTGTTCATGGAACCTGTCACACTGCAAAATACAATGTCGGTAAGCGGTTGAGGTAGTGAATATTAACATAAATTGAGTCAAAACTTATCAAAACACAGCATGTACCTACTTGATACAAAATTAACAAAATTATACGTCTGTTAAGACTTACGAACTAATTAATTAATTAATTAAAAATAGTAGATAATATTTAAACGTTAAAAAGTCAATAAACCGGTTTAGTATTTATTAGATTGTCGTTAATTAGTTCACAAATGTCTAGATTTCTAGAAAATGTCTCATTCTGAGTTACGAGTTCTGACGTCGTGGTTCCAATAAACGTGATTTTATTCATGTGCATAAATAATTGTATGTGGAAAACCCCCACTAAATTATTCACCAATGACAACTTGATTAGGTACTACTCAAATCCTTGAGCTTATAGGAAAAACCTGACTTTGTTAACCTCGCTTTTGATTTGGTAAAGGAAAACGTTTCAGCTTGCACGATTGAATTTAACTTTAAGCATATTAATCCCATAATAGTAATAAAAGCTTTTAAGCAAATCAAGATCAAATTGTCTGAAGATCTTTGGGGAATGTCTATTAAAGTCTGTACCTCTATAATTGAGACTATAGCGCCCTACTTAGCCTTAATATTTAATTTGTGTGTGGATCAAGGAGTCTTCCCGGATTTAATGAAATACAGTAAGGTAATACCACTTTTCAAATCCGGGGACAGTAAAGACACCAATAATTATAGACCCGTATCCGTGTTGCCGGTTTTCAGCAAGGTGTTTGAAAAGGTAATGCTTAATCAAATGCTCAATCATTTTAACTCGAATAAAATCCTTCACGATCAACAGTATGGTTTCACTAAAGGACGGTGTACGACCGACGCCGGTGTAACCCTGCTAAGACACATTTTTAACGCGTGGGAAGAAGCGCAAGACGCCATAGGAATCTTTTGTGACCTCTCCAAGGCATTTGATTGCGTCGACCACGAAACCTTACTCTTGAAACTTGAGCATTACGGACTTGGAAAACATGCGCTCAGCTTAGTAAAATCTTATTTAAATGATAGACAACAGCAAGTACAAATTAATGGTATCAATTCACTCGGTTTAAAAGTAAAAATGGGTGTTCCACAAGGCTCGATATTGGGACCTTTCCTCTTTTTAGTGTATATTAACGATCTACTCCATTTATTAAATAATCAGCCACAAATGGTGTTATTTGCTGATGATACTTCTTTAATTTTTAAGGTAGATAGACGTGCTACGAATGTTGACGATGTAAATAACGCCCTATTGCAGGTACAGAACTGGTTCACTGCCAATAATTTACTATTAAATGGGAAAAAAACTAAGTGCATTCGATTTTCTTTACCAAATGTCAAAAGTGGTGATTATGAGATAGTATTGAATCAAGAGAAACTAGAATTCGTCGATAAAACTGTTTTCCTGGGGATCACGCTCGACTCAAGGCTACAATGGGGTCCTCATTTAACATCTCTTGCAGGACGGCTAAGTTCAGCGGCATATGCTGTCAGAAAAATCCGTCAATTTACTGATGTAGATACCGCGAGGCTAGTCTATTTTAGTTACTTTCATAGTATCATGTCTTACGGTATTTTACTTTGGGGACGGGCTGCAGACATCGAGTCAATTTTTATTCTGCAGAAAAGAGCTATCAAAGCCATTTATAATCTCCGCAGGCGCGATTCTCTAAGGGACCGGTTTAAGGACATTAACATCATGACGGTACCTTGTCAATATATCTACGAAAACATCATGTACGTAAGAAAAAATTTACATCATTTTAGTAAAAGAGGTGAAAGACATAATTATAGTACTAGAAATAGGGACCTATTATCTCAGCCAGGTTTCAGACTGGCTAAAGTAGACTCATCTTTCATGGGGTACTGTTTAAAATGTTACAATAAAATTCCACCCCACATACTTCAACTGAATGAAATGAAATTCAAATCTTGTATCAAACGCACACTATGCAGGCAGGCATATTATAAGTTGGGTGATTACATCGCTGATAATAATGCTTGGCTCAATGCTGGTCCCGCTCCACAACCACAACCAATTGAATAATTAACATTTGAAAATACTGTTGGAGCAGCTGAACATTGTAAGACTATCTTTGCATTGTATAAATTCAACCTACGTTGTATTGTATAATTGCATTGCACAGGTGTGAGTACTATGTATAATAGAGCTACCATTTGCCGGTTATGTAATTGACTTGAATGGGTCCTGGCGGCTGAGAGTATGTCATGCTCACTCAGATGTCTCGCTGATGGTGGCGCGTGTGTTGGATCATTTAGCTCCCTTCAAAATGGTTGAGCTGAGTGGTGCTAATCCATGCGTCATGCTCGTGAACGGGCGCCGTTAGTTGGGACTGGTCACCTCTTAGCGTCCTCGGCTTATTTGTAATTTTTTTATTTAGAAATTGTTTTTGTTTCTCTTTTTACTATGGGCGCGTTTTTTTTATTTTACATCGTCCTCACATTTAGTTAAAATTTCAACATTATTTTTGTACTAATCATTATGTATCAATTTAATTTAAAAGAGTGTCCATGGAGTTTCTTGCCCGTTCTTCTCCATAGGTACCTACTACGCTTTGGAATGGGCAAATAGCTTCATATTTCTAACTGACCGACTCCTTGACAATTCAAAAGTGCCTATAAATGGTTTAATTGAAATAAATGCTTTGAGTTTGAGTTTGAGTTTGATAGGTATTTACATTTTTTACTTAAATAATTAGTTTGTTCCCGTTGGTATAAAAACGGGTCGTTGTATCACGAAACGTGTTTCGAGCAACGTGGGTGGTCCGTTATCGACCGGAGGAGTAATCTATAATTGGCGCCGTCCACCCGCGCACGTCTATTCATAGCCATAGAGATCAATCCGTTTACTTACTTTATGATGAAATTAATGCTGCTTTTTTCAAATATTTGGCAACGTTCCATAGCGCTGTTTGATTGAGCCTCGCGTCATGTTTGCAAACCAATGAATAAAAACATTCGCGATTAAACTGACAATTGATCGTATTGTAGACTTATTTACGATGATATTTTGGCAATTTCGTAATTCAGGTACATTCGTCAGCGAAATATTTGTAACGTCTTATCGTTATCACGTTTTACGCAGTTCAAGGATTTATTTGGATAGAAACTAGAGACGCAAAAAATACAGGGTATCAATCAATGTGAGATAAGTACAAATAAGCATGATTGATGAAAAAACATTTTTTATATTGGATACCTATTTGATTTTTATAAAATACTAGTTTTTGAACGCGGTTTCACCCACGTGGAGGTCTGAAATTAGCCCACGGTAACTACTACCTAACGTACTACGTACTATCCTATGTCCCCCAGGTCATGCCCACCTGTGTGCCAAATTTTATCAAATCAAATCAAAAGTCATATTTTATTCAAACAAGGCTGAGAATCAGCACTTTTCGAACGTCAAAATTAGGTACATAAGACAGACCCCCAAAACGCACACCCTTCACCACTTCCTTGTGCTTTAGCTGGGAAGAAGTGGCCAACAAAATGGAAATCCGTACAGCCGTTAAGGCTTGTCTAAGGCAACAGACAGAGTTAAGGCTCCTACATACTGGCGCGACTTGTCGCGCGACGCGACGCGACACAAAGGCACCGCGTGTAGCGCTACAAGCGGTGCCTTTGTGTCGCGACGCGTCGCGCGACAAGTCGCGCCAGTATGTAGGAGCCTTTAGTTACTTACGCATTTATAATATTACGTATCTATCGATGCATGCACTTATCGTGTGATATCGTTTTTTAAGGCGCTGACAAGTGACCAAAACAGGCTTGTTTTTAGAAGAAAAAAAAATGCCAAATCTGTATAGTTTGTGGTAGCGGAAAAAAATATGTTAATTTTGAACATATTACTCAGAACTTGGCTGTTACCAAAACACGTTTTGAAAAAGAAATCTCGATACAAACTAACGTTAAACTAACCTTTTACCTTGAGTTCCAATCCAAAATATCTGTATTAAATATCAACATACATACGTTACGTATTTAATTAATAACAAGAAAGCCTTAAATGAATGCAGAACTTGGTTGTTTTTTATTTTCAATTACACAACTCAATTTTGAGTAAATTGCTTTATATTTTGCAATAAATTACAAGCGTAGTGTCATCGCGTTTCTCTTTCTTTTCTATGCAGTGTGACAGTGACCGCGGTTTAGGTGTTGTCAGCGTCTTAATATAAATAATTCAATAATAAGTAAGGACGCGACAGGCATATTTCTGGCTGTCGCGCCCGCGATATTGCCCCAGTCTCTAAGAGCCTTTAAAGTTTTCTTGACCCCATTCGACTGTTTAGTCAAATTCAAACTGTATTTAGATTACCGAAATGAAATGAGAAACATTTAGAATAAAGTTGGCTGCATTTCACAAAAATATGCGACCTTGGTCTCTTCACAGTTTCAAATAAATACATTTATTTCCCTTGGCACCGCTTCTCATAAAGCGGACGGTCTATTTTATGTCGAGTCATCCTTTACTGTGTCATTCATCCCCAACACGGGGTGTGTTACATCCCTTAACCCTTTATCGCTATGTATGGAACGTTGCGCGTGACAGATCAAAACCATCCTTCGCTTTAATGAGATTTCACATGGAAGGGTTAAGGGTCGTATTTTTATTTTACCCTCCGAGGAATTATAATGTAAGAAAGAAAACATTTGCATAGTTGATTGAATGAAATTATGTTGACAGATTTCATTAAAAAAATAATTTCCCATGAAAAGTTATTAAAACATATTTTTCAGAATCATTCGAATTTTTCGTAAAACTTAAAACAGAGGCATAAAAAAATTAAATTTATGTGAATTGTACCTATTTTATATTTAAACTAGCTTTACCCGGCTCGGCTCCGCACGGGTAGCACTAAGTACCTACCCTACCCATTCTACCTCCCCTATTATTTCTCACCTTTTAAACTTTTCTTGGACATCTACAAATATTACAAAACCAAAATTAGGCAAATCGGTTCAGCCGTTCTCGAGTTTTTGTGAGACTAACAAACATCAATTAGTTTTTATATATATACCCAGATTAATTTCATGCTACCTATAATACATATCAATTCTCCAAACTGAAAATGATGACGGACGGACGGACAGCTGAGGCTTAGTAAAGTGCAGCGCAGACGTACTTTTTGTACGAAGGAGTCTGCGGCACACACCAATGTGATTACATTTTGTTAGCTCACAACCTTTCATTAATCACTCCTTCGCAAAAAAAGTCTGTCGTCTACGCAGCACCTAATAGGTATCCGTCTAGAACCCGTCGGGTACATAACCCTAAAAAGACCAACAATCAGTTTATCTTGTAATCATCTTCATTATCATCGGCAGCCTTGTTTCACCCACTGGAACCCCCTCCCCCCCAGTAGCCATTTTGTAATACTTGAACAAAATTGTATGTTCAAGTAAGAATTACAAAATAAACTGATTCTAAAGACAAAAATAAACAGTTAGTAGGCCAATAAGCCCTTTTGTATTTAGACATTGACAAGCAATTACACACTGATTAAATGAACCTCAATTCGTGGAGCTGCATTTAAATGGGCCCGGTACAAATTTCCTCCGAACGAATAGTAACAGATATACCTACCTACTAAAATCAAAAGCAATTAATTCCAAATGTATTCGAATAAGGCCATTCGCTTTCATACTCGATAACTCAAAGACAATAAAAAAAGTTATCCTACAGGCAACTAGTTTTAAAAAACTGATCAATGGCGACTGTAAATTAAAGACTGATGAAACTTCGCTGTTTTCTTAGAATATGGAAATGCGTGCGACAGAAAATTAAGGTAAAGTTCAAGCTACTACGGCACGTCCATTCCGAGAAAAAACATCTGTGAAAGACAGACAAACGTACGCTAAATTCATCTAGTAAAGTTCCTTTGACGAACTGAACCCTAAAAACACTTTGAACCACCTGTAATTAAGCCGTTTGTATTAAAAGGAAACTTGTCAGATATTTCAAAACAATAAAGCCATGTATGGGGTTTGAAAGCTGGCAATGGTGTTTTGCTTGAAGCAGTTTAAGCCTGTTCTACTGATCCCTTATAGGAGAAGCGTGATACGAAATCTATAAGGATCGGTGACATAGGATCCTTTCTTCTTTACTGTGGTAGAAACGCAAGTTACGCACTCAAAATTTGCAGCCGACTAAATAGGTTTAGTCTAAATTTAACACACGATGGATGGTCAAGATATTGCAAAAGTGCCATGAATGAATGAATGATTGACTGCACCGACCCCAGCGTGGTTAAACCAGACTCGATTGCTCGACTGAACCCAAGGATTCGCACTAGTCCCTGGAACTTCATGTTTCATGGGACTACAGACCATGGCATATCAAAGAGTAGACCGGGGGGCTCCAGATATTGCAAAAGTGCCAATGAAAAAACTATATATTAAACGAAACACAGTGGTAACAGCACCGATTTATGATTTCGACCAACTCATTACACAAAAGGACGGGCCACATTCAATTTCCTATGTACTTACATGAATTTTCCAAAGGCCAGTCCCTTAGTAACGCTTCCTCGCACCGAAAACGCTACATTCACCCCATTCAAATCCTCGGGACCGTTATGAGATAAAATTGACTTAAAGGAAACGGTCGCCGTTATTATGTTGGGTGAATAAAGTGTAACGTGAGTGTAAATCACTGGCTCCTTGGCCTGTTCAATGTAACCTAGTTTTAACGTCGATTTACTGATAGTCATTAATATTAACTCGCATTATGGTACTGAACAGGATATGTTCAACATTCCGACAATGATTTAAGCTTGGGTGAGTTTCATTTCCATAAGTGTATTTCCTTAAATAGTGTTATATGAGTGAAATAGTGAGTTGTGGGATGATGATTAGCATACACATTGCGCAAGGAAATTACCTCATTTGACATGGAGAGTTCATAATAGTAAACGATTTACTCTTTCACATATTCACAAGTTCGTACTCAATACACTCATTTCACAAGCGTTCTAAATAGAACTTATAAACGATTAATATTCAGCCATCATGAAAGCTGTATAGTGCAAGTTAATTCAATGGGAACACAATCAGATCGTTTATATTCTCTGTGGTGGCGTTGTACCGCACGTTACACTCTGTGTATCGGGCCTTTGTGTGTTTCCCTTTGAAACACACAATAAACAAGCTGAGCATTGTGGACGGAGTGTACTGAACCGTGTTGTATAGCAACGGTACTATCAAGTCGCTTATCTATAGTAAAGTCAACTTGTCCCTACCTATCCTACCTAGGTACTAACGTCCGGAGGCCGAACTCAGACTCAGTCGTAATACATTTGTAAGAGCTTTCAGAGTTTAATTTGATGTCATAAATGTTTTGGCAGTCATTGAACTAGATTGCAGTCATCATCATCTGCCTAGCCTTGTCCCAAGTATGTTGCGGTCGGCTTCCAGTCTAACCGGATGCATCTGAATACCAGTATTTTACATGGAGCGACTGCCTGTCTGACCACCACAATCCAGAACCATTGAACTACATTCACCGTTAAAACTAAGTACCCAGAGCAAGGTTTTCATACAAACGAGGTCTAGAGCGCCTGAGGTAACCAACTGAAACCGACATTGCATACCGGAGTTGTCCATGAAACAAAAAACCTCAAAAATAGCTATTCATCTGCAGTCAAGCATCAAAATGAATGGAAATTCGAACACTCGGAACACACTCTCTGGTGTAAATGGCTTCCCAGATCGGTTGAGTGCCTTAGGCGCGCTAGACCTCCTCCATCCTGACGGAGAACCGAGGCTTCGAAATTACCTCGTTTGTGCTAATTAATACAAGACGGAAATCAAAATTGCGGATGAAAATAAAAATCTTAATAACACTGAAGAATAAGAAGAAATTGAATACCAATTTGCCGTCAGCGATAAACAGAAACACGTTAAAATTACTTGATCGCTTAAATGTTAAAGAGCTTTACGAGCCGAGCGTGGAGTCATTTCCCGGGAAAGTCTTGGCACGAGACGCCTTTCAAGGAACCTAGCAACGGTGCTTCAACACCTATTACCGCTAGATATTTGAGAAAATGTGAATATTATTCTGCATATTTAATAAACCATCAAAATAAAGTGGATTTCATTCCACTGGCTCCGCAACAACATTTGGCACATTTTGACAAACTGCCGTCTTGAGACATTTTACTTACGAGTGATAAAGGAGCAGATTTCATTTGACAATAACTCTATAGTAAAGATAGAGTACTTTAAGCAATTAGTGAATGTAAATAGAAGAATGATAATGATCTGAACGCAGTAAATATTCTATTGAACGACGCTACAAAAACTGTAATGGTCATTAATAAAAATAAAAAGGAACGATTTATCGCCTCCGGGTCCTGGCACACTTTATACGAAAATTAAACGAATGGTAGAAAAACTAAGCGGATTATCGACACGTTCCACGTTGTGCAAACAGGGCCGCATTCAGACAGTATAATCCTTTATGAAACCATAACAACATGCAAGGAAGCAGAAACAAGTATAAAGGAACCCATCAATCTGTCACATGTGTAATATTCACAAGGAACAGTGCAGGTGAACGTCCCCAGCAACAACAGTACACAGTGATTTATTTCCAAGTTCACCTTCCAGAAACCCGGCCGCTCCTCGGAGGGTAATATCGACAAAATAACCAAGATAAATGTTGTACCATTCTGCCTTCACAAGATCGTGATAATAGATACGTGGGTACACAATAGACGGAGCTTTGATTAATTGGTTAATTTGAACATGAGAGGTTAACGGCAGCGTTGAAGTGCCTTCAAGACTCACTCAGTACATACTCAATCTAATTGTTAATAAATTTCTTTAACTATGTAAATGTTCAGCAAGTCACGATATTGCGTGATAAGAAAATCTCATTAAACCTAAAGCTTGGAGAGACTCTATAAAGCGGTTAACTAGAAAATGAACCTACGAGTTTATATCCTGATATAACGTTAGCTGCCTTATGCGAAGCTTTCTAGATAATAAGCCTGAAAACGGCGCCGTAAAAAAGATTTGTAATGGATTATAAATATCCTGTGGAGACCGTCATAGGATGTCACTAGAGCCTTTTATTCTTTTACTGATGAACTCCAAGATAATAAGATCAGTCACTCTATTATGTGAGATGTAGGCATCAAAGCGAATAACAGAAGAGTATCTTTCTAATATTTTCATACGTTCTGACATACGTCTAAATATTCCAGCTTGTCAGAAAAGAAAGACTCGTCTGTATTAACGAGAAATATTGCATAATGCAGATGCACGGAACTCTGTCTGAGGAGTAGAACACTACAAATGTTACGCAAGTCCACGCTCGCCTGACCTTTGTCTACCGATGAATGCGTCTCACATAATTTATATAATACTGTTACACTCTCCTTTGTATGTTCTCTAGTGGCAGTAATTGGTTTAAGAGGATCAGTACATTTAATCCGTTCAAGCGTACATTACTCTGTCTTAATATTATCTTTCTTAAGTTGTCTACGTGATAATTACTTATCAATATTGTCAATTAGGATATTATTTTCTTCTATTAAGCGCATTTAAGTCTTATCTTTTACGAATACAGTAAAATATTGCGTGTAATCATAAAAATACCAAGTAGTTGTAAATGCATTGTAATCATTCTCTGTTGTTATTATTTCCATTACATAACACGGAGTAGGATTGTTGTGATTACTCAAGATGATTAAGCGTTTATCATTGTTGAGCGTAATATTACGCGGTCCGTTCCGTATACACGAGTATACAATTTCACGTACTTGCTTAAGCTCGTAGAGAGTAAAAATCATAAATCCTCAGGCGTTTATATAGTGTGTTCATACGAGACATTTCCCGGTACGTTTATCTCTCAATCTTCTGAAGCCGGGGCAGGAGTGCAACTAGACTGGTCGGACCAGCTCGCCCCCTTCCCCCTGTTCCCACAAGAAACCGGTATTCCTAGTCCGGTCCTAAGCCTTTGGGGCCAGACTCGCTAACTAGATTATAATGTCGATACGGCTACTAACTGGTCATAACTATTATGACTACATTACCTTGTTTTACCTTTTTGCGTAAATTTTCTTATGCGATATTCAAATCGACCATTTCCTTTTTGAATAATTTTCCCTTATTGGTATGATTGGTATACGATTATTGAATCCGAATAAATACTTATTCCTTCTCTCGTTACGCGAATTGCAACCGTTTAATTTGAACAATAACATATTCGATAATGTTTAATTCATGGTATATTTATTACCATGTGAAGTATAACATACCTTCCGTATGTTGATTTTATTAATAAACGCCAAACAGGAAGCTCTAATGATTAACTTGAAACGAAAGTTAATAATAATTAAGTTAAACATACCAGTCATGTTGAATTATGTAATAATATTTTAAGATAAGTAAGTGTAACGAATAAGTACTGTTGTCCGTATATGGATAAAATAATTAATATGAAGGACAAAGTTTGTACAGAGTAAAGTAATAACAATATTATTAATAACACTGCAGCAAGTGCCGGAAACCAGGTATTATACAAATAAAATAGCAAGGAAAGCTATAAACGAATTACATACGAGCAAAGTTACACACAACAGAAAGTTGGATCCGTCCCAAACCTATTTTATTAATGTCTTGTGCAGTAGCAATAAGTAAAAGGGAATATGCAATTAATCTAAGAGAACGTACAGAAAGTGGGTCAAAACAATAAAGCAGAGATTAATTTTATAACTACCTTTTAAATTTACACCGCTTCATCGCATTTTAATGGTCTCAAAATGAAATTCGAAGTGAAGCTTCTGGCTTGCTCGAGTCTGGGTCCTAATCGATGGACCAAATAGTTACTCATTTAATGAAGTAGATTACAATGTTGGTTTGCTTGTTGTACATGTAAATGTACTACCTACTAGGCATATTGTTGATGTTTAACTAACCAAAACCAAAACAAAGCCAAAACTGTAACATACATAATGATTAATAAATCAAAGTTACGACGAGGTTAATATAAGCAAGCAACGGATATTTTATAACTCCTATCGTTTTATGACGTCAATAATATAATAAGTGTATGTGGTTTACATACATAATGGCAAGTCTCCAATGCGGTTAGAGATAGCCGAACATAAATAAGAAGGGAATGTTGCCGCGACAGCAAGTCGGAACTTATGCCTTTGTTACTTCCATCGGTTTCATCTCGATTGCTCTCGGCAGTTCGTCAACTCTGAATAACAACATTCTGTTACATTTTTTGTGGCCAAACAATTGAATGGGTTGGGAATTTTCACATCTAGCTATTTATTGTTACATTGTCACAATCACAACGCTTGATAAAATAAAATAGAGTATCAAAATGGAATATTTTCTCAAAGGAAACATTGTTGTTTGATATCGGAAAATAACTCGGCAATTTTGTGGAATCGCTCACGTTTCCATTACATCCGCCAACGTAAGATATTCCTAGCGCTACCTTTGTATGGAAGGCTCGGCTCCGCAGTCCGGACTCGGCGTTGTCAGGTGAGATTTATTCACGTATAGCCTTAACATGCGGAGTGGGCGTACGTGGGATGTAGACGGGCCGTGGTATTCGTGTACCGCCTTTATGTCGCTGCGTCTAGCGAACTATTCAACTCCCTATTTGGGCTTTATTGCCCTTTACGGTCATATATTATTTCGTAAAAGCAGAATAACAAAAGCTTAAATTATGCCAGCACCTGCGCCGTATTATGACCACAATTTTTGTTTCTATTGTTGTTTCAGATTCAGAGAAAGTATCGCGCATGACCTTTGTGAATTCTCCGATTATTGTGGGAGTAACGCAATATAAAATTATCCGATCGAAGAGTGAATGTTTATAAATAGTCTCCTCCGCAGCGGTCGCTTTATCATGTTCGGCATGGAAAAATAACGACCAACAAAGAAGTTAGAAAAGAACAAAAGCAAACATCGAGACCGAGTCAAACGAGCTGCTTCCTTCTAAGGCGATGTAATAACAATAACAATATGGCGCACATTGTACGTGCGTGCGTCGATTAGTGATGCGCAACCCTCTCAACACTTCTCTAACTCATCTGATTCCGGGCTCCGGGAGTGCAGTCCACTCGTTTTCGACGTTTTCAGAAAGTGTCGTAAACATCTCTTCGGAATTAACGGTCTGTTAAGCTGTCTAATAACATAACAGAGATGTGCAGGTGGGAAAGAGACAGTCCTTATCGGGGTGTGGCTATCTCTACTTTGTATGCACTGCGCCTACATAGTTGCATGCGAGCGTATTAAGGCTCCTACATACTGGCGCGACTTGTCGCGCGACGCGACGCGACACAAAGACACCGCGTGTAGCGCTACAAGCGGTGCCTTTGTGTCGCGACGCGTCGCGCGACAAGTCGCGCCAGTATGTAGAAGCCTTGATAGTATGCATGTATTATACGTATACGTCTGTACTAGCCGGTCGTGCTCAAACCATTATATGCTAATTAGCTTTCCGATGCATGTTCACTGTTGTGGATTAGGCTCCGGCCTGTACGTAGTATAATATTTTGAACAAAAGAAACGCTAAATCGAATTAGGTTACAGGTGGACAGCTGGCCAGACAATAAATTGACTTAATGCCAGACTGTCATCCAGTTTCATATGGATATTATTCATTCATATTTAAAACAGGAAGCTGAATATAAAGCGGCTATGCAAATAAATAAGTACTTATCATAAAGTACTTTGAAGTAATATTTGTTTGGCATAAATTACTTAATATAATGTATTACGATAATAACGTGTAATACCCGATGACCTAACGAAATGAAGTGTTATTGCTTTTACAAATAAATATAATAAATCATACAAGTAAGCCGGCAAACTAAAGGCGATAGTAAACAATGAGTCATGACAAGTACCGGTGGCTCGGCGGGGGACGTTCCACGGTCCACACTGGCCACAAAGCACCAAAATCACTTCACGACGTAACGCGGCACACTCGAAATTTGAAAAAACATGTGATGCTAGTGCGGTGAAAGGTAAGATGCGTTCAGTAAACCGTTCCGAGTACCGAGTAACCGAGCGTAGTGATGCCGACGCGGGAGAATGGCGCAAACTGGCTGGCCGGGAGGGAGGGGCCCCCCGCGGTAACACCCCTCCCGCGCCCGGCGCAAGCCTGACTCCCCGGCCAACAGACACAGGCTTGCATAATTAATTATACTTCACACACATTGCGCCTTCCGTACAAGCAAGGTCATCGTTTTAGTGATATAGATTTGCGATACGCTTATCTCTGTAGCAACTGACGCCCTGACGGTTCATATCGACAGGTGATAAACAAGATTTATCTGTTAAGTAATATTGTATAATGTAAACTGGTTATAACTTATCTACCTCACGTGTAGCTAAAAGCATTTTATCTTTAAACGCTAGGAAAGAGGAAGTAATAGAAAGCTATGTTTTTATCTGGACAGATGATTAATTAATATTGTTTTTAATTCTTTGGTTCGTAATGGAACCGAATTGTTTAGATTTATATATTATGCTCATTTCAAGATTGATGAGATTTGCTCCGGTAAAACTGAAAGTTTTGGTGCATCATTTTTCAATAGAATCAGCACACATCATTCAAAGCCTACAAGAATATCTATCATCAAAAGAATTTCAACAAAGAATTCTAATTCAAATTCCCATTTAAACAAGGAACTCAGTCATTCAGGTCAAAATGAATATTAACCTTCAAACAAAACAAGAACAAAGTAGTGAGTGGCACGTTATGCAGACCCTTTTGACGGGCGGCGCGTAGGGTGGGGCGAGGGTGTTTGGTTACCCGGGACTGCCAGACGAATCCCGGGCGTCCCGCACTTGTCGCGATCGATATCCGTATCCGCTGCACGCCACGGGAACTCGCATTAACTAACTTCACCGATGGAGGTGGAAAGTCGGCCGATGTTGTTACAAACTTTACCGATTACAGTTTCACGAGATACTCACCCTCTTGTTATTTTAAATGAATCAACTACTCGTTACTGGGTAGTAACAATATTGACGCCATCTCTCTAATGAACAAGTTTTACGCAGGAGCTTCCTAACGAAAAAGTTGACGTTACGTAAATAACATACGAGTACACTAACTCAAGCTCATGTAAACTCAAAAGTTTTACTTGATTCTATTTTTGGCATAAACACAAAAGGTTTACGAAGAGGATATGAAATTAAAATTAAGATAAAAGATTTTTTTGACATTAAAACATTCTTTGTTTTTATTCAACTCCCAAATAATCATGAAAGAGAGGTTACCTTTCAGAAGACCCACCAGTATGATATTACGTTTTGGCACAGCATCAAATGAATCTGAATGAGATATATGTATAAAGAGAAAAAGCATACAGAACAACCGACAGACAGATTGGCTAGTAGAACTTCTGACGTCTGAGAGAATTAACAAGAATAAACCAAGAATAAAAGTCTCGTAAAGTCATTTCACAAGTCTGAAATTCCGAGAGTAAAACGTTTACTGTATTGTATAATATACGAATATAAATGACATTTGCAGCAAATCCTATTAACTACAGACTTAATTTTAATGTAATTTATGCAAGGTAATACCACGATCAATTGTAGATATATTAAATTAAGCAACGATAAATTGATTCTGAGAACCAAGACTATAATATCTATTACAATTTAATTATTTCTGTGATGAAACCTGTTACAGACAGAAACGAAATTTATATGATTTTAGATATTTGTTATTCGACTAAACATTACAGTTCTCAAGAAGATGAACATCTAGAAATAAATGAAAACCTTACTTCAATTATAACAAGGACATTATATATTTGTACAATATCATAACTTTTGCAAAAGATTTCCATATATGCAAACGGGGCTGTGAAGCTGACTTGATTATAATTACTGCCATTATTTTGTGTAGGAACACCAAGATAACGTGCGAAGATTCTCTTCGTAAATTATATCAAGACCATGAATCATACTTAGTTACTGCAACGACTCACAGGTTAACTTTGTTTGTTTTTACTGACAACAAAGCGTCCGGCGAGGAGGGAAAAACTAAAACGATGACCAACGCTGAGTATCGAAATTGTTCAATATGCCCTTGATCTGTCAGCCGCATTGATTCACGTACAAATGAGTTTTAGAACAGCCATTAAACACAATGGAGCGAAATGGGCCTCGCTCAGTCACGTTCTACGAACATCTCCAAAACGAATATGACGATAACGGAATAAATTGGAAATGTGGACCATTAATCCTTGTTACAATGTCACCAGTGACCCGGTTGCAGAGGGGAGCTTTATTTATTCGACATCTACGGCATTTACATACAAAAACTACCATTCAAGTGTTTTCAGACTTTTTATGGGAAACAAAGCCAAAGGAATCTTGATAGATGTACCCTAATTTGATGTTTGTTTTTTTATTACTGGTTTTCTTTGAGAAATGTGTACAAAATAGTCCATACTACGTAAAAGCTGGAGATATATTTTTTGTTAGGTACTACTCTCGTCTTTTTATATGCCATCAGATAACACATAATAAATATTGGCGTTTAGTTTGGTAAGCAAACAAGGTTCTATGGCATCGTTTAATCACATATATCTCATTGTATAATATTGTGTTCCGTTTGATGTTCCGTTTACAAAAGATTTAATTAGAAGTTTTTGTTATTGTTGACCAAATACAATATATACTTATATAAACTTCTCCGTTTAAATGTAAGTGAATGCAATTTATTTAAACGCAATTTCTATGAAGCTATTTCGGTGAATTTACAAGTATAGTACAACAAGACCATCCTACAGACGTTTCAAGGCTTTAATTAATGTCACAGGAAAAATGGTGGAAAATTCCATGCCATAAAAAATATAAGCATTTGATTCAGATTCAATATTCAACATGAATAAATGAAGGGCAAATTTTATGCAAAAATCACACCTGTAACATTCGGAGACAACGCATAAGCTCCGTAAAAAAATAAGAGTGACGTCGAAGCCAATTCCATCGTAATAAGAAAACTTTAAATCGATTCACGAAGCAAGTTTCTCGCTGATACGAACGCGCGAGAAGCACCCCCTACATTTTCTACAACATGCTCAGATACGACACAGCTTGCAATTGGAAATGCAAGCCACGCTCTATTTTCAATATATTCCCATTTTGTAAACCTATTTCGTTTTTAAACAGCCAATAGACACTAAACTACAAAGCAGGCATTCTCTTTAATACGTTTTATGAAGTTATTAGACGTTCTCAAAATGTTCACTGTGAAAATACAATTTTGCTACTTATTTTAACTTAGGGCCAACAATAGCCAATTTTCTAGATTAACTGGGGTAATTGTCTTGGGAAACAAAAATTTGAAACTAAATCAAGTCTAGTAAATAACTCTAGTAGCAGGGTAAGCAGGTTAATCCATTGCCTAGTTCGCCATTAAAAGTATTTTGTTCTGTATTATTGTAGCGTAGCGTGGGGGGCCCGGGCGGCGCATATACAGAGGGCGGAGTCAGGTTATCATCAAACTCAAACTCAAAGCATTTATTTCAACTAAACTAATTACAGACACTTTGGAATTGTCAAAGAGTCGGTCAGTTAGACAGAAAGTTGAAGCTAGTTGCCCATTCCAAATCGTAGATCTCTATGGAGAAGAACGGGCAAGAAACTCCAAGGACACTCTTTTCAATCAATATATTACAAATCCTGGGTGCATTATTCTTGTTGCGATGATATATGTGAGAACAATGTAAAAATAAATAAATTAAAATCAATTCAGAATATAAGATTAAAATATTTAAAATAAGTTCTGGTAGATAAGAGATGACCAGTCTCAACTGACGGCGCCTGTTCACGAACATGACGCGTGGATCAGCACCATATTCACCAAATACTACAATTTTAACAAGTCATGAGACAGATAACTGAATTGTCATCGGGACTATAGTCGTATAGGTACCACAGAACATATACTCAAGAGGTAGTGATAGGTACAGTCACCAGCACATCTAGTTACCACACACTGTCTGGACTTTTATGTCTGGAATTTTTATTTAAGAAAAATTTCAAGACAATGGGACAAGTGAAAATTGTTCAAAATAGAATTGCAAGATTTGACGTTAAAAAATACATTAGGAAGAGTTTGCAGCATCTGGACTCTGCGATGATAACTGTTATACACAGTGTATCTCTGGACTGGATAGAGTGCACAAACGAAAATGGGTGAAACTAGACCATAATTAATCGGTAACAAAAAAAATCGTAATAATTATTATCGATTTTTTTACTTTTTTATTGCCTAACAATGACGCCTGTATTTAAAATGTAAGTTATTACATTTTAAATATTTATTAGTTGAGGGAATTTCGTTAAAATAAAAACAATAATGTTGGCTGATAATAGATGCTGCATAGTAAATACAAAGAAACCCCTTAAAATACAGCCATCAAGTAAAAAAATACGTAACTTTCAATTCTTTTTGAAAATATTGTCTAAAGTTTTCATTAAATTTTGTTTTTTTTTTAAATAATGCATTTTTTTTGGCGATGAATAATGGTCTAGTTTCACCCATTTTCGTTTGTACACTTTATCCAGGGACACACTGTATTATATATTTCTCTAAAGTTCCATTTGTTGTATCATGTGAAGTTAAATAAGCTTGCAAAGTATTCAAATTATGAAACTAAAGTTCATTTTACGAATGGAAACTGAAATCGAACCTTCAAGACGAATAAGAAGGCACATTTTTATGCCGAAAGTATGGATGTTCCACTTCAAGGAAATTGTACTACCGGTGTCTTTATCCATCAAAGACAATTTTAAACGAAAATTAGTGTCTCTATTAGATAGAGTAACTGCTGAAATTCGAAAAAGATTCCAGCGGCTCCAGATTTGGGCAGAAAAATATTCTAATAATTATTGGGCGTCGATGACAACCATGACGAATGCAACCTCGACCAAGCTTCTCAAGATATTGACAGAGACGAGATTAAGGTTGAGTGCGCGCGTCTAAGGATATTCGTAGGTACAACAGACTGCAAAAGAGAACTTATTGTTTCCGGTTCATTGGGTTTAATGAAGTTTGTTTTTTAATTCAAACTTCAAGTTTTTTTTTTTTTATGGCAAATCATCAAATAACTTCTCCCGCTCTGGGCGGAGCGGGAGGGTGTGTCAGAATCTTACTGACTAAAACCCACCCGTATTCCTTCCCGTTGCCTGTGTTGCCAGGGGCCTCGGTGACCCATTAGTACCTTCCCGCGACCCCGGCAGGCATCGGCCCTAGTGGACCCCTACATTTGTGCTGACGACATCTCTTTGAGGCGCGCGTGGAATACAACGCGTCGTCGACCCGGGCCTGGTCCGCGCAAGCCCGCGCCTACGGTGGCCGGAAATCCGCCCGGGATTCCCGACGCATAGGGCGTCTCCTGCGGCGGCTAGGGGCGAGAGGTCGCGAAATTTGCCTTTTCCTCAACCGTCCCGCCTCCTCCTTCGCGAGCATTACTGCTTCGCACAAGGAGGTGACGGCTGCCCATGCCCACTCGCTCCGTACCATGGCCTGAACCAGGGCCGGACGCGAGAGATCTCTGCCGCCGATCGCCTCCACGAGGACACGGCGGTGCTCTGCCCAAGCCGGGCAGTCCTCCACCGTATGCTCCACCGTGTCCAAACTTCAAGTTTGAAGTCCAAACCTAACCGCCAAGTTGCTAAAAAAAGGGATAGGACCACAAATTGAGGGTTCACCCCAGATGGCAGAAATACACGCAACGCTACTGAATGGAGGGCTTATAAATAAAATTATACACATGTTTATATTTCAACATTGAATACCATTAAATTTTCATTTCACTTGTGTTCATGTTTATCAACACTCAGTCTAAAATGATAATTTATTAAAATTGACCAGGAGGTGTATGTAGAGTTAGTTGTTGTTGGCAGTTCTCCAACTCGAAATGGTTTCTTTGGGAGACGTCAGTACGAATGCAAAACTTCCTCACGTCTTTAATAATTACGCGTGTCTGCATCTATGTATAACAAAGAATATATTTATTGTTTAGACTGACTCTAATATTTATTGCTTTCAGAAAAATAAATTTAACTTTTTCAGTGGTATTTACGATCAGTCATACAGAATTTCCGATATTTTTTTTGCGGACGGTATAAACTATAATCACGTAATTATTCTACATTATATTCAATGACTTATGTAGTAAAATATCAATAAAATGTTTACGACCTCTAATCCAAATATATATTGCTCGGTTCTAATTTGAATAAGTAATTGAATCAAATTAAGGCTCGTGCAGACTGGTGCAATATCGCGGACGCGACAGGTAGCGCGACACTTTCCATAAAGTTTTTATAGAAATTGTGTATAATATAGTGTCGCTCGTGCCGCGCCTGTCTGCAGGAGCATTTATGTTACTGTTGTCATATATGTATACATTTCTTGTATAATATAGTTTTTAATTGCTTAAATTAACATCTATACTAATATAATAAAGCCAAAAGTTTGTTAGTTTGTACGCGCTAATCTCTGGAACTGCCAGTCGGTTTTGAAAAATCTCTTTGTATTTGATATCACTATTTAAGATCACGCTACGACTCTGAGGAGCCGAGGAAAACGAAAAAAGTCAGGTAGAACACTAAGCTAAAACGAAGTAATAGTGCGGGCGGGCGATACGATGCGATGCGGTGTTTCGGGCCGGGGCTGAAATTTCATGCGTACGAAGTCGCGGTCAGAAGCTAGTAAATGAAATAAGTGATACGAATCAAAACTGCAGCATTTTATCACTTTCTACGCGATCACTGTAGGACTGCATAGAAAAGAAAGAGAAGCGCGATGACACAACGCTGGTAATTTATTGCAAAATATGAAAGAAGTAGAAGAAAGAAGAAAGAAAATACGTTTATTTGCGGTAAACATGACGCAAAGAAGGAACACAAATTTACAAAAAATCTATTGATTGGATAAAAAAAAATAAAACACTATTATAGTATAGCATGCACTATTATAGCATGTTGCTTGTAGAATAATCTGACAAAAAATCAGAATGATTGCATGTACATTATTATGGTTTTTAATCGTTAAAATATTTTTTTAGAGGTATCTTCGTGTTTCTTTTTTTCGTATCAAATTAGTTGTATTATGTTTTCAACACACTTCACACACATCTACCTAGCATATATCTAGAATAATATCATATATTTTCTGATTTTGTTTACTGCAGTGGATCATATACTTTTAGGCATTATAAAACTTGCGTTTAGCTCCCGTAGTCCCCTTAAGAATTGTTTAAACGGTCTATCTGACAGCTTAATTACCGGATAATCTATTTGCCCGATATCTTTCAATATTTTTTTGTTTATAAATCAACACAAAAAGTAGGTTATAGTAACGAACGAAGACATTTTTTTGATAAATAGTCAAAACACATACAACTTAAAATGAGATGCCAATAACTTATATTTTTATGACCCCTATCTAACGAATTCTAACAGCTGCAAAAGTGACAGATTTATTGTGAAGTCGCGAGCAATACAAAGCGACAACGCTGCCAAAACTATAACGTCAAACAATGTTTTCATTTACTAAATTACTGAGGACGGCAACGTCGTGACTAACCGGATTTCCCACACCAAAATCCCAGGTCATTAGCAAAGTTTAGAGTTGTAAATAAACCTTTACGACGCAACCGGCACCAACGTTCGATTGAAATCTTTATTACAAGTGGGCGCTGGAGCTAGCGTTAGACAAAAAGCAATTCCAGATATTTCTTGACCGTTCAATTCAGAAAAGTCAATAGAAAAAGAAGCTTAGTAATAGCCGTTTCACGATCACGGAACACCTGCACACCAAGTTGTCGCATGCAATCTAAAAGCACTCTAAAAGTGCACTTTCAAAGTCCCTTTTACTATTCCCGTGGAACGTGCAGGAACAACTCGAGTTAAGATTACAGTTTAGCATTCCACTCACGTGCGGAAAGAGACGGTGCTATTACAGCTCGGCTAGAGGGAAAAGTGGAGATGATTTGTTTGAATGTACTTTTTGAATCGATAGTAAAAGCGTTCATAATGTTCTGATCTACTATCGCTATGCGTAGATTTCGCAAGATTAATTGTTTATGGGTTCCGAGCCGGGAGAATACTCATGTCTCCGAAAAGGGTCACTAAACCAGACAAATTGCTACGAAGAGAATTGCTTCGCTCCCCTTTGTTAAACCGGGGCGCAATGTTCGGTTTAATCGTATTATTTGCAGGATTTACGTTGAGTTGAATTTTCGGTTGAATTAAAATTAGAGGTAAGAGGAACAAGAATTTGCACTAATTGAGCATAAATTGCGCCTTTATGAATGCCAAACTTGGTTTCCGTTGGGTATGCAAATGTGGGATTGTTTTGAACGCTTTGTTGTCGGTTGGAGTGGATGCGATGTGAATTATTCACGTCACAAACTACAAGAGCTTTCAAATGTCTTTTTCATATTTTTGTACCTGGAAAGTAGTGCAGCGGTCGTAGATAAACAATGTTAGCGTCAGAGCAGAATATTCAAGGTTCATTCTAGGTTACGAGATTGATTGACACGGTAAACTGCTGTAATGGACTAATGGAACGTTTGAAGTCCACTATTTTGATGAACGACGCGCGTGTCGTCAGCGCGGAGGCAAACATTGCCAGATGAGAATTATGGCCGAGTATATTGGTGGCATACGAGATGAGTACTATCGGGCATTGCGCGGCTGTACGTGACATCCATTTACAATGCACCACTAAATCTCTCTCATTGCCTCCTGGCTTTCAAAAAGAAATTGCTTTATGGACGGTGACACGAATTCGGACGACTGCATTACCGTCTTATAAAATACTTCCATTTCATTTTCACAATCTAGCTTACTTCTTACTTCGTTTGACAGAGTAATTTAAATCTAAATCAGATGTTGCTGTTTCGTAATCTAGTCCAGCAATCGAAGCTTGTAATTTTGAAACTCTTTCACACAAACCATAATTATGGAGACCTCGTTTATGTCCACGGGCACAGATTATTCAAATACTTACATATAAGGATTCAAAGGAATATGAAAGTAATCGTGGGTGTTCTAAATAGGACCAGTTTAAAAGAGACCCTTTCGACGAGTCTGATATTGCGACCTACATAACGAAGGCAGACAGCAGTTTCGAGGTCCGAGTCCTACTATGATTGGTCTCTGTGGATAATAACTACACATCCTGGGGCTTGGATGGGTCACTGCGCAGTTACTGACGACTTTCTTTGTCTTCGTTTTATGTTAATCGATATCGTTGTTACTAGGTATACTGTTATTATCCGAGGCTTCATCCGAATATTTCTTTGTTCTCGAAGTAGATATTTTCTTTTATTATTTACCTTATATGGAAAGACAAAGGAAATAGTAGGTACTCGTATGATTATTTTCCAAAAGAATTGAAAGGAAATAAGTAGGTCAATTAAACGAAGTAGTCACAATAGGCATAGTGGAAGATGTAGGTACTGCTTCGTTTGGACCGTTTCAACTAGTCCAAACAGTTAATGAACTTAGGGGCGAAGTTATACCCTAGCAACGCAGAACGAGAAAATATATGTAAATTAAAACAAAGATAACAGAAAAAGAGACAGTCAATTAGCAAAACTTTTATCCACACCCAAAAACGCAAGAATTCTCTTGGAATAACGAATTTATTCCAGCCGATAAGATTTTTGACAAGAGCGACAAGATTATCTGAAGGTGAACCATATAATTAGTCATTCAAGAGTAAAAGACACGTCCTTCATCAATGTCGGGACCTTGGAGCGTCCGATCCTTGAAACCTTGAAAGCTGTCTTGATCAAGACCGACATTTTAATAAAAAATAAGTTCTACGTAACTTTAGAACTTAACCGTTTATTACTAAAACAAGGTCTTGAATTTAGATCAAAGTGGGAGTAAAGTAATTGCTAAATACGTCAGGTTAATAAAAAATAAAACCATGTACCTATTAATTCTTGTAAGGAGATCCAGGATTCAGTACATATTTGGTAATATTTGGAGCTAAAACCTCAAAAGAAACACAAATACAGGTAGAAACAACACAGATTGTTTCTCAAATGCCAGTATAATTTACGTGTGCCTCATTGCATTAGCGTATGCCCTTTGAATATACTTTGTAAATACATCTACTCAGAAACAGAATTATTTGGACATATTTATGGACTGGAAGCTAATATTATCTTACACTTGTAACAGCATGTAGCTCCAGTCTACATTTGAAACTCCCAAGAAGTTTTAAAGCCTACACGTATTTCAATATTCAAAAGGAGTATTCCGCTTGTGCCCTTAACCATCCTTTGATAAACATTAAAACAATACCGAAGCCAAACTTCTTAGTAGCAGTTTCTATTCCAATATTCAAATCAGTTCAGTGTTGCGGAAACTCCATCGTTTAGAGTTTAGAGTTGGAGCGACAGAACTTGAACACCCGAAACATTGTTCAGAAAACATTCTGTGGTTGACTACGACTCTACAACAATGTTATGTCAAATGTTTAGTGGATTTGAGTAGAACAATGAGACGTATATCGATTTTCTCGCTATATTCGGCTATATTGTTCTTTTATTTGAAGTTGAATAGGTAAGGGCTCCCACACAAAACTCCGAATTCGCATCGCATCGCAAAAATCTGCGAGCTCGATGTCATTTTTTCATAATAAAATGACATCGAGCTCGCAGATTTTTGCGATGCGATGCGAATTCGCAGTTTTGTGTGGGAGCCCTAAGTAGAGCTGTTTTGTTAAACTATTTCGCGATATCGGTTTGAATTCTAGATATGTTCAAAACAAATCATTCGATTCACCATTTACATTATTCAACGTTTATACTGTTTCTATTTCTACTGTCTTTATCAAAGCGTGAATATCATTTCCATTTTACGATTACTACCCAATTAATTCCGAACTGGTAGCATCTACCAAGATCGTAACTACACCTACCCGTTAGTCATGTATACCATATTTAGCTAAACCGGCGTGAGTACAGGATAATGGCGGCGTATGCGTCACCAGGCGCCGGGGACTTGTCGCGACACGAACACCAAAATAACCGACGGATAGACACACAAACGCTACTTGAATATACATACATAAATGATTTGCATCATTTGCATGCTATGTACATTTTTAAATAGGCTCGGCACATTCTCGTTCACTTTTAAGAAATTACCTGTAGAAACGACAGTACACGTAGGAAACTACTATTCCACTTTCAATGGAATATAAATTCAAACCATATAATTATAATGTAATTCTTGGAATGTGTAATATTTTACTTCAAAGTTTTCCGTTTATTTTAAGAACGCTCCAAAATCTGAGAGAATTCAATTAGAAGGAACAGGACAAACAACTCACGTGGGCACGTCTATGTAATACAGTTAGCTTCGAAAAACATCGTCTCGTTGAAACTGGATAATTTTCCTTTACACCAGCGGAGCTCGGATCTCTTACTTAATTAAATATTCAAGACAGATTATTAGCTAGTCAACTTACTTGGAGGTTGGAGCGAGATCGTCTCGGCATTACGCCCACCACTTCTCCCTTCATGATCGATTCGATTACTGAAAAAAATAATGTAAAGTCAATGTTTGGATTTGTGAAGTAAAACACGAGTAGGATTTAGTTCTATTACTATGTACTAAGGATTAGATGATAAACTGTATAGAATAGTCTCGAGAACATTCTTGTGTAGGTAAATTATACAATAAAGACTCTTACAAACAAGCGCGACACGCGACGCGACACAAAGGCACCGCTTGTAGCGCTACACGCGGTGTCTTTGTGTCGCGTCGCGTGTCGCGCCTGTTTGAAGGAGCCTTAAAGCAAGGAATAAAATACATCGGATCTTCTACTTTCTTTTACTTCGATCTCTAAAACATTTTCTTTTATCTTCATTTGTATTTTCTCTTCATCTATAGTTATATATAACGTAACATCAGTCCTGTTCTCGTCGAAAGGTTAGGCAGAGGTGACCTATCCCATGTAATAGAGGGCGAGTCTATTGCCATCAACCTGGCACAAATCTATGCAGTTACATTCCGATTCAAACTTTATAGCGGCTCGGAACATGAGGCGAGTCGCTGCGCAGTAACAAATACACGTGTCAGTAGAGGTGAGGGGTGCGTTACTGTGCAGCGAGTAGCGCACTTCAGATCCGCCATCAAATTTGAATCGAGCCGTACCTATATTAAAATTAAGATCTTTGGCATTGCTGATAATTACTAAATTCCCTTCCTATGTTACTGAGTTTCTGTTCCTCGTTGAGCTAAGTCACTTGTAACTTGTAAGCGCACATTCTTTGTACGTCTGCCAACGTCAATTACTAAGGCTTCAATCCAATTATGCACGTAAGAGTATTTACAAAACCATCCTATGTTCTCATTGCAATATAGCCGTTGGCACACACGGTTGCACAATATTATAGTGCACTATTATTAGTCTGTCAGCTGCTATCTAAACAAAGGATCGATTTATAAAAGATATCTTCGCATTCATAGCTCTACATTGCCCCGAGCTAGATTCATTGTTTGATGTAACTTGTACGTGTACTTAATAATTTCTCAGACAGTTAGAACAAAGAATCTTAACTAATGAACTTTCTATTTGTAGAAAAGTAAATATACTTTTTAGAGAGTCCTTCAATTTGTAAAATCATGTTAAGTGCCAGAGGGTCTACTCTCTAATCACGAAATCCGTAATGTCGGCCGTTTCCATCACCGTGTCGCCTACGGACACAAGATTAGTTTACAGTTGTCCTTACTCCCTAAATGATTTTGCTCGTCTGAAAAAGTAAACAATCGCGATTTGAGTTCATTCCGAAGTATCAAATTATTTTCGGCCCGTATCTTCGTTGACAGACTTAGAGAGTAGGCCCCCAGATACGATTGTTTACTTCGTCCCGTAATTGGGTTAGTAGTTAAGATAAACATTCGTAATGTCGACCTTACAATAAGCTATTGAGCGATATCTATTTAAAAATACATTAAGTATAAATCATAACTGCGTGGTGAAACCAGCCATTGTTATACAGATGGCCGAAGATTGTTCACTGCAGCGTGTCGGTTATGTAACCAAACCCCATTGTTTCCATACCCACATAAATGTTATCTTAATCAATCATGGCGATCCTTTTAATCGTTAACCAGAATAATGATGCGTAATGCGACATAACGATACGGTTTTGCATTGTTTGGAATCCATTGGCTGATTGCTTTTGGATTGTGTATTGCATGTTGTATAAAAGAGGTATTGTTAACGTATTTACCACCATCACCCAGGAGTCTCATCTGCACCAGTGATGGATCTTCGCTGTGTTCCTCCAATACTGTATCATCTGTCACAGTCAGCTCCTGTGAACAAAATAACAAATAAAAACTTTATTACTCTGTTTTTCTATGAAGCTACTACATAACCGGATTCTTAGAAATCGCCTTGTATAAAGAACTAGATATGGTAATAACAACACCTATGATGATCTGATACCGTTATAACACCTCACATCTCCGGCTTGATCGTGGCAGTTTAGCTCGTTGCTACTACCGCCATCTAGATACAAAAGTAGGCATCGTTATTCATAGAAATAGTAGGCGGGTACTCCTTGGTTACTCGATAGTTTGATATTTTTATGAATCCATCTAGAATTATGATTGAGTTGATTGAATTTGAAAGAAACCAAAAAAGCATCCTCATAAATATTTAGTTTAGCTCTTTCATCGAGGCTATTAATAAATTTCCATACAAACAAGAATACTTATAGTGTAAGAATAACCAATTTCTTTGGAAGTAAAACACGAAGTTTGGCAGGTATTCGTAAACAAACAAGATTCCCTAAATTCCCATCTAAACTTTCTCACGCCCGAGCGCTGTTCGGTTATGTTCGGTAGAATATGGCGTAAACAAATACGTCTCTGTTTTATGTCGTTCGTCGAGTGGGGTACAGGTGCTCGAGCGAATATAACCTTGAACGTACCTATTAACTCAGCCTACCGTGAGTTTAATCAGAATCGAAAATGTATTCACAAAAACAGCGTCTGGATCATTCTTTGTATCTAATTCTTACGCACGGATGATCTTGTTGTATAACAATATGCGGACATCCTTTGTTAGATGAATCATTTGAATAGTGACGATGACGAATGATACGCATTGTAAATCGAAAACGTCAAAGATACTATATTATCTAACATGAATATACAGTAAAGCAAACGTTTGTCAAACATCAATATATAAACAAAAAGAGTTGTCGATAAACATGTCGCGAGCCTACAGACAAAGTTGGACACAAACTTGTGAGAAACAAAGAAGAAACTTTATGAAAGTTACTTGAGAAACAAGGAAAGGGGGCGAACGAGGGGGTTACTCAAAACTTCGACGTTTCGGACTCCAGTAATGCGAACCCTGCGAAGAACGAACAAAGTTTTCCACTCGCTAATTCGCAGTATAAATTTGTTTAACGTCTCAACTTTTTAACTGTAATTACTTAGCGAAGTTCAAGATAGATTGAAGTACTCCGAAACTCTGACAGTCTGTGAAGAGTTTGATGAGTTATTGTAATAATTGTAGTTGGCAGTTCGCAATCACCCACCCGAACAAGGACGACGAGAAGTCGTGAGGTTTATGTGTCTTCTTAACTTTGTACAGGCCTCCATTCCGTATATCTTTTCATATTTACGAACAGAAAGAGTCTTTTACTTCAAGTACCCAAATCTTAAGCTCATTTTCTAGACAGTGAAACTGGTTCCATTACAAAGTAACGTCTTCTTCAAAAAGTGGTAAGTAATTTCAAAGCTGGAACCTGGTCATTTAATCCACAATTCGGATACGTTGATGTCTCTATAATATTGGGACCTATTTTGGAAATTAAATAGATAGACTAAACCCCACTCCGTTACTAGATTGTGAAGTTTACAAAATAATTACAATTTAAGTGCGTTAAAATAAAATAATCAACCTACAAAACGTTTTAAGCTGAATAAAGACTGATTATATTCAACATGTAAACTGAAAACAAAAACAATTCCTATTCATGTAACGTTAAACAGTACAGCAAAAACATTTAACCAGCAATCCAAACAGAAACATTTCGTTTGGATACGTACAATACAACTTCGACATCGCCATCCTCAAAGGAGAGGAGATGAAAGAAAAACAATAAAGTGTTTCAATAACGCAAAACAACAAAGTTTATTTAGAGAAGTTAGCGAAGGGGTGAATGGGGGTGGAACGGAGCGCCCAAAACCCACCCACACGCCACAGTATTATCGATAGAGCTTTATACACTAACAAATACCCCAAATATATTACAGATTAATGTTGGTTAAATAGTCTGTAAGCTGATTTCACGTTACCCAGAATCGAAATTAACACTGTAATAGCATATATGGCTGCTAGGCAACGAACCGAAGACATTATGGAAATAATTAAAGGAAATGATTGTACAATAATAAATTAATAAGCATTAAGACGGAACACGGTTACAACTTCCTCTCATAAATAATTATGACCAAATGGTCGTAATAAATGTGTATCACGTAATGAGGATAGCGGTTCTGCATGTAAAAAAATGTTGGATAGAAAATATTAACATGCTTATAAAGAAGCTGATAACATCATTAATGATTGTAAAAATCGACTAACAAGATATTAAAGATACAAAAGATTATTCAGCAATGTAATCAATTGATAAAAAATCTGTGTTATATATACCACATTAAACAGTACGTTTGCAATAAACATTTCACAAGACGTAAGCATGAATTTTTCATATAGTTTCCGTTTGATCATAATTCCAATAAGTTGTTCATACGATACTTTGTTTACATTCTTTGCAAACATATTTCGAATTAAGTACACGAATACATGACACGTGAGTTTACATGGGAAACTAATATTATATAACAAGTTAAGCTGTTGTTAGATCCCAGTTAATATCGCGAGACGGCCTTGATCCGTAAACAATGAACGGTTGGCGTTTCAAGTACTATACGGGCATGGAATTTGAAATTATGGATATTAATATTCAACTAGACTACACCCAGCTCGCATAGATTAAACTTGAAGCAAACATGAGTTAATTCTGTATGCCTAGGAGAGTATCGTTTCAAAGTAAAAGTAACTTGTTATTTTCGAACGTATTATACACGTATTCCTCTTTGCAAAATTTCATCGCCTTAACTCTCATGAGACTAAGGTAATAAACGTACAAACTTTACCAGTTATGTTAGTTAGAAACACCACACTGTTGTGGGACTAATAAATACTCTGGCAATTTAATGGACTGCAATTAATTGAACGGCACTTGGTCCTACACATGACACATCGATCACGGAATTCAATTAAATCTCCATCAGCGTTACCTCACACGGACGCTGTCAACATAAATTGACTCGCTGTTTTACTAACTTCTTATACATCTACATGGTCGACGTTGGCAGTTACTCGTACATGTATTACGTCCATGGCTGCCTTCGAATTAACAAGTTCCATCAAAGTACTTAGTTATCCGTGAATAAGTACTGAACAAGTTCCACATTTCCAACAGGCGCCGCGCGACCAATACAGAGTCAGCGTTATAATTGGACGCGTGTGGAAAGTTTAGGATTCCGTGTACACATTTAAGGAGCGCTACAGCGTTCTGCAGAACAGGTTTCCATATGTTGATCAAGTAACGAACACGCTGTTCAAGTTGTTTCGTTACTTATGAGCGCCCTTATAAATTGAACATCGTTGTCGGATGCCATCGCGTTCAATAAACCAAACTGGTTCTCTCCAGAACTTCCCGCTTTGGAATTATGTTGTAGAATTTCTTATACAGTTACTTGTTCATGTTATAATGCTCACCTGCACTTAATTATTTAAGGTATTCCTTCGAGATCCTATTGTTAGCTAAGGTAAAGAGCTGGGAGATAAGAATTCACGAACCTATTATCTTAATGGGTTTTGTTATATCCTGTTCGAAATAGATAATTTTAAACGACTTGTTAATGTTGAGGAAGTTGACATATATCCTTCTAAAACAGACTAGATACAAATATCGAGTAGGTAGTAGGTAGGTAGGTGTTTTGACGACACGGTTGGCGTAATGGCTGAGCAATCGACTGCTGCGCAGCGTGTCGCGGGTTCGATCCCCGCACGGAACAAATATTTGTATGATCTGCAAGTAATTGTTCCGGGTCTGGGTGTTTGTGTTTGTGAGTTCTATGTGTGTAAACGCACCCACGATACAGGAAGAAATTCCTAGTGTGGGGCAACGTTTTTTAAAAAAAAAAAAAAAAAAAAAAAAAAAAAAAAAAAAAAAAAAATAGAGACGAATCTTTACCAATCGAGATCCAATTCTTTAGGTAGATTTTTATGACAGATGTCGATCGTCAATCAAGAAAACGGTGGATGACTTTTGAAGCCAATTTCCCATCTGGGATGTAGAAAAACATGACATGTGATTCCAATTTATATATGTTTTCCAATTTATTTATAGAGAATACGAGAGAAGAAACTAATACATGAATAAATATTTCATCAATCTGAACGGGTAAAATATTTATCCAGGTCTCCTCAATATTCATATTTCAAAGAAACTTACCACGTAAAAAAGGGTTATTTTTCACCGAATCTAGTTTTCTGTGAAATGTTTACGAAAAAACTCAGCTTAGCCTAATATATCCAAGCCCTTCAAGCCAAGTTTTCTTAGAAGAACTTGGCTCTTGAAGTCTTGTTACATTAAACTATCTAATCTTGTTAATCGTACTGCTTAGTTAGAAGTTTAGAACGTATTAGGAACTGGTGCATTCATTATTTACCCTTTTCCTAACTATTTTGGGATTGGCTTCCAGTTTAACCAGATTTGGTTAAATATTTAACTCTACGGAAAGCGAATGCTTGGCCTTCATAGAAACCTAATAACGATGAATCAATTAAATAGTTCGATTGAAATGGATTGAATGGTCTCGATCAATCAGCCTACCATATCACGAAACTGCTCAAGATAAACGAATTGAGATTACAGATAAAACGAATGAGAGGATATTTGGGCCATTTAATAATTGTTTTTCAATAGATTCTATAGTAAAGCCGTTAGGGGTAGACCCTATGCCCATTTTCAAAAGAATCGTCACAACGACCCATTCTGAGCTAGTATCTAGCAGATTCAGGACCATCGTTTTCTAAAAGTCTGTAGAAGATCTAAGGGTCGTAATCATAAGTCTTAACCATGATAGTACTCACCCCAGTGTGTTCATTGACTCCAACGATGACGGCAGTGTACCATTGCGTGGCACCTGCAGACCGGTACACTTGAGCGCGGCAGCCCCCGAGCACCGAAGGAGTGGTGGTCAGGATCCTCTGGCCATCTTGTATGGTCTTCCATTCTGCGGCTTCGGAAGACAAGGAGGAGAGTATTGTGGCATCTAGGCCAGCGTCTGCTCCAGCTTGACGAGGGTCCCAATCCTATAAAAAAAGGATCAGGTTAGTTTTTACTTGTGAAGATTGTGAAGGGAGAATTTGGACGAGCTATTGCTCGTAATTCAGTCTAGGCATGGTGTTGGTGTGTTGGTTCAGAGTCAGTTCAAGGCAAAGGCGGGGTCTTTAGGGACATGTAAACTGATGCCCAGTTTCCGAAGTATTCTTAACCGGAGTTTTTCTATTCGATAGAGATTTCAATTCGATATCTGGCAATAGCTTTTGTAAGTTCCTCTGGGGACCACAGGAACCTCTTTGGAAGTTCTTTGAAAAAACGATAGTAAAGCAAGTAAAAAGTGTGTTGTCTTCATGTCTTGGGAGTTTCAGAGCGTAATTTTCAAATTATAATTGGCATTTTAGAATTTCTTGAGAAAGTGATTCGTCTCTACTCTTTTATGTTCTTGAGTTTTTTTATTTATCATACGACATACAACATCCTCAAGATGTATTTTTGAGCAATTCAGATAACGTTGTTATTTTCCTCAAGATGGAAAAAAGACTACATTATTAGCGAGAACTTTTGTGTCGTTCCCATTATTTATCGGATAACCTTTGTTGCGACCGCTTCACGACAAAACCAATTGGATTCGTATTAGGAGAGTACTTTCTTTGTTAATTTACTGACATAGGTTATTTGGATAATACGACTAAATATAGCTTCGCCTTTCTCAAACGTAATTTCATATATTTCATTATACAGTAGGTATCTAAATGCTTATGTAACAAAATAAAAACTTACGTCTACTATGTTAATATCGTGAAACTAGAAATGTTAATCAATCGAAGCAGAAATAATTTCCAGTTGAGCTGCTACAGTTTCAACACAATTTAACGCCTATTTAAGTATAATGTTTATGGATCTATGTGCCAACCCGTTTAATTAGCATCATACATGCTGGTACCTCACATACCTACCGCCAACCAGAACATGAAACTGTATCTATACAGGGTTATTTCAAATTGGCTAGGTAAACTCCACAGACGCGTAGGATATCGACAACTAAATACGATAAAATAAGAAAATAAAAGGTTTGATGTCTTTTTGAGAGGTCAACAATCGCTGTTATTACTGAAAGTATGAGATGAGAAAAGCTGTTTTGTTGTGTTTTATCGTGTTAACTGCTGCCCGAGACTTTGCCCGTGGGTTTGTCTAAAATAAAAGTAAGTTACTACCTAAGTTCTCTATGCATTTTAACACCATACTGCGATCGCCAACCCGCCTGCCAAGCGTGGCGATTATGGCAATCCCCCCCCCCCCCCCCCGTATTGGGGGAGGCCTATGTCCAGCAGTGGACGTCATAAGTCTATATACTTTCATATCCATTTAGTAAAAAGCTGTTATTTTGCAATTACAAACAGAAACTTAAATTTTATTTATTTGTATAGATTAATTAATGCAGAACATTGATAGTTGCCTTTACGACCTCGTATCACATGTAATGTAACATTATGGTACACCTCCACAAATCAACATTAGTGAGTAAGTATAGCTGCCCACGTATATCGTGTTAAGTGCAGCAATAATTCACTGTACACACACAATCTACATACACACACATGGAGGTACCTGTTTGTGCCGCAGTTGAGCGTGCACACGATTGCACTAGTATTTATGTCAATGTTACAACACACACATTGACATAAAACGCACACCTGTTTCAGTGTATTGCATACAAGCCAGTGCCCGGCGACAGACGTATCCGGTGCGTTGAACCCGCCCCCCTCCCCCCAGCTCGCCCCCTACAAACGGCTGTTATATCTACACTTAGACCTAGTATACGACTGTTTGCTAACCTAACACTATTGGACCATTCAGGGTCACCGGCGTTGTGTAGACAGCTTGCTTGAATGTATTTATGTGGGGCGCAAGACACGAAATTTAACACCAAAGTCGACAAAGACAATTGAAATATAATTTTGTAATTATAAATGTAAAGAATTCAGTTAGTATACCTATCTTTATAACATATGCTGTTCAAGGTTTCACTGAGTATGATTGGAAACGTTTCAAATATAATTCAGAGAAGCAGAAATATTATTATGGCTTTGCTTGCCGGTAACCTTATACTGTGGAACGAATGAGAACGCTTTACGGATGAAGCAGAGGAATACAATGAAGCCCTTTTCACGGTCAAATCATTTTCCGATATTATAGTCTGGAAACTTATGTAGTAATTGTAAGCGGTAAGTATTTGTTAAGTCACGCACTGATGAGCGTAGCAAGCGGCTGTGACTCAGCACGGCTCAGCACGGCTCAGCAGCGGTTACGCAACGTTGCCTGCAGCCATTACTGTTTATTTTGCTCGCGGGTCGCTCTATTTGGTGAGATTACGTCGTGATTAATACCGGGCCGTGGCCCTAGGTTCAGGGAACGGATTAAGCTGGTTTTGTTTGAGAAAGTGATGAATATTAATATTCTTAGCTCTGCGTGGTCACCTCTGACAAATGAAAGTTTCAAGTTTATTATGGCTATCAATTTTATCGCTATTATGAGTGATTGTGTTGTGAGTTAACATTTTTACGAGAGGTGTTAAAAAGTTTGGGATTTTAGATTCTTCTAATTTTGAAGTGTGAGAATTTTTTTTCTGACCTCTGTTGACTACTACCATTTTTTTTTTGGTTTATCTTTTTCATTATTAGAAAAGAAATTAGCTGAAGTCATCTTAAGAAAAGTTAACTTTTAACCGACTTCAAAAAAAGGAGGTAATTATTATTCAACTGAAACACAATATTTAACTTAGTGGTAATGTAATAAAAACATAAAAACATGATTATATTTATAATCTGTAAATATACAGAATATGTATGAACATTATTTTTTTATTTTTAATGTCAAATTAACATTATTTTCCTTAAGATACACATCTAAAATCTCAAGGAAAAACCTTCTACAAATCCAAACATAATTCAAACATAATTCCAAACGGTGTTGTAAGTCCTTATATCTTATATAGGTATGTTTTCCGTATACTCTGCACTTATATACAAGCTGGTAGGTACATAGCAACCACACCACCAGGAAACCATTACGTCTGGCACACATTTGCGTCTCCCGCGACTCTCATTCAATTTCCTGCCAGCGCTCCAACCGCTTCTATCTAGTGATACTACTGATAACAGGTTTACATACACTTATTTACAAGTTCCAATAGAATTGATTCCTAAGATATTGCCCGTATTGGGTAACGCAAATACTCGGGTAGTTTACAGCCAACGGTACTCCCAACAATTACCTTCTATACCCTTATTAATGTTCATTACTTATCTAAGATCTAGGCAACATAGAAAGATCACATAACAGTCGTAGGATTCTAACTGCCCATAATTTAGCTCCTAACGATCTTAGCTATGATCAGTACACGTAAACGGATACCTCTTATCCGTAGAGAAATTAATATACCTACAGTTCGAAATCAGAGAGCGAACAGTAGAATTAAATATTCGTGCATTGTTCACAGTAGGATTTAGACGCAAATAAAAATAGAAGCCAAAAAAAATCGTGTGTGGAGTTTCAAAGGTGGATTCATTGCGAACTCTTAAAGGGACTACAGGACCTAAACGCAACTTTTATAAGTTTTATAATGCCTGAAAGTATATGATCCACTGCAGTAAACAAAATCAGAATCTATATATCAGAAAATATATGATATTCTTAAGGATATATGCTAGGTAGATAGTGTGGTGAAAACATAATATAACTAATTTGATACGATAGAAAAAAATCACGAAGATACCTCTAAAAATTTATTTTAAAGGCTCCTACATACTGGCGCGACTTGTCGCGCGACGCGTCGCGACACAAAGGCACCGCTTGTAGCGCTACACGCGGTGTCTTTGTGTCGCGTCGCGTCGCGCGACAAGTCGCGCCAGTATGTAGGAGCCTTAATGATTAAAAACCATACTAATATACATGCAATCATTCTGATTTTTTGTCAGATTATTCTACAACATATTAGCATAATAGTGTTTTATTTTTTTATACAATCTATAGCTTTTTGTAAATTGATAATTGCTTCATATTTTGCAAAAAAATACCAGTGTCATCGCGCTTCTCTTTCTTTTCTATGCAGTCCGACAGTGAACGCGCTTTAGGTGTTGTCGGCCTCTTAAAATACCCGGAGCGGTCATAAACGAAAGGTTTTAGTTTCCTAGACAATGCACTCATGCTGTATCCATCAACTGAGATGAAACGTCTGGCGTATCCCCCTCTGAGGAAAATGCAAACACTTACAACGGAAAACATAAATTGTGCTTTTGTTATTCACTACTGTACTCCCTCTCCGTTACAAGAATGTATAAAATTATAATGAACCATTGTATAGTCAACGACTGTGTCTGAAAAGCTTGACAAATTAATCTTGGGAGGTTCAAAGCGTTGCGAAAATTAAAGAATTCTTTAAGTAATTCTGTAATCAAACGTACAGTGGAGCCTAGATTAATTGTTCTAAGCTTAATTTAAGTAAACAATGAAGTACAATTTAATATAGCCTTTATTTTATTCGTTATTATTAAAGGACTATTGTATGACAGCGTTTATATAACAATCTATTAACAGCACAGAAACAAAGAACAAAGAGAATCCGTCAACAATTCGACATCATATTTTCTATAAATAGAGCAACAAAGAAATGTTTCACTGTTTTTCGGTATTGATGTCGTATATAAAATAGGAGCACGATCAAAGTAACATCTCGTGTCTAACACACGCCTATATCAGCCAGAACTCCCTATTCCTCCCCATTAGGGGCTAGGAGAGGTTGGGGAGTACCGGACAGTTGAGTAAGCTAACTGAAACAAACTTTACTCGTTTAAATTTTGCGGGGAGCAGTTTCTGAGTTGGGTTGCGTGCATGCTGACGACAAAGTTAAGAAACTCGCGATAAAGTTTAGTTGCCGGCTGGTTAATTGAGTTTTTAATTATAAATACGTTTTTCTTCAACTTTTTGGTGATTTAATTATGTATATTTACGTTATGACGGTCAAACAGCTGTTTGTACAGTTGTGTAATGAAATATTTATATTTTTTCATGCTTGTTGCTAATTGGTGTTTGTGAAACGTATCAAACATAACTTTCATAACGTAATTTGATTTAAACATTGTAATTAGTAGTATAAGATAACAAAATAAAGCAACAGGCCAGAAACCAATAAAACATTTCCATCCTCTTCAACTTCTCCTTATTTATCTTACATAGTAATCAACGTATGTACAACGAACGAGTCGGTTACAACAATTCAGAACTATGTGCGCTCACAGTTACCCATATCTGACCAGCAAAAGCCACCCCACTCGCCAGGGCAATAAGGAGTTACGTAACCTCCATTGTTCTCCATTGTTTTACTAATAACACAGAGCTAACTAACTACTTCTTTATCTGGAATATCGTAGATTAAACCTTGTTCAGTTAAAACTCCTTCCAGAATTCGAACAAAGGCAACCTCAAAGTATGGAAACTTTTTCGTTTATGATATAAATTTGTTTTAATTGTTTTATCCTCCTCTTTCTCACCCACCCGTTTTTTTTTGGACAATAGATGTAAAATTTACTACGATATTGTACCTAGTGCGAGATCCTAAGTAAACTGAAAATAAATTCCTTCACGTACTTAATTACAGTAAATTACCGCCCGTAAGATAAGCGAAGGATCTCTTTTTCAAATAAATTTAATTTAATATCAAGTTAAATGTCAAAGAAAAGAAAAAAAAAACTAAAGTTCGGGAGCACGACTCGCTGACGTTGAAAGGAAATTTAACATTAATGAACATCCTTTTTCGTATTATTATTCTGCTTAAGGCTCCTGAAGCGTTTGTATGTCTTCACAGAATAAATTAACTTACTCAAATCTCGACGTACCATAAAACGGGGTGAACTAGGGGTGCAGGAGGTGAATCGGGACGGAACTTCAAAATAGATTTTAACGTTGAAATAATATATTTTATTGCCAAAAAGGACTCAAATGTGTTATCTGTATAATAATTACCGACTAACCGTCTTTCCTTGTTGGCAGCAATACTGTAATAACCTTATCCACCCCGTTTTACGGTAACGACATTTTTACGCATATATAATTTGTTTAGTACTTAGGTATCTACTTACTATGACACAAAAATCTAGTTTTCCTTCAAAAATATTGGCGAGAACATCAGCCAGCCACGGAATTTTTAGCAGTTTCAGCTAAAATATCAATTTACAAAATTGAATACCATGAATCCGAGGTCATAATTAAATTGACACACGACCTTCAAGCGGTAACTGAAGACGTACAAAACTTGATTAAACCAATAGGACCCCCTATTGGTTTAATTCTCTTTGTCCTATTCCCATGTGACGAAATTGCAAAACAAAAAAAAAAATGGCTTTGCGGGGTAGGAGCCGATCAATCATAGCGTTTCCAAGGGTGCGACGTGGCCGGGCTAACCGAAAATAGCACGACAGTCGGCAATACCGCCATCCACCTGGCTCGGAATATGTATATAATGAAGGGGAGGCTCGGGCGGAGCGGGCGCGGAAAATCAATAAAGCGGGCGGCTAGCATCAAAACATACCGCGCCCCGCTCGACGTTCGCCAGATCACCTCCGCCACCCGCCCCCGCCCCCTGCGCCCGTCTCCCGGGGAAACCCTCCCCATGTTTGGCAGACATCGTCCTTGATCTCCCCACTTCGCCAAAGCGCGCAAGTTTGGATAAACACTCGTATCGTCTCAGTCGAAATTGGGTCGCTTATGCGTTTTGCTATTTACCATCCTTCCTCTTCCATCTCGTATATTATATCATATAAAAGCTAGTAATGAATGAGTCAATTCTAAATAGGTATATATAATAAAACTAAGAAGCTTTTTCTGATACTGAAGTTTTACCATTACATGTTTTCACGTTAAAAAAGCACCTATATAAAATACTAGAATAAATACAATCAAGCAAAATTCTTAAACACTTGACCTATTTACGGTAACGCCTCCTTCCTTTAGTAAAACTTTGTTTGTGTTTCTTGAAAATTAGAACATTTCTAAATGTCAAGGACAAAAAAGTAAAAGGTAAAGCTTTCTTTAGAATCACCGTTTTATAATAGTACGAGTATTTGATGACTGCCTTTTTGGAGTAGTGGTCGCAAGCGCTACTGCTGAGCATGAGTTCCCGGGTTCGATTCCCAGGTCGGGCAGTGTTATTGGGTTTTCCATCTGGAATTTCTCAGTAGCAGCCCGGAGTCTAAATGTGGGCCCGATTGATGTCAATAGGCTCGCCCGTATTACATGGGACTTAAACATAACTGGCGAAATGTGGATGTACCATTGGTACAACTCTGCCTAACCCCATAATACGGGCGTGATGTTATGTTATAACAGTATTTTACTGCTACATATACATATTAGGCACTTATTTACTTTCACGTAATCGTCGAATAAAATGTACCTATAGTATGGGTAGATCTCACCCTCCGAAGGAAGTAAAGGCTCCTGCATACTGAAGCGATGCCTGATGATGTCGCGCCCGCGATATCGCCCCAGTCTGTAAGAGCCTTTAATTTTCACCCTACCGAGGACTGTTTTTAATATACCTATAAACGTGCATTAGGAAAACAGAAACTAATTTAATTATTAACATTTTAAGTTATTTACACGTACGAATTTTAAACATCATTAACTACATGATGCAGATTTAATATAATATTAGGTACTGTAATAGGGATGCAGGGGTGAATCGGGACGAAACTTTAAAATGGTACTTAACGTTGAAATAATATAGTTTGTTGTCAAAAAGGACTGTAGTGTGTTTACTGTATAATAATTACCGACTAACTTTCCTTGTTGGCAGCAAACTGTATTATTTCAACGTTAAAATCCATTTTAAACTTTCGTGCGAATTCATCCCTTTTTTTTTTTTTTTTTGGGTGGGAAATCATCAAATAACTTCTCCCGCTCTGGGCGGAGCGGGAGGGTGTGTCAGACTCTTACTGACTAAAACCCACCCGTATTCCTTCTTGTTGCCTGTGTTGCGGGGGCGTCGGTGACCCATAAGTACCTTCCCGCGACCCCGGCAGGCATCGGCCCTAGTGGACCCCTACTATGTGCTGACGACATCTCTTTGAGGCGCGCGTGGAATACAACGCGCCGTCGACCCGGGCCTGGTCCTTACCGGACGGTGAGCTACCCATTGCTCACCATCCGCAAGCCCGCGCCTACGGTGGCCGGAAATCCGCCCGGGATTCCCGACGCCCTGGGCGTCTCCTGCGGCGGCTAGGGGCGAGAGGGCGCGAAACTTGCCTTTCCCTCAACCGTCCCGCCTCCTCCTTCGCGAGCATTACTGCTTCGCAGAAGGAGGTGACGGCTGCCCATGCCCTCTCGCTCCGTACCATGGCCTGAACCAGGGCCGGACGCGAGAGGTCTCTGCCGCCGATCGCCTCCACGAGGACACGGCGGTGCTCTGCCCAAGCCGGGCAGACCTCCACCGTATGCTCCACCGTGTCCTCCGGGCGATCCACACAGCGAATTCATCCCTGCATCCCTATTCACCCCGTTTTACGGTACCTGTGTGATTGTAATCGCAAACAACTAAGTAGGTACCTTAGGTACCTGACGTAGGTAAGTACCAACTTTCACTAATAACTCTGATAGCTTTACCCACCGGATTTCCGGAAACCAAATGAGATATTAACAAATATTAATATGTACTTAAGCACTCGACATATTATTATTATTTTTATTACAACGATATCATGTACAAGCCGGAAGCTGTTAACACAGTTTGCACAACGTAGCGCCATCTATTGGCAGCTTAATGTAAGCACTTAAGATGGAAAGTTTTCAGTTCGGTAACTGTTATTTCTGAATACTGGCTTGTTTTTGCTATACAAAATATTGTATAAACGTTGCATGGATATTAATGAGTGAGAACTCACTCATAAACATCCAAATAAATCCAAAAAATATACAATTAAATATTTTAGATTAACAAACAAACGTTTCTATAAGTTAAATATTTAATCACTTAATCAGATTACTATTAACTGCCGTCTTTACATAATGCAGATTACAAAGGAATATGGCAAATATTAGTTGTTGTTGTTGTCTTTAAAAGACCGCTTTTAGCTATAAGACCGCCCATTGTGTCACTCTATGTATTTTTTTTTTATTTAGGTATATCTGCAATTTTTATGGTGTACCTATTGAAGAGATTCTATTAGATCAGAAAAATAGGCTAATTTCTAGCATTGTAGTCTCTATTCAGAAAATGCTACGACTGCTTTGTAATACTCTAATAAATAACAATAAAATATTCTAAATAAGCTGACCTCAAAAGAAATATGCATATAAACATACTGAGATCGCGTTATGTCACCTTAGCATTCTGATATTGTTATAAGTCATTGATACATTCTACACATTCATATGACATGGTCATAATGGTCACTGCATTAATGACACGCAGCTGATTGGCTATGCCGTCACGCAACATGGTTATACAACTTGACCTACAACCTGCTTAGCAACAATAGCAACGAAGTTGTCACTTATGTTGCGTGTGTTGCGTGCATTATTTATTTATCTTGTTTATTATTTAGTTCGTGTGTTATTTATTGTGTATGTTACATATATGAGTATAATTTGAATATAACATGAATGCAAAAGTAACTCTCGTCTGTTTGTCTGTCTGTTATCATTTTAGGTCTTTAACAGCCGGACGGATTTGTATGAAATTTGGCACACGAATAAACTATGACCTGAGTTGGAACATAGGATTTGGACTTTTTATCCCCGTTGGATCATTTTTGACGTCCACGCCGGCGAGCCTATTGCCATCAACCGGGCAACTGCTACTGAGAAATTCCAAATAGAAAACCCCAATAAAAAGTTTTCCCAATAACACTTTGTCGCAATAACACTGTCTCAACTACAATATTCATATGAGCCTTATGTTGTAACATAATAATTTACAAAGCATTAATGTCGATAAGACGCATTACTTTCAAGTTTCAACCCACGCAATTAAGTATTTATAGTAGTCGATTTGAAGCCTTAGAAGCAAGTACCTACCTACGTGAGGAAATGCGCCCGCATATATTCAATAATGTATTCCGAATGCCTGCACCGGCGTCGTTCGAACAATGACCCGTAGCGCCACCTGTCTTGTCATACTCGAACTACCGGTAGTACGTGGCTAGCTTGCTTTCCTGAATAGTATTATACTCTTTGCTGTGTGAAACGTTTCTTGTGAATTGATTATTTATTAGCTCTGTTCATTATTTTAAAGTTCTTTAGTAAAAAATAAATTTTAAAATAAAAATTTGATCTTTCGTCAATACGAACTCACGGAATGTACTTCTGTACATTCCGTGAGTTCGTATTGATGAAAGATCAAATTTTTATTTTGCCTCTAGCTACGACGCTAACAGGAACTATGGGACCCCATGGAAAGCGGGGCCCTGACTTTTTATTGACCGAAAATACGGTTCTTTGTTTTTCTAAAAAATGTTGGTTATCCTAATGTAAAGGACATCTCACCGTAGAAATCCTTCTACAATCTGTCATTTTGTCTTTCGTTTCTTACGATTTTTGTCTAGGTCCTTTTTTATGTAGAAGGATTTCTAGGGTGGGATGTCAAAAAAGGAGAAACGAAATGTCACTTTGTCTAAAAAGAGCCATGTCTATTCTTCGAAGAAATAAAAAGCGTCATGCTAAGCCTGCTGATATCGGAAATACTTTTTTTTTTAAAACGTCTGTAACCCTGAGTACACCCTACACAATGGATACATGCCTTATACTAAATAATTATATCCTTCCCCTCATACTATCTTTACTGAGTCACAGAGGACTATTACAGTAAATTTCACCGGGGACCTAATGACTTTGTAATTTTCATAACATTAAACTAGCTTGCTTATAGAGGGGTTAATACAAATGTCAATGTTCTGAGGTAAAGTACCTATGATGAGTTATTTTACTGTTTACATTGTTTATTTATTTGTTCTGTCGGGAGGCGGCGGCTAGGGCTTTCAATTAAAACCACCATGTAGACGGATTGGACTCCTTTTATTATAAGGTATTTAAAAGACATGGTAAAAGACTAGACTTATATTAGACAAGAGCAAGGCAGTGTAAGTGCAAATGCACTAAAATCTAAAGTAACAGAGTGGCTGCTCCTTAAGGATTACTCTTACACGGAGTCTTTACTCACCTTTATTGTATAATACTCACACACCTACACCCACACCTACACACACACACACATACACTCACACCTACACACACACACACACACCACTCACATACACTAACACACAACATACAATTTTACTCTATTATTACCATACAGTAGAATGACACAGGTCCACTTGGGATATAAGTTTTTGTTTGATATTTGACCGTAAACTACCTCTTATAATACAGGTATACCCTAGCTTAAGAGGTAGTGAATATTATTCTTGTACAGATTTTGCAACAAACTATAAATGTATTTTATATACCAAATATTACACTGTATCTTCAAACTATGTATGTTTTTGGATAAATAAAGGTTATTATTATTATTATTATAGTGTTGCCACCTCAAGCATAGACAAATACCATAGAGTATAACATACATAACATAACTTCGGGCTGCTTCTGAGAATTTCCTGAAAGACGGAAATACCCAACATTTTGCCCGACTTTGGAATCGAGCCCATGCCCTGCAGTCTCGACATATATATATTATATTATAATTCGGTCGCAAAGTCCTAATGGGGTCCCTAGACGGTCCAAATCGCTTGACAAGATTGTGATTTTTTCGTACTTGTCAAGCAATTTTGATTATGGGGTCCCCCATTAGGTCTTAGTGACCGCATTCGGTCGTAGATCGTATCTATGTCGAGACTGCAGCCCATCGTGTAAAGTTCTTTTACTTTTATTACTAACGTAGGTTCAAAAATTATCTGATGTAAGTGTACACAAACCCTGTTCAGGTAAAATTCTTACGCTATCACTCACTAAAGAGAATTAGTTACACATTTATTAAGTACTAGATGCGCCCCGCGGTTTCACCCGCATAAGTTTTGACCCCGTGGGTTTATCGGGATAAAAAGTAACCTATGTGTTATTCCTGGTTATAAACTATCTGTGTGCCAAATTTCATCCAAATCCATTAAGTACTTTTTGCGTGAAAGAGTAACAAACATACATTCATCCATCCATACTTACAAACTTTCGCATTTAAAATATTAGTAGGGATTTAGAAGGTTTTAACTTCTAAAAACAACAATCACCAATTTTTCCATGAATTTTTGAATAACATTATTAAATTGTGATTGAAAAATCATCGAGGAATATTGAGGTTATAACATTAAGCTCAATAATTGTAAAATGAAGGCAATTTAACCTGTTAAGCCCAGCGCGAAACCGATTCGGAGTCAAACAATAGAAAATCAATTGTGTCTCATTAGCTGTCCTTGACCAATTAAAATCAAAATTTCGGGTTTAAGTATTCGAATGATCAAACCAAAGCACTCAATTTGTAAGTGGCATCCACGGGTACGTTTTCCGATCCTTTTGTTTAGATCAGATCCATTTTCATCTGATACTTTAGGAATAGACCATAAATATTAAAGGTATGGTCTCTTACCTGATAAGGAAGCAGGTTGGCGTAATCCAGGAAGTCCAGCTGCTTGTCATGGAGGAATTCCACTGGCTGTGCGTCAGCCTGGAGCGTCAGGTCAGCTGCCAACGGCATGAATGTCTAGAAAACAATTACATCATTTAGTAAAGGCTTACATCGAGATATTATTGTAGGGAAAGCATGTAGGAAATACCGACGAGATTCGTTGGTTGAGCATTTCGTTATTGGAAAATTCCTGACAAAAATTAATCTTAATATTTTTTTATTTTCTAAAAAATCCCCTTTGTCAAAAAGTTCGGTCGAAGTCAAGACGAGGGTGTAAAGCCGGACAGGTCCGCACAAATCCGTTAGTTTGGTAACCTTCTGCAGTGGATTGAAAACGGGCTGTACTAGATAATAATGATGTCAGCAAACTACTAATCCTAGTTTTATTAAACTGAAGTATTAGGGTAGTGCTTAAAACTGAAAAGGCATTTAAGAAAAGTTCTTATTGGAAATTCACAACACAAAGATACCTACAAATTAAGATAATTTTATTTTATTACAGAGAGTTCTGAAAAAACTTGTCTAGATTTTTGGGTACCAACGAGTTTAGAAAATGTTGTCTAGAAAATGTTTCACGCAAAACTAGGTTTTGCGCAAAACTAGGTTTTGCGTGAAACATTTTCTAAACTCGAATATTGGTAAACGTTAGAAGAATTCGTTAATCGATTATTTCTATTAGTCATAAATAAAATTTAAACAGAATGAAGGTGGTCTGAATTTTATGTATCGAGTCCATTAGCTCTGGAAACCGGCTTACCGGCTTTTAATTGCCTATCAAATAGTAGTAACTCACGTTTTAAAAGCATACTCCACTCGCTACTAGATGGAGCTGTCCATAAAAGTGAAGAAAGTAATTTGGGCCCGCGCTACTAATTGCTTTACTAAGCTGTAAGGTTTTTTAGCTCGCCTATTAATTACAATCTATTTAAAGCTACCGAGCAGAGCAGTGATAAATGTCTTTGATACTTAGATTGATGATTATTAAAAAGGTATAGGTAATTAACTTTCATTGATTACGTATCAGGGACAAAAAGGACGCCTAATGAAGCTTCCAGTAATCAATTAATACTTCCCAGCTTGTTGTAGTTTACAGGATAGAAGGCAGAGGACCGAATGATATGTTTTCATTTGAGCAATTGTAAAAATCAGTATAAGTTACGGTCACTTTACACTTTAACTTTTATTGATCATTTGCTCAGAACGAAATTTAAGAGCATGAATACTTATGGACTGCAGGTGGCTCAGTACAACCCCGCGTACAGTGTAGTAGAACAGAAGTGCCATACTAGGTGCTATTAGTGGCGATACTGATGGTGACACTTAGCAGTATCACCATTCACTACCGTTATCCGGTCACTGTCTGCCATTGTGAATAAATTATGACAGCGCACTGTGACTTGTGAGCATATTTAGAACTTAACAAATCTATGCTAAGGTATGGTTAGCAAAAACAACTTCACTATATTATACCATAGTTATATTGTTTTAGGGAAACCGAGTGCGTTAAAAATACTTGCACTAGTTGGACTTATGTAATGACAAGGTCCACACCTGTTTTAAGATTTGTGTCGCTACGAGTACAGTTTTAAGTACGAATCAAAACGTTGCTGTGACCTAAGACTCGAACAAAACGTGACCGACATACGTAAAGACGGGTGCGTGTGAATCTGACACAAATGGAGGTCGTACTTACATACAGGACATGTGTGTGTGGAATAACGTTTCGACGTGACCTTATAAACATCTAAAACATTCCCTCGTACCTATATTGAGTTACCTATAAATATCAGACGAGAGAGGTCATGTATTAGATTACCTACGGTAATTCCATTTGGAACTGCTGCCAAAGATTTTACTATATATAACATCTGTCTTTATTTTGGTATGCTAGAGTGAATTATTATTTTTTAAAGAAATAATAAATACCTATTTTGTTCATTTCTCAGAAATTGAGGTTTTGTTTCCTGTTTAAGTCTCTAAACTAGGGTTAATTGGACTGCCATAGTTTATTTTATCAAAATATGTTATTTTCTAAAATGTAAATAGTATCAAGTAAATACCTAAAATACCACTACTACTATAAACATTATGTCATTGTGTTAAGTTAGCTTGATTCTGGACAAGTAGCGCCATCTACTGCAGATTGAAAGAACTAAGAAAAAATATTTACCAAAGCCGGCCATTTTACGTCTTTTTCTTCGTGTGTTTTGGGAGCCCATATAAGAGTTCTTTCCACTAAAAAAACACGAAACGTCCGTCGTGAATAAACTGCTACCCACTCGCGACGTTGCCAGTCTACACCATCATATTCCACTAGCACCTGAAACAAAGAAAATCAGTTTAAAATTACGGAACATTATCATAATAAAATTCAGGTATAATTATTCTTCATCTCGTGCATACAATTTATAATTTTGTTGTTATGCATAGAATCAGCAAAATAAATAATTATTTGTATGAACATGTTACTAGTACAGCCATCTAGCATCGAGTAGCGACATTTGAACGAGTGAAGGGAAACAGGATGTCCAATGTGGTAAGTTGAACAAATTCAGCCACTAGATGGCGGTACGTGTATTCAACCGTCCCATGTTGCCTGCAGTTCGACCCCACCCAAATATAGTATAGAGTGCGAAAGAGACGACAATAATAACAAATCAACTTTCTATCCTACATAAAGGCTCCTACATACTGGCGCGACTTGTCGCGCGACGCGTCGCGACACAAAGACACCGCGTGTAGCGCTACACGCGGTGTCTTTGTGTCGCGTCGCGTCGCGCGACAAGTCGCGCCAGTATGTAGGAGCCTTAACTATCTCATAGCATAACGTAGTATTAAAGTTGCACCGATACAAACACGTTCTAAATAAAGTTGCCGCGAAGTATCGAATATGATTTTATATGATATAGCATGCGTATTTACTGCTACGTGCGTCTATATACTTAGTAAATGCATGTTTATCTTAGCTAACACAGACGTCAGAATAATTTATCTTGGCAACTAGTAAGATCGCTGATACAGAGATATAGGTACCCAGATCCCTTTACTTACGCAAAATCTATGCAAATTAGCGTGTATTCCCGTTCGTCCCCGCGACTTCGTCCACCTAGTGGGACGAAAAGGAATTCGCTGATTTTTCCCGATCGTCCCACTGATTTTGTTGGTGGGACGAACGGGAAGAATTTTTTTTTTTTTTTGAGTCCCATTGGTCCCACCAAATAATTTCGGACTGGTTGTTCAATAGGGTTCACGCAAATGTGACAATGTTATTGGCACTCTTTTGTTGAGTAGCGGCATCGCCGGCCGGTGCATCTCGCCCGAGCCATGTAATATTTATACAAAACAATTTACTTAGTAAAATAATTATTAAATCCAACCAAGTAATTTGAAAAGTAAACTGTAAAACAACACGATAAAAATTTCATGCACAATACTATTTAGGGGGACGAATGGCAATAATCTAAGAACATATTCCCATTCGTCCCTCTAAAATCCCGAGTGGGACGATCGGCAACAAATTGAGTATTATTTTTGTAAATTCCCGTTTGTCCCAATAGGTGGACGAAGTCGAGGGGACGAACGGGAATACACGCAAATTAGTGGCAAGATTGTAAGTCAAGATGAACTACCTAGATATAGGGAGGTACCTATTTAAATATTAGTTTTATGTTAAGGCGCTGACAAGACCCAATTGACCAAAATAGGCTTCTCTTAAGAAAAAAAAAATGCCAAATCTGTATAGTTTGTGGTAGCGAAAAAAATATATGTTAATTTTGATCATATTTCCCAGAGCTTGGTTGTTACCAAAATACGTTTTGAAAGAAAATCTCGATACAGACTAACGTTAAACTAACCTCTTACCTTGAGTTCTAATCCAAAATATCTGTATTAAATATCAACAAACGTTACGTGTTTAATTAATAACAAGTACGTCTTATTTGAATGCAGAACTTGGTTGTTTTTTATTTTCGATTACTCAACTCAATTTTGAGTAAATAGATAATTTCTTCATATTTTGCAATAAATTACAAGCGTTGTGTCATCGCGCGTCTCTTTCTTTTCTATTCAATCTGACAGTGTCCGCGGTTTAGGTGATGTCAGCGTCTTAAGGCAGGAAACATTGATACCCGATTTCTGTTTTATAAACAAACAATATAATGAATTATTGACATAACATTATGATGTAACATCCTGTATGATACCGCATTTATACCACTACAGGTTGTATTTTTCGAATATGGGAAATCCATTGAAAGCCGTGTCACATCCTGTCATATCCTATACAAGTGTCCTTCTCCCTAGCTAGAAAATCGGAAGCCTCAAGCAGCCTTGTTTTTACCCGACGGTCTCAGAAGGAGGGTAATGTTTTTCGAGAGTAAGTACGTGTATGTACGTATGTATGTCTATTTCTTTGGCACACTCTGTAGCCTAAACGGCTTGATGGATTGTAACACATGAGGTGTCGTTAAATTCGTCTTAATTGCGGGAGTGACATAAGCTTTAAATATATATTTATATAAATTTATGTATATATATAATATTGATATATTGCATCTGAAAATACGAAAAAGCGAGGGAAAGTTTTTAAAATAGATTACAACAATATTGATATCAAATAAAAGCTAGTAATGAGTCGATTCCAAATATATAATATTAATAAAACTAAAAAGGCTGAAATAAAGCAAATTATTAAAAAAAAAAAAACAAAAATCCCGACTACAAAAACACGAACACGAACAGAAAAGAGAAAAATGAATGAATGAACCATTTCTTTCTACGCTACTCTACTCTGAACAGAATTGGTTACGAAATGTAAAAGGTGTATTTAATAAGACTTGGTAGACACTGCACCAAAAGTAGAATTATTCATTCATTGCGGTAATCTGACATGTGCTAGTTGTCACTTTGTGTAATAAAATGGTCATATTTATTGTAATGGTGATCGTTTAGTTTAATCGATTTATATGTATAAGTGTAAAATAAATGTATAACAATAAGTGTAAAAGTGTCTGTTTATATGTGTGTACATAAACTGTTAAATAATAATAATTTTTTTTTTTTTTTTACAATAAATACAATAAGTATGACCATTTTATTACACAAAGTGACGGCTTGCACATGTCATGCGAATAAATAATTCTACTTTAGATATACATAATAGTGTAGGTACCCCAACCTACATATTTTTTCAAGGATAATAAAAAGAATTGATCTACCTACCTAATTATAAATAAGCACTTCTCGTACACACTAATCACGAATTTAAATTAGAGCTTTTGACTCACACAAAGTTTTAATATCAAAATCGTGTGTGTAACGTTGTGATACTTATCTATTCTATATCTACCATAATTAGGGCTGCCAGGCCCAAAATTAGAAAAGTCGAACACAGATACATATTTACCCGGGTCGACGGCGCATTGTATTCCACGCGCGCCTCAAGGAGATGCCGTCAGCACAAGTGTAGGGGTCCACTAGGGCCGATGCCTGCCGTGGTCGCGGGAAGGTACTAAAGGGTTACCGAGGCCCCAGGCAACACAGGCATCGGAAGGAATACGGGTGGGTTTTAGTCAGTAAGAGTCTGACACACCCTCCCGCTCCGCCCAGAGCGGAAGAAGTTATTTGATGATTTCCCAAAAAAAAAAAATGCATATTTAGCCGGACTTTTGTTTTTACTAAAGTAATCTGTAGTTTTTTTGGGGAAGTGGTGACGGGCGGGCATTTTTGGGGGACTGTCTTATGTAACTTTGACGTTCGAAAAGTGCTGATTTTCAGCCTAGTTTGAATAAATGACTTTTTGATTTTGATTTTTCGTTCGGCATCTTTTAGCGCGGCGGGGTTGACCAAAAGCCTAACAAAAGCCGGACAGGCTTGATTTGTATATATTTGTCCGGACACGATTGTAAAAAGCCGGACACCTGGCAACCCTAACCATAATCATCATCATTTATCTCTTGCAAGCGTTACGTAACTAACGGCCTAGGGCGACCCTCGGGCAAATAAAACTACATTACAATACGTTACTTTTCCAATGTCACCGGCTACACCTACTGACTGACTGACACTGTTTCACAGAAGTTCTGTAAATAATGTTTATTCTGTCACATAACAAACATTATTTACAGAACTTATTTTATGTTTATGTTGCTTATTTTTTATATTTATTATTTTTATGAGAAATATCTTTCCTCTAGCTTTATGTGACAGTGATTTCGTGAAAAGGGACGAAAGTGTGTAAGACAGGAAGTGACAGCTTGAGCATGGAATAAGTAAGTACTTTTTAATAGCATAGAATTAGTAAGTACTTTATAATAGCATGGAATTAGTAAGTACTTTATAATAGCATGGAATTAGTAAGTACTATATAGATTGTTAATAGAGGGGGTCAAATTTCGACCAGTGGGCGACCCTTAGTAATGAATAATTATTCGAATAAATATTTCAGTATTTAGCTTTTTAAATTCTGAGGTTTTTTCTGACGTTGCTCAGTTGCTTATTACCAAGGTGCGATGTCAGATGTTACACTTCATATGCGACTATTGTAATGCTCGCTCGATTTTAGGGTTCCGTAGTAAACAAGGAACCTATCTGTCTGTAGCTCAGAGACGCTTAGTACTAGGAAGCTGTAATTACACTGTATTACATAATTTAATCACGCCGACAAAGTGCTAAAACAAAATCTTGAAAACATTTTTTTTAGGGTACCTCCTTGAACGTAGTGTGGGGATGATATTTTTTTTCTCGCCTACCCCATGGTGTGGGGTATCGTTGGATAGGCCGTTCAATACGGGTCTGTGAATACCACTTTTCGATTCAAGGACCCGCTTGCGTAATATTAAGCATTATAGTGCTAATATTTGTTAGAGTCAAGTGTCCCCCAAGCGACAGGCAGAAATATGCTTGTCTCGCCCGCGATATAGCCCCAGTCTGTAAGAGCCTTGATAGTCGACCAACTTAAAGCAGTTGGAGAATTGATTTTGACATAATATATCGATGTATGGGAGAACATGATTTTCAACTACAATGTTAAGTTTGTTTTTGGGATTAATTCATACCAACTCACCAACTACGACGGAACCCTTCATTGTGCGTGGTCGGACACGCACTTGGCCGGTTTTTTTATATATTTATGTTGTTCTCTCACGATTTCCCTAGATACATGTCCTAGATTCCTAGAACGAGGATATTAGGTACTTACTTGATGCCATGCAATTAAAGATCGCAGTAATGAGCAAATAATTACTGTATCTCATCTAAGATCAGGTTAGTTACAGCTATATAATGTCCTTCATTTGACTCTTGTTAAGTATTGTTGCATCAGACAACAAGGAGACCAACCATTTTGAACTCGTTTACTACAAAAGCCGTTTGTTTAAGCAGTCAATGATAGTACTATTTTATGTCTGCCCGACGATACTGACATATTATATATCTCCCAGACGACCAATAAAGTCCTTGATTACTATAATGAATATCGGATTGGCATTTTTATTTCCCCGTTTCAGCTTAATTATTACCATAAAAGGCATTATTATACAAACAAGGCACACGACACGACTGACTGGCATGGCATGGCGTGCCAGTACTCGTCCTAGTTTCAATCGAAGCCCTACTGTCTAAGCGACCTTGTCACAATATCTGAGTCTTTATATAAATATAAATAATATACATACCTATACGTTTACGTATACCGTGTGTATTTACAGAATGTTTGTGTACGAAAACATTTATAATGAACACAAAGTGAAACCCTGATTACTTTTGGCAGGCGACCAAGGAAAGTGCCATGAAAGAGATTACTGTATAAATGTGCGTAAAGGATATTAAATGGTAACGTAAAAGATGTGACTTGGTTTTTTACACTTAATTATGTGAACCTGAATGAATATTGATTTTTTACAGGAAGATGCACGAATTTGACGCTTAAGTAGAAGAGGTCAAAGTTCCCAAAGCACAAACACAAACCCAATTTACCTGCATGATGATCGATTGAAAATGGAACATGGACAAAATATTTATACTTGTAATTCAGTTGCTACCGCCCATCCAAAGTATTATAGTCCACCTACTTTGGACGATACCCACGAAAATAGAGGAGTGCTCTATTCTCGGCTGGGAACCACACGGCAACTAACCCAACAAATGCAGAAATATCAACAGAGAACTGAGTCATAACTTCAACATAAACACTGGAAAGTGGCAATCACTCAGAGAGACTCTTCAAACGAGACAACACAGATTTAGAAGAACAGGATAAATCAAGTCCTGAATATGACACCGTAAGCACAGATATTAATGTTACTACGAGACACAGAATTACTAATGGGGTCATTGAATACAATTAATTTTCAAATTACACCAAAGCGTCAAAGAGGTCTCATTAAAAAACTTGAATACAATTTTAAATGTCACCTTTATAAAGAATATGCAAATGAATTCGGTGTTTATGTACCACCCGCGGAACCGGTTTGATTCCGAAATAGCACTATAGTGCTTACGAATACCGATCACGTCAGCTAAATGTGTAAACAAACATTGTGGACACTGCACTGCATTCTATGGAATGGAAACCACGCTCTAATTTGTATTCAGCACCGATATCTTGAGTACAAATCGTATCGCATAAAAAATATTCTTATACCACGTAATATAACCTCATTTTGTTTCTTAGAAATAAGCAGTGCTTCTCGAATGTTGTTCGAATCAAACAGTCGTCCAACTCACGCGAATGGGAGACCATAATATTTGCAATCTAAATGCCAGTTTGGTTCCCGTGATTGTAATTTTATTGCCTGCTCGCTATTCGTGGCTCGGAAAGTTGGCAAAAAAATGTTTTAGTCGTTTCAACAGAAAGATTCCCTTTCTTTCTAGAAAGACTAGAAATAACGAACACAAACGACTGTCTCTAGTTTAGTTATTATCTTATCATTAGGAGTGTTAGTTATCTTAGGGTCGTAGTCTCGTAGAGTCATCGCAGACAAGGCATAAACCTAGAAATCGACTGCACAGTACACGTTAAATAACGTTAAATTAGCTGGACAGTGAGTTATGAGACATTTCCCTTTGTTCATAAATTACGGACAGAAATTATGTGAGAATTTTAACGAGGTGATATAAGGCAGATATAGATGCTGTTTCGTAACACTCGTCGTGAAGAGTTTCACCGTCTGTCTTGTTTGAAGTTAAACTCGGTCACGTAAAATGCAAACATTTGACAGGAAATACAGTTTTCAGACGCCAAATTCCTTGTAGGTATGAACTTGTCTCGGGGGACTTTTTCAGGAATGTTTATTTCCATATTTACGTAACGATGTTGAAGATCTGAATGAATAAATGCCTAATTAAGTAGGTGTGTTCAGAATATTCTGAGAATTTGAGAATAAAATAGTTTTTTCGACGTATTTTATTATTCAAATGTCATATAAAATCTCAGTAGGTACTTTGACTCAACAATGAGCCAAGGCCAGATGGTGACTAGTTTGTAAACGCGACTTTATATACACAGAGAAAAACAAAAACAAGACCTTTTCAGATGCAAAAAAGTCTATTGAACTCTAAATAAATATTTCGCATCAGCATTGCAATTCAGCGAGGAAATGCCGCCAGCATCCTCGGTACAATGCCCCGAGGGCCTTTTTTAGGCTTAACTTAGTTTTAATTTAATTTAGTTACTGGTAATAATCATCTTGTAATTTGGTTATGTAAATAAATATACTTAATATTTCCTAAATCAATGTTATTGTTAATTTATTTATTCAATCTCCTCTTGGCTAAGCGCTGGAAACGACTCTGCCACTATTATTAGAAACACCAAGTACCTACGTCAAGGTTTCGAAACTAGGCCAAATGCGAGATTATACCAACAACCAGCACTGCTGTGTCTATAGTATCTAGTTGAATGCATTTGAAAATGAACTATTGATAAACGTTTCGCTTCAGGTCCCGATTACACACGTAATAGGAGCAGACCGCACTTACACTTTCGATAACGAGTATCAAAGTGACACGACGAATATCGAATATTGACAAAGTTTGATAGCAGTATGGAAATAATACCTATTCATTAAAGTTGTGTAGCAGACTAGCAGATTTTGTAGAATAAACTTTGTAAGTTCTGTAATATGGAAGAGTTATTATTATGTAAGTATGATAATTTAAAATAAAACACGACAAAAATCTAGCATGCAAAAAAAAATAAAATATACGCACCTACAAAACGACGCAACAGTAAGACCACCTCTAATTCTATTTTCAAATTTACCGAAGCAGATGTTTCCTTTGTCTCAGCAAGTTTCAACAAAAAAAAAGCTATTTCCCGCCAAAAGAATCGATCATACAACATAGGTTGTATTAGGGCTCCGACGCTCCGCGGCGCGGCGTTCGGCCTGAGGCGCAGCCCCCGTAAGGCCGGGTTCAGTGGGTCAATGAACGCTGTGCAGACGCGAGCGGGCGGACCTGTCGTGCGATCCGTTGCAAAACATTGTCACCGCCCGACCTTGGTTAGTGCCACGAGCGTGTCTCAGTCCCGGTGAAACTAAACAAAAGATTACTTACGGCGATGGCGCGAGTATGCTGTATGTACCTAGCTGTAGGTACCTAAATTGAGGCATGTTTTAATTTTTTATTTGTAATTCTGCTCGTCTGCGGATTCTCGACTGCGGATTAAATCTTTATACGTATAGGGGAGCTAAACCTATTTATTAATGACAAGTTTTTTGTAAACGAATAATAATACGTTGGGATGTGAATAATATCGATTAGCTAATTTGGACTATAGTTTGACACGAGACCGAATTAAAACTCAAAAGAGTATCAAACTGTTTTTTTTCCAGTTTTCATTTGGCAGTTTAAAAAAAAACTCCAAGATGACCTACAAAACACATACAATAAAAAAAAAACAAATTAAGTACAGTTAAATCGGGGTCAAGTTAAAAACATTCAAACGAATAGCAGTTCGTGTCAGTCAGACAGTGTAATATTATAAATTGTAATAAAGGGGCATCTCACAATAAAACAGCTCATAATTGCAACCATTACGCACAGTATTCGATAGTGTGATAGACGAGTATGCATTATCTTTATCATTGCAGAGGTCTTCGACATCCAATCGTACATAATGTAATGAATGACACTTGACGGACAAATAATACAGCTCTGATAATTTGCTACATAGCTTCGGATGTATCGTATGAATCTTTACTACGTTTATTCACAAAATGCCAATAATGTGCACGTTCCATTTTTTTATGTTTATTTTTTTTCACACCAGACTTGCGACGTCAACATCTTAAACATTGTGCATGTATAAGATGTTGACGTTGCACTTAAACAATAAAGGATATATTTAATTATTTCGCACATAGTTATTGTTATTAGTGACCTATATTTATTACAGTTTTATTTATTTTTATGTTAGATTCTTGGCGGAGATAAAGAGTTCAAAGACTGCTATGTATCAAGAATCAAGATATACTGGCTATAATCTTGAAATGTTTAGCACTAAATTATGTAGAATACCTACACATTCCACAGATCGCGCAGATTCGCAGGTACGTTGTCTGGTGTTCAAAAATACTAAAACTATTTTCATCTGGTACATTTATTTGGAATAGCAAACTTGCAGTAAACGAACGAAGTCAAACTATAATCAATCTTTCATTCATCTGCTACACCATTGATTTAAAAGGAAAGTTATTTTGGAAGTATACAAAGGGCTACTCCATTAAGATTTAATAATAATGTAACAATGAATATTATTGAGGCTTTTAGAAAAGCATTTAAGACGGTATACACCTCGCTCAATGCTCATCCTCCCACGCAATTGTAGCGAGTCCACTGATTGCGAATGAAAATGCATTAATTGTAGGTGTAAAACCTGTTGTCCCCATTTGTAGTTAGTTCTGACTTCACATAAATAAGGCAGACTGGTAGACAGAACCGATTGGTCTGGCTATGTGAAGCTATCAAAACTGTCAAGCCGAAGTTTAGGACGGTTCAATATAGCTGCAACTTTCTGAGACAACTTGACCAGCTTGTATGTAATCAATATTCACAATTCCCTTAAATACCTTTGAATGCATGGCTTTGTCGGACATATTATTATGCGTTCATCTAGGCATTCTTTGGAAAGAGCCAGGATAGGTAACGCAAGGTAGGACAACATTACATTACTTACATACATTACTTGTCGTTGTGATTTTGTTCTCGTTGTTAGCTGATATAATCTATAGTCTTTATTTATTTTCGTTGCTAATATAGTTAGTACGAGTATATCTATATTATGTAACATATATCTGTGTATCTATTAGTGTATATTGTATATAAGTACAATGTTGTAATACTTTTTATTTGCACCAAAGACAACCCCATAATTATCATGTCCAGAAAATCACTGTCCATTCCAAGGTTGCCTGGAAGAGATAGCAATAAGCGATAAAGCCACCCATTGTATTTTTTGTAGTGTATATTTTTTTATTTTTGAAATGAATAACCTGGTGTACAATAAAGTATATATAAATAAAGAAAACACGCTCAAGGCAGAGCTTCATAAAGATGATCAGACCCACGCTAACAGAACCATGTCGGAGGCAGCATGTACTGAGCGATCCCCGCCTCGGACCCCACATCTTTCTTTTTCAAGTAATGCTGCCTTATGAAGAAAGATGTACGAAATCGTGATCCTTATCAATTAGGAAACGAGGAAGAAGGAAAATCATTTTATTTAAAAGTAGCTGATGCCCGCGTGGCTTTTTCTAAAATAAGCCTATGTTACTCCTTATAACATCAGCTATCTGCCAGTGAAGTCCCGTCAAAATCGGTCTAGCCGTTTCTGAGATTAGCCGGAACGAACAGACAGACAGACAAAAATGTTAAAAAAAATGTTATAGGTACCGTATATACTTTCATATGCATTTAGTAAAAAGCTGTTGTTTTGATATTACAAATAGACTTTATTATTTGTGTGTATAGATTGTGTTTTATTTGTAGAGCAAGAGGTATAGTCCAATCATCACTTGGGTTTCTATTGTAAGACGTTATATGGCACCTATATTAGTCTAGCCACATATAACATAATGCATGTATGGAGGCATGAGGAACTGGGTGTAATGTTCACTCATCCTCCATAGAAAAGGGAGGATCCTCCGACAGACGGGTGTCGTGTCTGGTGGGCAACTGCCCGACGGTTGATGTCGGAATGTTGTATATATGCTAGTTGCGCGATAAACTCTGCTTGCGCGATGCAGGATTTTGCGTGACGTCAGTGTGCTGCATAGTTCGCATGTGTGTGTAGATGGCCGCCACATATGTATGTGCGGAAGTACAAACCGTAACATACCGAACATGACTGGAATGACAAAATGCGTGCAGCGGAAAATTATACAATCTTGAATAAGAAACACATAAATGGCAGGAGAATATGTATGAATTCAGATTCTGTTAGTATAGAGTACCAGATATCTGAATTCGGGCTGAGATACCAGACAGTTCGCCCTTTATGCCTGGAGGCTTTTATTTAGGTATTAAGTTCTATTTACGTTTTTTTTATGTTGAAATTTTTATCTGCTTGAGTACAGTTTGTTCATTGTTTTGTTGGTATACTGGCGCGTGCTAGCTAACGTATGGCAAGTGTGTAATTTAATCCAATGTTTTGTGTTTCGTAATGTTAATTACTTTGCATACGATTTGTATAAAATCAAGTTTATATAACTAAACAGACAGACGTGCTGCTGGGGAGTTTGTTCCACCACTTCTTCTTCCCAGCTAAAGCACTAGGAAGTGGTGACGGGCGGGCATTTTTGGGGGACTGTCTTATGTAACTTTGACGTTCGAAAAGTGCTGATTTTCAGCCTAGTTTGAATAAATGACTTTTGATTTTGATTTTGATTTTTGATTTTTTAAAGCAGCAGAGAGGAGAAAGAAAAGTGCGCTGGGAGCTGCTGGGTGAGAGTGATCAAGGATTGAGTTACCTAATATGCATTTTATGTTGGTATAGTGGCGTGTGCAAGCTGACATAAGGCTAATAATTTAATTGAATGTTTTGGGTTGCGCGTAGTGTAAATTATTTTGCATACTATTGCATAGAATCCTTTTTCTAACTGAACAGACAGCTGCGCTGCTGGGGAGTTAGTTGTCCCACTTCTTCTTCCGAGCTGAAGCACTAGCAAGTGGTGAAGGGTGGGCGTTTTGGAGCACTGTCTTAAGTAATTTTGACGTTCAAATAGTGCTGATACTCAGCCTAGTTTGAATAAATAATTTTTGATTTCTGATTTTGCATGCGACTGCAGATGCCTAAATCCAGCAGTGCTAAAGGCTCATAAAAATACTTTAGAGAATAACACTCAACATCAGTTTGGCATTTTTCAAGTAGGTAAAACCCATTTGGAGAACATGAAAACCTGGCGTCTTCAATACTCTGAAGTCTAACCCGTCGTTTATTCAAAGCGTTCCATTCCAGCGATGTGAAAACCTTCGGTACACTATAATTACAGTACGTTCTATGATACATGTGTCGAGATATTAATGCGTATCCAAGACCGGTCGTTAATAACGCCATAGACCGTGTTGATAGCTCAAAAGTCTCGGCTCGTGTGAAAACTTAGCGCCATCTATCATCAGGCGTACCAACCGCATGACCCTAATTTGTGGATACCCTCAAACGCCCTCAAACTAAAATTGGTTTGAAGGTTGGGCGGTTCGGTGACGTATGGGATGTTATCGACTTTGTCAAAGCGTTTTCTCTCTACATGGTCCATTATCAGATGGTCTTACTATTTTTTGAGTTCAAGAACTTTTAGCAAGCGCACAATCACTCTCTTCTCTTCATGGCAACTTGGCTAGTGGAGTTTTTGTCGCATTGCTTTTTTTAGGGTTCCGTACCTCAAAAGGAAAAAAACTGTCTTTCTGTCTGTCCATCTGTCACAGTCGCTTTGCTCCGATCTATTGGAGCAATTAAGTTGAAATTTGGTACACATATGAATTTCTGTGACCCAAACACGGACGTGCATCGTAAATAAATGTTGTTTTAATATGAGGGTCGCTTTTGGCGGCCAAATTAGTATATAAAAAAAAAGTCTTGCTAACTGTACCGTGTGTGTGACATATCAAATGAAAGGGCTTATTATGAGGGACTCAAATATTTTTTTTAATAATTTTAAAATAAACAGCTTTAAAGTTATTTAAGAAGATAGATGAAAGTTTACCATTCCCCCTTATCTCCGAACCTACTATAAGAAGTCTATGGTGTTAAAATAACTTAGTAAATCTTTCAATATTGTGGGTACAAATGGATTGTATGAACATGATTTTCAACTACAATGCTAAGTTTGTTTTTTGGATAAATTCATCCCAGCTACGGTATAATACGGAAACCTTCGTTTTGCGTGGTCCGACACGCACTTGTCCGGTTTTCTAAATTAATTTCCGATCAATATATTTTTTGTTGAGAGCAGTGGTGGCCCAGTGGTAACGACCGCGACTTACGAGTTGTAGATCGTAGGTTCGAACCCAGGCAGGCGCTTTACTTTGTGTAAATTATTTCATCACCACTGCTCTCAAAAACAGTGAAGGAATAAATCGTGAGGAAACCGGGATGTCCTAGAACCAAAAATTCGAACATGTGACATCTACCAACCCGCACTGGGCCTGCGTGGTGGATTACGGCCCAGTCCCTCTCACAGAGAGGAGGCCTGTGTCCCAGCAGTGGGAACATTATAGGCTGATTATGAAGATGATGATATTTTTTGTATCTTCTTGGTGTCCTAAAGGATGCTGATTTACCTTCGACTTTAAGTCCTAAGTATTGCGATACCTATTGAGAATGTGTTATCCATTCCACTATTCATGTGGGTGGTAAGATGTAAAGGATTAAAGTGTATACTCGCTCTAATCTTTCAGTAAATTGCTATTGCTACCCTTATCTGAGAGCGAACTAAAGTATTTATTTATATCGGCGAGATATAAATCACTGCCTGAAGGTACTTCAGACGGTGTAAAATACTGTATAGTTCTTTGATATATATTGTATATGACACTATACATCTAGTTTAGTGTCCTCAATACATATCAAGTAGGTAGGGTACGATATATCCCTCGAGTTCCTTTCACGGGCTAATAAATTGAGCTCTCCCCTATCTTTTGGTGATAATATTTCTTCATCAGGCTAAATCTTTTGAAGCTTTGAAAGATGAATTTCTACACTTAGATGATGTTCTTTCGATTTATAAATTTTGTTCAATTATTGAATATAATCTGCTGGAACCTTAATAGGATTTACTTCTTTTTTGAGTACCTAGTTATGCCTTAAAATCACTAATCTAAAATAACACGTACTAATGTACGATTTGAAAATTACTAACCCCCATATTCATAAAAAACTAAAGCGCTCTACAAACATATTTTAGTTAAAATAGTCATCATTTTTAACATTTACTTAAAATAGTATTTTATCTATTTACTTCGAATTGTGATTTGAGTTTGAAAGAAAAAGACAAAACACTATTTTAATTACAATACATTTGTAGAGCGTTTAAAGGCTCGTGCAGACTAGCGCGGTATCGTGGACGCGACAGGCAGCAATATGCTTGTCGCACCCGCGATATCGCCCCAGTTTGCGGGAGCCCTTAGTTGTTTATGAATAAGGGTTTATTATAGAACGTTAATGATGAAGAAATTAAAGTAATTACTATGGACCTCTACAAACCTTGAACCAAAGTCAAGCAAATATTTATTTACATCCATAACTATGTAGAGGGTAAGCAAAATGGTAAAAGGACAGAAGTTCTGGTCTCCGGAATATTATATCTAAAAAATAAAATCTACCTTCTCATACAAACATAAGTCACGTGACCAGTCACTTTGTATGAGAAGTCAAATTTCAATTTTAAGATTTCGACATATGTTCCTTGGGAAAAGTTGTCCAGTATTATGCACCTGATTACATCCTCAAATATCCGCACTCCTTTTAAACTTATCCTGTATATATCATCATCTGCCTAGCCTTTGGCCTACTAAGTTGGGGTCGGCTTCCAGTCTTAACGGATACAGCTGTATACCAGTATTTTACATGGAGAGACTGCCTATCTGACCTCCACAACCCAGTTACTGGGTAACACGATACCCCTTGGTAAGACTGGTTGTCAGACTTTCGAGCTTCTGACGACCCGTAACGACTGTCAAAGATCTACAAATGACAGCCGGGACCAACGGCTTAACGTGCTTTCCGAGGCATGGAGGATGGTATGTAAAGATGGTCAATGGTCACCCATCCACGGACCAAGTCGCGGGAAGGTACTAAAGGGTTACCGAGGTCCCTGGCAACATAGGCGACACGGAAGGAATACGGGTGGGTTTTAGTCAGTAAGAGTCTGACACACCCTCCGCGCCCAGAGCGGGAGAAGTTATTTGATGATTACGCACCCAAAAAAAAAAAGAATCCACGGACCAACCGCGGCAAGCGTAGCTTAACCTGATCGATCGACCCGTGCGGCTGTTATTACTTAGCCACAAGCCTTATCCTTTATATATAATATTAAATAACGCTGTTGGAAGAAATAGGTTACGACTTCAAAGATTTCAAAGGGGAACACATATTGGACACTATTGGAAAATATACACAGCTGACTGCTGACTAACAATTTGAAGAGATTCGGCTTAACGAAAAAGGAGTTATAGAAAATCTTTAGAAACTCTATCAAAGATTCAACGAAAGACACCAATATAGACCCAAGTACCATTCAAAGACAGCGCAAAACAAAAGAAAGACATTCCATTTTCAAATAATCGTAACAACCAGCGAAATATGATTTTAGGGTTCCGTAGTAAACAAGGAACCTATCTGTCTGTAGCTCAGAGACGCTTAGTACTAGGAAGCTGTAATTACACTGTATTACATAATTTAATCACGCCGACAAAGTGCTAAAACAAAATCTTGAAAACATTTTTTTTAGGGTACCTCCTTGAACGTAGTGTGGGGATGATATTTTTTTTCTCGCCTACCCCATGGTGTGGGGTATCGTTGGATAGGCCGTTCAATACGGGTCTGTGAATACCACTTTTCGATTCAAGGACCCGCTTGCGTAATATTAAGCATTATAGTGCTAATATTTGTTAGAGTCAAGTGTCCCCCAAGCGACAGGCAGAAATATGCTTGTCTCGCCCGCGATATAGCCCCAGTCTGTAAGAGCCTTGATAGTCGACCAACTTAAAGCAGTTGGAGAATTGATTTTGACATAATATATCGATGTATGGGAGAACATGATTTTCAACTACAATGTTAAGTTTGTTTTTGGGATTAATTCATACCAACTCACCAACTACGACGGAACCCTTCATTGTGCGTGGTCGGACACGCACTTGGCCGGTTTTTTTATATATTTATGTTGTTCTCTCACGATTTCCCTAGATACATGTCCTAGATTCCTAGAACGAGGATATTAGGTACTTACTTGATGCCATGCAATTAAAGATCGCAGTAATGAGCAAATAATTACTGTATCTCATCTAAGATCAGGTTAGTTACAGCTATATAATGTCCTTCATTTGACTCTTGTTAAGTATTGTTGCATCAGACAACAAGGAGACCAACCATTTTGAACTCGTTTACTACAAAAGCCGTTTGTTTAAGCAGTCAATGATAGTACTATTTTATGTCTGCCCGACGATACTGACATATTATATATCTCCCAGACGACCAATAAAGTCCTTGATTACTATAATGAATATCGGATTGGCATTTTTATTTCCCCGTTTCAGCTTAATTATTACCATAAAAGGCATTATTATACAAACAAGGCACACGACACGACTGACTGGCATGGCATGGCGTGCCAGTACTCGTCCTAGTTTCAATCGAAGCCCTACTGTCTAAGCGACCTTGTCACAATATCTGAGTCTTTATATAAATATAAATAATATACATACCTATACGTTTACGTATACCGTGTGTATTTACAGAATGTTTGTGTACGAAAACATTTATAATGAACACAAAGTGAAACCCTGATTACTTTTGGCAGGCGACCAAGGAAAGTGCCATGAAAGAGATTACTGTATAAATGTGCGTAAAGGATATTAAATGGTAACGTAAAAGATGTGACTTGGTTTTTTACACTTAATTATGTGAACCTGAATGAATATTGATTTTTTACAGGAAGATGCACGAATTTGACGCTTAAGTAGAAGAGGTCAAAGTTCCCAAAGCACAAACACAAACCCAATTTACCTGCATGATGATCGATTGAAAATGGAACATGGACAAAATATTTATACTTGTAATTCAGTTGCTACCGCCCATCCAAAGTATTATAGTCCACCTACTTTGGACGATACCCACGAAAATAGAGGAGTGCTCTATTCTCGGCTGGGAACCACACGGCAACTAACCCAACAAATGCAGAAATATCAACAGAGAACTGAGTCATAACTTCAACATAAACACTGGAAAGTGGCAATCACTCAGAGAGACTCTTCAAACGAGACAACACAGATTTAGAAGAACAGGATAAATCAAGTCCTGAATATGACACCGTAAGCACAGATATTAATGTTACTACGAGACACAGAATTACTAATGGGGTCATTGAATACAATTAATTTTCAAATTACACCAAAGCGTCAAAGAGGTCTCATTAAAAAACTTGAATACAATTTTAAATGTCACCTTTATAAAGAATATGCAAATGAATTCGGTGTTTATGTACCACCCGCGGAACCGGTTTGATTCCGAAATAGCACTATAGTGCTTACGAATACCGATCACGTCAGCTAAATGTGTAAACAAACATTGTGGACACTGCACTGCATTCTATGGAATGGAAACCACGCTCTAATTTGTATTCAGCACCGATATCTTGAGTACAAATCGTATCGCATAAAAAATATTCTTATACCACGTAATATAACCTCATTTTGTTTCTTAGAAATAAGCAGTGCTTCTCGAATGTTGTTCGAATCAAACAGTCGTCCAACTCACGCGAATGGGAGACCATAATATTTGCAATCTAAATGCCAGTTTGGTTCCCGTGATTGTAATTTTATTGCCTGCTCGCTATTCGTGGCTCGGAAAGTTGGCAAAAAAATGTTTTAGTCGTTTCAACAGAAAGATTCCCTTTCTTTCTAGAAAGACTAGAAATAACGAACACAAACGACTGTCTCTAGTTTAGTTATTATCTTATCATTAGGAGTGTTAGTTATCTTAGGGTCGTAGTCTCGTAGAGTCATCGCAGACAAGGCATAAACCTAGAAATCGACTGCACAGTACACGTTAAATAACGTTAAATTAGCTGGACAGTGAGTTATGAGACATTTCCCTTTGTTCATAAATTACGGACAGAAATTATGTGAGAATTTTAACGAGGTGATATAAGGCAGATATAGATGCTGTTTCGTAACACTCGTCGTGAAGAGTTTCACCGTCTGTCTTGTTTGAAGTTAAACTCGGTCACGTAAAATGCAAACATTTGACAGGAAATACAGTTTTCAGACGCCAAATTCCTTGTAGGTATGAACTTGTCTCGGGGGACTTTTTCAGGAATGTTTATTTCCATATTTACGTAACGATGTTGAAGATCTGAATGAATAAATGCCTAATTAAGTAGGTGTGTTCAGAATATTCTGAGAATTTGAGAATAAAATAGTTTTTTCGACGTATTTTATTATTCAAATGTCATATAAAATCTCAGTAGGTACTTTGACTCAACAATGAGCCAAGGCCAGATGGTGACTAGTTTGTAAACGCGACTTTATATACACAGAGAAAAACAAAAACAAGACCTTTTCAGATGCAAAAAAGTCTATTGAACTCTAAATAAATATTTCGCATCAGCATTGCAATTCAGCGAGGAAATGCCGCCAGCATCCTCGGTACAATGCCCCGAGGGCCTTTTTTAGGCTTAACTTAGTTTTAATTTAATTTAGTTACTGGTAATAATCATCTTGTAATTTGGTTATGTAAATAAATATACTTAATATTTCCTAAATCAATGTTATTGTTAATTTATTTATTCAATCTCCTCTTGGCTAAGCGCTGGAAACGACTCTGCCACTATTATTAGAAACACCAAGTACCTACGTCAAGGTTTCGAAACTAGGCCAAATGCGAGATTATACCAACAACCAGCACTGCTGTGTCTATAGTATCTAGTTGAATGCATTTGAAAATGAACTATTGATAAACGTTTCGCTTCAGGTCCCGATTACACACGTAATAGGAGCAGACCGCACTTACACTTTCGATAACGAGTATCAAAGTGACACGACGAATATCGAATATTGACAAAGTTTGATAGCAGTATGGAAATAATACCTATTCATTAAAGTTGTGTAGCAGACTAGCAGATTTTGTAGAATAAACTTTGTAAGTTCTGTAATATGGAAGAGTTATTATTATGTAAGTATGATAATTTAAAATAAAACACGACAAAAATCTAGCATGCAAAAAAAAATAAAATATACGCACCTACAAAACGACGCAACAGTAAGACCACCTCTAATTCTATTTTCAAATTTACCGAAGCAGATGTTTCCTTTGTCTCAGCAAGTTTCAACAAAAAAAAAGCTATTTCCCGCCAAAAGAATCGATCATACAACATAGGTTGTATTAGGGCTCCGACGCTCCGCGGCGCGGCGTTCGGCCTGAGGCGCAGCCCCCGTAAGGCCGGGTTCAGTGGGTCAATGAACGCTGTGCAGACGCGAGCGGGCGGACCTGTCGTGCGATCCGTTGCAAAACATTGTCACCGCCCGACCTTGGTTAGTGCCACGAGCGTGTCTCAGTCCCGGTGAAACTAAACAAAAGATTACTTACGGCGATGGCGCGAGTATGCTGTATGTACCTAGCTGTAGGTACCTAAATTGAGGCATGTTTTAATTTTTTATTTGTAATTCTGCTCGTCTGCGGATTCTCGACTGCGGATTAAATCTTTATACGTATAGGGGAGCTAAACCTATTTATTAATGACAAGTTTTTTGTAAACGAATAATAATACGTTGGGATGTGAATAATATCGATTAGCTAATTTGGACTATAGTTTGACACGAGACCGAATTAAAACTCAAAAGAGTATCAAACTGTTTTTTTTCCAGTTTTCATTTGGCAGTTTAAAAAAAAACTCCAAGATGACCTACAAAACACATACAATAAAAAAAAAACAAATTAAGTACAGTTAAATCGGGGTCAAGTTAAAAACATTCAAACGAATAGCAGTTCGTGTCAGTCAGACAGTGTAATATTATAAATTGTAATAAAGGGGCATCTCACAATAAAACAGCTCATAATTGCAACCATTACGCACAGTATTCGATAGTGTGATAGACGAGTATGCATTATCTTTATCATTGCAGAGGTCTTCGACATCCAATCGTACATAATGTAATGAATGACACTTGACGGACAAATAATACAGCTCTGATAATTTGCTACATAGCTTCGGATGTATCGTATGAATCTTTACTACGTTTATTCACAAAATGCCAATAATGTGCACGTTCCATTTTTTTATGTTTATTTTTTTTCACACCAGACTTGCGACGTCAACATCTTAAACATTGTGCATGTATAAGATGTTGACGTTGCACTTAAACAATAAAGGATATATTTAATTATTTCGCACATAGTTATTGTTATTAGTGACCTATATTTATTACAGTTTTATTTATTTTTATGTTAGATTCTTGGCGGAGATAAAGAGTTCAAAGACTGCTATGTATCAAGAATCAAGATATACTGGCTATAATCTTGAAATGTTTAGCACTAAATTATGTAGAATACCTACACATTCCACAGATCGCGCAGATTCGCAGGTACGTTGTCTGGTGTTCAAAAATACTAAAACTATTTTCATCTGGTACATTTATTTGGAATAGCAAACTTGCAGTAAACGAACGAAGTCAAACTATAATCAATCTTTCATTCATCTGCTACACCATTGATTTAAAAGGAAAGTTATTTTGGAAGTATACAAAGGGCTACTCCATTAAGATTTAATAATAATGTAACAATGAATATTATTGAGGCTTTTAGAAAAGCATTTAAGACGGTATACACCTCGCTCAATGCTCATCCTCCCACGCAATTGTAGCGAGTCCACTGATTGCGAATGAAAATGCATTAATTGTAGGTGTAAAACCTGTTGTCCCCATTTGTAGTTAGTTCTGACTTCACATAAATAAGGCAGACTGGTAGACAGAACCGATTGGTCTGGCTATGTGAAGCTATCAAAACTGTCAAGCCGAAGTTTAGGACGGTTCAATATAGCTGCAACTTTCTGAGACAACTTGACCAGCTTGTATGTAATCAATATTCACAATTCCCTTAAATACCTTTGAATGCATGGCTTTGTCGGACATATTATTATGCGTTCATCTAGGCATTCTTTGGAAAGAGCCAGGATAGGTAACGCAAGGTAGGACAACATTACATTACTTACATACATTACTTGTCGTTGTGATTTTGTTCTCGTTGTTAGCTGATATAATCTATAGTCTTTATTTATTTTCGTTGCTAATATAGTTAGTACGAGTATATCTATATTATGTAACATATATCTGTGTATCTATTAGTGTATATTGTATATAAGTACAATGTTGTAATACTTTTTATTTGCACCAAAGACAACCCCATAATTATCATGTCCAGAAAATCACTGTCCATTCCAAGGTTGCCTGGAAGAGATAGCAATAAGCGATAAAGCCACCCATTGTATTTTTTGTAGTGTATATTTTTTTATTTTTGAAATGAATAACCTGGTGTACAATAAAGTATATATAAATAAAGAAAACACGCTCAAGGCAGAGCTTCATAAAGATGATCAGACCCACGCTAACAGAACCATGTCGGAGGCAGCATGTACTGAGCGATCCCCGCCTCGGACCCCACATCTTTCTTTTTCAAGTAATGCTGCCTTATGAAGAAAGATGTACGAAATCGTGATCCTTATCAATTAGGAAACGAGGAAGAAGGAAAATCATTTTATTTAAAAGTAGCTGATGCCCGCGTGGCTTTTTCTAAAATAAGCCTATGTTACTCCTTATAACATCAGCTATCTGCCAGTGAAGTCCCGTCAAAATCGGTCTAGCCGTTTCTGAGATTAGCCGGAACGAACAGACAGACAGACAAAAATGTTAAAAAAAATGTTATAGGTACCGTATATACTTTCATATGCATTTAGTAAAAAGCTGTTGTTTTGATATTACAAATAGACTTTATTATTTGTGTGTATAGATTGTGTTTTATTTGTAGAGCAAGAGGTATAGTCCAATCATCACTTGGGTTTCTATTGTAAGACGTTATATGGCACCTATATTAGTCTAGCCACATATAACATAATGCATGTATGGAGGCATGAGGAACTGGGTGTAATGTTCACTCATCCTCCATAGAAAAGGGAGGATCCTCCGACAGACGGGTGTCGTGTCTGGTGGGCAACTGCCCGACGGTTGATGTCGGAATGTTGTATATATGCTAGTTGCGCGATAAACTCTGCTTGCGCGATGCAGGATTTTGCGTGACGTCAGTGTGCTGCATAGTTCGCATGTGTGTGTAGATGGCCGCCACATATGTATGTGCGGAAGTACAAACCGTAACATACCGAACATGACTGGAATGACAAAATGCGTGCAGCGGAAAATTATACAATCTTGAATAAGAAACACATAAATGGCAGGAGAATATGTATGAATTCAGATTCTGTTAGTATAGAGTACCAGATATCTGAATTCGGGCTGAGATACCAGACAGTTCGCCCTTTATGCCTGGAGGCTTTTATTTAGGTATTAAGTTCTATTTACGTTTTTTTTATGTTGAAATTTTTATCTGCTTGAGTACAGTTTGTTCATTGTTTTGTTGGTATACTGGCGCGTGCTAGCTAACGTATGGCAAGTGTGTAATTTAATCCAATGTTTTGTGTTTCGTAATGTTAATTACTTTGCATACGATTTGTATAAAATCAAGTTTATATAACTAAACAGACAGACGTGCTGCTGGGGAGTTTGTTCCACCACTTCTTCTTCCCAGCTAAAGCACTAGGAAGTGGTGACGGGCGGGCATTTTTGGGGGACTGTCTTATGTAACTTTGACGTTCGAAAAGTGCTGATTTTCAGCCTAGTTTGAATAAATGACTTTTGATTTTGATTTTGATTTTTGATTTTTTAAAGCAGCAGAGAGGAGAAAGAAAAGTGCGCTGGGAGCTGCTGGGTGAGAGTGATCAAGGATTGAGTTACCTAATATGCATTTTATGTTGGTATAGTGGCGTGTGCAAGCTGACATAAGGCTAATAATTTAATTGAATGTTTTGGGTTGCGCGTAGTGTAAATTATTTTGCATACTATTGCATAGAATCCTTTTTCTAACTGAACAGACAGCTGCGCTGCTGGGGAGTTAGTTGTCCCACTTCTTCTTCCGAGCTGAAGCACTAGCAAGTGGTGAAGGGTGGGCGTTTTGGAGCACTGTCTTAAGTAATTTTGACGTTCAAATAGTGCTGATACTCAGCCTAGTTTGAATAAATAATTTTTGATTTCTGATTTTGCATGCGACTGCAGATGCCTAAATCCAGCAGTGCTAAAGGCTCATAAAAATACTTTAGAGAATAACACTCAACATCAGTTTGGCATTTTTCAAGTAGGTAAAACCCATTTGGAGAACATGAAAACCTGGCGTCTTCAATACTCTGAAGTCTAACCCGTCGTTTATTCAAAGCGTTCCATTCCAGCGATGTGAAAACCTTCGGTACACTATAATTACAGTACGTTCTATGATACATGTGTCGAGATATTAATGCGTATCCAAGACCGGTCGTTAATAACGCCATAGACCGTGTTGATAGCTCAAAAGTCTCGGCTCGTGTGAAAACTTAGCGCCATCTATCATCAGGCGTACCAACCGCATGACCCTAATTTGTGGATACCCTCAAACGCCCTCAAACTAAAATTGGTTTGAAGGTTGGGCGGTTCGGTGACGTATGGGATGTTATCGACTTTGTCAAAGCGTTTTCTCTCTACATGGTCCATTATCAGATGGTCTTACTATTTTTTGAGTTCAAGAACTTTTAGCAAGCGCACAATCACTCTCTTCTCTTCATGGCAACTTGGCTAGTGGAGTTTTTGTCGCATTGCTTTTTTTAGGGTTCCGTACCTCAAAAGGAAAAAAACTGTCTTTCTGTCTGTCCATCTGTCACAGTCGCTTTGCTCCGATCTACTGGAGCAATTAAGTTGAAATTTGGTACACATATGAATTTCTGTGACCCAAACACGGACGTGCATCGTAAATAAATGTTGTTTTAATATGAGGGTCGCTTTTGGCGGCCAAATTAGTATATAAAAAAAAAGTCTTGCTAACTGTACCGTGTGTGTGACATATCAAATGAAAGGGCTTATTATGAGGGACTCAAATATTTTTTTTAATAATTTTAAAATAAACAGCTTTAAAGTTATTTAAGAAGATAGATGAAAGTTTACCATTCCCCCTTATCTCCGAACCTACTATAAGAAGTCTATGGTGTTAAAATAACTTAGTAAATCTTTCAATATTGTGGGTACAAATGGATTGTATGAACATGATTTTCAACTACAATGCTAAGTTTGTTTTTTGGATAAATTCATCCCAGCTACGGTATAATACGGAAACCTTCGTTTTGCGTGGTCCGACACGCACTTGTCCGGTTTTCTAAATTAATTTCCGATCAATATATTTTTTGTTGAGAGCAGTGGTGGCCCAGTGGTAACGACCGCGACTTACGAGTTGTAGATCGTAGGTTCGAACCCAGGCAGGCGCTTTACTTTGTGTAAATTATTTCATCACCACTGCTCTCAAAAACAGTGAAGGAATAAATCGTGAGGAAACCGGGATGTCCTAGAACCAAAAATTCGAACATGTGACATCTACCAACCCGCACTGGGCCTGCGTGGTGGATTACGGCCCAGTCCCTCTCACAGAGAGGAGGCCTGTGTCCCAGCAGTGGGAACATTATAGGCTGATTATGAAGATGATGATATTTTTTGTATCTTCTTGGTGTCCTAAAGGATGCTGATTTACCTTCGACTTTAAGTCCTAAGTATTGCGATACCTATTGAGAATGTGTTATCCATTCCACTATTCATGTGGGTGGTAAGATGTAAAGGATTAAAGTGTATACTCGCTCTAATCTTTCAGTAAATTGCTATTGCTACCCTTATCTGAGAGCGAACTAAAGTATTTATTTATATCGGCGAGATATAAATCACTGCCTGAAGGTACTTCAGACGGTGTAAAATACTGTATAGTTCTTTGATATATATTGTATATGACACTATACATCTAGTTTAGTGTCCTCAATACATATCAAGTAGGTAGGGTACGATATATCCCTCGAGTTCCTTTCACGGGCTAATAAATTGAGCTCTCCCCTATCTTTTGGTGATAATATTTCTTCATCAGGCTAAATCTTTTGAAGCTTTGAAAGATGAATTTCTACACTTAGATGATGTTCTTTCGATTTATAAATTTTGTTCAATTATTGAATATAATCTGCTGGAACCTTAATAGGATTTACTTCTTTTTTGAGTACCTAGTTATGCCTTAAAATCACTAATCTAAAATAACACGTACTAATGTACGATTTGAAAATTACTAACCCCCATATTCATAAAAAACTAAAGCGCTCTACAAACATATTTTAGTTAAAATAGTCATCATTTTTAACATTTACTTAAAATAGTATTTTATCTATTTACTTCGAATTGTGATTTGAGTTTGAAAGAAAAAGACAAAACACTATTTTAATTACAATACATTTGTAGAGCGTTTAAAGGCTCGTGCAGACTAGCGCGGTATCGTGGACGCGACAGGCAGCAATATGCTTGTCGCACCCGCGATATCGCCCCAGTTTGCGGGAGCCCTTAGTTGTTTATGAATAAGGGTTTATTATAGAACGTTAATGATGAAGAAATTAAAGTAATTACTATGGACCTCTACAAACCTTGAACCAAAGTCAAGCAAATATTTATTTACATCCATAACTATGTAGAGGGTAAGCAAAATGGTAAAAGGACAGAAGTTCTGGTCTCCGGAATATTATATCTAAAAAATAAAATCTACCTTCTCATACAAACATAAGTCACGTGACCAGTCACTTTGTATGAGAAGTCAAATTTCAATTTTAAGATTTCGACATATGTTCCTTGGGAAAAGTTGTCCAGTATTATGCACCTGATTACATCCTCAAATATCCGCACTCCTTTTAAACTTATCCTGTATATATCATCATCTGCCTAGCCTTTGGCCTACTAAGTTGGGGTCGGCTTCCAGTCTTAACGGATACAGCTGTATACCAGTATTTTACATGGAGAGACTGCCTATCTGACCTCCACAACCCAGTTACTGGGTAACACGATACCCCTTGGTAAGACTGGTTGTCAGACTTTCGAGCTTCTGACGACCCGTAACGACTGTCAAAGATCTACAAATGACAGCCGGGACCAACGGCTTAACGTGCTTTCCGAGGCATGGAGGATGGTATGTAAAGATGGTCAATGGTCACCCATCCACGGACCAAGTCGCGGGAAGGTACTAAAGGGTTACCGAGGTCCCTGGCAACATAGGCGACACGGAAGGAATACGGGTGGGTTTTAGTCAGTAAGAGTCTGACACACCCTCCGCGCCCAGAGCGGGAGAAGTTATTTGATGATTACGCACCCAAAAAAAAAAAGAATCCACGGACCAACCGCGGCAAGCGTAGCTTAACCTGATCGATCGACCCGTGCGGCTGTTATTACTTAGCCACAAGCCTTATCCTTTATATATAATATTAAATAACGCTGTTGGAAGAAATAGGTTACGACTTCAAAGATTTCAAAGGGGAACACATATTGGACACTATTGGAAAATATACACAGCTGACTGCTGACTAACAATTTGAAGAGATTCGGCTTAACGAAAAAGGAGTTATAGAAAATCTTTAGAAACTCTATCAAAGATTCAACGAAAGACACCAATATAGACCCAAGTACCATTCAAAGACAGCGCAAAACAAAAGAAAGACATTCCATTTTCAAATAATCGTAACAACCAGCGAAATATGACACCGATCCACGCCAGCCGGTTCCAATAGCAAAACTAACATGGCGTGAGAATATCAGATAAAGAATTTTACTTACATCACCAAACGACATGATAACAATGACCTTGAAGTTGATACGCTCAGTTTAACTACACCGTGTAGTATTTATTTAATTATTCGCGTTTACAGACAAAAAACGAGTACTCCGAGCCTCCGATAGATCTTATTCCTAGCCTCTGCCTGAGATTTATTCGGATTTCTTTCTCACTAAATGTGTGGTCTGTGTTTTCATGGAGCATCGACAATCTAACCTCCGTATCTCATGGAACTGCTTGTTATTATGATGATTCATAATAATATGAAGGTGAAATCCGTGTGGCTACAGGACTTGCTTGCAAAATTCAAAGGATGGTTTTCTCACTAAATGTGTGGTCTGTTTTCATGGAGCATCGATCATTTTACCTCCGTATCTCATTGAACTGGGTGTTATTATGATGATTCATAATAATATGAAGGTGAAATCCGTGTGGCTACTAGACTTGCTTGCAAAATTCAAAGGATGGTTTTCTCTCTAAATGTGTGGTCTGTTTTCATGGACCATCGATCATCTTACCTCCGTATCTCATTGAACTGGGTGTTATTATTCTGATGATTCATAATAACATGACGGTGAAATCCGTGTGGCTATCTGGCTACTAGACTTGTTTGAAAAATTCAAAGGTCAGGCCACCTTATCTGCCTTACGGTCGTAGATTGGTCGAACTATGGTTCAAGTTAGAATAGACCAGGGGGGCAACAACGGCCTCTTATAGCAGTATTATTCAGTGTGAGAATGAGATGAACCTATACAGGAGGTATAGCTCCATTTCTTTCCCACTGTGAAGCAATATTAAAATAATACTGCTCTAAGAGGCCGTGGTTGCCCCCCTGCATCTTAAAAGCATCCTCAATTGTGTTCAGAAAAGCAAAACTGCATACTAATCCAATCGCTACACTTTATGATAATGACAGTTTTCCCTTACGATCGTCCGTGGTCGTCACTATTTAAGGAGGCACATTTTGCAAAAGAAGCAGAAATGGTTAGTGTACGTAACACCAGTTTTAGATTCCGATTTAGATTCCCCCGTGCCTCAAATCATTAGGGCCGATTCAAACCGGAACGGCAGAAGCCGCCAGCGCACAGTGGAACGAATGTATGGGAGCGGTTGGACGTAGACATGTCCGAAAAATAAGAGTAAAATTATGCCAAACTAATGATGCCATCTTATTCGATTACTTAATGCCTTCATAAATTGTGGTGATGAATTTCTTCATAACTCCCATATTTCGGGAGTAATTTGAGAAAATGTGAAATTTTACTATGAAAATGAGTGTATCGAGCTCTCTCCCTCCTGATTCCGGGCTTGTTTCAAGTAGCGGTCTCTAATATCGTAATGCTATTACTAAGAGCTACATTTAATACTAAGACACATAGTGCGCCAAATGTGCACTTTCTGGGATAAAAGGAAATGAAAATTTAAAAAAAAAAACGTTTTTTCCCCATTTGTATTTACTTTAAACCGCAGACAGACTTATTAAGAGGTCTATAAATATATTATATATATACAGAAATATATATTAACAAAAATATTCACAAGAACTGATGAGAGTATGACTTTTAAGTAAGTTGATAATAAATTACCTAGTTTCATTAAAAGTACAATAAATAATTAAGATGTAAGCTCTAATTTACTAAGTTACACATTTTAAAACAATAACATCATTTAATTATCTTCGTCATCATCATCATCATCAATTAATTCAAATTCAGAATCGATGTCCGCTAAATCATTTATGTTAACAAATTCGATATCACTTTTCTCAGAATCCGTAAGCTCATAAAATTCCTTAAAAGAAGATTTTTTTACAAACTTATTTCCTTTTGGACGGATACTTGTAACAAGTGGATCAGAAGACAGTAAAAGATTGTGCATAATATCTTCATTGCATGAGATACTGCTATGCTTTCGAGAATGCCCCTCTCTATATTTTCTAAAATCTTTATTTCTAGCCTCAGATGCCTCTTCGGATAGAAAACCAATGGGCACAATTGACATGTTCTGAACTATGTCTGGCCCATGCATTAAAATTTTATGAAGTGAAGAAGGCATATAATACCATGGGTATAACTCCACGTAAAGCTTAGCAGTATCAAAGCAGAACTCTCGGAATTTAGTTACGTTGATCTTCTCTCCTGATGAAATACACTGCAAGATCACACAGATTTTTCTTAAAAGCATAGCATCTATTCCGGTCAGTTCAGCAGATTTAGTGTAGTTTTCAAAAAATCTCCTTGCCGAGTTGCCATTGTTGGTGGATCCACTGCCTTGTTTCACAACATCGAGAAGTAAGCCCGTTTCTCTTCTTACAGCCTCTTGAACTCTTTTCTTCCTGTCATCAACTTGCCTTTTTGCTATATCACCCCTTACTTGCCATGATTTTATGTCTAATTTGTAGGAAATGTGTAATAAGCATTCCATTGAGCGAATCCAAGCGTGAAGGGTGCTTAAGCTATATTTATACATGTCCTCGTTTGCGTGTTTATCTTTGATTAACTCTAAATTATTCATTTCTTTAGGACAAGCCTTGCATATGTCACACACTGAAGCTGCTGTATTGGATATAATGGAATGAATTTTACCATCAATCATTGTCAACAGCAGTTGGTGTTTGACACTAATTCCATCAGTGATGGTGGATGGAGTTAAGGCTTCAATCTCTGCTTCGATTTCAGCCATCTCTCTCTGCACATTTTCTTTGGTTTCCTTTATAAACTTAAACAATATTGGCCGGCAAAATGAAGTGGAAGATGGTCGCTCGTTTTCCCAAATTGTTACACCTTTTGAGACGAGCCGCAGTGGTACAAGACTAATCATAAAATTACTAGCAAGATCGATTTGCTCATCTTCACTCGTCCTTTGATGATAAATGCTTTGGCTAGATGATCCGTCAAAACCCCATTTGCTGGTCAATACGAGCTGTTGATTGGGATCAACAGGGGTTTCTAACGACCTAATAAGTCTTCTTGAGGTTAAATCCATCAAGGCTTGTAATTTGATTTTTGCAGAGCTCTCTGTAACTGTGAGATCTTCTTTGGCCGGATAGCACTTAATTTTTTCTTTAACCAACATGTAGTAACTCGGGTATTGAAGAGCTCCTTCTTGAGTGTTGAAATCCCGAAGAGTGTTATAGCGCCATTTCGATAAGTTCATCGATACATAAAGAGCCAATGCCTTCAAAGGGGATATTTCCCGTACCTGAATTGATTTACCTTCAATGAAGGCTTTGATTTTTGAGGCCTCTTCTGGATTCTCCGTCAAGTATTTCATAACATAAGCTGTATCGCTTTGTCCTGCCTTTTGAAGCGCCCTTTCGGCCGAAAACATAATTTCAGCGCTGCTACTGCTGCATGAAAGACTATCTTCAGTGCGTCTTCTTTTTTGCCGGTTACTAAGGTCCTCAAAAGATTTACGAGGACTAGGATGTGTACAAGTTGAAGCATCAGATTTAGCAGGAGAAATTATGGGCTCGATGACGTCACTTATATTTTCTGTAGAAGGTTCCATATTTTCATTCTGTAATTCCGGCCATTGAATTGCAGCCTGTAGCCAAATCTCATGTTTCTTCCGAAACTTATCTGTGCTTCTTCCAGACTGTGTCCATTTTGCATAAATGCGGTAGCAAAATCGACGACACCAGTCTTTTAAACTTGTTTCAGCACTTTCACATAACTGAACACAACTGTTATCTTTTAAAACACTGAACAAATAGTTAAAGTCGCGTAAATCTTTATGTGCGCGTGCGCATAAAGCAACGTGAATATCAAGATTTGTATTAAAATTTGGAAAATACATTGCGAGATTAGCTTGGATACAACGAGGTGTAAATCAACACTGATTTTAAAGTTACTAATAGTGACCTATTTATATAAAATCCAGGTATCCCAGGTATCCTTTGTTAAATATTGCAAGGTAATTAGTTATTGTGATAATTAGTAAATGATGCATGCTAAATTAGTGTATTAAGAGCCATTTAGTAATTAAATAATAGCAATGTTCTTATCAGTAATCATTAGTGCATCAGTTTTATATGTAAACCTTAAGTCCCTAATTATATATCCTAATTAGCTTATATCTTCTCTAATTGGCTGCTCAGAAATGTTATTGTAATAAGGTAAACCTTTAGAAAAACGGTTTTAATCAACAAAATAAACAAAAAATAAAAAAATTGTGTTATAAAATAAACATCACTCTTTATCCCAGAAAGTGCACATTTGGCGCACTATGTGTCTTAGTATTAAATATAGCTCTTAGTATTAGCATTATGATATTAGAGACCTCTACTTGAAACAAGCCCGGAATCAGGAGGGAGAGAGCTCGATACACTCATTTTCATAGTAAAATTTCACATTTTCTCAAATTACTCCCGAAATATGGGAGTTATGAAGAAATTCATCACCACAAGTTATGAAGGCATTAAGTAATCGAATAAGATGGCATCATTAGTTTGGCATAATTTTACTCTTTTTTTTCGGACATGTCTACGTCCAACCGCTCCCATACATTCGTTCCACTGTGCAGCGGCCGCGCGCGGCCTTCCGACGCCACGCACCTCGTCTCCTCTTGATCAGGGGGCCAACCATCACCTCTTATAGCAGTATTATTATAATATCACTTCACAGTGATGGAGCTGTACAGGACTTATAGCTCCATCTCTTTCTCACGCTGAAGTAATATTGAAATAATACTGCCCTATGAATGAGCTGATGGTTGGCCCCCTCTTTAGTTTCTACATCATTCGGGAAGTACCGCCGCGAGCGGCCTCGTGTCGCCGCGAGCGGATTCGCGTCGCCGCGCGCCGCCGGGGGCAGTACCGCCGACAAGACGCGCGTGTACGAGCGACATTTTTGTGCTTTTCAAGCGATACTGGTCTCTTAATTATAGAGATAAAGTTTAAAATTATTTCACACTGAAAATGCTGCGCCGCTGCTTTCCCCGGTGTAAATCGGCCCTTACAGTTTCCAATCTGTCAGTCAGTGTCGCAGCTAGCCGCTTGACAACCGAGACCGAGCCTGATTAAACATTCACCTTCATTTATCTTTAAATAAAGGGCAATGTCCTCTAGACAAATTAATCCATTGAAAACCCAGCTCTGATAGAGCAGTAGGTACTCGGTACGAAAATTTAATTTTGAAGTTGACAAATGGGTTCACAAGACTAAGCTCTTGAAAATACGCTTTTAAAGTATCGTGGGAGTCAAAATATAATGTTTCATGTACTTTACTGTACTTAGCAGAATTGAAAATTTTATAATGTAGGTAGTGCTGGGAGTTGCGTAGGTACTTACACTAAATTATGGCACAAGATTTTCTATATTTCCGACATATACATCACGTATATGTCGGAAATACGTTAGTCACTCGTTTGACTAATCGGGACGCCAGCGCCACCAAGCGGCGCTCGACAGAGTCTACAACATAACGCTCGACCGGTGCTAAAGGCAGTTTGTCGGAGGCGGTCAAGGAGTGAACACGTCTCGCGTTCCGTATAGTTATTTCGTGTAGCTACAGTGCGTGAATAGCCAGTGTGATTATTTGATCGTAAATTATAATTTGATTTATACTGCAAACGGTTTTTCTATTGTGCAATAACCAACACTTCCCATTGTACGCCCACAGTAGTTAAAATATGGCTGATGATAACGAGAGAGACGTACCTTCTCCGTCACATATATAGTAAATATACATCACATCACATCACATCACATCACATCACATCACATCATAACATAGAAAATCGAATAAATATTATTTGCTAGCTTCTGCCCGCCACTTCGTTCGCGTGGAAGATGTGCGACACCCCAATATAATATTAAAATAACAGCCACACTTTTATAAAAAAACTGCCTCGTTGGTCTAGTGGTCGCAAGTGCTACATTTGAGCATCCTGGGTTCGATTCCCGGGTCTGGAACTTCTCAGTAACACTCCGAAGTCTGGATTTGTGACCAGTTAATGGCAATAGGCTCGCCTCCTATCACATGGGACTTAAATATAACTGGCGAAATGTGGGTGTACTAAAGGTACACTTCTGCCTAACCCTTCGGGGAATACAGGTATGATGGAAAGGAAAAATAACATATTATTTTTCCTGAACAGTACGTTTGTAGCATTGGTCTCAGCAGCCAAAATATACAGAGACATAGGACTGGTGACGCGGAAGCAAGCGACATACAGTTGTCCGTGTGAGAAACAGTTAGTCCTGATGTCGACTCCGCAATCTCCAGTAGTAATTTCATACAGTCAGCTACGACCCTAGCTTGAATATTTCAAATGATTATATGATGGATTTCGTGGTTCATGGTGCCATTTTCAATATTGATTTTGACCCCATTGTTGTTGTCAGCGCCCTCGAAAACCATGAAAACTACAACCATTACAAAAAAGTTGCAAATTTCCGGTGGCGCCATCTTGAATTTTGATTTTGATTGATCCCATTATCGTTGTCACCGCCCTTGAAATCCATAAAAATGACACCCACGATGAAAATATTGCAAATTTTCCGTGGCGCCATCTTGGATTTTGATTTTGACCCGAGTTTTATTATCACCGATCTAGAAAACCATAAAAAGTACACCCATGTCGAAAGTAAATAAAAAAAAACTAAAAATAAATCTATTTTTCGTTCTCTCTTTCTTTTCTTTCATAATGGCGCCATCTCGAATTTTGATTTTGACCCCATTATGAAAGAAAAGAAAGAGAGAACGAAAAATAGATTTATTTGTCACAGAAACACGTGCACATAAAAGCTATGGTAATTCTTATAAATAATAAAACTAAACAGATTTATGCTTATGTACACGGAACTTAAACATATAGTCGGCAACTGCACGCCGTGACTGTGACAAGAAGGCTTCCACTCAGCATGATGTTGTGCTATGGGGGACCCACAGCACAGCGCTGATTTTCAGTGGTCCCCGAAAACGACGTACGGAAACCAAGTCAGATTAAGAGATTTGAACATATTAGATAAAACAGGTAATAATACCTATTATCGTAGTCTGCACCCTCGAAAACCATGAAAACTACAACCATTACAAAAAAGTTGCAAATTTCCGGTGGCGCCATCTTGAATTTTGATTTTGATTGATCCCATTATCGTGGTCACCGCCCGCCCTTGAAATCCATAAAAATGACACCCACGATGAAAATATTGCAAATTTTCGGTGGCGCCATCTTGAATTTTGATTTTGACCCGAGTTTTATTATCACCGACCTAGAAAACCATAAAAAGTACACCCATGTCGAAAGTGAATAAAAAGAAACAATAAAAAAAAAAACTATTGAAAGAATACAGGTGTGATGTTATAAAGAAATCTCATTTCTGCAACGTAATCGCGCAAAAATCCTTTCGCGGAAATGTATTTTACGCAAGTGGGGTTGCACATGTGTCTTTCGCGGAATTGTCTTTCGCGCAAGTGTTCTGATACCACAGTGAAGGGTTCCATAGTTGGGATTAATTTATCCTAATAATAAACATAAAATTGTAACTGGGAAAACGTTCTCCAATACATCGATATACGTCACGGTCAATTCTCCAACTGCAAATGTAAGATTGTAACCACAAAAAAAATAAAAACTACAAATGAACGATTTTCGGACTATTTCCTTTAATGATTGTGCTGTGATACCTTGCTTCTTGGCAAATTATATGATTCTAGGTCATCGGGAACGGATCATGGTACGGAGCGAGAGGGCATGGGCAGCCGTCACCTCCTTCTGCGAAGCAGCTCGCGAAGGAGGAGGCGGGACGGTTGAAGGAAAGGCAAATTTCGCGCCCTCTCGCCCCTAGCCGCCGCAGGAGACGCCCTGGGCGTCGGGAATCCCGGGCGGATTTCCGGCCACTGTAGGCGCGGGCTTGCGGACGGTGAGCAATGGGTAGCTCACCGTCCGGTGAGGACCAGACCCGGGTCGACGGCGCGTTGTATTCCACGCGCGCCTTAAAGAGATGTCGTCAGCACAAGCGTAGGGGTCCACCAGGGCCGATGCCTGCCGGGGTCGCGGGAAGGTACCAAAGGGTTACCGAGGCCCCTGGCAACACATGCAATGGAAGGAATACGGGTAGGTTTTAGTCAGCAAGAGTCTGACACACCCTTGGAGCGGGAGAAGTTATTAGATGATTTCCCACCCAAAAAAAAAAAAAAGGTCAACAGGAAGTACACACCTACAGGCGTTTTTGTGGTGATTTATTTGCATGAATCAAAATTTGTCGCATTAATGGCCGATTTTTTTTATTGTGTTGACTTAGAAGCATGATTTTTTAGAGCTCCAAGGGCCCTCCGTATACGATATATTAGTTTCAACTTGACCACACCACGCGTTCCTGAATAAAAAGGGTCTTAACAGACGGACGGACAACAAAGTAATCCTATAAGGGTTCCGGTTTTTCCTTTTCAAATACGGAGCCCTAAAAAAACTTTATGCAAAAAAAAAAACAACTTCCAAAATAAAACACTACAAAGTAAAAATATACTTTAATTTCGGAAGTCGGTACTATATATATGTACTATCTTGTCTTTGGATGTGTATTTTAGTTTTTGCCACCGACTTATGAAATTAAAGTTATTTTTCACTTTGGGTTTTTATTTTTTTATGGAAGTCGGTTGTTTTTTTTTTGTGTGATGGTGAAGTCACCATCGGCTCCACTTCACCATATGCATTGTGACGAGCATAAATTGCTTAGCTACCATATTAAAGTACCTAATCGAATCGCAACCCGTGAAATATAGTATTAAATAGTTCCGGTGGCCATCTGTGGTCTTTATCATCAGTTCCACTTCACCAAATGGTGCTTTCCGAGAACCACTATAAAAAATAACCAAATCGCTATAGATGTGCGTTTAAAATTTCAGGATTTCCCTCGATTTCCATGGGATCCCCTCATCAGATACTGACTTGGTGACAATAGGACCACCTCGAGAACATACCCTTTTAACCAAAAACAGAATGTTCAAAATCACCATTGACGGAGAAATCGAGAATCATAATTCAAAAAAAAAAAAACACTGGAGAGCATTCATAACCTCTTCCTTTTTTGGAAGTTGGTTAAAAAGTAAGTTGCGACTTTCATTTCCCACGAAATGTATGCGAAAAGTATTTTTGCTATTTCTGTCTGTTTTAGTACTCAAACCACAGTTGGTCTGATGAAGTTTTTGATCCTCATAAGAAACAACATCTATTGGAATAAAAAATAATTACAAAGTTACCCACTTTCTTGCTGACTGTATTTTTTTTTTTAAATCTGTTTATGCAGATCAAAATGTCTCAAAAAGTATAGTTTCATTTTTCAGCATTAGAATCGATCCCAGACTTCGTAATAATGACATTTTTTTTTTTAATATTAAATGCAAGTACTATTTTGACTTTGCTAATAGATATTGTCGCCGGTTCCCAACGCGTTGGGAACCGCTAGGCCGAAAATATTAATGTATCTCCACAGCCGAATTATACTCGTAGTAATTTCTACTTCTCCCCAATACTTCAGGTACTAATTGCAGTTTTAGTCAATTAAGTAATCGTAGATATGACTTCACACCAGAATGTGAAGCTACTAGTAACATTTTACAATAGGTAATGAAAAGCAACGAACTCTGTTTCCCCAAGCCCCAAAGGCGGAAGAAAACAACGTTAACGGTAGGTAAGTATCACCTCCCACTTCATGCGTATTTCGCTCTTATCGCTACATTATGCAACATTACTAGACGTTAATCTAAAATGCAAATGTGCATGCTCATGCTCTTCGGCTTTCTTACTTTCAAATTTCAATAAAGAAACACGAATCATTTTCCCTGCATACATGTATAAAGTATGTTAATATAGTTTTTCAGAACATTCTTCTTCCTACAAGGAATGTTAAACATTCTCATTCATGAAGAATTACTGAGCAAGAGAGTAATTGAAACTAAAAGAGCATGAGTTAGCTTTCATGTTTTAAACAAATAAAATCGACGATTCGTTGTAGTGACCTTGCTAGCACTGACCGACCTTGGTGTGATACATATGCAATGACACTATTCCGCAGTTAAATCCTCTGTGGATGTACACATCAAAACAAACAACTTTGTTCAATGTTTTATTATTATGTGCATGCATATTATTTGGATGCACTCAAATTTAGGTTACTCTGTGGCGCTAGTGTTGTGACCTTTTCGCTGTCGGCCTAGTTCCGTGAAGGGAGGGCTAAAAGAATTTTTACGAGAAAATAATCTCAGCTTCGTTTGATGTTTACGAGAGTAATTGTAAGAGTCCAAAGGAAATTGCTGTCTCGCTGAAATATTAGGTCATTGAAGATCAAGTCAGGGTTCTTATTGAAGACAGATAAATTAATTCACCATGAACATGAGACATAAATACAACATTTGTTTTTCTAAAATGCCCAATATCTACAACATACGCTCGAACTATTTTGTAGGTAATTTTCCCACGAACAGAGATGAGACACACGCCGTAACAGTATCATGAAATATTTACGAGTATGTTCCCAACGATTTTTCCTTGAAGGCAGAAGGGGCATCGGCAGTAAAGCCAGATTCCATTTATAAGTGCGCTGGCTTCTGATGTTGCTCATAAAGCGTCCCTGATAAAGCCTCCGGTCCTGAGGGATAAGGGGGCAGACGGGGTGAAGTGAGGAGAAACACGTACAGCGCGAAGTTTCGAAATGTTTCTACGTTGTAGAGAAATTGTCATATTTGGAGAGGACGGGTGGGTATTCGGAAGAAATATATATTGAAGGATTGGTTGGAATATAACTAGACTGTTTGATTTATGATGAGATATAAGAAACCTATTTGATATCTTAGGACGTGATGCGGAGGAATGAAGAAAATGTCGTAAGAAAAGTTTTACAAATATTGGAGTATCAATGTGGATAGCTATAAGAGTAGGGGACCAAAGAAAAGATGGATGGTGAAATATGATATGGCTAGAAAGGAGGTGACTACCGAGATGACGACTAATAGAGATGTATGGAAGAAAACGACATGTCGCGCCGACCCCAAATAAATTAGGATAACGGCAGGAGAATGACGTTTTGATAACTTAGGACTTAGACGAAATACGGCCCTATTTCTTAAAGATTACATTTCGACCTACAGGCTTATGAAACCAATATTTGTTCAAAGACACACGCCTAAATCATTATTTTTAATTTCCGCCTTTTCCCCATATATCACACGGCAAAGCATCTACTGTTTTCTACAATTCCCCCATCGAGTACATCCTGTTACCCCCAGCCCCCAGGCCGACCGTTACGTTAGCTCTTCTGAGTTCCGAGGGAACTTCCTTACTGCGCACCATTCCCCCTTGCCCCCTCTAATGTTGATGGTAATCTACATGTGCTTGGAATATCGTGTTGACATTTGTGGCATTGTTGTTCCCACGAACATTAAAATACTGTTTCTGAGAAGAAATTTACAGTTCTGAAAGCGGATGTGTGTTGTACAAAAGACAGGAGTCACGATCACGCAGTACCTAGATTCGGATGGAAATAAATAAATTAAGCGAAATACTTTGGATACGAAATTCATTGGATGTTATTCTGTAGGTAGGTACACTTAGCAGAAAACAGGTTTAATTGGAATTTATGAGAAATCCAACGTTGAAATTACTAAATATGATGTATGAGTAGGGTCTACAAGCGTTCTCCGACAGTCATTTCTCCTTTGGACTGATCACCGACAGGACGCTTCGTTTTTGAGAGATTCGTCGATAGAATGTTTCACCTATGGACGTTTCGCCGACAGAACCTTTCATATGAGCGAAGGATAAAGTTGGGTTAGGTTAGGTTAGAACGGGTCCAGGGACGGCGGACTTGGGGACGTCCGCCGCCCCCATCACACTGGACCCGAGGTGGCGGCGCGTAGTGTTCCACGCGCGCCCCTTTCAGACGTCGCGGGGGGGGGGTTTAAACACCTCACCCCCCCCCCCAGACTTGAGGTGGCCCGCAGAGGCGGGCCGGCACTAGCTGGGGATCGTGGAAGTCGCATTAGATCCCATGATCCCCGGTGCAAGTGTGGGATGGGAACACCGGGGTGGTTTTTAGTCAGTAAGAGTCTGACAGACCCCTCCGCCTACCCCAGGGCGGAGGACATCCATGAGGATTTTCCACCCCGGCAAAAAAAAAAAAAAAGGTTAGGTTAGAACAGTGACCATTAACTAATCCCCTGTATTACTGTCGTCGAAAGTGACGCATATGAAAGGTTCTGTCGGCGAAACGTCCATAGGTGAAACGCTCTATCGACGAATCTCTCAAAAACGAAACGTCCTGTCGGTGATCAGTCCAAAGGAGAACTGTCGGGGAACGCTTGCAGACTCGTATGAGTAAGGATGATAATGAATGAGGAAGTTTGGAATTTCCACAGAATGCTGAATACGTTAGCATTAATCGGATACATATACTAATACTAGATCTTTTCCGCGACTTCACCCGCGTGGAGTTTTTTTTTGTTTTCTTACATAAGAACCTTCTGACAATAACAAATACAACAAAAAAATAACGATATCGAAATCTAATCTATAATAGCGAAATCGGTCCAGCCGTTCACGCGTGATGTCGTGACCAAGGGAAATAATAATAATAATAATAATATATACATATAGATTATAAAGATAAAATATTTGATTTTTTGTTTGTTTGTAATGGATCAACTCTAAAACTGCTTAACCGATTTTAAAAACATGGGCTGTATTTTATTAAAAAAAAAATGAGATCCCTACGAAAACTGGAATAATGTAACCCAAGGTATCAAAATTTTGCCTATAAAAGTCATTTGGCGTGCGCTGCAAAAGCGATTGGCAATACATGAAAAAATGTACTACATGTATATAGTAATCATCATTACCCATAAAAAAGTCCATGAGGCTATATGTCTAACTATTATAATTAAGCCACAATAACCGTTTTTTGTTCAAATTAGTCAATCGAAACACGGGTAGAATCGAAAGATGGTGACATTCGTATCATAATATTAATCCTTTTGCAACTAAATAGTTTCATAATCATGATTGTCTATGTACATATTGTACATGTACATTTCTCATTAAATTATTCGAATCGGACCTTTCGTTTTGAAGTTACGACGGGTATAAAAATGTAAGAAAAATGTCGCGGTGTCAGCAAACAGCCCTACGCTTAGTCTATTAGTTACCCACACATTTATTTTTTTGTGGTTTATCACTAATTATCACATAGGTCTTATAATCTCGGTAGTACGCTCCCGTGGGATATTTTCTGACATCCACGCGGGTGAAGCCGCGGGCAAGGGCCAGTAATTCATAATGGTGCATTGTATTTGTGACGTAGACAATTTAGAGAGTATCGAGGCTCAATTTGTATACACAGAATTAATAATATTACGACGTAGTTTTGTGATATAACTAGATATTCAAATTACTTTTTGTCTACACTTGATTAATTGTCATTAAGTACGTCCGACGCTTCTAAATCATGAAATGAAAGTTCCACCATTTACGTAGTTAGGTTGTCATTATTTTTATAATTAATATTCTCGCCAACAGCCGTCAAAACGCCAGCGGAACAGGGAACAGCTGTGAGTGTGTGCTTGCCCATGCGCGTGCGATGCATTCCTAGCGGTCAACGCACGCGCCTGTACAGTCACAGCGCATGAGTTTACTATACATGCAACATATCACTAGTTATTACTCTTTTAAGATCGCGTTTGACCACTATTTCACCTGTGTGGTCTGTACTCATGCCTAGAAGTTATCTTTTCACTCGTGAAGTCGTGACTTGAATATACCCATGTTATATAGATATCGGGAAAACACGGACTCATGCAAGTATTTTTGTCTGCACCTTAGTAACTTTGCATAATAAACGTATTACCAATCGTAATGTGCGAAATGGTGGAATATCTGCCTAAGTACAAAGATAGTGCACGGGTGTTTCACGACAAACAACACATTATTTCAAAATAACTTTAATCTTATCAAAACACAATAGTTCCTCTTAAGGCGCTGACAAGACCCAATTGACATAAATAGGCTTCTCTTAAGAAAAAAAATTGCTAAGTATAGTTTGTGGTAGCGGAAAAAATATATGTTAATTTTGAACATACTTCCCAGAACTTGATTGTTACCAAAACACGTTTTGAAAAAAAATCTTGGTACAAACTAACGTTAAACTAACCTCTTACCTGAGTTCTAATCCAAAATATCTGCATTAAATATCGTATACGTTACGTATTTCATTAATAACAAGAACGTCTTATTTCAATGCAGAACTTGGTTGATTTTTATTTTCGATTACTCAACTCAATTTTGAGTAAATAGATAATTGCTTCATATTTTGTAATAAATTACAAGCGTTGTGTCATCGCGCTTCTTTTTCTTTTCTATGCAATCTGACAGTGACCGCGGTTTACTTGTTGTCAGCGTCTTAAGTTTTGAAATGCTGCACTATAACCGGTCGTGCCCTACCGATCACGTAATACCATGGACTTACATTCACTGCAAAGGTACAAAGATGGCAAACAACCGTCTAAAATCTCTGCTTAAGGTCGATCCGCAGTGGTAGCCCGCGAAATTCAAATCTTCCATTTTTTGCAATTTGCAGGTCAGCGTCAGGTAGTATCATAGTAGGTAAAAATTGGGGTTTACAGATCAGATAAGATCTGTAAACCCGCAATTTTCACTCATTCATCATTTCATTCATTCAATTTTATATTATTCACTATTTATATATTCAGATTAGATCTTAACAATCTATCAACTTTTCAATTACTGTGTATTTAATAATTCCCAATACCATCTATGCCGCACATTTGAATTCTGATAGTTGAATGCGGTCGCACATTCTCCGATGTCGTCTTATATCGGATTTCTGATATACGTCACTGCATCGATTGGACAAAATGTAACTATGATGTTCTGTTGCGAATAAAAAAATTAAACAAATACAGGTACAGGCCGAGTACCTACCTATATAAAATGATGACCAATTTATTATTGATAACAGGCTCGCTTTCCATCGTAGGGGGAGGCCTAATAAGTGTATAAGTTACCTACCCCATTAGGAATTACAGGCGTGAAGATAATGTTGATCTGGGTTATGTAGGTGAAGTATTGATATTTGTATTAGAGAGTGCATACCTACATCAACTATTTTTATGTGTTTTATAATGTAGGTAGAGTTCTTTTATCTCACGAACCGATGTGAATTATTCGACTTTCAACTTTAACCTCATAGACTTAAAAGTCACATGACATCGCTTCGTGATGTAAAAGAACTATTAGGTGTGGGTGCTTATGTGAAAGGTTAAATAAAAATACTTTATAATTTAATAAGGATTATTATTTATTTACGACATATTATTTGATACTTTTACAGCAATTTCTTTAACCGATTTATAAATATCGTCCATTAAAACGTTTTTAACTACATGCTGCACGCACAATTCGGCATCACAATTACATAGCGAATTTATGGAATCAGGAAAATTTTCCACATCATAAACTTCGATCCTGATCACTTTAGCACCACGCGTAAGTTTTTTTAAACAGGTGAATGCAGCTGTTGAACATCTCTTGAGCTGTTTGCTGCTGGGGCCCTCCAGATTTAGTTGTTTTTCGTATTTCTGTCCTACCACAGTATTCATAGGAATGAAGTTGAAGAGGTCGTTTTCGGAGTCCTTAAAATAAAAACTTTTTAAAAAAAAAATTATACCGACTTCAAAAAAAAACTGCAACACTAAAAAGCTAAAAATAAATTGAATTAAAAAATTAAAAGCGAAAACTTAAAAACACTGAAAAGTAAAAAATAATTTTACCTTATAAATCAAAATACCTTAATTACTGCCTACCTATACCTAATTAAATTTAACATTAAATTTTTTGGAGTCGGTGCCAAGCCACGTCAACGTCATCTCAGATCAGTAATTTTTCTTAAACTTTCGTACTTAATAATAATATAAAGTTACACTATATAATAATAAGAAGTCGGTTAATAAAGGAAAATTTACGCAGTAAATATACGAAATCTAAATCTAATAACAACACTTCATAATGACTTTTATTGTAAATTATAGGCAGAACTTTAGAAGTAACACTCAATTCATTGTTGATTGTTTACCCGACACTTCCCTAGATGGCGTTGTATAATTCGATACATTCCTGTATCGCGGTGTTAAGATTCTCAGCGAATTAATGACATTTACTAGAAAAATCTAAGCGAAATATCCCGATCTTCAATAATACCGCGATATTTTTTGGTGATCTGTTGCTTTGAATGTTTATGTTTTGGTTTTCTTTTTGTTTTGATATAATTTTTACTATTCCATAGAGTTATAAAATTTTCTATTTTAATTTGTTTGATTTCTTTTTCTGGTAGGTAATTAGGTATTAATAGCGTCGGGTTTGGTTTGTGTTTTTTTAACTGTGTTTAGTTTAGGTGTTTAATTTTTTTTTCTTGTGCATTTTATAGTTTGCTATAAATCATAGTAGGATAGTTTATAATTATATACTTTAGTGAATAAGTTAGGTTAGGTTTAATTTTACTTCGATATTGTTTAATATAGGTAATTAGTTATTAAGCAAGGTTTTTTGGTTTACTGGCTTGGCACCGACTCCAAAAAATTTAATGTTAAATTTAATTAGGTATAGGTAGGCAGTAATTAAGGTATTTTGATTTATAAGGTAAAATTATTTTTTACTTTTCAGTGTTTTTAAGTTTTCGCTTTTAATTTTTTAATTCAATTTATTTTTAGCTTTTTAGTGTTGCAGTTTTTTTTTGAAGTCGGTATAATTTTTTTTTTAAAAAGTTTTTTATTTTTCCTTTTTTAGTGTTAATATTATTTGACATAATTATTCATTAAGTTAAGTAGCACCATGGGTAGACCAACTAAAGGTGCCGCCCGGATGAGGAAGAACAGAATACAAGAAACCATTAAAGAAAATAAGGAGCGTCTATCGAAGAATTGCAAACGCAATATTATATCTCGTTCCCAGGAATCACCATTGGCTTATCATGCTAGATTAAATCAGATGAGAAATTACATGCGTTCTCAATTGTCACAGGAGTCGCAAAGTGATCGGAGTCGTCGACTTAATCGTATCCAGGAACGTTTGTGTAGCGAGTCGTCTGAACAGCGTGAGTGTCGTCTAGATGTTATACGAAACAGACTGGATAACGAGACTCCTGAACAGCGTGAACATCGACTCGGTGTCATACGAGAACGGTTGAGTAATGAGACTCCCGAACAGCGTGAACACCGACACGATGTCATACGAAAACGGTTGAGCAACGAGTCTCCCGAACAGCGCGAACACCGACACGTTATGATACGAGATCGGTTGAGCAATGAGACTCCCGAACAGCGTGAACACCGACACAATGTTATGAAAGAGCGCACTTACGAATCACTGCGAGTTGAAAATGAGGAGCAGAGTCAAAATCGCTTGGAGAACATGCGTGAGACACGACGCAGAAATAGATTTATTGGAGAGGATACTTTTTTATCTATTATCAACGTTTTTGCAGATGTGCCATGTAGTATTTGTAGAAAATTATTGTACCCCAAGCAGAGATGCCATTTGAAATCTTCATTTCGACAAGATTTACTACCCAATGAATTGGTAGAAATGGATAAAATCGTGACATGTTCTCGATGCTCTACTAATCTGCGAAAACGCAAAGTTCCTGCTCAAGCTTATTGGAACAAAATGGACGTCGCACCAATACCACTAGAACTAGCTTGTTTGTCTGATGTAGAGCAACGTCTACTGACACGAATGATCCCGTTCCTTAAAATTATTAAAGTACAGAATAGGTTCAGCCAAAATTGGTGTAAAGGACAAGTGGTTTTATTTGCACAAGACGTTGTCGAAGTTGCTGAGCAACTGCCACTTCCACTTACTAGTGCAGGATTGGTTATTGTAGTAGAAACTCGAGAGAACTTAGAACAGCAAAGACAGTTCAATATAAACATTGAGAGAGTAAAAACTGCCCTAAGATGGCTACTAAAACATAACAGCTTGTATCGAGACGTCATACCAAATTTTGACAATGTATTAGACTATGATATCACACAAATAATTCAGGTTTCTGAAATTTATGATAATTGCGGTAATCTACAAATACAGACTGATGGGTCTCATCAAAATATGCTTGTACGACAAGTACAAGAAGATCAATCCGGCAGGTTTGTAAACATCAACAACGATGTATCTATTTTGCGTGGTTCATTTCATCAAGGAAATGACCGATTTGACGTAGAATCTCGTGGAAAGCAATGTACCGCTGTCGCGGCAGTTGCTTGTGCTGCATTTGTTTTATCAGATGCAAATACATGGGCAGTGAGTGACATTGATTACATAATTATTATTGGGGATTCTTTCTACCACCAATGTATTGAAACACGAGATAATCCTGATGCTGGGGAATTAAATGCTGAATATTTAGCATTAAGAGAAATTCTGCCACGTTTATTATTCAATGGGCAATGGTTAAATTTAAATGTGCAAAACAATAGTTCGATAGACGGTCATATCGATAGAGATCAAAGTGAAACAGGATTTCCTAATTTGGAGAATGCTTTAATAAGTTTTTTTAGGAATCACCGTTGCGGAATCCTAACAAGCAATTCAGTTTCCGTTGCTATTGCATGTCAACACATATCTGGCAATATGTATTATTGGCTATTTGATTCTCATGCTAGGGGGCCAAAGGGTTGTAGAGCGTCATCTAGAGGTACAGCATGTTGCATGCGCTTTGTAAATATTAGTAAATTATTCGTAATCTTACGGCGTAATTTATGGATAAATACAGGTAATGAACACTTTTTGAACATATATTGCATTACCCCCATTTCTATTGGCATCGAAGAGGGAGAGGTACTACAACAGGTTGCTTCTCGAACATCACACCCTGAATTATTGCATGGCGGACCTCCAAACATAGAGCACGTCGTCACTCAGGAGTCACTTGTATACACGTGTTCCTATAAAGGTATGATCAATACGAGCATACCTACTGTATCATCTAATGACACTACTACAGGCAATGATAAAGCGGTAATAAATACTTCTGTAACTGTGTCACCTCCCAACACTATTTGTAGGTCGCATGATTCCACCACTCCAGTACTTCCTATAGGAGCAGATTCAAATAATGTAGAAAGACGAGTTATTTTTTCGACAAGTTTACTATATTCTACTGACGAAGATGTGCCGAATTTAGATACTATTATTAACGCTAGCAATAGAAACGATTTAAATGATCAAGTCAGAATTGTCGATGTCCAAAGAAAGACCGCACCACCAATCAATCTAGAGAGAGAAAAAAGAATGGAAGAGCTGTGCTGGTACTTTCTTTTCCCTGAAGGGAAAAACGGATTCGGTGAAAACAGAGATATTTCTATAACTGCGCTTGATTATTTTCAGGCTCGAATTATGGGCAATGATAATCGATTTCAAAGAAACGACTACTTATTTTTTGCATTATCGGTTGTGGAATATTTTAAGGCTAAGGCAAGTGTTTCTGTCTCGTGCCGAATGAAGCAAGGTGAACATACACCTCAAGGTCTTGTCGATAATATGCACCTGACGATGCGAAACATAAGGGGATCGGCTGCATATTGGAGAAGATGTTGCGCTGAGTTGATTGCCATGGTGCGGAGTCTTGGTCCTCCAACATGGTTTGTTACATTTTCTTGTAACGACCTCAATTGGCCGGACATGATTAAAGCATTACTTATTGCTGACGGACGCCCAGATGCAATGCCGGATGCCGTTGAAGACTTACCATTTAATGAAAGACTCGAACTAGTACAAAAATACCCAGTAGTTGTGGCTCGACAGTTCACGCTAAGGGTGAATGCACTCATGAGATTTATGAAAATGAATCCTGACTGTTTAGGAGGAGCTATCACCGACTATTGGCATAGGATAGAGTTTCAGAACAGAGGAAGCCCACATTTACATATGCTTTTGTGGTGCAACTCTATTCCCGATTTTGATACTCCTGAAGGCCTTAGAGTAATCGATCAGGTCGTGTCATGCTCACTTGACGGTGATAATGCGGAGCTGGTTAAAAGGTTACAAACCCACAAACACTCCACGACATGCTATAAAGATCGAAATACTGGTTGCTGTCGTTTTGGATTCCCAAGGCCTATAAGTACCATAACGAAATGCTTAGAACCTGATGACGCTCTTCGTAGTAATGGACGTTTTTGTGAATTACAAAGAAATGCAGACGAAGTTATGATTAATAACTACAATTCCATTCTTTTGAAAATTTGGGCAGCAAATATGGACGTACAACCGTGTGGGACCGTAACAGCTGTTGCGTATTATATTGCCAAGTATGCTAGCAAATGCGAACCCAATGATTGTGGCGATGTTGTGAGAGAAGCGGTACAAAAAGCAAAACGGCAAAGTAATGATGTGTGGAAGCAGTTGTTTGTTGTTTCAATGGCGATTCTTGGTCAACGATTAGTTAGTGCCCCAGAAGCGGCATACCGTCTCTGCCATTTGCCTTTGAAGATGTGTACAAGAAAAACTGTTTTCGTGAATAGCTGTCGTCCAGAGCAACGTTACAGACTTCTACGATTTAGTGAAGATGAAACATCAGTTATCAACAATGTATTCGATCGCTACCAACAAAGACCAGATGACCTAGAAGAGATAAGTTTAGCTGAATTTGCCGTTCGCTACGAAACCGTTTCAAGTACAATGTGGAACGATGATGATGGTGACATTGAGTTAAGAGACCAGGAGAACGAGAGTACTAGATACATCCGTTTGCGAGATAATACGAGAATGCGAATCAGAAATCAAGCAGCAGTTCTACGCACTCGATATTACACTTTAAACAGTGACCGAGAAGGATTTTTTTACAGTCTGATTGTATGTCACATTCCTTTTCGCAATGAAAGTCAACTCACTCAAGAGGGCGAAACAGCTGAAGCTTGTTTCTTACGTCGACAATCACAATTAAGGCCTCTTCTTCATAATTTAACCGTAGAACAATTCGCCCATGCCGAACAAGTCATTCAACAAGCTCTGGTTCAGGCTGTAGCACTCAATACTGTGAACCAGAATAGTGGCGCCAACGAGTCTACAGAACATAATGTGAATATCTACACCGAAGACCAAATCAATGTGTTTAATAATCATGATGATTTTATTGAAGATAATGATCCTACCGCTATGCCCGATGAAGTTTTTATAAGTGGAATCAGAAGCCTGAATGTTCAACAAAAAGATTTATTAAAACAAGTGTCGGATACCATTGAGAGGGACATCAGGTTAAATGATAATCTACAGCCTTTGTTATTATTTATTACGGGTGGAGCAGGCAGCGGAAAATCGTTCCTATTAAAATTAATTGTTGAGCATATCAAGCGCTGTTATGGTCCAACTGTGGATATTATGTTGAAACCAAGTTTTGTGGAAGTGGCATCTCTGACGGGTGTTGCGGCACGGCAAATTTCTGGTAGAACCCTTCACTCAGTTTTTTCACTTCCAATAGAAAAAGGTACCACGATGACATATCGTAAAATGAGTGGACAGCCGTTGGAACGAGAAAGGCGTAAGTGGCGTTACATCAAATGGCTAGTAGTGGATGAAATATCCATGGTTTCCTACGAAAATTTGCGTATAATTCACTTACGCCTTCAGGAGTTTAAAAACAATAATTTATTATTCGGTGGTATAAATGTGTTGTTATTTGGCGACATCATGCAGTTACCACCCGTTAAAGGGCATTGGTGCTTCGATCAACCCCCGTGGTCAAACGCAGAAATACATTTATGGCAACAGTTCTCCTTCTGCGAACTCACCATCAACATGCGTCAAAGTAGCGATATGGAATTTGTTGATTTATTAAATAACTTGCGATTTGGTGAGCTCACAATCTCACAATTGCAACTTTTGTGTGAAAGACGGCGAGTTGAACAGATTGGTGAATTCGCAGATGGTGCTGCAGTAAGGATTTTTCCAACTCTTAAATTGGTAGATAACTATAACACTAAGATGACGAACCAACTGCTTCAGTCAAGTCTCGTTTACATCTTGCGTGCTATCGATGAGTCACGAGAGGCAGCAACCTACGGAAAACGACCACCATCTAATGTTATTCCTGCAGATGTAAATAACTGTGGTGGTTTGTTGCACGAATTGCAACTTGGCATAGGCTCTAGAGTTATGTTGAGACGTAACATTTCTGTTACTGAGGGCCTGGTTAACGGGGCAATGGGGATTGTCTCTAAGTTTAAATGGCCTGCCTTTCGTCGCGATCAAATAGAATCAGGCGAGTTACCCGATTCAGTTTTTATAAAATTTGATGATGACACTATTGGCACAAAAGTGAAAGACACTGAGGGGTTAGTTGCCATAGCGCCTGTTTCAACAACATATCAGGCCACAAAAGGTTATGGGGATGTTGAACGGAGGATGCTGCCGCTGATCCTTAGTTGGGCGGTAACGGTGCATAAACTTCAGGGCACCACCCTAAACAAAGCCGTGATTAACTTAGGCAAGAAAAATTTTGCTAAAGGCCAAGTTTATGTTGCGCTAAGTCGTGTAAAGACTCTGGATGGTATTGCTCTTTGCGACTTAGAGCCAAACAAATTGCTCAAGAAACCGCATGACGAAAGAGCATTGCGTGAAATGCAACGATTAAGGCAATTGTAAATTTGTATAATAATAAAAATATAATAATTGGCCAGGCCAAAATGATTAAGGCTGCTTTTTTTTTACTAAGCAGACAGTAGAGTGGGTAAGAGCCCACTCTAGTGTCTGCTGAGGAATCAATTCTCGATGTCAACGAGTATGTCTATCTAGGACAAGATATCTTCTAACTCCTGATCGATAAGGAGTTGTACCTTCCATCATCAGCTCAACGGAATATAAGAATACAAGTAACGGTCTAAACGTGCCTATAATATTCAAAGAATTATCCCCTAACCTTCTAACCTTTCACTGTAAGTTCCTATATGTACTGTTCACCGATGAGGAGTTCCATGCGGTATCTTCGAAGACTATAATTAGTTCACCACGGATGGATAGATAGAACCAGCAATTATTTTTGATCTTTAGTACAATATCCAAATCACATTACGTGTACTGTTTGTTTTTGAGGAGTTCCATCGTTTATCTCCCAAAGTATACATCAAATCTTCACAAAATTAATATGGGACCACCTCAGGAGTATACCCTTACGAATAAAAAAAGAATTTTCAAAATCGGTTGACAATTGGCGGAGAAATCGGTGAACATACATAAAAAAAAAAAAAAAAAATACATACAGTCGAACATATAACCTCCTCCTTTTTTTGAAGTCGGTTAAAAATACAGAATGCCATTAAAGTCGTGTTGTATTAGGTATACCTACAAATACAAACATACTTTTGATACGAAAACTCTGATTTCAAAGACGTATTATGTATCTATAATAATATAATCAATCAACTAATACGTTTTAAATTTGGATTAAAATTAACTAATATTTTAAAGAAAATATTAACACTTACCGACATTACGCAATGATACCCTTTTCAGTCACGACTCAGAACTCAGCAGGAGCAGATAATTGAATGATTGATTTTAATATATTTTTTCAATTTATATATAATTTCATTTTAACCTATAGAGTTCAAAGTCGCACATTTTTTTGTTAGATGTATCAAGGACAAAAATGGTATGATGAAATTGAAACCTCAAGACATCGTTATTGTTTACTATAATATTGATAAAATAAACACTACTGTACGTTTGTTTATTGTAATTTTTCTATACATTTTATTGAGAAAATTCGGCAAGCAAAACCATCGTATGGAAGTAGTATGTCTAATTTGCAATGTAAGTTCTAATTCTATATATGGAGATGGATCAAAACAAAATCGCAATATCGACATAGTACTATTATTACGCGTGGTTTTGCCTGATATTATTATCTTATTCTTCAAAATTATAACTTTTAAATCACCAAAAGAAAGGTAATGTTGACCGGTAATGTCACCGTATTTTGCTTGACACAGTTGGGTAACTCTTTTACTGTGGTGTATTAGTATACAATAAACTAATAATAATGTAATGTTGTAATAAAATAAATATAATATAAACGAAGTCGTGGTATTTAACTAGTATGTAAGACTTGGACTGTAGTTACTATACCTAGTCAAATATTAATGTACACTTTAGATATCATAATAATAAGGTTGAGATTTGTAGATTTGGGTTATGATTGCAAAGCATTTGTCCCGTGAAGAATTCCTGAGTCAGGATTTTAGGTTCACGCGTGAATTACATATATGGAAAAACCTCACGTGGATCCCGGCTATTTAAATATTGGACAGTGAATTAGGAGCATCACTTCAGCTACCAGGAGCTCCAGATTAACATCAAGTACTTACCAAGAATCGACCTGCAATAAGGAAAATGTAAGTAGTTCTTTAATAACATTACATTAACTTATTTTTACTATCGCAGTAGTATTTTTATGTAGTGTTAGTAGTTACAGCAATAGCGAAGCACTAAGGGGTTCGATTCTCCGAATCGAGCAATGAGTTATTCCTAATAGCAATCAATCTGCTCTTCTATTTATGTTGTACAGTTAATCTAGCGCGATATAGTATTGTGGTTTAATAGAGTATTATTTCAGTGATGACTATGTTTCAGTATTCTAAAAAGATGTATTTGTATTTAGATTATTTTCGATGGATAGATAATAATAAAATAATAATAATAATTAATTAGAGTAGTGTACTTACCTGTACCTGATATGTCAAAGTGGGATGTGCGCTTGAATCATTATTTGATTGTATTAATATTTATTTGCTTCACTCCATTTCAGGTCGCACGAAAACGCTGAGACCCTTTTTCCCTCCGACGTCGACGAGGAACCTCAGGTTCCAAAAAAGAAGAATGACGGCCGAAAAAGGAAGCAAGCATCAACTCGCACGATGGAGCTGGCACGAGGCTCGTGGTCGTCAATATCGAGAGCAAGTCCGATACCAGGGCCGTCCACATCCGCGACGCCTGCCGTGCCGTCGCCCCGTCCATCAGCTTCAAAGAAGCCGTATATCAAACCGATCGCTCCAAGGAAGAGCACGGTATACGATCTGTTTGGAACCGATAGCGACGACGACGAGAAAGAGGTCCCTGCAGTTACTGGTAAAACACCGTTAGCTTCATATATAACACGACGCCTTGCAAACGGTCATTCGCGCCAAACCCACGAAAACAAGCCGGGAACGCACTATATTGATTTGAAAATATACCGGTGCGATGAAATAGAGAAAGTTCCTCCAATGAATAGGTGGCGCCAAGCAATTGTCACGCTTAAAAATCAAACCTTTGACAATACAGATGCTTGGCAACATTTGTCTAATTTTATTATAGCTACTCGAAAAGAGTATGCTAAGTACCCACAAACATTTGTAAGTAACTATTATTGAAATAGTACTTAAATAAAAAAGTAGGTACTTATCCTAGTATAACTACATGCCTATTCACAGTTATTTTTTGTATTACTCTCTTCTAATAATTCGATATTATTATTCTTTTTGTAATTTACAAATTAATAAGAATAAATATTTAGATCTAGGATGTAAATCTATTATAATGTAATAGCAACCTTAGGCGGTTCTTACTTATGCATATAATTAAATCATGTAATCGGTTATAGAAATTAAGTATTGATAATAATTCATATTACATAAAATTTGATTGAATATTCATTGATTTTTTCTTTCTTACAGTTACACCTAGACCCGGAATCAGAACAAATAACGATAAAATAATAATATGTCAAAAATGTCACATTGAAATACCTAAAATTGAATATCAGTATCATTTGAGAACGAATTTGCATAAATCTAATTGCATACTAAAAACTGAAATTGAAAATATCGATATAATAGCCACGGCTTTTAAAAAGAGAATAATAAGTTACAGACTAAATCCATCAATGGAATACCTAATACCTGAGGAATTCCTAATGGATAATCGGCACAAGGTCATAAGACTAATTAACGATTGTTTGATAACACATAATTGTGTTAAATTAAACTTTGAGCTTTTTGCTTACTTCACTCTTCCAAAATCTGATGAGCAACAGCTTAAATCGTTTAACACAAAATATGAAATTGTTTATAACAATAATACAGATATAAATGAATTATATTTGAAAACAATAAATACATTTGACAGAAAGCTCTCAGAGTTCCAACATCGAGAATCTGGTTGGTCTTGTTTCTTTATAAGTCATCTAGAAATTAACATTAACAAATACTCTCCTTTGAAAGGTGGCACCTATATAGATTTGCCGCAAGTAATAAAAAAAACTAGAAGTTGTTTGAATATTAAAAACAGCGATAACAACTGCTTTTTATGGAGTATTGTCGCTGCATTATACCCCACCCAAATGAATGTTTGCAGAACTAGTTCATACCCACATTTTTCAAAAGTTTTAAATATAGATGGTCTCTCCATTCCCCCATCATGTAAAGATATTAAAATATTTGAAAATTTAAATCCCGACTTAAGTATTAATATATATGGATTAGATAATAAAAACATGGTCACTGGTCCTTTATATTTGACAAGTTTAAGAAAAAACCAGCATGTCAATTTATTGTACTTTGAACAGAAAGGTAACGGGCATTATTGCTTAATTAAAAATCTATTGAGATTGATCAAACGTCAAATAACTAAACATAAAGGTAAAATGTACCTATGTGAGACATGCTTACAAGTTTTCACGAGTGAAACAAAATATAGTGCCCATAATAAGTGTCCTAAGATTATGACAATGTTACCTGAAAAGAATAGTATTCTTCAATTTAAGAACTTCGAAAGAAAACAAAAAATTAATTTCGTTATATACGCCGATTTTGAAAGTCTTTTACTAAACTGCAACGTAAATGTAACTGAAAATACTCGTACCTATAAGGTTCACGAACCTTCATGTTTTGGTTACTATATTTGTTGTTCACACAACACGGATCTGAATAAGTATGTTACTTATAGAGGAGCTGATTGTGTAGAAGTATTTATAAAATATTTAATAAGAGATTTGGAGTACATTTACAGTATCTTATTAAATAAAATACCTATGGCACCTTTAACTACGGACCAAGAAAACCATTATAAAAAAGCCGCTACATGTCATATCTGTAATTATTTGCTCTTTGACGATAAAGTAATGGATCATGATCACATTACATCACAATACCGTGGCGCAGCACACTCTCATTGTAATTTAATGTTAAGAGTTTGCCCTTTCGTGCCTGTTATTTTTCATAACCTATCCGGCTATGACTCTCACCTATTTATAAAAGAATTATCGAAGTATGAAGGTGCTTTTAAAATTATTCCGAAAACCAAAGAAAGATATATGTCATTCACAAAAGTACTCCATACTAAGAATGCATTAAAATCAAGGGTTTTTCAAGTTAAGTTCATAGATTCTTATCAATTTCTTAATTCAAGTTTAAGCACATTAGTAAATAATTTGGATGAACCCGATTTTGTTAATTTATCAAAACAATTTCCAGATATAAGTTATAATCAGTTAAAGTTGCTACGACAAAAAGGAATTTATCCCTATGATTATATAAATGCATACTCAAAATATAACGAGACTCAACTTCCATCGAAAGTTTGTTTCTATAACAGTTTGAATTGTCAACATATTAGCGATAATGAATACGTACACGCACAATCTGTTTGGCAGTCATTTAATATTAAATCACTTGGAGAATATACAGATTTATATTTAAAGACCGACGTATTACTTCTTTCTGACGTATTCGAAAAATTTAGACAGACTTGTCTGGATCATTATCAACTTGATCCAGCGTATTATATTACTGCACCTAGTTTAAGCTGGGATGCGATGCTACTGTACACAGGCGTTAAATTGGAATTAATTCATAGTTTAGAAGTGTATGAATTTTTGGAAAAGGGAATACGTGGAGGCTTGGCACAATGTTCTCTTCGCCATGCTCAAGCTAATAATAAATATTTACCAAATTATGATGCTTCTCAAAAATCAACTTATTTGATTTATCTTGACTGTAACAATTTATATGGTTACGCAATGACAAAGAAAATGCCTATTTCAGATTTCCGTTTTTTGACAATCGATGAGATGAAAACAATAAATGTGTTATCAATATCAGATGATTCTGAATATGGATATATTTTAGAAGTTGATTTATTATATCCTGAGAGTTTACATAATACGCATAGTGATTTACCTTTTGCGCCCGAGAGGTTCACACCTCCTGGAGGCAAAACACCTAAATTAATTGCAAATTTATACGACAAATTCAGCTATGTCATACATTACGTTCATTTAAAGGCATGTATAATGAATGGACTAATTTTGAAAAAAATTCACCGTATTTTAACTTTTAGACAAGAAAATTATTTAAAAAAATATATTGACTTGAATACTACATTGCGTCAAGCTTCAACAACCGTATTTGAGAAAGACTTTTTCAAACTCCTTAATAATGCTATATTTGGGAAAACGATTGAAAATAGACGCAAACAGGTTAACGTTAAATTAGTTACCATGTGGGATGATTACAATAATAAAACTAACAAGCACCACGGTGCAGAAAAATTAATTGCTAAACCAAATCTGAAAAGTATTGCGATCTTTTCTGAAAATTTTGTTGCTATTCAATTAACTCCTGAAAAAATCATTTTAGATCGCCCTATCTACATTGGGTTTACAGTTCTAGAATTTGCAAAGGAACATTTGTATAAATTTCACTACAACTTTATTAAAAATAAATATAAAACTCGCGCAAGACTGTGTTATACAGACACAGACAGCCTTCTTTATTTTATAAATACAGAGGATATATATGAAGACATAAAAAATGATTTCGCAAAATTTGATACAAGTAATTTCCAGACTGATAATTGTTACAGCATGCCAAGAGTAAATACTAAAATTCCAGGACTATTTAAAGATGAACTAGGGGGTGACATCATAACCGAATTTGTAGGATTGAGAGCTAAACTATATTGTATAATCACTTCAAAAGCTCGCATCACAAAAGCAAAAGGAATATCTAAAGCTGTTACTAATCGATTAAAATTATCTCATTACAGTAAAGCTTTAACAAATAATGTCAATTTCAAATGTAAAATGAATATAATTAAATCACTCAAGCATGTACTGTACTCTCAAGAAATTCATAAAGTAGTATTAAATAGAAATGATGATAAGAGACAAATACTCACGAACCTAATTGAAACTTTACCTTGGGGTCACTGTGAAATTTTATTTTGAGAAGTAGTTTATAAATATAAAGTATTTATGAATAAATTGTAATGTTATTATAATCTTAGTTTATAATTAGTAAAGAAAAAGCATACATTATTAATTTAGTTAGTGGTAGTGCTGATTTTCGTAACTTAAAATTATCTGAATAAACCATTTATAACTGATGCATGATTTTTTATTCTTGTTATGGCCTTTCAGTGTTCTTAATTTTATTAATCTATAAGATCACTAGTCATGAACATAAATACCATACTAGCTTATTATACTTAGGCTTTATATATCTATGTATGGGTAAAATTGTATTATTAGTCAAAATGAAGTTGATCAAACAACACACATCACTTAATGTTAATCATATAAATCTGGGTGACTCTGATAACCACATTAGGCATAGCATTCTGTTACCAAATACGATTCGTTGTATTATATGTGGTCCCTCGAATTGTGGAAAAACAAATGTAGTGCTTAGTTTATTGTTACATGAGAATGGTCTAAAATTTCAAAATCTTTATCTGTACTCAAAAACTAACTTTCAACCAAAATACAGGTTCTTACGAGAAGTTATAAAGAGAGTGCATCAGGTTAAGTTTCATGAATTTAATGATAATAAAGAAGTCATAGCCCCGGATGCAGCACTAACCCATTCTGTATTTATTTTCGATGATGTGGCATGTGAAAATCAAATAAACATTCGTAATTACTTCTCTATGGGTAGACATAAACAAATCGATTGTTTTTATTTATGTCAAACATACTCTAAAATTCCGAAACAGTTACTGCGTGATAATGCAAACTTTCTGATAATATTTAAACAAGACGATGTAAACTTGAAACATATTTATGAAGAGCATGTTAGTTCTGATATGTCGTGGAATCAGTTCAAGAATATTTGTAATACAGTTTGGAGAGAGCCATATAACTTTGTTACTATTTCCAAAGACTCTTCATTAAACAATGGAAGGTACAGACAGAATTTAGATAGTTTTTTTAAATTTTGAGCGAAAATATTTAATTATATAAATCAATAACATATTAATGTAACTTAGTATTATATTTTCTTTGGCTGAGTACACTTGTTTAAAACATGGAAAAGAATATCAAAATAGAATTAGTGAAGTCTGTAGACTCTATAAAGAATAAAATAAAACAAATGAAGAACCAGGAACACTCCATGAACTTGTCACTTGATAAAGTGCTAAAAACCGTCACAGATCCCCTTAAAGCACTGGTCGATTCGAATATATCAATGGAAAAAATAAAGCACTTACAAAATACAACACTCCAAAATTCTGATGACATCGAATTGGATGAAATTAATACTAGTTCATCTACAAAGTTTGAAGACTGCTACGATCCAAAACTGAATTCTGCACAAGTGATTAAAAAGTCTCCTATAAAAGAAATACCCGATGATTTCGAAATTTCGCTAGAGGGTCGTGATATCCATGATATTTATGATGGTGTAAATATACCGTTTGGAATAAGAAGTGTAAACAAAACATTGCTAATGGGTAATTCAGTAGTCTCATTTTCTAAAATTGATAGTTTGAATGACAACAGTGCCATTTTAATTAAAATCGATGACAAATCCTATAATTTAACCCCTGGCTTGAAAGAACTTTTACTTCGAAGAAAACCTCATTTAAAATTAATATCGAGTAAAGATAGACTTGTATATAAGGACATGCTGAATTATACAAATGCTCATAAGAGAGATTTTAATCCTGGTGGGCAAATAAGAGGGGACAAGGGAATAAAATATCGTGAAGTAATCAAACCATTATTTTCCGAATCGTTAAATGAAAATATTCACACTGGAGGAAGCTTACCAACCCTAAAGGAATACAAAAATAACACTGACTTGGTATATTGGGATGACCCTAACGAACTGGTTGAGAGATTGAAACTATTAGTTGCTTCCAGTGATGCTGGCAACACCAACCATGATAATGAAATTTTATCGATACTTGAAGAGTTGAAAGAAGCTGGCATAATTAAGGAATAAATACTCATCATGATAAAATTTTCATTCAGTATTATAGACGGAGTCAAAACAAATGTACTGTTGTGAACATGAGCAAAACCGACGTGGTAAACGAAATTCATAAAAATGCGAGGGTGAACTTTCCACGAAGATTTGTTATTATGAAAGATATAGATGACCTGTGGCAAGCAGACTTAATCGATATGCAATCAATTTCAAAGCAAAATCAAAATTACAGATTTATTCTTGCTATTATTGACACATTCTCGAAATATGCTTGGATTTTTCCTCTAAAAAGTAAAACCAAAGATGATGTATGTAACTCTTTTAAGAAATTATTGGATGAAGGGCGTGTTCCGAAAAATCTGCAAACGGATAATGGAACAGAATTTTACAATAATCAATTTCAAAAGCTTATGAAAACTTATCACATTAATCATTATTCAACCTTCTCAACCAAAAAGGCATCAATAGTTGAACGATTTATCAGGACATTGAAATCGAAAGTCTATAAGGAATTTAGTTTAAGAGGCAGCTACAATTGGATAGATAGCACGCTTAATAATGTTATTTACAAATACAATCACACTTATCATCGGACAATTGATGAAGTTCCTGCTAATGTGGATAACATTAATAAAAAACATATATTAGAAAGGTATTCAAGATTGGTAAAAAATCATAATATTAGAAGCAAATATAAAATTGGTGATTATGTGCGTATCAGTAAGTACAAAGGAACATTTGAAAAAGGTTACACTCCCAATTGGTCTACAGAAATATTTAAAATTCGAATGATACAAAATACAACTCCTATCACCTACTTAATAGAAGATACAATCAAAGGTCAACCTATTTTAGGTGCATTTTATGGGCAAGAGCTTCAAAAAACTAAACATCCCAATGTGTATCTAGTGGAGAAAGTTATTAGAAGAAAAGGTAACAGGGTTTTAGTCAAATGGTTAGGTTTGCCTTCAGCTGAAAATAGTTGGATTGATAAATCAAATATATTATCATAAATAATAAAACATTAACTAACGACAATTCAAATTATAAGTATTTAATAAAGTGTTCAATCCAGATTAATCAGTCTTATAATGTGTATTGGAGAGAGTAGTCTTCTCAATTGGATTATAAATCACTTACCTTTTGAATTACACTTACCGGGATACAATTATTGTGGTCCTGGTACAAAATTAATTAAAAGGCTTACACAAGGAGATAACGGAATTAATAAATTAGACGAATATTGCAAAGATCACGACATTGCCTATCATAAATCATCAAACTTAAAGGATCGACACGACGCTGATTTAATTTTGTTAAATATGGCTAAAAAACGAGCAGTTGCTTCGGATGCGAGTGTAGGTGAAAAATTTGCAGCACGCTTAGTAACCCGGGCTATGTCGACAAAAATTAAAACTGGTTCTGGTCTGAAAAGTAGTAGTAGTAGAACAAACTGCCATCGAAAATTTACACCTGGAAACGGGTTAAAAAGTAAATTAAAAAATGTTATTTGTAAAACCAAGAGACACATGAAAAAATTGAAAACAAAAAGTAAAAAAATTGCTATAGAATTGGCTATCGCCGCTGCCAGAGAATTTGCAGATGATTCATCTATTAAACTTCCTCGTGTTATTCCTATACCAAAAACTGGTGGAGTATTGCCGTTAATTCCTATTTTTGCGGGATTATCAGCAGCAGGGGCTTTAGCAGGTGGTGCAGCTGGTATTGCTAAAACCATTAACGAATTCAAGATGGCCAAAAAGTTGTTCGATGAATCGAGGAGACACAATGAAAAAATGGAAGCGCTTTGCATTGGGAAAGGATTACACCTTAAACCGCATAAAGATGGGCTTGGAATTTTTGTATCGAAAGAAAAAAACTAAAATATCGGCTACCCAAACGAGCCTTAACTAACTTTGACATTTTGAAATATGGAAATAGTATCCCTTATTTTAGAGGTGTATTTATGAGAGATCAGCTCCCTAAATGCCCTTGTATAAAAGAATGCGGAGTTATTAATTTAGATAGTTCTAAAAACCCTGGTTCTCATTGGGTAGCCTATGCAAAATGTAATGATTATATTGAGTATTTCGACAGTTACGGAAATCTTAAACCCCCCAAGGAATTTATAAAATACGTAGGGTCTAAAGTCCGATATAATTATGAGAATATACAACATGATAACCCCTTTAATTGTGGACATCTATGTTTGGATTTCTTAAAGAGTTTTTGGTGTAGTCAAGGAATAAAATGAGCATGATCTTCTTTATGACTTCAGTATGAAAGCATGTCTACTACGGTTACCATCTCTGGAAATAAATCTGAATTGGTTTCGTATTTTCAACCACCTCTACATTTATCTGATCAATACGAGTGCGGTTTGCTATACTTTTCAATATTAAATTCTAGACCAAATGTGACCATCATTAATAGCAATCTGTCTGTAATCAGAATCGAGTGTGATCTTGTTCACGGTTCATACTACAACGGATTACCAACTCATTTTATCCACGAATTTGTATCAGATACTGCTCCAGGTCACCGGTACTTAGAAATACCGCAAAACGTTGTTTACTTTCCAGTAAACAAAAATCTAATTTCATCTATATCTATTAAGATTGTAGATCAACTTGGTAACTGTATTAACTTTGGTGAAGAACATATTCAATTACGCCTTCATTTAAGAAAAACAAAATGATAGTATATTATAAAAACACTCCAGTGAAAATCAAACGTCTTATTCCATCTACGACCATTAAGGTGCATAGACGTAAGAAAAAAGTGAAGGTATTGAGTGAAGCAAATAAAGATTTTCTTAAAGCTCTAGGTTTTAAAGTATGAATATACTACAAATTACGGAATTACCCCACTTCGATAGTTCTATTGAAAGCTATGAAGTCCACTCATACAATCCCTACACTAACAGCTTTAGAGAAAACGATGAAATCAGAATCCCCATACACCAACAAGACATATACGTGTTACCGTCAGCCAGTTCAATTTACGTCGAGGGCCAAGCAAAGTTCTTCGACAAAGATGGAAAACCGATTAAGAAAAATATTACATTCAGTAACAACCCTGTTATGTTTTTGTTTCAAGATATCAGATACGAAATAAATGGAATTGAAATAGATCGCATTAAAAATTCTGGAATAACGTCGACAATAAAGTCATACGTTTCAATGAATGATGGAGAAAATAAAGTTGCTGCTCTGTGGGGTTGGAACATACATGGACTAAAAAATGATGGTCATTTTAGTGTTATTGTACCTCTTAATAAGATTTTAGGATTTGCGGAGGATTACAATAAAATTGTGATAAATTGTAAACATGAACTTATTCTGAATAGAAGTAACTCTATCTTAAACAGTATCATACCCACTGATGATATTGCGCATTTTCAAATAGACATACAAAGATTGCAATGGCGTGTACCACATATAAAAGTGTCAGACCGCGAACGACTGACACTACTAAAACACTTGGAAAGAGATAAACCTATTCAGATGGCGTTTCGAAATTGGGATTTATATGAGTATCCTTTGCTCCCTAAAACTACAAAACATTCTTGGTCAGTTAAGACTGCATCGCAATTAGAGAAACCTCGATATGTAATTTTTTGCATGCAAACCAACAGAAAAAATAACAAAACCAAAGACAGTTCTCTGTTTGATCACTGTGAGGTTACCAACGTAACACTATTTTTGAATTCACAGTATTACCCTTACGAGCCTCTAGGCTTAAATTTTTCGGAGAACAAATACAATATATTATATGAAATGTATGTGAAATTTCGTCAGTCGTATTACAACTGTCCTGCAGACCCCTTGCTTGATTTGGTAGGTTTCAAGGAGAAGGCTCCTCTCTTTATCATAGACTGTTCAAGACAAAACGATAGTTTGAAAACAGGCCCTGTAGATGTCCGGCTAGAGATTGAATGTTCAGCGGCAATACCGGATAACACAACTGGATATTGTTTAATCATTAACGATCGCCTTGTGGAATATAAACCTTTGAGTAACATAGTGCGCAGGTTATCATGACTGCCATTGTAGATATTCAAGGTTTTAAAACAGAAACAAATGAATTTATTATTAAAGAAATTGCTGTATTATGGAATAAAAAAATTCAGGTGTTTTTAATTAAACCACCATTTCCATTTTCCGATTTGACAAAACCAGAGAAACGGCAAGTCAGTTGGATTGAACGTAATAGAAAGATATACTGGAGAGACGGATTTGTGCCTTACTCAAATCATCAGAATTTGATTGTAGATATTTTAAGAGATAAAAGTGTTTACACCAAAGGTTTAGAAAAAGTGTTATGGTTAAAAACTATTTCGAATAATAATAATATCAAAAATTTAGAAGATGAAGGTTGTCCTAATTTATTAAGCTTGTATAATAAATATGAACATTCTCATGATATGTTAAGTTGTATTTATCATGATGAAATATGTGCTTTAAAAAATGTAATAAGTTTAAATAAATGGTGTATAGATAATAAACTTTTAAAATAAATATTTTCTTGTTTAATTTTGCACAGTTGGGTAATAGGTGACAGTTTCCTATCCCTACCAATGCCTTCCAATGCTAATCATTATAAGTTGCTAGTAACAGCTGTGCGATGTCATTATACATTTATAATTACCTGGATCAAGAACTAGTAAATGAGTATACAGAACATGTGTCAAAATAAATACAATCCTCGATATGACCTGTATAGTGCATTTAAAATGCGTGAATTTTCATTTAATTACTATTGGGCAACGGCTGTTTCAAGGAGAAGATTGGTAATGGAAATGGCTGACGCTGGATTTTTTTATTCTGGAAATGGTGTAAATGATAAAGCAGCATGTTTCTCATGTGGAGGAGTTATAGAAGATTGGGAGATTTACGATGATCCTTGGATGCAACATACTATACAATTTCCTCAATGTTTTTATTTGAACGCTGTGAAAGGAACGGATTATGTTGACAAATCAAAACGTCTATTTTTAAAAGAAACAGAAATATAAAATTATTCTAAAGTGGAGGAGGACAGATTGATTGTTTCCTGAATAAGCTACTAAATGCAATTAGCAATGGAGCCTAAGTAACTATAAATTACTTACAGTAATTTTATGCAACATTCGATTCCTACAATTGCACCTAAAAGGTTGGATCATAAACTAAATTAAACTATTTTAAAATAAATGACATTAACTACAATGAAAACAGATTCAGTGAAATATACTTCTGAAGGCATTTGTAAAATTATTATTCAGAACGTTAATGGTGAAGCTATATTTGTCCGTGATATACACCCCGCTCATAAAAACTCGAGCGTAGATTCATCAAAACCTCAAGTCAGAGATACATCGCAAGAAGATTTATTCTTTCTAAACATGCATGATGCATTAAATTCGGGAACCATTCAAGAACTTGTCTTTAAAAGTGGTAATAGAGAGCTAACATTCTCCCGAGTTAACGAAATGCAGATTGGTCATGAAAAATTGAAAGCGGGTTCAACAAAGTGTCGGCAAACTGGCACATCATCAACGAGGACCATAATACGTGATTTAGTAATACCTGATTCAGAAGACATTCTATGCTACCAGATTCTACCGGAAGATGAAATTCCTATTATTTAAATCAGTTTGAAATAAATTTATTTTCCAATCAGATGAAAAATGATAACTGAGGTCGAATAGATACAGAGCTGGGGGAGACCTATTTACAGATCTTCTTTACTATTTGAATAGATTTGTATGATTCAGATTCAAATTTACTCTCACCATACTACACGTATAAATTAAATGAATGAAATGATGAATGAGTGAAAATTGTGGGTTTCCAGATCTTATCTGATCTGGAAACCCCAATTTTTACCTACTTATCATGATCAAAATATGATTCACGACCATAACAAATACATATGTGTACACAGAATTATAAGAACAAATCTTTTATGGAATAGTTCTTAAGGAGGAAATCTAATTATGAGGTTCTAATGATTATAATTCTATAAATACATTTTTATTTGAATTTTGCGGGCTACCACTGCGGATGCACCTTAAACTTGTAACTTTCATAAGCTCGTACCTGCTTATAAATTCAGTTGTTGGATTTGAAATTCAGAGAGAATTTCGGGAGGAGTTTGCTTATGAAATCGTGTACAATCTACATAGTTGCTGATACTCTGTCTAACTTCTTATGATGCTTCCCAACAAAAGCAGAACTAAATTAAACATCAGGGTAACTACATTAGTTCCAACAAGTACCAAGTAAGTATGAATTAACTCTATACTTAAATATTTCTCTACCAATCAAATCTAAACAGAAACTTTCTACAAACAAAAAAGAAGAGACACCATGAAATGTACGTTCCGAAAACATTTAAATTACCAATAGATCAACCGTACAATTTCACCAGACACACTGACACAAGTACTTACTGAGTTATTTCGCGGCAAATTAAGCGGTCTACCGACTATTGAAGTACGAGCTCTCGTGGCATAGCCCGTAGATTGGCGAGACGGGACCAGCAGCATAGCAATTAGAGAGATTGAGACACAAAAAGTCCCGTTCCTTTGAAAAAGGCGTTAATTTTTCATTCGCGGTGAATTAGACGTGGAACGGGTTGAAGTCTCGACGGCTGCTGGCGGCGATCGATAGAAACGAGTTATGGGACTTTCAGTTCTTGTTTTATACGATACTGGAAATAACGCTTTGATATACTAGCACCCAATAGTAGGAATTTTAGAGAAAAAATACCAGAATACGATCAAAAGAAGACTGAAACATACTTGTTGTAGCTGAAGTTTTTGTTTTTCAAAAAAATTAAATGCAGATCTCTCTCACCACAACATTGAGATCAATTTTCCGGGCAGTCTGGGAAATACGTTAAAATATGCATTAGCTAAAAATATAGTATTCCTGATCAGTCTGAATTTACATATTTACCAATCTGTTTAGCAATCTGTCTGTGTGTCTATTTCGACTGTCACATCACGTTATTTCTCATGCAACCTTGAGTGGTGGCAGTAGCAGTACCTACGCCCCTTGGTAAAATGTCTTATTTCAGAAACAAAGGAACTGAACATTTAGTAGCTTTGGATGCTGAAGAGGAAAAAGTGAATTGTGAATTAGAGCTCAAAATTATGACAGTACATGCCGTGCATCGGCATCTACTGTCATATTATTGCAGAAATGAAACCAACTGCAACGGTCAGATGTATTGAGAGAATCATAGGTCAGTGATATTGGCTTTCCAGAAAGCAATGCACTAACAAAAATAGCGTAGAAAAATCTAAAATCTTTATGAGGCGTACACTCAGAATACGTTCTGAGTTTACGCCTCATAAACAAAAAATATTTCATCTAGTCTCAGTTTCTTTCATCCAGCGTAGTACAATGAAATGCTTCTATTTATAATTAAAATGTTTAACCTTAGATCTTTACAGGTATTATTTGTAGGAGTTACTTCAAGCCGCGCATCGTGAATGAATAATGCATCAACAAACTGTAAGCATTAAAAATGATCGGAATACGCAACCGCTTTCCTTGAACGTACAAACTTATGAATTATACAGAATTACCACAACCACGATGCATTCCGCTATTATACATTATCGTATCGTATTTGCAATTCAATTTGCTAGTAAAACGACACCGAATAGTCACAATCGGTCTTTTATGCGAACCCAATTTGGAACGAATTGAGAATTTGAGATAAGTAAAAAATGTGTAGTGTTTATCACTACACAAGCATTTCGTAGTAACTATATTTACTGTATTCAGTCCAACCAAATATGAAGAGATTCTAAGACACCAAGAGAGTTGGTAATCTGGACTAGAAAAAAGAAATCAACTAACACTGATCACAATCACAAATTGAAAACCTAACTCTAAATAGAAATCTTATTAATGCACTAACAGTATTCAATCATTTGAATTGAAGTCAAGTACCTCACAAACCACAGCAAGCATGCTATATTTCAATCAATTTTGCAAGCTTGCCCAACGTCCAGCACATTATCTTCAATAAATAATAAAACATACTATAAATAAAGTATCTATAGAATGCATGTCACGTTTTCGATGAAATAAAATTAGTTGTTACGAAATGCCATTGTTGCGACACTACACTACAGCTTATCTACTGGCCACAAATTTTGAGACGTGAGCTGACTTTTTAATACAAACCAGTAGTGATTCTACATTGCAATTTAATAGAGTACTTACAATTCTTCTCCGCATACTAATTCATTCAGAGAAACATGGGAAGTTGAATGCAACATTCATGTCTATCCTCAGGTTTTCCTACGATAACGAGCTTGAGACTCTTAACCGGGACAACATACTTATTCAAAAGAATTTCTCTACTCCTCTTCAACAGCTACAAATCCTAAGTCAATAAAAACCCTTTCATACTCTTGACTACCTTAAAACAATAATTTCCTTTGTTATTTAGTATCGTTAAAAGTTTCTCAAACATCGTAAAAGAACGACATAGCACTTACACTGATTGAAGCTACAGCTTTAATATTATGCTCGTGTGCTGTTCAATTTAAATCTCCTTTAGCAACCCATCATTTTCTATCATTATCAGGCAAACGCGTTAAATGAAATAGAAATCCTTCAAATAGTTAATATTTGTTAGCATTACAAGTATTATTAAAACCAGCACGAATTTACGTATTGGTGTCAAATATTAATTTTTGCGAGATGGCCTAAGAAGTTATGTTCATAGGAATTGATTAAACTCGCGATGTTTGTCCGCACTTACGCAGTGTTATATGTATATTGAAGTCATTTATTATTGAAGTCGTCTCAGGTCACGACTTCGATATGCAAGTTTAACAAACTTGATACTTTGATTTGACAAATCATACGAAATCAGACTACGAGGCAAACGAACCCAAACTTCAGATTAATTAATTTCAGTAAGATGGGGGCAGACCGGAGGTATTTATTTACTGAAATGTCGCGAGAAAGTCATTGCATTTAAATGAATACTGGCAGCAATCTAAAGACACAGCTTAGTCCTCATTGACATAAGTAATAGGTAACAGAAGCGATCAATACGAAAAAAGACAAATCGATGCCATGAATCAGCTATTTGGTATTCCAAAAGTGCACACCCGCAATATCATTAGGCAAATCCCCTGAAAGCCGAATGGCATTAAAATAAAATTTAAAGTCAATACAATTTCAAATAGCGACGTAGGAAAGCAGTAACTAACCAGCCCTCATCTCTCCCCAAGGGTTCGTCCCAATTTCGTCCCTTCTAGCTGTGACCCAGTTCTGAAAGCCGCTCATATGCCACCGTAGGTTTAAAATGGGGTCGCATGTAATCGTTCTTTGCCCTCATACTCGGAGGGTTTCAGTATTCAGCTGGTAATGCCTTCTCTTTCACACAAACTGATCTTTCAGTAGTGGAGGACAGAGTATTGTTGATCTACAAACAAGATTTTTGTCGTTGATGTTTTTCCTTTAGGTTGAATTGATATCACAAGGTTAGATGATTCAGAAACCATTACAGCAAAAAGACTTCAAAACCACGCAGAATTTATGAGCATGTAAAACTGAAATTTTTGGTTAAATATCTTGTACCTTACTATACGCAGGGATCTTTGACGTGATTACTCACATAGAACACCACGACAACACGAATTGGCAATTTTAAATATGGAAGATGAAGAGAAAAATGTTTCTGCAGCTAGTTTTGTGTTTATGCTAAAATATTATCGTCTGGCCCATGATATTTTGGTCACACTCTATTAAATTGAAATTTTAATAAGCATCTTGCTTTTCGAAATACAGTATCGACTCAGTAATTGACACTGTAATTGGCGTCAAGATATGCAATACACGTGAAATTATTAAAATCAACCATGCCTCAGAGAATTCACCAATACATTGCAATGATATGAAAATGTTACATTAGCGAGTTGCTTAAACGGGATTTCGTTCGATGCATGTCACTTAAGACGTTGTTAACTCGACACGACAAGCAATCGGCGTGGAATTCATTTGCGTCACTTTTTACACTTATCTATCTTTAGTGTTTAACAACAAATCATACCAAAATGTCAAACTAAAAACAAGGTCCACTTTTCGACAGGTGAACGACCGAAATATGTTGCAAGAGTGCCACAAGGTTGCTGCCTCAGACCGGTATGAGAATTAAACATCATGAAAATTACGATAATGAGTGTTTCGTAAAAATATCGCAATGATGTGAAAGCTAATTTTAACTGAATGCTAGAATCCAATGAGATAAAAGTACTAGTGCTCTTTCGAAAAGATAAAAATAAAGATATACATATTTGAAGGCAATTCTATAAAATATTAAAGCAGCAAAATGTAAAAAAGTATTATTAGAAACATCGAACCTACTTTAAATATTTTATGTCTGTTTTAGTCCATAAATAAAGCACCTGTTACAATGTTTTTCTTTAATTCCCAAGGTTATAGCTGCAACCCAAAACAATTGTGTCTAAATACTCATACACGAAGTCCTAAAAAATATTATGGTTAGTTCTTTTCGTGCTGAGCAAAATTGTTCTTACCTTGTTTTGAAAGAAAAAAAAAACTAAATTATTTAAACAGAAGACGAGTTTATTCAAAAGAAATAAAACATACACTGAACGTAAGTGGAGATATAAATCTGGGTAATAAAATCGAATAGGTAGAAGAAACAACAGATGCCTCTTACTTATAAAGAAAGCTAAACACCGATAAGGTTTACGAGAGATTTTTCAAAGAAGTCATTTAAGTATCGAAGACTCAAAGTACAGTAACCAGAGGTTGCGTAACAAGCGAATGCAGTCAACTGAAATGGCGTGGAGAATTATTGCGTTGTACAAACAAAGATTGATCTCACGACCCGACCGTGTCAAACGAAATGTAATAATTACTGAACAAATAATATAAATCCAGTTCTATGTACTACAACAGCTGGAATGATGGACGCGATAAGAGTAAAGAAGGTACGTAGATGGAATCACTGGAAGATTGAGATCAACTCCAAGCTGGGCAAAATACACCTGCAGACGTTAGTACTGCAAAAAAACTACTGTAGTCTTAACAGAACCTTGACTTTAGGACCTGGGTCTTCAAGGATAACATGTAGAGTAGAGTATTGGATAGATCATGATCCACTAGTTAGCAAAAGTTGGAAATGAATGACATAAGGATTCATGAAGGCTCAATGACAACAGATAAAAAAATCTTTACAAATGCCGTGGAGGGCTCGGAACGCTGGGAAGATAAAATTACAATTAAAGTGAGTTAATCCGGAAAATTGATTTTGTTTGAATCAACGACAGAACGCAGTACTGCACTTTCATTTTCATATCAGAGAGGTGTAATGTAGCACAATAGAAATTGCTTTTTGGTGAAACCTTAAGTAAGCAACGATTTAGTAACTGTTCTGTATCATGCGGCCTAACACGCATATTGTATGTAGAATCCGTCACGAGTTATATATTAGTAAAGAACATAACTACTGTAAATAATGATGGTCCTTCATCAGTAGCATCGATTTATTTATAAATCTTTATGTCAGCTTCATATTTTATATGTTTTTTTCCACCGTGTCGTAAATTATAGGCTGACATCTACAACATCGCCTTCGCCATTAAGAATTTTCCTCGTCTCCAATGTGTGGACCCTTGACCTACTTTTGCACGATTTTTACTCAAAGAAACTTGGATATCATCAATATTAATGATTTCTGATTCGGTAGGATTACCATTATTATGTAAATCAGCTCAGTTGTATCGTACATTCTCGTCCTAATTATTTGGATGATTGAGTTTTTCCTCATCAACAGCAGAATTATGTCGCCATCGCTATACCTCGGAACCGATAGCTCATTTACTCATTATCCATAAATGTATAGTAAATAACCGGTTAGAAAAAACCTGTTATAAAAAATACAACTACTGAATGTTGAAAGCCACAGTTACACGAGTAAGACACTTATGGCTTCAGAAGCATTTACTGATCACTGTGATCACCGTTGAACCATTTCTATTTGCTGAGTAGCGTCTGCAAATGGTCGTAGAGCGTCGTATATCATAGACGTTGGTGCTTTTACAAAACTACAGCTTTTTCTTCTCTTTCTGAATATGTCAAAAATTAATCAGTTAATGGCTAGACCACAAATGAACAACGCGATTAAATCTAATAAAAAATTCGTTGTCTGGTTTTCTTTTATTATAATTATAACGGTTACTTATAATATTATGCAAAATACATCATTAGACTCGGTCATTAAGCACGATGTGACATTGATATATTTTGCTTATATCATAAACAAATAACACTTGCTATTCAGGTCACACCTACTTACATCATTAATTAAACTGTTATGGACAAAGGAAACAATAACAACGGGTTTAATTTAACTTTATTGGAAATTCTAACAACAAATTGGTATTGCGGTCGGAAATTACAAATTAGATTTTAAAAAAATCTAAAAGGATCATTGTACCCTCGGAAACACCCGAAGAACCGGGTCGCCGGGTCTTTCAAAGGATGATGTCCTAAGAGAGATCAATATTAAACTCTTACTAAATTCTTTGAGACAATTTTATTGTTTCTCTGTAATCGAATTACTTATAAGTATTTTGTGTTGTGAAAGTGGCCAGTGTTTACTGGCAGGGTAAGGAACGAAGTACCTCACGACTTGGGGACCGGTTTAGTGGACTGACCCCGGCTGTCGAGCAACATTATGTCCCATTGCACAACTAAACACCGATTTATCAGCCCCGGATCAAGATTGCAGGTAACTAACGAATATCTGGTTATCTATTGATTCTAGCTTAGATTCGTGTAGGTGTTTGAAGAGCAATTAGTTTAAATAGTGATATAAATTCATTTAAAAGCTCTGTGTTCACTTTATTCTTAACACTTTAACAAAGCGATATAAATAATGGTGTAGAAGATGATCAGTAAATTGATAGGCGTGGGCTAGTAAACACCGCATTGTTGCAGACCATTTTCATTTCAAAGTCATATCAAATTATTGTTCTTAAATGTGTAATCTCAGTAGGATTTCATGAAAAACAATCCCATTCTGGTAGGGATGACACCAAAGGGATCCCGGCGCATGATAAGGAAAATGTTCAGTAAAATCTAAGCAGTCGTCTTAATGAATGCCGAATATGACACCCACATCAGCAATTTCCAGCCAATGATTGATACTTGATTCTTTTGGCAGATCGGGAGAGGACGCTCTAGGAGTTTAGAAAAAGAACTGGGAACTGAACAACTGAACGAGGAACTGAAAAGAAAAACTAGTTTGTGGAGGTCAGATAAGCAGTCGTTCCATGTAAAATACTAGTATTCAGCTGCATCCGGACAGACTGAAAGCCAACCCCAACATAATTGGGAAAGGCTAGCCAGGTTGATCATTGTTAGAAGTTTAGAAAAAGCATAACCGATAGTTTTAGAATGCAATAAGGTTCCAGCGGACTGGCACGACGCGACAATAGTAGCGCAATTTCTATGAAAACTTCATGGAAAGTGTCGCGCTGCCTATCGCGCCCGCGGTATCACGCCTGTCTGCACGAGCCTTTATGTCCAAGTAATGCATATATGCGTCTATCTATGTCGAGACTGCAGCCCCAGATATTCTATATCAAAGTGCAACGCAACGCAAGTTGATCTGTTTACTTGATTGACATTCGTACCTAGTAGGTACTTAGCACGTATCACGTTATTTATAGAAGCTGGCGTGATAGAACCTCAGTAGGTGTTATCAGAGACAAACAATAAAGACATAAACACAACACACAGTTGCATAGTTATGTGCACATTATCTTAATTGCATTGTCGTAACAAAATGATTATAATAATTTGTAGAGAGAGCACTAAAACAGACTCTAAACTTGAGTAAGTAATAGCAGAGCTATTGTTTAGATAATATACACAAAGGCTAAGTAAACTTTCTTTTCATTGCTTAATTTACCAGAAAAAAGTGCTATTAAGTCTTCAACGCTGTTCTTGTAAGCCCAATACATTAGCAAGACAGCGAGTTCTTTCTTCAAAATGTTGCAAGTTTTAGTTCTACAAAGATGGTCTGTGGTTAACGTCTTTAATGTCTGATGTCATTAGTCAGCGTTGTGTAGGAAGAGGTTACTTAGACTACTTGATACTCAATCATCATATCAGTCATATACATATATGTCGCATATCAATGCTGAATGACACTGAACTGCCACACAATCCTAGGCAAATGGACAGTGATTGCAGTATGCTCTTCCTCGCCTGCATTGACAACTTTGTGTAGAAACTGGGTGGGCTGTTCTATCCTGGGAAACGCAGGTCGTTATGCAGCGCAATTAATTTCAATGTCAACCATTGAACAATCGATAACAATTGTATTATTGTTTACTAAAGTAAGGAAAAGAGTGCATGAGACGATCTTGTGATTGTTAGCATAAGAAAACCTAAATAAAGCATTGTTTCCTGCCATTTGCTTACATTTTTAAACAATTTTCATTGTTTACGTTCACTTTGGCCTCAATGATGCGACTGTGAATCACAATGGAGCTTAACCTTCTTCCATAAAGTTAAAGCCATTACAAAACCATTGTATCATCAGTCCTAACACGATTCGTGAGATCGATACACATACTACGTTTGTAACAGATCATCGCATTCCTACAGAGATTCATATACTAACAGATGTCTACGAAGCTTATTCAGTAAATTTAATTAGGCCAGAGGTTTCATTAGAACCGTGTTGGACCGTTGCGTAATTACGATCGTCAACTACAGGCGGTGTCGGCCCTCCGTTGGTCCTAACACTCCGAACGCCCTCACCATCAACGAGTTGAGACTCCTTATAGCGAGTTATTTTTAAACATTATTTTGGGTTACGTAACTGACCGTAAATGTTTACTTACGAACATGGAACTCCTTTAAGGCTCGTGCAGACTGGCGCAATATCGCGGGCGCGACAGGCAGCGGGGCCCTTTCCATGAGGTTTTCATAGAAATTGTGGTACTAGTGTCACGTCGCGCCTGTCGGCGAGAGCCTTTATAGACCGCCACAACCTTCATAGAGGATATATGATCGATGGCAGACAACAATCGATCCTAAGAGAATAATATCGTAATTATTACACTTGGCAGGCGACTAGATGACTGCACTAGGATTTTATTAGACGCTTTTATTGCTCATTCGCTAGGCTTCTTACTAAGATCTGTTCGCGGAAGAAACCACAAGAAATACAGGAATAGCTGCAATAAGAATCATGTGATTTATTCCAGTTGACTGACTGAGCAATTTATGTTGTGGTTTAGAGAAAATTGCATAAATATGATCGTATCTAATTATTTTATAGTGCACGAGTGCGATCACTCATAAATCATAATATTAATGATACATCATATTAATCATGACAATATGTACTTAGGTACCTACAGATACATACTTGTCAGTCAATATCAAATGGCAGTAATGTTAATGGGCTCTAACTGACGCAAATTGCATATCAGAACAAGACAATCTAAAAATCTATCCCACCACTAGTGTGCAGACGTTGACGTTGCAAAATCATCAGCAGAAACCTTTGAAAAGCCTTCAGACTGAACCACTCTCCAACCAAGGCCGACGGTCACGGCTGGTCATGGTTCTACATAACAAAGTAAAGTAATACAAGATTGAACGAGAAAGATAATAAAACAGAAAATCTCGGTTGTATAGATAACAAAGACTTTAAACAAATACATACATGAAACAGAAACGCAGCGGCAGAAAGTAAATCATAGATAGAAGATAATTGGTGCATTACGCTATCCAAAAGTGAAGCAACCACTTTCGGCACATTATGTTCGGTTGTTAAACTAAAATGCGGACATTAGACTTGTCGTTATAATCCGATATCGATGCCGAAATACTTTCGTCGGTGTTGTAACAGGTTATTTCAACGGGGCCATCGTTGTTGGTATAAATAACAGTTAATTTCTCGTGTCACGCTCCGTTAGATCGCGTCGCGTGCCCACCGATGCTTCCTGGTTTGCCTCGACAGATTCCATTGCATTTAACTATAGTTTGTGACTTCTGCTATCCACTGATTTGTGATTCAAATACATGTGTCCACTCACGAAGTGTTTTTACGATCAATTTTGAGTTCATAAAAAAGTGTCATAATAATTCTGGCAACAAGCACTTGATGTTAAAGAAGTAAAAACAGTCATTAGCATTTTATTGCATATTTTAAAAACAGCCATTAGCAACATGATTACATATTCCATTGGAACACGGTACATCATCAACAAATATAGAATCATTATTACACTTGGCTCATTGAACGTAATTGAAATCACAGATCATTACGTCTCATATTTTAATACTTGTTATGTAAGAGTGCTTGCTATGAATGCAGGGCAAGTAACACATGGACGGAAGAACCATGGTGCGTGACCGACGGCTATGTGTCCTCGGCTTTGTTCTGCAGAATATAAAATAACGGTACCGATCGATGCTTCTGGAGGTCCTTTATTATTAAAGGTTTGTAATTCGGACTTTGCGAAATGGATTTGCTGGAGCTAGAGAATTTTGGTATTACAGGCGGAGACAAACAAAAGTTACACCATATTTCAGGTTATTGTTTTGTCCCCGCCTGCGATACAAATGTCTATAGCTTATAATGCTTGTTTTTCTCTTTTCAGTTAGGTATGTGTTTTTGCAGTCGGGTTTTTGATTTTTAAATAGTTTGTTTTATTTCAAGCTTTTTAGTTTTATTAATATATACAATTGACTCATTACTAGCTTTTATTTAATATCAATATTGTTGTAATTTATTTTAAAAAAAAAACGTTTCCCTATGTCACTTCCACAATGAAGACGAATCTAACGACACCTCTTATGTTAAAATCCATCAAGCCGTTTAGGCTACAGAGCGTGCCAAAGAAATAGACATACATACATACATACATACATACATACTCTCGAAAAACATTACCCTCCTGAGGCAGTCGGGTAAAAATTAACGTGTACCTAAATACCTTAATAAGATTTTATTGTTCATCATAAGATAATTCTAGGTCAAAAATCATTTGAATATTTTAAAGTTAACTACAGAAACAATGATATTATAAGTAAAAGAGTAGATAGGTTAACCTAGCCAACATTCAATTTTCAAAAAACGGCACAATGTCACACGACATGAGATGACACGCGGAAGTAGGACGGTATGTCGTAATTATCGTGAGCGAAAAAGAGACAAGACGATACGTAACTAGGCTAATCAGCCAAGTTTTAACGTACGACTCTCGGAGCGTATAACCTATCTACCTCTTTTATTTATAATATCATTGTATAGAATCATCATTTCATCTTCTGTAGTTTCCTTTAATATTCCATCGATTATCTTATCATACATGCAATATTTTTATTTTCCGCGGTTGTCATGTTAACATTAATTTTGAGAATTGGAGTTTGAATTTATAAATGTGAAGATTCCTTGAGAATTCAGGTCGTGCAGTTTGGGCGGCAAGCTATTTCCAATCTTCCCGTGCAGTGGATTCCTACGGCGTGAAACTGTATGTGTGTGTTAAGATATATCTATCTCATTTGCACCTTTCATTCCTTTACATACGTATTGTAGCTAGTTCTAGACTATCGCGACCTATTAAACATGTTTTCTATCTGGGAGATATAAGGGGCTATAAGTAATTCAGCAAAAGTTTGACAAGATCGACCTATAAACTATTCTGAATTATAGATATCTCTTTGAAAATAGAACACAGTTCTCAAAATGTCTATTTACTCAGAGGGTATGAAATCTACATTCGAGAATTCAAAGCAAATACAGACTCTCGTATACGTTATAAATAAATTATTAAAAAAAACAAAACGGTGTCCAACCTTGGTTTCTAGATCCAATTCTGAATGGTTCGAACAAGAAAATAACAATTGAACTACGTATTTAATGAAAACAACGTCTCACTCAGAGAACAATAACATTTTATTCAGCAACAAAGAAACTGACTCGAATGAAGTATTTATTATGTCTTTGTTCATTGCAACTTGCATCGACAATTGCTTACATAAACAAACAGGAAACACTTGTTTTACAGTAGCTACTCACTAGAAAATGTGATTAAATCGACATCTTTCGATTACAACTAAATTATGAAATACTCGCTTAAAAACAAACAAGGTTGTAGGTTTTCAAAACCTGGTGAGTATGGTTTGACGCGAATGATTCCAGAAAAGTGAATCCTTCTGAAAACAAAATATCTTTAGCAAATTGTATACAGATTGTTCATCAACCGATATTTAATCGGTTGATGAACAATCTGTATACGATTTGCGTTTACGGACGTCAACATAGATATAGAATAAACACAAACCAACGAATTTTATAAGTACCTATTATTTTTGTTGATGGCACTGAGAATTGGGGGCCTCGCAGGTTGTTCGTCGCGAAGGGCTTTGCGAGGTTACAATAGCTAAACCTTATTTGGACGGTAAACATCGAACAAAAACTAGGCACTATTAACTACTTCAAGATAGACGATGGGTTTGTTATTTCTATATTAGATTGCTTTTGTTAGTGAAATTCTGAGTACATTTCAGGTAAGGGCCCTTTTGAATGCTGAACACGTAGGTACTTATTACTTCGTGCCCACCATCGTTGTCTATCAAGCTTTCACTAAAGCAAGTTCATTCGTTCAGCACTCAAAACGTTTATCTCCTTTCCCCATAGATTCAATCTCTGGACTTCTTTCAACCACTTTATCTTTAGAGGGCAAACTTGAAGTGTGGGAGATAACTAACTAGTTTGCCAGCTGCATCCACTTTGTCAACTCAAACTGGTATCAGGACAGATGGAAAGCGACTCACGCGTGAATACGAGTGATTTCACCTCTATCCTGCCAGTTGTTTCCAAATATTTAGAAGGTTATAGTCATTTATTTACAAATTGATATATTAAGAGATCATTCAATTAGCAATCAAGTCATCCGACAGCTCCTAAAGGTATTTGATTCAGAAGTTACACTGAAATATTTTACCTTGTACTCACACTGACAAAGTTTACTACACTTTACGAAGGGCACAGCCTTCCTCATTACGAATAAAGGTAAAATATAATTATCTCATTTGTGGAAAAGTATTAAACTCGAGCCAACGAGCACAACAGTGCCAGATATCTACCAACAAAAATTTCAAGAGACAAACTCGCTTTCCCCGCTAGCCGCGGCCCCGGTCGCTCGCTTGATAAGTGGCCTAAGGGCTTCCCCCCTCACTTCTGTGACCTACTTCCCGCCCTCGCCCTCGCGATCTTTGTGCTGCCACTTGCACAACTCGTTTGATATCAGCTGGATGATAATGTTGATTGGATCATAGGAACCACCTCTATTCTGAATTTGGATCGCATTGCGAAACTCTCTCAGCGAGTTTGTTGAACTTGTACTCTTCGTCTCGTACATATTGGTTGTTATTACATTACGATTTAGAACTTGTTACACTTTACTCTATTATTTTTTAACTTGTTATATTGCCTTTACAACTTTCTTTATGTCAACGACCGGTATGCGGTAGTAACATGGGCGCCAAATCACTTTCACAGTAACTTTTGTTTTATGACGATCGTCGATATTCTTATTCCTTTGTTTTCCTGGGTTAAGCCTTTGTAATGACATACATGTCATCTTTTGTAAGCATTACAGTGTACGCAACCCCCAATATCGTTTGTAATTACAAGTTTGGCTTTTAGAATGTTCTCGTAAACGTCAGGCTATTTTCCAGTTCCAAGTGTTCCGAAGGTCGACCTCTAATGGATATTTTACAGCTGAACTTTTTACCATCTTCCGCTTCCATGATTGTGTTTTGATTGCAAAACTATTAAAAGTTTGAAAGGATTGTTGATTTTTATTGTAAAGGGTTTCATTTTATTTAATTAAGTAATGGGAACATAATACTATATTGCATTGTCTACACTTTCATTTCAGAACAGTTGAGGAGTTTGATGACTGCACGAACTAAAGCGTAACGTAAATGAGTACTTGAACATAGCCAGAATATGAATCAAATCATAAAATATTCTTTATCACCTACTGGAGTCCCAACGGTTCTGAAGACCAGGTAAACAATGAGTATGACCATTATTAAAATGACGGTGCGTCAAATCGCTAATGAACCCGAGTTAGATCAATAAAACATTTGTGAAGGTCGAATGAATCCCGACTCAGCAATGTCAACAGTCAATTTCTATGAGCACGCAAGAGTATCTACTGAGGGTGCTATTGCAGGGACGTGGCTAATATGTCGTGGAAGATCAGATTTCACAATACCAATTTTCCTCAATAAGTCACCTGAAGTGATTTCGTCACCTCGAAACTGGAAATAATTTAAAAGTTATTTTGGATTCTTATTTGGACAATTTCCAAGAGATACTAGCTAGGAACTAGGAACTATGATGCTCTGCCCTTCTAAAGGTGACCCTGACCATTATTACTCTACTTAACATAACGTGCATGTCCAATAAAACCATGTCGCCTTTAACCAGTGACTAATCCCTGTAATCATTTTAAATGATCGCTAAGAACAAATACTGATATATTATATATCTTTTATTTACGCTTTTCACTAAGAAATCCAAGGCTGAGGAAACACTTATTTAACCAAGTACCCAACACCTTGTAATTTAAAAGAACGGCAGACTTTTGAAGCACTGACATCAAGTGGGACCAAACTCTATTCCAGATTAATATTTTTTGTGACAAACCAAACGAGCCCAGATCATACACGTACAAAAACTATAATGAGCAAATTACGATAAATTCAGCACGAAGTCATTGTATAGTAGACCATAGAACGTGCATTACACAATCATCCTACGATAGTAGCAGTTGTCTAGGTGACGGTGACGTAATGGTAGACTAGGAATAAAATAGAATTGATTAACAAACCGTTCTCTCTCTGACCACAGTAATTAACAACAAATTGCCTATGATATTGACAACTGGTCAATTGATTTGACATCACTTTGATAATTAACAAAATATTGGGTTTGATACGATAGTGCCACTAGGTTTGACCTAAAATTTTTACCTTAGGTCCATCCACACGATTACAGACAGAGTGTTTCAGATAAACTCTGACATTCTGACAGTTGAAAATAAATATACTTTACATATGGCAAAAAATAAATACTACACGTCAGACACTCAGTACAAGAGCAAAATGCCTCAGAATATCAAGCCAGAATCAAGATAATGCGCATGTAAAATTAACAAAAGAAAAACAATGTGTACATACAATTTTATCGGAACCGGTGTGACCTATAGAATGTAAGTATCGTGTATATTTAACCTCGTTTGATCGGGTTTAAAACAAGTATGTTTAAACAGGATTATTTGTCCATGAAAGGAGCCTACCTACATATTACTCATCACCAGAAAAAAATATCGAGAAATAAATAAATTCAAAATCTTAAGACGTAGCTTGAAGGATCCTGCTAGCATTTTTGGTAAAGAGTGTTCTTCATGCAATAAAAACGATTCGATTGACGAATATACGTTTACATTACACCAGTCACGCCTCTTTAATAAAGGCCCTTAAAATATATTCTTTCATCTCGCACATCAAAGGGTTATTTATTTCCAGCGTATTTAGGACACCACTTTTCTGTGGAAGCTTATAAAAATATTGGCTTTAGTAGATTTAGGTAAATACACTTACTTTATTATGTAAATGCCTGTTTTGGGTTAAAACGTAAATATTCACTTATAATTTGAACTTGCTTGACCCAATCGATACCAATCTTTCTACTTTAACTTTGTCGTGGGAACAACATTCTAGAGTTCCAAAATCCTGCCGGGGTCACCGAGGCCCCTGGCAACACAGGCAACAGGAAGGAATACGGGTGGGTTTTAGTCAGTAAGAGTCTGACACCCTCCCGCTTCGCCCAGAGTGGGAGAAGTTATTTGATGATTTCCAATCCAAAAAAAAAAAAGCCATCCTCTTGACATAAAAAAGTTCCAAAATAGAAAACTTGTGACTTGGCGTAGTTTAGCTATTAAGCTAAGTATAGTTAGACATAACTTGCTAATTAGTAGAACAGGAAACTAGCGAAATAGATCACTTTGCCTGACATGATGACGGACATATCAACTCGACTAACTGCGTGCGTAGTGGCAAGTTTGTTTTGCTTTAAAACCATTTGAAACTGTACTTTGTTTTCATGTTTAATTTTGCTATACAAAAGCAAAAGACACCTGCGCTCGCGCCCAGTGTTCAAAACGCGTAGGTAATCTAAACAAATTATCTTTCATGTGGCGTATAGATGTGTGAAGTTGGTCTGGCGTCTCTCACTCGGCGGGAGAGCAGGCGAATAGCTATGCAGTGGTATAAAGATATGTCGTCTATTTATAACAGACGAGTAATGCAGGCGTGCGGACGCATCACAGAACAACTTGGGGCTTTTGTCGTATCTCTTGATTTTGAATGTTTTGTGTTATACCTGATGTTTATGCGAGAGAACACACATATACTACAGAAACACGCCAGTCACCGTGTCTTTACGTGTTATCTCTTCAAAACTCAAGTCATTGTCCGTTGCAATACGCTTGATAAGAGTAATTCGATTCGATAACTGAAGTATTGTAAGAACTAACTTTACTAATGAGATCGTATAGTTAATTATGAGCTCTCGTTAAGTGTGTGAAGTTGCCAATTTCAATAACTGATTACGCAACGTGCGAGCAAGGTATTTATAGGTGTGTTATAATTAGAGGGGCTACATCACGCACAGGCTGGTCTTTGGGTAAATACGGTAATTAATAATATCAACAATAGGGTTTTTGGATACTGATGAAAGAAAGAAAAGGATGACGATGATTTTGGATGGTACTTAGAAAAAGGTTAAGTTAATAATATTTTACTTAAGTTCCTAGAGTAACTTGGTTTGTTATTAGTCTCATTTTAGGAAACGAGATTGATTTCCTATCTCGTTTCCTAAACTCTTTAAGAAAATGTTAGTATCCGATTTGCTCCCAAGACTCAGTCGAACTGAATTCAAGTGTGTCATTAAAATTTTTTTTAGACCGTTTAGACAGTGTTAAAAACAAATGCTGCAATGCAATTACTTGGGTAGTTCCTTCTACAACTGCTACAAGTTCAATTCAATACTCGTACAATTTATTACAACTATTCTTGTAAGAATACTTATTTCTTGTACTAATAATAAGGTTTGTTTTTTTTTTTGCTCAGACTTCATAATTTACGGCAAGCAACGTCGTTTTTTTTTTACGATAATGCTGCCTTAACCAAAGTTGAAACTTTAGTAATACCCAACAATTCTTGGGTTAGCAAATATTTGGGTATACGTATCAGAAAAGTAAGACCTGCCAATGGTAAGACCTGCTGTCTTGTATGGATCAGAATGTTGGGCCACAAAAGGGATGAATGAAAGGCATTACATGCAGCTGAGATGAGAATGTTAAGAGTGATCATATAATAGCCAAATATAATAGCCTAATGTCAATCATTAGGCTATTGTAACTTAGATAAATTGCAAACTGACCCACTAGAAAGTGAAAATAAAAAAAAACTTACAAAAAAACACTACAAAGTGAAAAAATACTTTAATTTTGGGAGTCGGTAGCACAATCTAAAATACAGATCCAAAGACACAGACTTCCGTTATTTTTCACTTTGTAGTGTTTTTTTGGAAGTCGGTTGTTTTTTTTGTAAAAAGTTTTGTCTAAACTACATAAGACAGTCCCCGAAAATGCAAGCCCTTCACCATTTCATGGTGTTTTAGCTAGGAAGAAGAAGTCGCGTAATGAACTGCCCAGCCACCATATAGCGGGTACGTTAAGCCCCGCGCGACACCGATTCGGAGTCAAACAATAGAAAATCAACTGTGTCTCATTAGCTGTCCTTGACCAATTAAATAAGATTATATTTAACTGACTTGCTTTAACATTAAGAGTAAGACTTTCAAAGTCTTCTCGTGCTCAAAATATATGAAACATAAAACTGTAGTACATAATGCTGGCCGTATTAGGTCAAGATCCAAGAATCCAGTTTCATATTATGTCGTGTGGCGTGAAGAAAACACTGTAGACCAAAGTTTAATAAAGTGGAATAAAAGAGGCACAGTTGCTTCATTTTCTCTCATTGATTATTAGGTTAGTTTCCCATTCGGGTTTTTCATAATTATGTAACGAGACAATGAACAATCCTAATATTCAAGAAGAAAGGATCTGGTTCAGGATTCGAGGAGAACATGGGAAAAGTCAATTGGTATTATTTATATCCAAATTTGAATTCATGCGTTCAAGTAAAATCCGAGATCCTTTCCATGTCTAATAACTTTTTTTTCTTCGTCCAAAAACTGATTGGGCCGAGTCGACACAGCCAGCGGTGCGTACGGACGGTGCATCGAACGCGGTGAGAGCGGGGTCGATGAACCTCGCGCCATGTGCATTTAGATTTGTACAATTTTCTAACTAATTGCAATTTTAGTACTAATGAAGTAGACTAATAATGGTTGATCAGTTTTCACGTAGTAGAATAAACACTGATAGGTGTAGGCGTAGGTACAGTAGGTACCTGCGTGTACCTAGTTTTATGTCCGCTATTCACACGGAAAAAACAGTTTGAGAAAAAACTGTTTTTTTAACTAACTAAACTAACTGTTGTTTTTTCTGTTCCGTGGCTATTCAGTTATTCATCACAAATAAATCAAAATAATGATGAAACAGACTTATCGATAACTTATAAAAAAGGGTTTAAACTCTGATGTTTAACTGCCGGAACCAAAATCATACATCGACCTTTTTTAAATAATAACACGATAAATAATTAATATTACGGAGACAACACAACAGCGAAGGTTCTCCTGCTTCGGTGGTTCTTGGTGAGAGTTATTCGGTGACTAGTTATTTTATGTCAACACCAAATGTCATTTAGGTCTAGCAATAAAAAATCAGAGTATAGGTAAAAACATTTATATGTACGTACCTATACTTACTTGAATATTTTTTTAAGTTAATTATCGGCAGGTACCTACCGACCTAATTAAAATTTTATTACTGTAAGCAGATTTTTACTCAAAACTCGACAATAATGTAGCTACCCTACATACAATTATAAATTAAGGTTCCCGCTGACAGACGCGACGCGACACTAGTAAAACAATTTCTATGAAAGCTTGTTGGAAATTGTCGCGCTGCGCGTCCCATGGCCTGTCGCGCCCGCGATATTGCGTCAGTCTGCACGAGCCTTTGAAGTCGCTTTTCGTGTCTGTCTCAGTGACCGCGTTTTTCTGCTAAACTTTGCAACGGATTTTGTTGCGGTTTGCACCATTATTTAGAGAATTTATTCCGAAAGGTTTGTGTATTATTTCATTATATTGATACAGAAATACCGATGTTTTGTCAAGTAGTAAAAATCGTGCGAATAAGGGCCGCGTGCGGGTCGCTGTCGCTACACAAGAATACCTAAACTAATAAAATGATGAATGTAGCAAGAATGAAAAGAATGTTATCTTCACTAGATAAATATTTTGTGGTTTAATGTACTTTACTTTACTTTACTGTACCTACCTACCCATTTACTATGCTATAAGGTTCGCGCAGACTAGCGCGATATCGCGGGCGCAACAGGCAGCAATATGCCTGTCGCGCCCGCGATATCGCCCCAGTCTGCGGGACCCTATATGCTAAGGTCAGTAAAGCAATAAGTAGTAGTAAGTAATAGTAGTGCTCTGCGTCTTTGCCATCTTAACTAATATCATAAATGCGAAAGTGAGTTTGTTTGTTACGCTTTCACGCTAAAACGGCTGAACGGATTTGGATGAAATTGGATGACATAGGTAGACCATGACCTGGGCTAGGACATAGGATACTTTTATCCCGGTAGTACGTTCCCGTGACATAATTTCCGAACTCCACGCGGGCGAAGCCGCGAGTAAAAGCTAGTTGAATTATAATTTTGGATAGAAGTGTAACAAACATAACCATATATTTTTTACATTTTATTTTGAGATTGAGTATACATATAACCTATGTGAAACATCTATAGGCTCGTGCGGACTGGCGCGATAGGCAGCGCGACACTTTTCAGGAAGTTTTCATAGAAATTGTGCTACTTGTGTCGCGTCGCGCCTGTCTGCGAGAGCCTTAACGTGGCGGGTCAGACCGGCTGTTCCAAACGAAATTTAATTATAGAATAAGATTTTTTTTTAAATGATTTTGTTTCTTGTTATGCCATATTTATTTCCTGTAAAAAAACTTTCTTAATATTTATAGTATAATTTAGATTTACTTATCTACACAGAGTGGATTTTTCAGATATGGCAGTAAGCGCAGGCACCTTAACCATTGAGAAGAAAACGGTGTTAGGAGACTGTCCTTCACTTTTTGAGATATATTATTATTATTGAGGATAGAATTTGTTTCACGATTTTAACAATTAGGTACCCCAACTATATTTTTAATCATTATATAGGTACCTACATAACTCACCTTTGTATTTTCGTGTATATAATGTACTTACTACTTTGCAGAAAGTAGGTATGTGTGAACACGTAATAATGTCGTGCCTCAGTCTCAGTCTACAGCGAAAACCAACTTTCAACTCTGTATGTAGGTATGTAAACAAACAAAAGAAATAGGTACCTACCTATTTATGTATAATATATACCTAGTATTACCGTAATATGTACCTAGTAGGAGATAGATAGATTGATACATAATTATATAAGAAGAAGATTAGTAGAATATGCTCTAATAAAATGTAAACGACATTTCGGTAGATAGGAAGGTAGGTACCTATAGGTACTCTGTATGTGCCCCCTACTTACCTACCTACCAGGATAGGTAAGTACAAGGTCTATAATTGAGGTGTGTCTATATTTTAAAGCAAAACTAATTAATCTCAAGTAGGTACTTATCTACCTACTACAGAAGCTGACCTATATAATCATAATTATTTTAATTATAATGTTTAGGTATCTATTATGTATAAAGTACCTATTATAGCTATGTTGTAGGTATATAGGTATATAAGGGCCGCAATATTCCAGGGTTTACTAGTCCCAGGCCCTTCCCAACTGCCCGTAGCTCGGGATCCCTTTCTTGCTCCCCCCTCCACCCTCCACCTCCCGCGTTTGTAGGACGAAATGTACAGGCTATTGGTAGATAGGTAGGTATATAGCTAGGCGTATAACACCTACCTACTGCGGTAAGTACCTACTCGTTATGTATGTATTTAATTTCATACATCAATGCACTTGTCAACTCTGAAGGTCGTGTAAAAATTATAGAAACAAACAGCAATCACAGTAAAATAATAAATTTTCTTGGCATTGATTTGCGTTTTACGACATTGATAACATCTTCTGTAGTTGGCTATGAAAAGCAATGGAAAGTAGCCAATGAAGTATACACTCAGTTAGCTAACTATAGTAATGTACCTACTTGCAGCAAGAAAAACCGCGCGTCGAGCCGGTGAGTTTAAATCGCGTACTTATTTCTTCGACAGAATTGCGAATTTTGCAAAAAATATGAATGAAACTGTTGATTATTTTAGTTAAATATTCCATTAGACACTAGGGTTTACCTGAAGCTCCTTATTCTTGTTATCTTTGAGTGATGCTGCTCTGATAACACCAGCTTTCCATCCCCATTCGGAAACTTTATTCACGTTAATTTTTGTCACACCACTCACAGCGAGAAATCGTTTGCCAACTAAATCTTCACGGTACTTATAAGCCATAACGAACTACACAATCACATTATTCACATTAAAAACTACACAAACGTCAAGAAACTCAGCGTTATACGCACTACACGTCACACTCTTCGTTGAGCGAAGGGAAACTACGTGGAAAACACAAGAAACGTTTCTGCGGAACGTATATGTAACACGTCCGAATTCGAAAGACAACCACGTCGAACTAAGTTTGAACATTGTTCAGAACGTTCACAATTGGCAGCGTTATGATGAAACTTGTTATAAGCCTGCTAAAGCAAAATTATAACACAGTTTTACAAACCAACGTCGATATACCAAGCTCCTGAAATTGTTCGCATTATAGGCTCATTTTACAAGGACGTAGATTTTACGTGTTAGTTCAAAAGAATACCAATAGAGGGAAGTAAGTTCAATGTTTCATTCAACTTTGAATATCCACCTCAATATTGAAGGTTTCTGTTGTAAGTAACTTGTACGTGTAACACAAGGGTTTTCATGAAAAAATGGTTATCTTATACCGTAATTATGTTTTGAACGACGAATTACCTCGAAGTAAGAAGACGGAAACTTTGCTGCTCTAAAGCAAGCACCTAGTTTGAAAAAAAGATTACACTGAACGATGTACGACGTACAATCTTCAGTAAAACTATTTGAAGTCACATAAAAAGCTTAAAACTAAACAATTAAAAGTAAGACAAATAGTTACGAAGTTTAATAGTTTACTTTAAAATAAATATCATAGATGGCGCATGGAGTAACCAATTTTAAGTTACATGTGTATGTAAGTTAATAAGTTTTCTTTGTTCCTAAATACAAAATAAATCAGATTTTAATGTGCTGCTTTACTTTATAAAAAATAATGAAGTCAAATAATACGTTATTCTCTATTTAGTCTTTCGGACCGCTCGTAGAGCCATATTGATTTGTGCGGTCACGTGACCAAAACAACTGTCAATTTATCATCATGGCGTATTAAACTTTTCAACGGGCGGTTGTGTTTTGCTATGTTTTGTATTGTGATTATTTGAGTGAATTTTTCATATGTGATTATTAATATGATATCGTCGATAATCTCTCGACTGGTCATGTAAGTTTATTTTTCACCTCCTTCCAGTTGTAAAATTTACCAACGAAAATTGTTTTTGTCGACTCCTTTGTTTAAAAATGAAAAAAATATTAATTATAATTTCCTGTTTGCGCTCGCTGTTAAATCAACGGGATTTAACGCTCTTTTTGATCGGACTTATCTATTGCAACATATACAAATGTTTTTCCACATAATCTTACACAATTGAGTCGTCATCATGCGTATTGCTACTATTGCTAGTATTTTATATTCATTTTATTCTTCTATTTGTCCATATTGTACCGGCGGTCAACAGTGAGTGGTCTGACGTCTAGTCTAGTTCTTTTACGTATTAGGTACTGCCTTGGTGCTTAAATTAAATTGCTGACCAGGGACACACTTAATTCATCTCATTCCAATGTCAGCTGCAATGTAGTCTTCAATTTTAAGATGATCAAAATATTCGAATTGTTTATTTTTATAGGTTAGTTAATTGGTTCCTGTTTTTTCCACGCCCTAAGATGACCTTCTTCCTTGACCCACACTTTATCGATTACAATCTAGATTCTAGATTAAAACTACATTGTATTTCACGATTAAAAATACCTAACTTTATACAGGAATGTTACACATTCATGTCTCAATTATTCAAATTGCATTAGTTTCATTTGTTAATGTAAATGTTTCCAATGGTTACATTTTTATTTCAATGTACATTACAAACCTAGTGTTGTACTTTATAAATTGGAACTTGTAACATCTGCAAAATAAAATAGTACTTAGTTATTTTATTTTGCAGATGTTACAAGTTCCAATCAAACAAACCGTCCCTCCACCGGGACACTTCTGTCACACATTTTGTGACACATTCTGTCTGTTACATTGTTCCATAAACCTGACTATTCCTATTCAGACCAACCTGACAAGGCCTATTCAGATATAAACAATATTGCAGTCGCATACTGGTCCGCCTTCTGGTCTGGCACTTTCAACCAGTATCGCTACAGAGTGTGACAGCGATTTTGTTTATATCTGAATAGGCCTTTAATTAGTATGATTGAGAGAAGCTCAGCTCTCTCATAATATACAGACATAGTCAACAGTTACTGAATATTGGAAAATGCTAAAGACATAGCAAATAATATCTGGATCTTGATAGATAGATAATGGAATCTTACGCCATTTCCCCTCACCATTAATACCCATTTAGAGGTATAGTCCAAAGTACACTAGGTTAAAGTATTATTTGGAAATTATTTATGTAATACAGGTACAGCTGCAATTGTTGTTTCTGAAGGTAAAAACAGCTCATAGAAACACCTCTTAATATGCGGTTGGCATACACATCTTAACAGTACCTCTAACCCAATATTGTCTTAAATTGCAGATTTTCTCGATAAAATGAGGTATTATAAATTGTTTACTCAAATTGCAAGTCATTTAATTTTTTTCTACATCTTTGAAACTTGTTACTCGGTGCTGATAGAAATTGAAATGAGTTCACATTAATTAACTAAACAGTTAAGAATTTTTTTATTGTTATACTCATTGTGTGTATGTTAGTATTATTATTGAACATATTTTCTTCTTGAACGATCTTTTTCTTCATCTCCTATTCGGTCCATAGACCTTCTATTGGCAAATGTAAACTTCATTCATTCACTTGTGATGTTTGTGACATCATCAAAAATATTTCAGAAAGCTTTATCCTATAAAATTCATAAATCATATTTATTATTGTTGAGTCATTAACACTAAGTTGCGTATTTTAATTCTTGTCACCAGTTTAATACATTATTGTAGTTGTTCATCAGTTCAAACAAAGCCAAGAGAATAGTTCAATATTGGCCGTGGTCCAAATATCTTGATTTTGGGATCGCCAGCCATCCTAAAATTTGGCAACACTTTAGACTTGTGTATGCCTTTTATCATTCTTTTCACCTTCAGACGTAAACTAGCTTTCTTGAGGAATAGTTGTATTTATTGGATCAAGTTCCTAAACTATCAAAGCCCAGTTTTCTTCTGATATTTTAAGATATTAGTAACTGATTTGAGTGGCAGTGAAGTAATTTGGTAACTGAGTGTGTGGTGATTCAATAAACAAAGAAAAGTTGAGCTTCGTTGCGGAATTCGTCACTAGGGTATCCCAGTGCACTGCCGGGTGCTATTTTCGGCTAAGCTCGGGCGTTCGCCTCTGGTGCAGCGAGAAGGTTTAGTTTGTGGCGCTCACGGCTTGCGTCCGCGTCGCTGTTCTATGCAACAAGTGAAGTGCGTTGACACCTAACCTAACTGTAGAGTGATTCATTTATCGACATTCGGTCTTCGCGAAGAGTTATTAGTGTCTGTTCCGAGTGCGCTCAATCTGTTCGCGAAATCAGGAGGTCGTACACCTTGACTGCGCCACGTATGTGCTTATTAAGAGCGCTTGTCTTGCCTTATTAGGAACAGCCTCGGCTGAATTACGTGTACCTTTACCCAGTTTTGCTGGTGACATATTTTTGTATAATTTTTAAATGTCTTCGCGTACGAAACTTGACATAAGAATAACTATTTATTACGAGGATCATGTAGTTGTGATTTATATTTAACTAACGGTATGTAAGTGCTATATTAACTTGAATGTAAGTTCCTATAAATATATAATGAGTTGTACCCTGTGTTTATTTTCGAATGCCTTCCGACGTGTTTGAAATCTAATACTGCACACTCACAGTAACACAAGAGAGCATAAAATCCTTCAGCCACAGGATAATGTTCCCTTTCCTATTTAGTAACCTGCTTAAAGTACCGTGAAGTTAATACGCAAATTACGTAAATTAGCTTCCATATGTACCTACTGGATAGATGACGCGTAGTGTGTTTGTAACTGGGTTACTCTCCCAAAATAACTGTGCCATAATTTGTGACTAGTTCACAGCGAGTCAATAAAATTGAGCCTATTCCTTATTAATAAGCGAACTCCATTTTGATTTAAATCTATATACTTAACTGGATAGGTAGGTATCTATATTGTTAGTCCATAGATACGTAGGTGGTAGGACTACAACATAAAGGCTTCTACATAATGGCGCGACTTGTCGCGCGACGCGACGCGACACAAAGACACCGCTTGTAGCGCTACACGCGGTGTCTTTGTGTCGCGTCGCGTCGCGCGACAAGTCGCGCCAGTATGTAGGAGCCTTAACACGATTTCACTAATAAATGTCAGAATTCGTTCGATGCACACTTGAACTGTTTTATTACAGGAAACGTTCTCTCTTTTTATTTACGGAAATAACCTGCTAACTATTAAGTTAAAATAAATATACTATGTAGCAAAGTTTTTTGTGGTCCTGGCAGATTTGAATCAAAACAAACCAAGGTTTCATTTCATACCATTTTTAGATCTGAAATTAATTTTTCTATGCCGCTGTAGACAACAAGTCCATATTCAGGTGTTTTTGTTTTGTGCAAAATATTTGACTATTCAAAGTTATTCATACAAATTCTATAGCATTTGTATAGCAATAACCAAACTTTGGCGGAGGAGTGTTTTCAACAAACGTCGAAGTACCTAATTTAAAATTGTAATGAACGAATGGCACGCTTGACCGATTCTTACAATACACAGGAAGTTTACATATTACTAGAACCGTTTGCGCAAATTTGTGTTTAATATAAATTGATAAGATGCAAAATTAAATGCATTACAACAGGAGTATTTACATTTTGAGATCGCATTGATGACGTAAAGCGACTTGAAATGCGCATAAAGATCTGAGCGCTCTGTCTGGTTCTCTAAACAACGGGTGCTACTATACGATGGTTTGCGTATTTGTTTACACAGGAAATTGGGAAAAATCTAAAATTAAAAGTGAGTTCATATAGGTCACTTTTCCGATACAATTTTTGACTCGTTTACTGCAAGACAAACATACATGACATATTATTTGAATCCACATAAGAAAGAACAAGAAGTTTAGCATAGTCATTGGAAAATGATCTGATTATGTGCAATTACAGCTCTACAAATTGCTCATAATATTCACTGTAAAAAACTCTGAATTAAAGATTTAAATGGTTTCCGAAGAAACAAAAAGCACACCCGTTGTTCAATACGCCCTAATCATAAGCCACTCTGGACACGCTCAACCGACTGCTACATCGACCCTGAAGAACGTAGCGAGCGATGCGCACGATTTGATGCACACACTCCTTATTTAGTCCACCAATAGCCGTACTCGTCCGCATAGAAAGGATCAAGCCGTTTCATTATCGATATAACAGGATACATTCCAATAAAACGTGATTTGATTATATGGGAAGCTAGAAACCGGTTTCGATAAGTAACCCATAGGCCTATTCAAAACAACCTGTTCTGTTCTGATTTACATTTTTACTAAAAGAAAGTTGCTCTATTATTCAAAATATAACTAATGTTTCCTTACACTGTTCTGAAAAAACCCAAATCTGACAAGTCAAGTGAACACAAAGAAGTTTGTGATTCATAATAATTCATTTATAAGAATAGATAACCTTTAGTATACCCACAAGGGTATAATTTGTACTGCGATGGACAACACAATGAAGCAACGAGCATGAATTAGCCTTGCAATCTCAACGTAGGGTTACTAAATGCTGATGTTACTGTAGCTCTTATAATCGATCGGTGGTAATAGAATTTTCATTTTTATATGCTCGTTTGCGGCATACTGCCAACCCTGAAGCTGAAATTCAACTGAACAAAGGTTTCTAACATCGCGTGAGTTGCTCGGATGCACCACACTGTATTAGAGGTTCTTGACCTATATGCGTGGCGTATATTTTTATAACCAATAATTTTCTTCACGACGAGTTGAGTTCGGTATTTATCAGGGCTACTCGATGCTCTTATTTCTGGAAAGATTTAAAATTCATACCTATGGAGGAGTTTATTTAAATTTCATGCCGCTATAAAAGGCGTATACTTATTCAGTAAGGTCGAATGCTTAATAAAGTTATTACACCCACGCTAACGTCGAAGTTTTAAGTTTCATTCCACTGTTTCGACATTCAGGAAATTGATAGGTTAAACAATTTTCATAGATGATTGAATTTAATGCATAATTTTTGGAGGCATCTGCTGAATTTGCGTAATTATTTCTAGTAATGCTCCCGGGTTTAATTTCATTAATGCGTAGTCATTTTAGAAACTTGTGTCTGATGACGACCTGGGGGCAACCACGGCCTCCTAAAGCAGTATTGTTTTAATATTACATCAGTGTGAGAATGAGATGAAGCTATACGGGGGGTATAGCTCCATCTTTTCCCCACTGTGAAGCAATATTAAAATAATACTGCTACAAGAGGCCGTGGTTGCCCCCCAGGAGAGACTTGATTTTGATATGAAACCATTGCTGGTCACCACCTCCCGATACATAGTTTATGCGCCTCTGTTTCAGAGAACTGTAGGGCCAGCCAATTTATTTATCCTTTTAAACAGGAACATTTCTAGGCAATTTTGTACTCCTACCGTAGCGGATAGGTTGATGGACGTCGAATTTGGGACGATTAGGTTCTCACTTCGCGTATATTCAATATCCATTACGCCCACGATGAGGTAGGTCTAAGTGAACTAAAGGCGCAAGACCTAATATGACCTTTTACTCTTTTGCAGCACATCACGTTGGCCTTTTGCTATTCTCTACCCACATATGGGCATGATCGAACAGTATTACAGTACACATGCTTTGGCAACGGCTACTACCGATTTAGCCCAAATGGGTCGAGTTTCTCGTCTATTTATTTTAGGATGTTAATAGGGAGTTGTGAAACCGCACCATGTGCGTGCACGTTCGTTTCGCACGCATGATGATCTAGTTTTATCCACATTTAGTGTTCCACTTCGCCTGATACGAAACAGATACAATACGCGCCACGAAAGAAGATACTTGACGAACGTCAGTAGTGGGGAGCTTGCGCAGGTACAGTCGTGTACGAAATACTTACCGATAATTTTAATTTGTATATCTATTCAGGGATTTCTCGATGACATTTAGAATAAAATTCTTAACAATTTACAATGTTATAATATTTATTACGAAATAATAAGACGAAGAAGTTTGTACATTCCGCGTACATTTCCGATTTTGAAATAATACAAACGTGTACACAGGGTTATTACTGGCATACCTACTATACTCCATTTTAATATCAAAATTAAGAAAATAATTATTATCATCCGATATAAACGTATATTAAATTCCGTTACGTTCACGATAAATACAAAACAATGTATTCAAAAAAATACTCTAAAGTGCATTAATTCCAACAATATTACACAATAACTGTTATTATTTTGCCGTTATTTTTTTAATGCTATAATGAATGGAGTATAAGTTCTGCTATTGTACCGTGGCTTCCAAAAAGGCATTTGCGGAAAGAAACAGCTGTTAGCATAGCCATAACAGTAAAGAAACAGAAAAATTGCAAGGATAATTTACGAGAACATTATAAATAATGATTTATGGTCGATTCCTTATTGGTAACATAGTATATTGTCTCCCTCAGGTGGGTATAGTTTCTGAAGAATGACATCATACAGCAGTTTTCGTATATGGATGATCATTCTTGTACTGAAATTGAGAAACTTGCATTACGTTTATGTCAATACAAAAATAAGTTAAAGAATAAGTATTTTGTAATATGTGTTAGTCATAAAAAAAAACCTTGTTATTGAATCCATTACCTACCAAAACTGGAAATATGTGTTCTGCTAAGTTATCACTACTAGTATCGCTATCGCAAAACTTATCTAATCTAACTCTTAATTGATGCTTAAAGCGCGTAGTGCCTGTCTGCTCCTGCAGACAAGCACTACGCGCTTTCAATTCATGGAAAGAAACGCGCTGCTTACGAGTACGAGCCTTAATGTATTGGGGGTATCACGTTTTGTGGTTTATAACTAATGAAGGCGTTCATGATAATTGATAAGGAACAGAAAAGAATACAACGATGATAATAAACTAAAACAAAGGTATCATTGTCTGGGATGGTATAAAATACAATAGGTACTGATTACTGTTCCAGACTAAAGTTAGACATACCTACAGGTATCTATCTACGTAGGTATACAACGTGCAACAGCGGTGCAATTGTGTTTATTTTTAAAGTCGTCCAGTATACTAGGGATCTTGATATCTAATCGGTCTAAGCAATTCGACGATCGGGGTGGCTCATATTAAACTGGTGAAGACCTTAGCCGTCTTTCATTTATTATTCATCTGGATGTCCACTCCTGCATTATTGGCTTCCGTCGTGCTATCTATTATAGCCTGTATGTGGTCTTGCATTACACCATGTCTGCGATTCATAATTATGTCGGTCTATACGATCTGACTCCACAGCATTGACTGAAAATAATACCACAAATTCTATCGGTGCCTACTTTCTGTAAGCACTAACTCGTTAAAATTTCACGCATTCGTGCACTTCACTGGATAGTGGGCAAGTAGTATGATGCAAAATATAAAAATATTTGAACGATCAAATGCCGAACTGTCGACAAGCGTAACAAACTTTTTAAATTCAATCATGAATTGGTCGAATTTATCTAACAGGCTATCGACCACGGCACATCCGCACATCTGAACCTTGCAAAACACCCACGCGCTTTGTACCGTTTACCAATTAGAAGATACTAGATAGTCATTACCAAGTAAAATACAACCGATTGTATTCTCCAACGAAGTTACTCAACCAAACAATTAATTTCCAGTTAGGCGTCTAGAATCAACAGTCAAATAAAATGGAGAACCTAATTACTACTTGAAGGTCGTCTTTGTATACATTTGGTGACTATTACCTTTCAACCAAACACCAGTCCACGCGGCCTTACTGTGCACTGAGCACGATAGTATTGATTTACAAGGTAGCAAACAGCTCGCCAATCACGCTGAGACAAATCTTTATTCAATCAGTCTCTGCGATTCATCTAGCGCGTGCGTCTTAAATATTAATGTGTAGTGCACTCGAACAGACACTATTTATAACGATACATAAACAGTGAATACACATGCGTTGCTAGAAAACAAATGACGTGGATACCGTATCCATGGCGGTGGGTCGCGCGACCGGTATCCGTGACGACAGCCCTCGCCTGCCGCCGCTGAGCCTCGGACTGTCCAGCGTCCGATTCATTGTCAACAAGCTCGAGGCGGAATACACTCGTGCAACCGCGACCGACACATTTGAATCCTGCCAAGAACTGGTCAAATACGACCCGAACGTAGACGAGGGTTACGACGACTACGATGACTCTCCTCTCGGTCAACCGAAAGGACGAGTCTGGAATCGATTCGCAACGAACCTAGGATTGGCCCTCAGTAGATGCATCCCTAGTGTCTCGTTTGGGAACTTTGGCCTGTTCGCCCTGACGACTGGATTCTTTGCACCGAAGATGATCACTTACCTGGTGGTGTATCCGTTTTGCAGATTGGTATTCGGGACCCTCTACCCGGCTTATGCTTCGTATAAAGCTGTCCGCACGAAGAACTTAAAGGAATACGTAAGTGCAATTAAATACTTATACATATTTAGGTCTACAATAATAAGTCATTATCTGTGCTCCATATTCTGTGACGCTCCAGGTATTAGACTACAATTGAACGACATTACTGTCTATTACCATTGTCGAATTACCATTTGCGGAGCGACAATTTGGCGTGTTGAAAAAATGTGTAATTTGCTGTAAATAGTTCAGTAAAGTACAACGGTGGCCTTGTTACGGGTGCTCGCTCGTGTTTGAAACGCTTCGGCTCCCACTGTGTCCTTTACCTTGTTCCCGGCTTCCTATGACTAATTAGTAGCCGCCGGTAACTGGTACATATCCCTCGGTATTATTTTATAAACAATACCCAGAATGTAGTTTAGGGTGTCATGTTCAAAATGAATATTTCGTTACCGATGCGATGTTCAACTGAGAGGATTCGTAGTAACTGTAGTAAGTGATTACTATTTGTTAATGCTGCAATATTATTCACATTGCTCTAGTTTTATACCCAGTTCTACAGACTATTTTCCTCATGCATTAAAATTGGCAAACAATAAGTTAAATAAACAAAATCCCTGTGAGTAATGAGGAGCTATTTTTAATTAAGCTGAAGAATCAATACATGTTTTCCATTAACTTGGTGTCCTACTTTTGGCCATTGTGTTCGCTACTCTGCTAATCATCATCCACTTAAACTATTCCATCGATGACTGAAATTACTGCACTTTATTTATGAAACCTTGTTCAAAGGGGTTATCCCCAAAGTACTCCAAAAAGAGTTTCCAAACTACTCCATGAAAAATATAATATTTTTAATTAGGTTTCATTCTACTCCATGATAATATTAAAATGTTCACAAAGTACTCCACTCCATTTTAATCTAAAAGCTAATTTAAATATGTAACGGATTACTATAAAAGGGTAGCTGACGTATGTACAGTCAGGCTCAAAAGCTTTCCAAATATATTTTTAGGTATAAATATTTTTTAAAATAAAAGACTGATATAATTTAACAATCATTTTGAGTCTTAATTTTTTTTTTAATTCAACTTAAAAATATTCAAAAATCGAGTGACAAAATTAAAAAAGTGGGGCTCTGGATTCAGATGTGATAACAAAACATGATATCTGGCAATTAAGCCTAACATATTTATTATAATTCAACAATTAAAATATGCATTGACGTTATAACAAAATGCTAAACTTTAATCTATCTTTTAAGAATTTTTTGATTGACTGATTGAAATATATGTATTTTATAGGTAAATATGTAGATGGAGCAGTTTGAGAATTGATAACGAATAATCGGTGGAGTACTTTGAGGATAATTCCAGATGCACTATGGAGCAGAATGGGAACAAAATATTAAGTATTTTTAATTAATAATAATTCCTTGGAGTAACTCGGGAATTAATGTATGAGATTCTTATCTTTTAGAACAAAAGAATGGAGTACTTTGGGAATAACCCGGTCAAAGTCGGTACACCACCTACAAAATAAAGTTATAACTGTGTTTTCTGTTCGGAATAACTACTCGCCGTCCAATATTGAAAAAGCGTCCGTCAGGTTTGCCCTGCATCACCTAGGTAACCAATTTAATTGACTAGGGTTCCCCGGTTCGCCTATGTACGTCTGTTCCACCCCCTTTCGCCCCTTCTAGACTCATTAAGAGCTCAATACAGTTATAGCTATGTTTTTTTGAGGCTTGTATTTTGGTAAATATAAATATCTTAGGAACGACATCGTCAACATCATCTAATAGATTATTGGAATAGGAACAAAATTAAGTCACACATAATCATCAACATGCACTAGCTCTTCCAGATTATTTGGGATTACAGCAGCATTTCGTAGCCATCCAAAATCTCTTTCAGTCAGTATCTCGGTATTCACATAGCCACACAGTTTTGCAATTGCTGAGAAACTGTTTTGCAGTTTGGCCAATACTGATTACTGTTGGGAAACTATAAACAAACAAACAAACGTAATTCACCCCCTTTCTAGCCACATAATCATCATATAGTTAGTTCATAAAATAAAACAAAACCCAATCGGTCAATTCCAGGTAAAATGGATGATGTACTGGATAGTGTTCGCGTTATTCACGTGTACGGAGACGTTCACGGACGTGTTCCTGTCATGGTTCCCGTTCTACTACGAGGTGAAGATAGTGTTGGTGCTGTGGCTGCTGTCGCCGGCAACCAAGGGCTCCTCCATACTGTACAGGAAGTTCGTGCATCCGGCGCTTTGCAGGCGAGAACAGGTGAGAAACTGGATATTTTACTCTTTTCAGTTCAGAGAATCTGTTGTAGGATCCGAATAGCAGAATCAGTGTAGCCAGGTTACTTACTTTCACTGTAATAAAATTTTAATTAAAATAAATCATTAGTTATTTCAATGACAGGCACTTTTTATAATGTTTCATTTTGTAATCAGCTTTCTAAGCTACTGGTAGAATATTGTACTGGTGTATATTAATTTGTGCTGTCATAGCGTGCGAGGTCTATTTCTTCTAGTGAGGACTCTGCCCTCTTCCGAAGCGACGGCTCCAGCTTGCGAAATGACAGATTGACAGTATACAGTACAACATGCAGTTGTCGTATAAGTTGATTACTAGAATGATAAACAGATGTGCGTGCAACTGGTCACTGCCTGGTTCTAAATATTTATACCCAACCAAAGTCAGTTAACTCATATTAACTATGGTATACAAATGTTCCTAATGTCCACTTTTGAACAACGACCATTCCAATATACCATCATAAGTTCATAACAGAAAGTCAGACGTAGGTCGAATATTGTATGAAATAAAACGTTACTTCATTTAGAGACACAAAAGTGCTTTGAACTTTATCATATTGCAATCCAGAGGACAAAATCCACGAAACGTTGTTTTGTCGACCGTGTAAGGCAAGTTGTGGGGTATATCCGTAATCAATACTCACGCGACATTCGCGGTAGTTACGATGTTGTTAGTACACGAATAGATTTTGCTGCCTATCCGTGTAATTTAATCTGTAGCATTGACAATTTTAACACCCACGCGGTGGTGATAAAATTATATTCTATAAGATGAGATTACACTGCAAATTATTGTGTAGCTGATAAGTTTATATGATGTCACGAAATGCAAACAATGTATTTGTTTTCTTTTTTATACTGATTATTGCAAGGCTTCTTACTGGTCATTATCTCAGTTATGTTGATATAATCATAATTATCCGGAATTTTTTGTTGATTGTTATTAAGAAGAAGAAATTTTATTTATTAATATGTCTGGTAGCTTATCGTTCAAACTGATTGGCATAAATGTGTTATTAATACAATTTCATTGTTCCAATTCAATGTCTTTGTGTTTTTATCATCGGGCCGAAGCTTGTGACATTTCAGATAATATTGTACTATGTTGATATTTTATATATTTTAAATTATAAGGAAGCGCAACGCTTTGTTGCAAATTAATATATAAATTGGAATGGGTAAATAATTGCGTAGGTGCTTAAAATCTCAGGCATTTAGAAACGCGTGACTCATAGCATCGTTATAAAACAAATTACTACTTACTTATTTAAATTGTAATGTTTCCATTTTCCAGGAAATAGATGAGTACATAGCGAAGGCCAAAGACCAGGGTTACCACACAGTGCTCAATTTGGGCACCAAAGGCGTCAACTATGCCACAACTGTTATCATGCAGACTGCCATAAAAGTAAGTTTTCACGACCCTGTAATTACCATTGTGGCATGCTTAGTTCTATAACTACGCTCTCATGTAAGATCTGTAGATAAACGAAACGTTTATACAATTTCGACAGTTCTTAAATGAGCCAAATAAGGGTGTCGGTGGGCTTTAACCCTTAACTAAATTACACAGTTACAAGTGTTAATTAGATGTTTAACTTTGTGTTGTTTTCATACCACTTAAAGTTGTCACAGAGCAAATAGGTTAACCAAAGCAACAGTGTGGCATGTTTGATTACAGAGTGTTCAATGTAAATAAGTTAGCAAAACGTAAATTACACCCACAGTGCTAATGTGCACACAGCTTTATATGTTTTTTTTTTGTATTTCCTAAATTGGCCTAATCGCACTTAGCAAGCTAGCCATCCAGTAGCCACCAGTCATCGGGCATGACCACATCAAGACCATGTAATATCTCAACTCTCACATCGATTATATCAAACCACATAGCCGCTTTGTTTAATTTCGTCTTTTTTAATTTTATTAACACGCTTTTTTAATTTCTCCCCTTCCACCCCATCTTTTCCAAATATCCTTTCCATTGCTGCTTCACGCAGAACTTCAATCTGCCGAGTCCTGAGCAAGACAGAGAGGCGCGCGCTAGACAACCGATCAAGGCGCGTGACGTCACCGACGGCTACCACGATACTTACGACGACTTGGAGTACCAACGTTCAGAGATGCCCGGGATTGTGGAGATCGTGGAATTGGACCGAGATGATGAGCAACAAGACTATATCTTAGGAGACGGGGACCCACACGATCCGGATTACGACCCCGATGACACATCAGCCCGCAGCCGAGGCAACCTCATTCGTAAACGTAAAGTTGCCAAAGAAAAAGAAAAACGACCTCGGAGCAAGTCTCGAGGTCGCCGCACCAGATCCCAAGCGGCCATAGATAAAGAAAACAACGAAATTATGGTCGACTGAGTAACGAGTACGAATGAAGCTCAACTGTGATGTTTAGATAGTTTTAGACAACGATTAGGGTAACCCGTTGTTTATAAAGTATCAAGTGTGTCACACTTTTAATAATTAATTTTATAGCTCGAATAGTAGGTATGTTGCGAAATTTCAAATTGACAGCCACCGGTATTGGACATTATTTTGGGGGTTTTGTTAAATAATTTCTCGCGCTGACTGAAAAAGAAGCTGAAACAAGAAGCTTGAAATGTATCAGCTACTTCTCATTTCTTACATGTTATGTGATAAACTTGAGTTAGTTTCCACTGTGTCGGACCGACAAAATGTTATTTTAACACGTTGGATCAGTTTAGTGAACTGGATTATAATATATAAACTATTTAGTGACTAAGTCGTAAGACATTTTATCGCTGACACATCCGACATAGTAGGAACAAGCTTTTTATAGAAATGACTCATTTTGGCATTCTCGAAAACTTCACGAAAATGTCACTTTGAATTGAAATTTATCAGCTACTTCTCATTTCTAACAAGTTGTATGATAAACTTGAGTTCGTTCCCACCGTGTCGGACCGACAAAATGTTATTTGTTTTATCACGTTGGATTAGTTTAACGTAAACTAGGATGTATAAACTGTTCACTGTGACTAGGTCGTAAGACATTTTATTGCTGACACATCCGACATAGTCGGAACAAGCTTTTTAGGAAAATTAATATTGGCTTTCTCGAAAACTGAGCTTTTAGTGGCGAAAATGTCACTTTAAATACTATACAAATATCATGTACGTAGTTGTTTAACCCTTTATAAGGCTCTGTCCATATTTTGGACACCATACTTTTTAAATTTTTGCGGCTGAATGAAACGTCAGTCAAATTCAGTTTTTGTACTCTGTGATTTGACAGTTTGTTAGCAATAACCTTGTGTGTGGTTCCATGCTTTGCCGAATTCCATAAGCCCTAGTAAGGCTCTGGCCAAATAATGGACACCATGTTTAAAAAAAACATTAAAAAACAAAACTCATATTCTTAATAAAGAGGTCCTAGTTATCATATTTATCAATTTTTTATTTCCATACCCTTAGCAGTTTTCTGTGCCTTATAAAGGGTTAACACAGATCGTAGGTCTGAGCTCTATTACCAAAAGATTTTGAGATCTTATAACAAATGTCTAATAATATATAAAATAAAAACAAAAAACATTATCTTTACTACGAGGCTATGCTGGACAAACGCCTCATGTGCAGTTTATTCGGTTTAAAATGGATTATTTCAGGGTTTCTTTGTAATCTGATATACTTTTTGAAACAACTGTTTACTTCTTATTTTTGTTAATAAAAATCAATAGTTAATGTAACTCAAACCAAAGCAGTAATTAAATTCATGTTGCATTTCCTTTTTTTCTCGTTTGTTATATTTTTTTCTCATATCCTACCGATTGTATTGTCTATAAACTTGTCATAAAATCTATATAATATTCTAGTATATTTTTCACACTCTTAATTACTTAAACGCATTTCTTTGTAGGGTAACTGCTATAGTGACTGGCCACTCATAAACAAGGTAATGCAAGTAAGCCCATGAATGTAAAGGACAAAAAAGATTCCTGTATCGTTCGTTCGTTTTAGTTGACATTACCTTGTTTCTACCTCTTTTGGCCAGTTACTATAGCAGTTACTCTACAATGCAAATCAGTCCAGGCATTTCTTGGAAATTGTTATTATATTTTGCTATGCTTAAATTTTCGCGGTTCCTAAACTGTCCTGCACAATCTCATCGACGAGTCGATTTATTTAATATTATTTTACATCGCATGAAGTCTGTAATTAATGACATAATTAGTTTATAAATATATAGATGTGATACACATAGAGAAGGAAAGATACAGGATGCAATGAATTAATGTCAAAAGAAAGAGATAGAAGATTGAATGGCCCACTCGAATTCGAAGTTTCGGCCTGTAATGGGCCACTTAGTCCTCCGTCTTTTTCTATTGACGAAACAGGTAGGCTTGTCAACTGTATGTCTATTAACTCTATACGTAACATATTTGTAAAGAACGCATGTGTTGTGAAACCACCAACGTTGTGTATTGTGTTATTTAGATTTAGTTGTGTGACTGATTTAGTTTTATATTCGATGATTCCTCAATAAATCAATATAGTGTCCTTGCTATTGTTTATTTTTGTGTAAAGCGTACAATATCATCGCTTTAATAGACATTATGACAGCATGCGCTTTGCCTCTCAAAGCTTGTGTCACTGAAGCATTACTGCAGATTCCACGTGAGTATTACTTTTAATTATATATTTAAGCGAAGCCTATTTTTTACCCCTAAAGACTGTAAGTAAATGTAAATCAGTTTATGCAGGAGATTTTTTTTACAATAGATAGAAGAGCTTGAAGCCATCAAGTCATTACACACAAAGCCATCTGCTATAATGTAGGTCTGTACACACATTAACATTTGTAACCTTATAAAAAAAAAATATTATAGCAAGGAAAAAAAAATCAAGAACAAGTTTTATTATTATTATTTTACCACAGGCGCACTGAAAGTGCATACCACGATTATTGAAATATTGTATAATTGATGTTTTTATTTCATCACTTTTCTTCTCTGTTGAGGTCTATTTCCAGTCAAGGCAAATAAAAAAACCTATAAATTATACCATTATGAGCAGTTTCTACTATGCATAAAATTTATATTTTGTAATAAATCCACAGGGCGGAGGCGGGTTGGTACAGCAACTACGCAAGAGTTACAGCCTGTCTGACTTAACGGAATGCGAGCCTCGCGAAGAGAGAGGCAGTGATGAAGCCGACGATGTGCTTCCAGAGCCGCGGCTTATACGACGAGGTGGTAAGAGGTGAGCTCAGCGTGTATACCATGTCAACTGCGTAGCGGTTACTGTCAGCCATACTTGACAGTGCAGCCACGTGAGGAGGGAGGCAGCGATGAAGCCGACGATGTGCTCACAGGGCCGCGACTTATAGGACGAGGTGGTAAGAGGTGAGCTCAGCTTATATATCTTATCAACTGCGCAGCAGTTACTGTCAGTCAGAAAGAGGAAGCGATGAAGCCGACGATATGCTCACAGAGCCGTGACTTACACGACGAGGTGGTAAGAAGTGAGTACAGCTTGTATATCATATCAACTGCGCAGCGGTTACTGTCAATCAGAGAGAGGTAGCGATGAAGCCGACGATGTGCTCACAGGGCCATGACATATATGACGTGGTGGTAAGAGGTGAGCTCAGCTTGTATATCATATCAACTGCGCAGCGGTTACTGTCAGCCAGAGCTGACAGTGCTGCCACGTTAGGAGGGAGGCAGCGATGAAGCCGACGGTGTGCTTATAGAGCCGCGACTTACACGACGAAGTGGTAAGCGGTGAGCTCAGCTTGTTTTTTATTTTTTTTTTTATGTACACAGTAAAATACAAAGAGAGATAGTCATAATTATAATTTTAGTACAAAGGTACTGCTTATTTCTTAAGAAATTTCTTCCAGCTGACCTGCGAAAGGAGAAATGAAAAAGACATGTAGACAATAGTGTATGAAAACAAGAGAAACTATGCGAAGTCTAAACTAAATATTAAATATAACTACACATACAACGAAAAATACACTTAATAAATACATAAAGGTTATATAAACATATATACATAAAAATACTCACAGTTGACAGGAATGTTTCCATTCTTTTACTCGATATCTGAATAGAGAAACAGTTTTTAAATCTCGAATTCTAGGCGTAAGTGAGTTCCACAATCTTACAGCATGGACAGAGAAGAAATAAGAATAGTAGCTAGTTTTATGCGGATGAGATTTAAGGAGGGACGTAAGGTGCGCTCTACAAGATGCGTCGTTAGGGCGAGCGTTAGAAAAACGCTCACGCAGGTAGGAAGGATAAGACGGGTTGTGTAAGATGTTGAAGAGGGGACATAAAGTTCGAGTGTTCCTGCAAAGGCGGATATGGAGCCACTTGAATTCCTTGCGAAGGTGAGAAATAAGGTGGAGAGGTAAGGGAAGGTGGGTCATACTTTCGAAGACCGAAAACAAAGCGAATGCACGAGTTTTGCAAGCGCTCAAGCTTGTTTAATAGCTCCTCAGTAGCACCAAGGTAGCAGGCGTCGGCATAATCTATAATCGGCTGAATAAGTGCTTGTGCCAAAGAAATTTTAGTCTTCAAACACAGGAGACTTTGAAGGCTTTTCAGCGAATGAAACGAGAAATGTACCTTTCGACTGACCTCATTGACCTGAGCACGCCACGAAAGATTGGAGTCAATAATGACACCCAGATCTTTGGAGGTTTCGGTATGGTCAATGCGAACACCATCGTGATATGAAGGCATAAGAGATGTAACATCAGCTACATTGCGAACGAATCTGCTACCTATGAGCATGGCCTGGTATATAATTGGGTTAATTTGTAAACCAAACTACTTAGCCCAAATGCTGATGCAAGCCAGGCCTTGATTCATAGCAGCAATTGCAGAACCCGCGTCAGCTACAGTAAAATTTCGGTAAAACTGTAAGTCTGCGTAGATATGAAAATTGGAGGAGATTACTCTGGTAACAAAGTTTATGAAAATTGAAAAAAGAAGAGGAGATAGAACGCTACCCTGAAGAACACCCTCCTGAGGCTACACCAATCTAACCAATCTAGTCAATGGAGAAGGACTCCTCCAGGAGAACACTGAGAGCGTCCCTGAAGATAAGAACTGAACCATGCTAAAGCGGAAGAAGAGAAATTGATAGATTTGAATACCTACCAAAATGTCGAAATCCACTGAGTTAAAGGCGCTACTAAACTCCAACAATACAAGAACAATAAAGGAGTTATTCTCCATTGCCCAGCGGATGTCGTCAGTTACTTTCAAATGTACTGTAATCGTGAACCGAGCGAAAACCGGATTGAAAGGGGATATTATCGAGTTTGACGCCAAGAAAATGATAATTGTCTATGAACTATGTGCTCAAAAACTTTAGACAAAAATGGGAGAATAGAAACAGGTCTAAAGTGGGTTAATAAAGTAGGATTGTTAGTTTTAGGTAAAGGTATTATGTGAGCCTGTTTCCAAACATGACGGAAATGACCTTGTGGAAAATGAGTGGTTGAAGATGTGAGTGAGAACAGGAAGTAATGAGGAAAGGATAAGAGTTATCATTCTTGAACACAACTTATCATTGCCGACTGCTGAAGAAGTAATCGCATATATTTCTTAGCGTGACTCCTCAGTAACATCGCTAAGCTTAAAGTGAGAACATTGTGGTAACGGCAACCTAGCAAGATTCTCTAGTGTCGCAACTTTGACAGGCGGATCAAGAGAAAAGGGAAAGAGAGAGAAATGCATATTGAGATCATTAAGGTTCACATCCTTACACTGGTTGATGGGTGACTTGTTTATGCCTACAGATTTGAGAAATATCCATACATCGGTAGAACTGCGGTTATTGAGTTGATCGTCAAAATAGCGTCTCTTAGCATCTTGACTAGTGATCTTCGGGGTATCCGTATCCGCGGATATCCGCGGGAGAAAAAAGATCCGTATCCCTATCCGTTACATTTTTGACGGATCTTTTACCTTATTAATTTTTAATACATAGATTCAATTCTATAAGTAGGTGATTAGGATTTCAAACAAATTATGTTTTATTTCTAAAAATCAAATATATAAATAAATGATTATACTAATTAAAAAGTTAAGATCCGTATCCACGGATCTTGACGCCAATGATCCGTATCCAGATCCGTATCCGCGGGTCTACATGTTTATTGATCCACATCACACATGGCACATCACTAATCTTGACACAAATGAATGCAGCGATTACGTAAGGATTTGTAATAAGAGAGATTCAGCTCTGAAGGTCTGCGCTTATATCTGCTCTTAGCTTTATTCCTGCGAGTCATAAGCTCTTTAATTTGTAGCGTTATTCATGGTTATGTCGAACTCTGACACGTCGGATAGGAATATGCTGATCATATAAGTCGAGAAGGTTCTCGACCAGAGGGGGGTCACGTCGAGATCGCCAGCATCACGCTGCCGTATATCATATCTAATGCTCAAGATAAAGGCCTGACAGTTACTTAGTTACCTTTTGAACGCCAGAGCAAAAACGCATGAACTTGCCCTCAACGCCAGGCCACAAATTCACCGCAAATACCTACGAAAAAAATAGGGATTCCAAAACTTCATCGATAATCAACTTTATTTTCATTTTCGTCTTTAATTTCGAAATATAATGTCCTTATAACATTGAAATTTAATTCAACATTACATTTCTTCCTATTAAAGTAATAGTTATACACTATTTACAGACTTGTATAATACCGTAATAACAGATATGAGACTACAATATATTTAAATATAATAACTGTAGGTACAACACTATTCTTGATCTGCTGTCTTCATATTGTGACCATGGCGTGGACGGCCCGCCATTTTAATAACTACTTCGCTTCCGAAATAAGGATGTGGCAACGTAATATCTCGTTTATCGATGTTCTAGTACAATATTATTTTATAATAAATGAAACACGTTTTTTAAATCAGATTTATAATTCCGAATGTAACAGGTACTTAAAAATATATGATTGAAATAGGTTAAGAAGGTAAATAAAAACTATGAAAAAATAGAAAATTTTAATAAAATGTTATACAGTATGTACTATGTATACATGTTTTTAAATATTAAGTTCTATAAACCTGGCATAAAAAGTAACAAATTAAAACAATTAACGATTATATATAATTATCACAATTACCAATCAGTCTTATACTAATAAATCTTTTGAATAATAGAACAAAATTATACAAAATCTACAATGCAACCTGCATTCTGATCATCTAATTCGCTGGGTGCAAAGTGGGTGGTGGGGACAGTGAAATCGATCTCAGCGCGCACCGTGGCTAAAAAAGGAACTTTTGGCAGACTTTATTCCACGAAGTTATAGGTAAATTAATTAATAAATATCCCAAAATAAATCATAAAATCTGTAAATTCGTTCATTTATTTATTTCAAATACTTTTCAGACGTGGCTTAATTCTTTCTTAACCCTGTGCTCTACATAAATTATATCTTAAAAACATTTTCGGAGGGATCATATAGCTTGACGAAACACTATAGGAACTATATACCGAATTACCGAAACAAAACTGAAAAGTCGAGTTCTCTGCACACATATATACATAATAATTAATTGAAATAATAGTATACATATATTAGAAACCTATGAGTGCAGGCTTAGGTATAAGGCGCAATTAATATTTCATAAATATATGTAATATTTAAACATATTATATCGCTTAAACATATACACAAGTAAAAATATCAAAATCATTCTTGATTTTTACTTATTTATGTTAGCGATCAATAGGTTAAATAATACAACAAGCATTTAGTAGGTAACTGTATGCTGATTCATATCTTAATTAAATCGTATGTAAACAAACAACGATCGATATATCAACTTAAAAACTCTGTATAACGGCTGTATCTATTTTTTTACAACAATAATATTCTCAAAAGTAACTTATTTCTGTAAAAAATATGTTTCTTTCGGTCTACAAACACCAATACCAGGCCACACTTACAGATTTCATCGTGATTTTTAATAAGATTAATATTTGCTCAAAATTTTTAAAATAAAAGCAGATAAAAATAACTTACCTCTAAATCAAATTCGTCCAAAGATTCTGTTTCCGAAAATTCTTCGTCATCTGAGACTCCTTCTAATATGCGAAGAAGTTCTTCCGTAGTCATTAAATTCCCACTCATTATAATAGTCACTTAATATAAATCTTGAACTCGATATCACAAGTAAATTAATCATAAATATTATTCATTCACTTCACTAATTTCTGGTCGCCGCGCTTGTGACGTCACGATATTGTCGTCTAGTCGTGACCATGGCGTACAGGGTACTGATAATTCGGGTTGCGTTAGGGATGCGCTTGAGTTGGGATTAGTGAATATCGAAATTCGACCCAACCAAATTTTATTTTTGACTATGTAGCTTATTGAATGATTTTTAAGACTGGTTTTATAAAATTAATGCTGCTTTATCCTAGTACCAAATTATACCTAAAATAATATATTCCAGAGGAAAGTTTCGAATCGATCTTTGATTTGAAATAATGATATTATCCAACATGCGCTACATCACTAGCGGTCACGCAGTTATGACTCTGGCGTGTGAGGACATTCTTTTTTCAGAGTTTATTTCTTTCTTTTTAACGTAAAATTTCTCAATATTTATAATGCAATTTAATTAGTTTTATGGAAATAAATAAATTTTGGACCTTCTATTTTACAGGTATATAAATAAATAGGCATTAAAGTAATGTTTAAATAGTTTATTTCGTGTTTTAATGTACCGCTGTTTTTGTCACATATTTGTGTCGTTGGCGCTCAGGGACAGTTTTCGCTTGTCACGTATTTGTGACCCTGGCGCTCAAAAGGTAGTTATATTTAAAAAAACTTATTAGCAAATAGGCTTGAGTACAATGTAAGAAAAAAAGAAATAAGGCTGGAGAAGCACAAAAGATAGAGACCCTGTCTGACAGAAACTAGCCCTAGGCTTGTAGTAAGTAGGTACAAACCTCAGGATTGACGAACAGAATCGCATCTCAACCCTCACAAAGGCCTGAAATTCAGGTTCTCAAAATGCGAATAGGGAAACGGAAAAATAACGTATGTACTGTTTCAATGTTTGGATGGAACATTGCCTTATACTTCCTGTATTTAGTAGTTTATCAGGCCATCTGAGTGCTTATTAGGCCTTAATTTATTTCCACAGTGGATTCTCCACGCGTCGCAGCGCTTCAGAGTCGAACAGTCGTTCGCCGATGTACTTCCCCGAGGTCGATGTTGATGTTAGACCTCGTCCTAGGACCGACGAACCGGATTTCAGGTTGGTTCTGTTTATTTTTATGAATTACTTGTTTTTGACATCGTTTTCTAGATGATGAATCTTAAATTTATCTGAAATGCTGCTATGCGTCAAGCGTTCGGTAGTCCTCATAAAATATCCAAAAAATACAGCTTTTAAACAGTCATAAAATTATTTGTTACTTGCGGAGATTGTTTTAGCGCAAAATAACTGCGCAAGTAATGTTTGTTTGTTAGATAGAGATATAAGTTATGGTAAGGCCAAGGCAATACCTGCCTTACGCCTGCGCAACTTGCAAGAGACCAGGGGTGTGCCGTCCATAGAGGCAATTAGGCCTAGCCTACCCTACCAACAACGCCAAATGCATTTATTTTAACTATGTTATACAATAATACAAAATATAAAAAAAAGTTAAAGTCCTGTTAAAACTCTTATAGCAACTTGTCGCAGACGCCACGTGACTCACAGTTCGACGGAGCTTGGTACGGTAGGTATGCGCAGGCAAGCACTCGGCTAGCCTACATATCTTTGATAAATTTACGCACACTCGTGTATATTTTCGTGTGTATGAACGGCACACAATAGTGACATGGTTTAAATTAGGGGCGTAACTCCTGCGGCAGGAGCTCGAAACCCATTGGCTGTGTGTAAAGTCAAGATTTAATGAATGAAAAGTATTGAAGACCAGGGTTCCCAATTTTTGGACAATTCCCTGAATTGCGGGGATGTTTCCTTGATGACTTCTAGAGACAATTAAAAAACAGGGTGGTATTGTTGAATTTATACCTTTCAAAAAAAATATAAATTGTAAGGAATAGCAAAAGCTCTATAAAAATAATTAAAAACTTCATAATTTTTATTATATTCCTCATATTTGGGAAATTTTGCTTTGATTTTTGGGGAATTAGGAAAATAAGTTTTGGCAACCCAGCAGGGCTAACATGACAAGCGCGAGAACGCTCTCTTTCTCGATTTGTCGAAATTTGTCTACGATTCTGACATCATCCGTATGCCTATCATGACCGTTATGCTCGAGTAAACTCGAGAAAGGCACTTTGACAGTTCTTTATCTCGCGACGAGAGACCGATGTAGCAAATGATTAAAAACAAATCATTTTTATTTTAGCAACATCGGCTCATTCATTAAATTTTACGCATGGAATTAGTATGTACTATAATGATTTTACATCCACCTCTATTAATTTATGTTGTAATTTTTTGTTACCGACTTTTTTTATTGAAATTTAATCTTTTGCTATGGCATGCCGAAATTAAAATACAAAATGACGGAAATGAAAATGAGCGAGCCATTTTTGTTAGGGGAAAAATCTGTGGGTTCGCGTCACTCATATGATAACCGCGTCACCAACATACTTACCACGTCACCGACATAGTAGCGCATCACCGACATACGAACGGCAACCCTTGAATATGCAATCTGCGTCACCAACATGTTAACCGAGTCACAGACATGCTCAATGAGTCATCAACATGCTCAATGCGTCACCAACACGCTAACCGAGTCACCGACATGCTAACAGCGTGCCCGATCTGCTAGCAGTGTGCCCGACCTGCTGGCAGCGTCACCGACATGCTAACAGCGTCACCGACATGCTAACAGCGAGCCCGACCTGCTAGCAGCGTCACCAAAATGCTAGCAGATTTACGAAATGCCAATCGACTTACGCCGTGATAACCGCGTCACCGACATTCTGAAAGCACTCGTTGACATGCAATCTGCGTTACCAACATGCACACCGCGTCACCGACATGCAGACTGCGTCACCAACATGCTACCCAAGTCACCGACATGCTAATGTAATATGTGCATCAGACTGGCGTCGCTCAGCGGCCTGTGTACGTACATTTATACGCATATATATACTTATATATGTTATTCCAAAGTTTTAAGTTTTCATTTCTGTCACCAGTCCATTTGAATGCCATATTTTTTTGTATTATAATTTTGTCTACTCTTCTCGTCGTCAAAATCGAGGACGACTAAATGACAGAAGAATCGAAGATTATCTCGTGTTGAATTGTCAAAATTCGAGATAACTTAGGTGCCATGTTAGGGTTTGTCGAGAAAACATCGAGTTTGACAGAACGAATCGAGTATTTTGTATGGCAGCGCTGTCAGAAAACGAGAAAATTGACAGAAATAGACAAGAATTACTCACGCGAGAGTGAGTAAATGTCGCGTGTGTCATGTTAGCCCTGCAGGACTTTATTATCCGGCAAAATTTGGTAGACCCTTTTGTGGAAGAACACGGTATGACAATGATACAATTTTAATTGGTAGTGTTTGTTTCATGTGACAGTGACACGCAATGTAAGTCCGATCTTGAATGTTTTGCATATATAAATATTATTTGTTGTTTACCTAAGAATGGTGTTCTGTTGTGAAGTTTGCGCCGATAATGTGTTGGTTAGGTTAGGTTAGTCGCACTTGTCGTTTAATGATAAGATTCAAGTTGTGTCTAAAGGTAGATGTGTGCCCGAATTACGAGAATTAATCCAAAAATATGATAATTCATGACTTCGGATATCTTGCAAGTGACGTGTTCTGTAATTATCACCCACCCACTAGGTTATGATATTTGAGGTGGCCGAATCTTTCTTCTATTTGCATCGTCAGAAAATCGAGTTTTGAACCTTGAATAATGTGGTGAGTTCTTGTATTTAACTTTTATTTTTACAGGATTACTTTCAATGTTTTTTTTTTATTTTTATTAGTCAATAATGACTACTTTGAGGGTCATCATATGTAGAGCGACGCTGCGATGTTGCGCGAATTAGTTTTTTGTTTTGTGTCAGTATGCGTGGCCTACCCTCTGTGGAGAACCACTGCACGCCACTGCAAGAGACTGTTAGCTCGGGGTGCAATAAAAATAAAAGAGTGGAACGTATGCCGAACGTAGAGCTATGCGAGACACAATGGCTTTTTAATTGTTTCTGTAATTACATAATCAGCCTATAATGTTCCCACTACTGGGACACAGGCCTCCTCTCTGTGAGAGGGAGCGCGCCGTAATCCACCACGCGGGCCCAGTACGGGTTGGTAGATGTCACATGCCTTCGAACTTTTGGTTCTAGGACATGCCGGTTTCCTCACGATGTTTTCCTTCACCGTTTTGATAGCAGTTATGACCAGATGAAATAATTTACGCAAAGATAAGCGCCTGTCCGGGTTTGAACCTACGACCTACAACTCGTAAAGTCGCGGCCGTTACCACTGGGCCAACACTGTACTCCGTTTCTGTAATTACCGGCATACAAAAGGTCACACGAGGCTTGGCTATATTGCCGTCTGATCTAACAATATTATAACTTCCCTGATAAACGGTTAATAATTAATAATAATTATTATTAACTGCCTTGTTGGTCTAGTGGTCGGAAGCGCTACTGCTGAGCATGAGGTCCGATTCCCAGATCGGGCAAAGTGTTATTGGATTTTTCCATTAGTAATTTCTCAATAGCAGCCCGGGTTCTGGATTTGTGCCCGGTTGATGGCAATAGGTCAATTAAATGTGTGTAATAATAAGTTGGAAAGTTGCAGACAAATGTATGATGTGGACATACAGAACCTTCAGAAGGAATTATTGAGCAGGGAAAATTCATTAAAGGAAATCTTTTGTAAGTATGAGTCTAGTCAACAAATGTTAAGTGAGCGCTTACAAGGGGCATGTGAGTTGGTGGACCTGGTGAATCACAATGCAGTGATGTGTGAGTCACTGACTAATAATCTCACCTGTAATTGTGCTCCCACTCTGCCATCTCTCTTGTCACCTACAGCTTTACCCATCTTAACTCATACATTAGAAACCGTCAACCCCACTCAAAGTAATGTTTTGGTCTATTCAGATAGAATAGGTTCAGGTTTTGGATCATTGTTAAATAATCGCTCTAAACATACTATAGTTAACTGTTGTTACCATAACCTGCATTTTAATGAGCTTGTTTATAAAATAAAACACACACAAATGAATGAGCAGACTACTGTCGTTCTTCTAATTGGAAATAGTCTGAGTTTAAATAAAAGGGACATAGTTAATGGTGTCGATACCCTACTTAAATTAAAATTAGGTAAATTAATACTATGTGCATTGCCGTATTCAGATAATTTGCATGATGAAGAAAACAATTACATTTATAGTTTAAACAACTTAATGCATATTTTGACATGTCGTCATAGTGACCGTTTATTGTATTTTGATACTAACAATTTTGTTAGAGATTTTGTTTTAACTCGGGAACATATGTTTCTTCCCAAGAAAAGTCAACATGTATTGGCTACTTTGTTAGCTTACTGTATACACGCAGTTATTAATAATTTAACTGAGACTAGGTTAAGTGACGAAACAGTATTATCTAGTACTTCTAATGATACTGTGATAGATTCTTTAAACTTTTAGACTCGACAAAAGAGAAGCATAACAAGAATATTTTACTGTATCACCAAAATATAAATCGTTTCTCTGGCAAAATCCTAGACGTGGAATTGTTAATAGATAAATATCATATGGATATCTTATGTTTTTGTGAAACCTGGTTAAGACCGGATAGGATGTTGTTTAATGTAAATAATTTTTCAGTTGCCAGTGCGTACAACAGGTCCTCAATAGGGGGTGGTACCTTGATATTATGTAAAAGTATTTTCAGACATAAGGAAAGGAAGGATATCACTGCTTGCTCTGTTGATCGCTTATGTGAGGTAGCATGTGCAGAGGTTGAAGGCCATACTTTCTTATGTGTTTATAGACCACCGGCATCAAACTTGTCATCATTTTTAATAATTATGGAAGAAATACTAGGCAAACTTTTTAAAGATAATAAGTTCGTTTTTGTTTGTGGTGACCTAAATATTGATCTATTAGTTAATTCGGTGGATAAAAGTAAGCTTATATCATTGTTTAAATCATTCAATTTAAAGTGTATATTTAAAGAAGCAACTAGAATAACAGCAACCTCAGCTTCGTGCATAGACAATGTATATACTAATTGTAAAATAAAAGATTCTTCCATAATTAGTGGCGTCAGGTCTGACCATACTGGTCAACTTGTATCATTTGACCTAGATAAAAAGTTACACATAGATAAAACCATTCAGTTAAGACACCTCACTAAAAATAAATTGAAAATGTTTAATAATAATGTTCTTAGTAATCTTTCAACAGCTAGTTTTGATTCACAAGACCCCAATATAAACTATCGTACATTATTTTCTTCAGTTTGCCAAGAATTCAATAAAGCCTGTCCTGTGAAAAAAGTCGCAATCAATACTAAACCAAAATTTAATGAATGGGCCACTGCTGGCATTAGAAAAAGCAGAGATATTTTATATAATTTGTACTACGAGAAATCATTGACTTCTGATCAAGCCCTTCATAATTATGTCAGAAATTATTCTAAGATATTCAAAAGAGTCTGCGCTCAAGCTAAATCTAAATTAATAAGTAACAAAATTAGTATGTCTAACAATAAAATAAAAGCTGTGTGGCAGGTAATCAACAAAGAAACTGGAAACACAAAACAGCGAGATCAAAATGAATTGTCTTTAAAAATTAATAATGAAACCATTACAGATAAGTTAAAAGTTGCTGAGACACTAGAAAATTTCTTTACCGAAATCCCAATAGAGGTTACGAAATCTCTTCCCTCATCACCTATTTTAGCTGAATCTCTTCTCAAACAACACTTCTCTAAGGACATTCCAAGTTTTGAATTCAAGCCCATTTCTATTGTCACTATTAAGAGGGCATTTAAAAGTCTTAACATAAAGAAAACTGAAGACTTATGGGGGATTTCCGTTAAGGTTCTTGGAGATATCATTGACACAATAGCCCCTGTCCTAACAGGCATATTTAATCAATGTTTAGACAGCGGTACGTTTCCTGATTTAATGAAACATAGTAAAGTAGTACCAATTTTCAAATCGGGTAGTAAGAGTGATCCCTCTAATTATAGACCTATATCTGTGCTACCAGCATTGAGTAAAATATATGAAAAAATCATGCTAGACCAGATGCTGTCACATTTCAATTCTAATGGGATTTTACATAGTCGCCAGTTTGGTTTCACGAAAGGTAGGTCGACGACTGACGCAGGAGTAAAACTCATCAGTCACATTTTGGAATCCTGGGAGAAATCCCAGGATGCCATTGGCATTTTCTGTGACCTCTCAAAAGCGTTTGACTGCGTTGACCACAATACACTGACCTGTAAATTACACCACTACGGAATTCGTGGACAAGCTGCTGATCTTGTTCTGTCCTATCTATCAAACAGGCAGCAAAAAGTAAACGTTAACGGGGCGACGTCCTCGGGGTCTCTAGTAAAGATGGGCGTGCCCCAAGGTTCAATTCTTGGCCCTTTCCTTTTTCTAGTTTATATTAATGATCTTCCTTACATGATGGCAAACTTATCGGATATAATTCTATTCGCTGACGATACTTCTCTTATTTTTAAAATAGATAGAAAAAATCCGGATGTCTTACACGTCAATGATAGTCTGGATATTCTTTCGAAATGGTTCGCAGCTAATAATCTCTTACTTAATGCGAACAAAACAAAATGTATAAAGTTCTCACTACCAAATGTACCCCAAGTGGATCTAAATTTAAAACTTGATGGCAAGAGACTAGATGCTATTACAGAAACTATATTTCTAGGAATTACTCTAGATTCAAAATTACAATGGGGAGCCCACATTAGAGCTCTTTCAGGTAGATTAAGTTCAGCTGCATATGCAGTAAGAAAAATTAGACAGTTGACTGATATAGCCACAGCTAGGTTAGTATACTTTGCTTATTTCCACAGTATTATGTCTTATGGCGTTCTGCTGTGGGGATCGGCAGCTGATGTAGATTCAATTTTTATCTTACAAAAGAGGGCAATCCGCGCAGTATATAGAATGGGTCCTCGTGAGTCCCTTAGAAACAAATTCAAAGAAATTAATGTACTTACTCTGCCTTCTCTTTATATCTTAGAAAGTATTTTGTATGTTCGCAAGAACTTATGTCTTTTCAAAACAAGAAGTGATTTCCATAATATAAATACACGTAGTAAACATGAAATTGTGATACCCAAATTTAGATTAACAAAAACAAGCAAATCATTTGTTATTAACAGTATCCGCTTTTATAACAAGTTGCCAAAGTCAGTTACAGAACTTAGCGATGGTAAGTTCAAAACCCACATCAAACGTGTCCTTATCAAAAACGCATATTACAAGATTAAAGACTACGTTGAAGACAAGGAAGTTTGGCAATAATTCCTTCTGCACATGTGGCTTCCCTGGTACACCAGAAACGGCATAACTATGGAAATATCTATTAACTGCTCCCAAATTACGATGTTTATTATTATTATTTTTTAGACATACATTTTTGACATTATATTTTCACTATTTGACATTATATACCTACAATTTATATTTCAGACTTAATATTATTAATATTATTTTACATGGATCCTTGTGTACGTTGTGAATGTGAGAACGTTGTAGGCTTAATAGACTAGATCTTTTTTTCTTTAGACCGTTTCCTTTTCTCTTTTTTTTTTTGTTAAGTACTTTTCGACAGGCCTACACTGTTCTCCCATACTTAATTTGTGTAATTTGAAAACATTGTAAAAGCCAATTATTTTTAAAAGAGTAACCGTGGAGTTTCTTGCCGGCTCTTCTCCATAGGAAACAACCAATTGGAACCGTGCACCTAGCTTCTGACGTTTCGTAAGTGCCCATGTAGGTTTATGTGAAATAAAAATATTTTGATTTTGATTTTGATTTTAGGCTCGCCCTCTATTACATGGGACTTAAACATAACTGGCTAAATGCGGGTGTACTATAGGTGCACCTGTGCCTAACCCCTCGGGGATTACAGGCGTTATGTTATGTAATTAAACTAGAGAGGAGTATCGTCGCGGTGGAGTCCGTGGAAGCGAGTGGTCATCGGGCGGAGCCGTGTCGCCGTCACGGCGCGCCTTCGGTCAGTGGCTCGTGTTAGGGGCGCTTGCCGCTTGCCGTTGATCACGCCGCCTGTGCGCAAGCAGACCGCGCACTAGGTGTTGGCTTCATTCCCAACAAGCCTTATCAGAGTCATTGGCACTCTAATAAAGCAAAGCTTGTCAATCTATGGTCCGTTCCACACTTTTCAGCACCTATCAATCACCTGTTTAATCAATAATTCTTACATTCCAGTCACATAAAATCATCGGAGGACATAAGCTCGGGCTACTCGAGTGCAGACAACAGTGCTTCCCTGACGCGCACGGCTTCCTTAGGAGCCGGCGCACGCGCACGTGGTCGGTCTTCTCGAACTACCGTCACTCCCATCAAACGACCGCAAGCCGCTGAGGTCTGGTAATATTGAATATAAACTTTGCTGACAAGGTGTGGGCGTAGCTGTTGGAAAACGATTTTTTTGACTACTCACCAAATACATAATTGAAAAAGTTATTCTTGAAGTTTCTGATTTTCATGATGACGATGGCATGACGTGATAACTTTGTTTGAACGTCGATACACGAAATCAAAAAGTGAACCAAATGAACAGCCATATTATTGTTATGTATTCACACTGTAACAACGAGTAACATTAATAAGCAAGATTTCATTTTCTTTGAATATTTACACCGTCAATAATACGAATTATCTTACATCAAGACTGGATTTGTGCCCGGTTGATGGCAATAGGCTCGCCCCTTATAACATGGGACTTAAACATAACTGGCGAAATGTATTATAGATACAACTCTGACTAATCGTTGGGGTAATTCAGGCGTGACGTTATTTTAATCTTGCATCAACGTTTTCCATCAAACGATGTAACAATGTGTTCATTGCCGTGACTGCCGCTTTGTTCCGGTTGGTTTGTTATTTTGACACTGTCCAGAATAACTTAATCAATTATATGGAGAGTAATGTATGAAAACTTATGAGGGAATTATTTATTGCACAAACAAACCAATGGCTACGCTCAAGCGCCAAAGCAACAGATTGCATAATTTACAGACACTTGACTTAGTACAAAATGTTCTAAAATGAGTAACCGAAAGGTTTGAGGTGAGGTCGAAAATCTCTGTATGGTATGTAATCTTAAAAATCTAGTAGCCCTAGTTCATGAAGAAAATTAAAAAAAGAAATACTTGCCGGTTTCAATATGATTTCTACTAGTAAATTAAGATAAATATCATCATCTGTCTAGCCGGTCGGCTTCCATTCTAACTGGGTGTAACTGAACACCAATATTTTACACGGAGCGTCTGCCTATCTGACCTCCACAACCCAGCTACTGGGTAATACTCCTTGGTAAGACTGGTTGTCAAGACTTTCGGGCTACTGACGACCTGTAACGGCTGCCAGACCCACGAGTGACAGCTGAGACCAACGGCCAAACGTGCTCTCCGAGGCACAGAGGGGTCTTTGTATGTAAAGATGGTCACCCATCCACGGACCAACCGCGGTAATCGTAGCTTAACCTGACCCTTCGACCCGTACGGCTGTTATTACTTAGCCACAACTCACAAGCCCTTCAAATTAATAATAGTATATATTTTGTCAAAATTATATTAAGTTTGCGATTTAATAAACGAGCACTAATCGCTAGTTTGTGCCTACATAAAATTATGTAATACTCGTTTTAATTTTAACATTTGTTATGGCCTTGGGAGGCCGAATTTAGATTAAGTGATTTGGTAATATTACTATGGCTTACTGTAATGTTATGTTGAGCGTTTAAAAATAAAGGCAGGGTGTTTCGTTTTGATTGTTAAATTCATGGTCTAGTAATGATGTTGAAACTGACATGTATGAACGCAATATACAAAGTTTTTTCAATTAAATAAAAAATAAAATATAACCCAAAACGCCCAAAAATGTACCTGATTTTGGACAGTCAATTCTAAAGTTTTTTAAATAAAAGGAATCATGAATTATCTTCTGAACTAGGGCAACTATAATTTTAAATACTTTAAATTATTGTTGTAATTATTTCCATTCACATCAAAATTACTGTTTAATACTTTGTGAATATATCTGTGGGTGGAATAGTTACAGTAATAACTAAATTTATGTCACGTTCCTTACACTTATTTTTATTATAAATATTTTATTCGAATATTGTACTATCAAAGATTCTATGGGGATCCATTTATATAGGGTATTCTGCAGACAACTAAGTTCTTTCACACTATCATAAAATTACTATATTCTAATTGTTAAAAATGTAGATGTGAAGCTTTAAATGTCACGTTAGATAAAATTATGAGCTACAAACTACCCTACATAAATGTTTTTTAGAGTTTTGGTGTACCAGGGTATAATTGGTGCTGGGTCTTGCTTGAAGCCAGAACATTATTATGAAGTGTGTGAAAATCTATTAAATATCGGCTATTTGACTGAACAAATATATCTTTAAATGAAAGAATGATGTCTTTTCGACGGCTAGGTATGTGTAAAAGCTCAAATGTAGAAAATGACATACCTACCTTATAATGTTATTGCTATTCGGCTTCAAAGTGTTATAAATGGTTTGTGTAAGATAAGAATATAAAGAAAAGTAAAGTATTATGCTAGTACTAGTTAAACAGATTGGCTTATTAAATAAGGAAATTCCTTCATATTCAAATAATTTTGGACTCTGTTGTGATTTCACTTTATTGAGGTTTAATAGAACAGTTTTTTTTTATTGCATGAGTAAAAGTTGCTCTCACAATGGTTACACCAGTATATCACTACAATCACAATGTTTTGCCAATAAGTCTGTTTATTGCATTTATTAGCTTATATTATTTTGTGTTTGGGTTTTCTTTATGTTGATATAGACTTAAGAACTTTTTATTTAAAGGAAAGCGAAGTAATCATCGAGGAGCTACAGGACGACGATACTTTTGAATATTCGAATATGCCCGCTCTTATTAATGCCCCGTCCCCCATCTTCTTATCCCACACACAACCCCCCTTTATATACCAATACGTTGGAGACCAAGTAAAGATTCTCCAAGTGCTAGGTAATTTCCCCTTCAATGCAAGTGTTAATAATCAAACTGATAACCATACAGATCACTGGGACCAAAAAGAAGGCACTTCTGAAGAAACTAAATTAATTCGTTTAGTAGATAAAGATAAAGAAAATACTACAGATGATTCTATAACAAGAGAAGATATTAAAAATAAAGAAAGTTATATTGTATCCGACATTCCCGTTGCAAGTCAACAAAATGACAATAATGATGACCAATCTAGTGCAAACAATGAAGATATCGTTTTTGAAGCTGCCCTAGATAATACAGATACAGAAACGGTTGAGACTGTCACAAAAGAAGCAGTTACTGTAGTGTTAGACGAACGCACTGATACTACGAGTCTTGATACCATAAACGATAACGACTCTGCCGAAAGCGATGACGAAGCGTCTTTTGGAACACCTGAAGATTCCCCTAAAAGTAAAAGAAAATCCCCAAAAGGTAAATACGGTAAAGCAAAGGCGCCGCCACCACCACCTAAAGTAGATACAGATGACGTCACAATAGATAATAAAGAAGCTTGTAAACTAGCGACAGATACAAGTCTGAAAAGTACGACACCCCAAGAAAGCTTGAATGATATCGTAAATAAATTGCCAAATGCTGGCGGTATTAAAGAATCTGGTTTACCAAGAAGTCTTCAAGTTGTTAATCCTATAGCTGAAAACAAAAACCGGCATAAATCTAAATCACCAGCGCGCATTCCGAAAGGCAGCAGTTCAGGGTTAGGGAAATTGTTACAATTGCCAGGTAAACTTGCTTTTTGGCACAAGAGTGAAGAGAAACCAAAGTCAGATGACACTTCAACCTCATCAACAGATGATCATAGTAGAAGATCATCTACGAATGAAAATGAACCTGATGGCTTTCAAAGCTGTACTGAATTAAACACTCTCGATGCAGACGAGATAAAAGTACAAGATACCAATGCAGTATCTCAAGTACAAAAATCTGATGATCAACTTAGTATCATAGATGCGTCCGAATTAGGTGACGAAGATATATCTCAAGATATAATCGAAAAGAGTGATGCTCTGCAGAAACTCATTGATGCAAAAATTGCTGGTCATCCAGAATATAAGTTTATATCATTGCATGACGAAGCGCCGACTTCGTCAAAGAGCACAGATGTGTAGGAGGCTTTCCCAAAATCCCAAGCCCGCTTTTACTTGCAGCTGAAGTTAGGCAAAACAGTATGTTTATTTTAGTTTCGTTTTGCGAGTGTTATTGACAATAATTATGACGTGCATGATTTTAATTTGATCGCCTATCTTTAACAGACTTCATTCACTAATACGTTTTATCTGAAGATAATGTTATCAACGTTTCTTTGTTTCAAATTATTTGCTTTGCATTTTATAATGTGTGCTGTGTCGTATTCTATTGTATTTATGTTTATTTTAATCAATGTTTTTCTTCCCTTATCCTATGTAATCCTAATCACTGACAACCTAAGCCAATTTATAACTGTATATTTTATGGTTGCACTTTTTTTGTAAAAGTTACATGGACTGAATAATAATTATTAAAAATGCCACCATACAACTATAACCGAGTAGTGTGCTTATGCTTTTTTGGGTTAGTTTTCAAATTACTCCTTTTATTTTCAGGCAATGCTGACGGCCTCTGCTACCAATACCTTACCTCGCGCAAAAAAAACTAATAAAAGGAAAACACAGTAGATCTTACCCAAATGACTATATATTATTAATCCTTTCAGTCGAGCTTCGTGCAAGAACGATTTATGCTCTCTATATTCTGGAATATGATCTTATAATTTTATTTTACTCTGCTACAGTTGAAAGATTATGTGCAGCTATTAGGGAGCATAATTTTCCGATCTTCCGCGCTATCGGAAGCAATGTCATACATTTATGTTTATTATGTCTATCATTGGCCTTAAAATTAGACCTGCATGCAAACTCACTTAGGTGTTAATTTCAGAAGACGGAGATTTTAGAAAAAATATGAAGGTAAGGCGCCATCTCCACGGACGAGAGACTTGCGGTGATAGTCACGCTGTGCCCTCAAATGATCGCCGTGTGGAGACTGATTTATAGAGTTTCTATTGAATTTGATGGCGCAGCGAGACTATCGCCGCGATTGTCTCGCCCGTGGAGATGGCGTCATTGGACAAATTTATATAAGACCGGTCTAGAGGACGAGGTCAAACATTGGATAAGTAGTAAGCAGAGCGATTGATAACTCCGCGCCCTAATTACATGCACATGCTACATTTTATGGACTTGATCTAGATATAAAGACTTGAACATATTTTTGACCTTTATAGGCATCTAATTTAACCTCTTCTAATTAGACAAGACTGCAAACGTATCAAATAAATACGTAGTCTTTTAATAGTAGGACTTTATTTCAATTGAATACTTGCTGATCTCGGCATTATTATCAGCTCAGTCTTTGTGAGCTGATTATTTATTTGTAAAAGTAAACGATGGCTATCCATCTTATTTATTATATTAGGCATTAAATGCGTGATTGTTTTTATTTTATTGATATTTTTATGAGAACATAATTCTCAATAATGCTCCTTTTAAAACTCAATGCCAGTATTTGTATTAGTTTTGCATGGCTATGTCATTCATTATAAATGTTTCAAAGTGATCATAATAAAATTAAGTTAGTCAAAAATTGCCGCATTCTCAATCCAACCATCGAGAGCCCGTAAGGCTAATACCTAATTTGCTATAAATAGATACTAGAATTCATAAGCATTGATATCCAAATAATATTTTAATAGAATGTTCGCGGACTCATTATTGGTAATTTATAATTTTAGCCAAAAATTGCCAAATTGACACTAAACGACTCAATAATTAGCAGAAGTGATTTTGTATTAGTCATATTTATTATAGAATTAGTTTAAAGAAAGATAAAACTAGTCGTTAATAATGAATTTAATAAGTTCATAGCTTCAGTGAGGCTTCATATCGGAATTGTGAGTACACCAAGGGAGATGTTGGAAGGGGCATAATAAATTTTATAAAATACGTCATTACCAAATCACAACACAACAAAATAATGCTAAAGCCTGTTTCTATGTTCGCTTACTTTACTGCAGATGTATTGTTTTGTGATATAAGTAGCCCTGGTTTTGTGATACCGAATTTGAGCTCATATACATCAGGAAAGCTAGATAAGAATGGTACAGCAATTGCAAAATATGTGGGGTATTGAATAATAATATGTTTCGAGTATTTACCCATTCTTTTCCCCCCAGAATTTTAAGTTCCTTTTACCTTTACTTCATAATTAGGTAATGTAAATTATATGTAATCAATATTAAGTAGCTAATAACACTAATATCTGATTGCAGTATTTATAATACAATAATGTAAACTATTCTAAACGATTTGCAATGCAGTTAACAATTTGTTTGTATTACCTTTTCAATGGAATGTTACTGCGTTTTGTATTAATTTGATGTTACCCTATAATTTTGTTACCTCGTTACATTAAAGTGTACATTCATTTACTAGTTGACTGTCACAATTTGCATTATAATTTGTGTTTGAGTTTATTGAAATAAATGACTATCATATTATACATGTTTCTTTATTTCTATTCTAATATTACATGATCATTCGGCGCCTCCAGTTCTTATCTGTAATGATTCATATATGAAATTACCATAATCACATTTGTAAACACTTTTTAATAGTTGTTCTCTCAGCAGATTTAAAGATTCATCATCCCACTTTTTGATGTAGTGCAGCAATGAAAATAATTTGTAATAGCCACTTCCATGAATGTCAACATCAGATATTACAAGCTTGGGCAGATTTTCTATGATCTCTAACAACTTTGGTCTAACAACCATGTTGAAGGTTCTATTATTCCGAACAGCAAACTTATGGATTATATCTATTGTTTGCAATGTTACTGTCTCTTCCAACAAAATGTCTGGCAAGTTTTTGAGCCAACTATGGTAAGCATCACTTTCTTGAAAGTGGACCAGCTTGTCATTCAGAGCAATTTTACATAAAAGACTAAAGATCTTCTGCCTGAATGAGCTAGACATGTCCTTATTAAAATATGCCCAAATAATCTTCCTGAACAAATCATCCATAACTGATAGAGTTTTGGTCCAATTATTCACTTCATTTGAAAATATTGTATGCAAGATTTTGATGATAACATCATTGATTTCAGCTTGAGTGTTCTTGTTAAAAGTTTTTTCTATATAATTCAGTACAGCCATCATGTCTTTGTTTTGGTTTTTCACATTTATGTTAGGATTCAGAACAATGAACAATTGACATATTTCCAAGTTCTGTGTGATTAATTTGGGATCAGTGATAGCGTTTTCCAATAGTGCATTTGCATTTCTTTGTTTTGTTCGCATATTAGTTACATAAGGAAACGCATTGACAAAATGTTGTAAATATGGCTGGCGGTACTTTTGCGAAAATGTGTTTTGAATGTTAGAGCTTGGGTTCTTCATATTGAAATGCTTTACAAGCAACCATATCAAGGAAATAACCTCAAGGGTGTGCTTCAGTAATGAAGCTGCATCTTCATTGATAACAGTTTCAGTATTTTTCTCTGCACTTACATTAGGACATACTTCCAGCCATGTTTCAAATAGTAAAGGCATTAGAGTGTCAGTATATTCCCTGAATTTATCTACTTCATCTAATGGCACCGCACCTTGCAAGTTTTTTGATGAGAAGCAAGACAGTTGACAATTTTCAGTATAAATTGGGTTAAACAAGGAATAGTGGTTCATTTTAGAGTAGTCAAAATTCTTGGTGGTCTCAACAGCTGGTCTTCTGAATTCTTGAATGTTATTGTATTTTACAAACTTATGTAGGTAGTCTTTAAGGCGGTGCAATACTTTGACTCTCCATTTCACACTGGTGATTTGGCTTCCCAAGTTAACAGTCAGAGTTCTTCCAGGCTTCGAATCAACACGTAACTTGGAAATCATGTCAAGAAAGTTAGGTATGATTTTATGGAAATCTTGAGCTACTTTTGTAGGTGTGCACACAAGGAGAGTATCCAGAAACAGAAGGGAATCCTCTTGTATTCTACCATCAATATGTGTCATGGCACTTCTTAAATATGTGCACAAGATGTCAAAGAATGGATCTATTCTTTCAATATTTGCCTTTGACAGCATAGAATGTAGTGTCTTGAGGGATTCATGGCGAACCTGAAATGTAAAATTTATTAGTTTTAAGGTCATTTATCAATACATAAATCTGTGAGAATAAAACCACAGAGTAGAAAATAAACAAAATAGAAAGGAAGAAGACAAGTGTCAGCATTCCTATATGGGGTCAATTGTGGACGATTTTTATGAGTTACTTACGACTTTCTCAATATTTAGAACCAAAGGTGTAATTCCATGAACAAGTTCTCCAAGATTGAGTTCCAACATTTCAGGATGAGCTTCAATGAGTTCCTTTAGTCCATTAAGGGCATCAGTTCTGGAGTGAGTGTTGAAATGATTGAGACGGGACAACAGTTCCTTTATATTCAGTTTCCTTGCAGACAATGCTTCAGTTTCACCATGCTTCTTCAGCTGTTCCCTAATCACTATCTTCTTTATTTTGAAATTTGTTTTCGTCACATTTGTGCCTTTGGGGAGTTCTTTATTTTTTGCTTTTAGTTTTGTTTTAGATTTCTCTGATTTGAGAAATTTCTGGCGGCGTGTTGCTCCTGTTTGAGGCATTTTAAATAATATTGATTTTGTCGTCTTCAAAACATAACCTATAAACCCGCCCTTGCTGACAACTTGCTGATATTGACAGTTAGAGATGGGTGGCATAGTATAAATCATAGTTTCAATAACTATGTATTGGCGTACCTTAAATATGGTATTGGTTTCCATAGCAACTATGTATTGCGTGAAACTATTTATTGGTTTGATACGCGATAACAAATTACCGAGTACTAGCGCAACAATCGATTGATGCCCGATACGGCCCGCGAGTGGACTGAGCCGAGCGCTGCCGACATAATAGGAACTGGAACTCAAGGCTGAACTATTTTGTAGGCAATCCTAAACTTGCACCCCAATTGCGTAACACACTATTAATCAAAATCTGAATGATTTTGAATTATATTGCTAATCCATTGCTTCTTAAGGGCGTGCCGAGGATTTTGTGAAATGAGTGCATTCGTTTGTAAATAATTATTGAAATAAAACAAGTTTCACATTTATATTTTCTTCTATTCAATGACACAAACAAAACGTTGCTAGGCACCACATTAAAACAGCGCACGCAGGCGCGAACAAGTCAACAACCACAAATTATAGTTTGCTTTCAATGAACTCTTAAATAGTTTTCTAACACCCTCCCTCAATGAAAGCAAACTAACAAACTTACCCAAACAATACAAAAAAAAAAAAATAAAAAAAATATATCAAGAAATCAACAAACAAAACAAGTGTTTCTAACAACTAAAACTTACTGTCCTTGAGCCATAGACTACTTAGTTTGAACTAAATTTAAATTCGAACAAATTTCTTCAAATACACCCCTGTTCAAAGGCTTAGTACAAACATCAGCTAATTGATTGCTAGAGTTTATATAAATCAAGCTAACTATACCTTTGCTGACTTTATCCCGCACAAAATGCATCTTTAAATCGATATGTTTTAACCGTTTATGATGTTCAGGATTTTTAGCAACATGAATAGCGGATTGGTTGTCAACATACACTTTGAAACTATCACAACTTAACCCTAATTCCCTCAGTAAATTTCTTATCCAACATCCCTCAGTTATTCCTTTACCTAACGCAACATATTCTGATTCAGTGGATGATAAAGCGACACACTGTTGTTTAACACTACACCAAGACACTGTACACCCATACACTTTCAATATACATCCCGATGTAGATTTTCTATCATCTTGATCTCCAGCCCAATCTGCATCGGTATATGCTATAAGCTCTTTTCCACCTCTTCTGAATATTAACTTAAAATCTAAAGTTCCCTTAATGTAACGCAGGACACGCTTTAGTGCATTCCAAAGTTGTTCACTTGGATATGCTTGGTATCTACTAAGATAGCTAATCGCATAGCATAGGTCAGGCCGTGTCCCCAGTGAAGCATACATGAGACTTCCTATTAAAGCTCTGCATCTGTTCTCCAAATTCTTGTCTTCTGACTTTCCTTTCTTTAAATCCGTCCCAGATTCAATAGGAGTACTAACTGCCTTGCAATCTTGCATTTTATACTTTTTCAGCAGTTCTTCCAAAAATTGTTTTTGATCAATTTCAATAACATCTTCTTTCTTATTTATATGAATTCCTAAATATTTCAAATTGTCCCTTCCGAGTTCAGTCATACAAAAATCAGCCTCCAAAGCTTGTTTGAACTTCTCTATCCATTCCTTATTCTCTCCAAATATCATTATGTCATCTACGTAAACTAACACGTAGAACCTTTTACCTTCTCTATAGTATAAACAATAATCGCTCTTGCTTCTCACAAAAGATTGTTTAACCATAAAACTATCAAACTTGTCATTCCAATTTCTAGGTGACTTCTTCAGACCATATAGCGACTTGTTTAGTTTAAGTACTTTATTATTATATCTCTCAATTCCCTGGGGAATTTTAATATAAACGTCTTCATGTATATCCCCATATAAGAAAGCACTTTTTACATCCATTTGTAACAAATTTAGCTTATATCTGATGGCTATAGCTAAAAGAATTCGTAGTGTTGGTAATTTCGCAACAGGAGCATAGATTTCTGCAGAGTCAAACTCATCTTCCTGTTGAAACCCTCTGGCCACTAATCTAGCCTTGTACGTCTCTTGGCCTTCTTCTCCCCTTTTAATTTTGAAAACCCATTTTCCTTCAACTATCTTTTTGTCTTTGGGAAGTGTTGCTTCTGTCCAGGTGTTGTTAAATTCCAGAGCTTGTAGCTCTGTCTCTATGGCGTCTTTCCACTGATCAGCATCTTCTCTCTCCATTGCCATCTTATAAGTTATTTCATCGTCTTTCTTCGCAGTGAATGTATAGTAATCATCAAACCTTTTAGGTCTTCTCACAAGTCTTGTTCGTGTTCTTATTCTTTGTTGCTCTATAATTTCATTTTCAGTCGTTGGTTCAACTGTGTGTTCTATATCAGTACCCGAGTCATTGGCTTCATAAAACGTTTCTTCATTACTATCTCGAGATTGACCCGTTTCTTCCCGTTGTATTGAAATTTCACTACTATTTACTTCATTTGTCAATTCACTTGCCCTATCATCATCTAGTATTTCTTCAAGACTGTCTTCAAAGCTAAGACTTTTATCGTTATCCATTTCACATTCTTTAAAAACGATATTTCTTTCAATATTGATATAATTTGTGCTAGGATTCCAGACTCTGTATCCTTTTGTGTGAATTTCATACCCAACAAATACCCCTTTTTGACTCTTTGCATCCCATTTCCTTCTTTTCTCTTTTGGGATATGCGTAAATACTACATCGCCAAATACATGTAGCTTCGTTATGTCAAAATCCTTATTGTAAAGAACCGCAAAGGGTGTTTTGCCTTCAATGTTCGATTTTCCAGTTCTATTAATTACAAACACCGCTGTGTTCACCGCCTCAGCCCATAGGCTCTTCTGCAAATCTTTTGCTTGAAGCATAGTTATTGCTGCTTCAACTATAGTTCTCATTTCTCTCTCAATTCTACCATTTTGTTCCGGCGTGTAGACCACGGACTTTTCATGAATTATTCCTTTGCCTATCAACATACTCTCTACCTGTTTATTAATGAATTCTGTTCCATTATCTGATCTAATTCTTTTAATTTTTACATCAAACTCATTCTCAAACTGTTTTAGAAACCCTTCAATTTTTTGTTTTGTTTCCCACTTTTGTTTCAAGAAATACACATATCTGTAACTGCTGTAGTCATCTTTTATCAAAAGAAAGTATTTTGAACCTCCTAAAGATTCTTCTTCCATAGGTCCACAAAGGTCCATATGAAACAGCTCCCCTGGCTTATTCACCCTACTGCTACTATTATTGAACTGAATTCGGGTCTGTTTCCCCTTTATGCAATCTACGCATTGACCAATCCGCTCCTCACTGTATTTTATTTTATTTTTATTCAATATGTCTTTGACATAATTAAAATTTTGATGCGCGAGTCTCTGATGCTATGGCATCAGAGACTCGCGCATCAAAATTTTAATCATATTACTGGTGAGTAAAGCATTCGCATCTCTTTCAATTTTAAGTTTCATGATGAAACTACTTCCTTCCCTTTTAGCTACTATAACTACCCGTCCATTTTTCAAAAATCTACATGTATCCGTATTTGATACCCATGTGTAACCCTTGTCCAAAGCGGATACTACTGAGAACAGGTTGACCTTCAGCTCTGGCACATATAATGCGTTCATCAAGACACCAGAAGTGTAATTACTTCCGTCATACATACGTATGTTTATATTTCCTATTCCTTCTACTTTTAAACTAGTGCCATCACCTATTTTAACAAATTGAATTACCTTTCGTAGGCTACCAAAAACGTTTTTATCTCCAGACATATGTTCACTTGCGCCTGTGTCCATTATAAATTCACGATTAATACAGGCATCATAAACGGTAAGAGCATTTTGCTCTGATGGACTCATTCCCTCTCTCTCAGTTTTATTCTTTCTCTTAAAGCAATTTTGAAATACGTGACCAGTCTTACCACAGTAATTGCATTTTCTGGATTTACAGTCCCTTCTGAAATGTCCCTGCTTTCCACACTCAAAGCAAGTTACTTCTTTCTTACTAACTAAAGCTGTATCTGCCATTGTGTTCTCTACCTCTCTCGCAACAACTCGTTCCTCTTCAATCAATAAACGAGCAGTCAAACTCTGTAAAGTTTGCTTCTCAGGTGTGACAGACTCCCATGCTGACAAAAAATGTTTGTAAGTATCCGGTAAGCTCATTAAAATCTTGGTTATCACCATTTTCTCTGGCACCTCCTTCTTTTGTACCCTAAGTCTGTTTACGACCTCTTCTAGTACTGCTATGAATTTGGCCATTGGTGGTTCAAATTTTAAGTTAAAAATTTTTTGCTGGTTCAGATGTATACTGCACTCACTTTGACTCTCAAAAATTGTATTCAACTTACTCCACATTTCGCAAGCAGTCTTGCATGTCATGAGATATGTCAGTATACCTTCTTCTACTCTAGTTACGATTAGTTCCTGAGCTTTATTATCCTTTTCTTCATCTGTCTCCGGCTCCTTCAATATTACATTATATAGCCCCGTCGCCTTCAGTATAACTGTAATTTGGAATTTCCATGTCAACCAATTTTTGCCGTTCAAGATGACTACTCTATTCGAATCCTTCATCGAAGCCATCTTTTTCTTCACTCCACTCTTATATTATCTATATACTTATTCTGTCCTTCTATCAGCTCTTTCTTTACCACAGTTCAACTTATTTCATCTCTCCTCTATTTTAATTTGCAGTTGTTTGGTGTTTCTGGGCCCATAACCTGTTGTAAATAATTATTGAAATAAAACAAGTTTCACATTTATATTTTCTTCTATTCAATGACACAAACAAAACGTTGCTAGGCACCACATTAAAACAGCGCACGCAGGCGCGAACAAGTCAACAACCACAAATTATAGTTTGCTTTCAATGAACTCTTAAATAGTTTTCTAACAGATCCCTTGCTACATCGTTTTAATAATACGAAGGAAATACCTAAATTAGCACGCGAACCCCCCATTCCAGCTAGAGCCATCACGCTTCCCCAGTATCCTAATTAGCGCCAGAAGCTCGGTTCGCTCTAAGTTCGAAAAATTTATCTGCTCAATAACGTAAATAATGCAATGAATGTTGTTGAAATGTTGAACCCGAGCTTAGTATCACCAATATATAGCTACATAATAAAATAAAGTTTCAAAACCATTCCAATACCTAAAGAGAACTCGGTGCTTGGTATCACTCACAGAGTACTTTGTATTAGTATCACCGACACCTAATTATCAAATTAAATATGTAGTTTCAAAACCTGGTAATCATACCAATAAGTAGTTTCGGTACTATGAATTCGCGACCCATGTATATTGACAGTTGAGTTGACAACAATTTTATTATTGAATGACGGCACTTGAAATTTTAGCAACCATCGAAAAATTAGGCGCAATAGTCTGTAAAAATTTACAATAAATTAATATCGGTTATAGGTTATTGTGATACAAACTTAGTACAAGCGATAAACAAAGGAACTTTTTGTACCCACCAAATAATAGAAATTAAAAAAAAAAACATTGAAATTGTGGGATGTGGCAAAAGGATTAAGCACAGCGCAATGTGGGTGAAGCATAGCTACATCTACAACGCTGATTTACAGCCCGCAAAAAGTTCCACGAGACGCTTTTCTATCGTTAAGGTGAAAGCTAAAACCAAATTCAATTTTTCTTACGTTTTTTGCAATTTGCAGGTCAGTGTCAGGTTGAATCTTCATCAAAATATGATTCGCGACTGTATCACATGTATTAACTGAATTAGAATCATTAATACACCTCTTTTTTTTTTTGGGTGGGATATCATCAAATAACGGGTGTCAAACTCTTACTGACTAAAACCCACACGTATTCCTTCCGTTGCCTGTGTTGCCAGGGGCCTCGGTAACCCTTTAGTACATTCCCGTGACCCCGGCAGGACCAGGACCAGGACCCATTGCTCACCGTCCGCAAGCCCGCGCCTACGGTGGCCGGAAATCCGCCCGGGATTCCCGACGCCCAGGGCGTCTCCTGCGGCGGCTGTGGGCGCGAAATTTGCCTTTTCCTCAACCGTTCGGCCTTCTCCTTCGCGAGCATTACTGCTTCGCAGAAGGTGACGGGTGCCCATGCTCTCTCGCTCCGTACCATGGCCTGAACCAGGGCCGGACGCGAGAGATCTCTGCCGCCGATCGCCTCCACGAGGACACGGCGGTGCCGCGATTTCTCGTGGCAGCGGAGTTATGCCCCGGCGTTTCGCCTCCTCGCGCCACTCCCATACGTGCGCGGGGACTTTTGCCTCCAATTCCCATGGCGGCAATCCGGCAAGGAGGCTCGCTGCCTCACAGGAGACCGTGCGGTATCCACATCTCTCTAAGTTAGATTTGTTCCCCAGTGTCATGATTTTATTAAAAAGTTATTCAATGGAACAAATCTAACTTAGAGAGATGTATTAATGATTCTAAGGATTATAATTCTGCGGATCCACCTTAAGGACGAGCGATGAGCGTGATAAATGAATCATTGCGTTTTCGACTGTATTTTCGTAGACGTAAAATAAAAATTCGCACCAAGTAATTCGAAGACTAAGTTTGTGCAACGAAGTTTACCCTCAGCAGCGTTTGAATCCAATACGTAAAACGGTTTCATCGTCGCAGAACAGAACACATAACAGTCTTTGTAGTTTGTAAACGGTTCGTCGTCGCAACGCTCACCCCTAATATCTATCCTATCAGCTATCAGTGTCAATCGCTCCTGTGTCAATTTCTCACGTGGAACGTGTTGTGTGTTGAATTTATTTCCAAAAGTTTGTGTATTGTAACTAAGTTTTGAAATCTATCTCTAAAGATGAAGATCAAGAAGCAGCACCGTAAAAAAAAATATCAACATAAACTAAATAGAAAGAGAATGCACATTAAACAACGTAGCACCGGCGAAGTTACTTGGTTAGAATTTGTTGCCTTTGTTTTGTCGATTATCGTGTACATAATAACATGTCTTAATAAAAGATTATATTTTCAGTAAACCAATAAAAGACGCCTGGGATTTTAAAAAGTCTTCTCTTCGTAACATGAAGGAAATGGGACTTGCCAATGATCCAAATAAAGTTATAAAAATACCCAATTTCAAACAGGAAAAAGTCAGAGAAGCTAAAAGAATTGTAAATCAAGAAGAATCTGATGAAGAGAGTGAAGAAGAAATAGTAGTCCAGCCAGTAGTCAAAACAGAGATCATTGAGATATTGGAAAAAGAAGCTAAAGCACTTCGTCCTAGACGATTTATGTAAGTTTAGAATTATTAATTGGTTTTCTTTAGCCTACAGTTAAACGTCAAAATGCGACTTTTTCGGCAATATTAAAAAAACTAATCTTTCCATAAAAACCTAATTCGGACTATTATGAACATTTAAAAACAAAAAATGGCCAAATCAGTCTAGCCATACTCAAGTGATGCGCTTATCATGAAAAAGTATTTCATTTTTATATATTATATAATGGATGTTATTTTCTATGAATTGCACCATACTGTAAAGCAGTTTGTAGTTTTATTATTGCTTGTTTTCAGGTTACCAAAACCACAAGTTGAATTCATAACATATTTACTAGACAAATATGGACATGACTACAAAGCTATGGAAAGAGACAAGAAAAACTATTATCAAGAAACATGGAAACAGTTGCGGGCAAAGGTTAAAACATTCATGGGTATTCCTAAACAGTATGGTAAATATTTAGCATCCAAAGGACTGTTAGATATGGAGGAAGATGACGAAGAGCTGAAGAAAATAGCAAAAGGCTTGATAACTGATGATTAGATAGTAATGTTAGTTTTTAAGCATGACCACCATGGTTAAATTCTTTATTATATAACTATTGAGAAGTTATGAGAATTTTTACATGTGTTTGAACTGTAAATATATTTAATTTTAGGAAATAGTGTTTGATTTACAATGGTCCGGGACCTCACTGTGGACTTTACAATCCTTTTACAAAATAATGTATTCTTTACTTTGCTGTGTGTGTGTTAGAAAAGCTTTTAGAATAGAATAGAATAGTTCTCTATTTGCACAGAATGTAGGTACAAGTTACATAGTTAAGATCCAGATACTAAACCTTAACTAAGGCATGATTTAAGCTATAATAACAAAAACTCACACAATATTTATATTATAACATATTGCGGGACGCACTGCATTAGCAGTGGATTTTTTAAGTTGAAAAATGACAGTATGGGTACCGCAGTATAATTTTAAATGAGGTATGAGCGTATGCTACGTATTTTAACATGTCATTCATGCATAATTATATGACAGTATGGCTATAACCGGCTTACGGATATGAAAGTACTGTCGTCGTGTTGTTATTCTTTAGTATTGCTCTAGGGCAGTACGAATATAGCAGTGGTCGTAACTTGTATGGGCAATTTTACTGTCATATCGCATAATTTGAAAAAAGTCAGTACCGTCCCACAACATGTTATCACATTCAATCAAATCAATACAAGTTTACCATCTCAAGGGGTACTTAGAAAACTGGAGTAGTCACTTAGACAACAAACTAAATAGGGCTTGCATCACTTTTAGCAGTGCAAGAAAATGATAGGTAGGTAAGAAGTGGGGCCTATCCCCCTAAATTATACTACGGCTGTACACGGCGGTGATCCGCCCCTTGATCACCTACGGGGCCCTGGTCTGGTGGCCCCGCACCAAGCTAGTCACAGCCTCCAATAAACTACAACGCATGCAAAGACTTGCCTGCATGGCGACCACGGGTTGCATGAGGACAACTCAGACTGCAGCAGTCGAAGTCATGCTGGGACTGCCACCGCTCCACCTGTTCATATAGCAGGAAGCGACGATGGCGACAGTCCGCCTATATGCACTGAATCTCTGGGGCAAGAGAGACACACTACACACCGCGCTGCTTGAGGGACTCAATAACGAGTTCCATTACGAAAGCAATAAATTACTAGGTAGGTACCCAAACAATTTATCTTTGATATAAAATACAAAATCCAACTTCACGAGGATCGCCGATGGGAGGGATTGCGCCGTGCAGAGCTGCGCATCTTCACAGATGGATCCAAAACAGTTAGTGGCACAGGTGCTGGAATCTTCTCGGAGGACTTTAACATACGCATAGCCACACCATTGGGGGTCCATAACACAGTGTGTTATTGTTTCCAGGCCGAGTGCATGGGTATTTCTCTGGCCGCTTCAGCCATCATGGCCAGGGAAGTTAAGGACCACATGCTCTCAGACAGCATGGCTGTCCTGCAAGCGCTAAGCAGTCACACAGTTGACTCTGGGCTAATATACGAGTGCCACCAGTCGCTTCAACTAGGTGGGTAGCCTCAACAACATAACCATTCAATGGATTAAAGGACACAGTGGTTCGCTAGGCAACGATGGCAGCCGATGAACTTGCCAGAAGGGGGTCGAGCATGGCACCAGTGGGACCTGAACCCATCGTGCCACTCCCCTTCGGGTAATTACGCACTTTGGTAAGGAAACGCACCAGACATAAATATCTCAAACTATGGTCGGAACAAGGTGAGTGCAGGCAGGCCAAGGAAGCACTCCCACGAAACGGGTTCTCCGACTAATTAAACTACAGCGTCTACAGCTGCGCACTGTTACAGCAGCTATAACAGGCCACGGGTCAATTCACAAACACCTCTTTGTCATAGGAGTCACAGACAGTCCGCTGTGCAGGGCCTGCATTAAGGACGACGACACAGCAGCACATATGCTACTAAACTGCCCGGTGGTCACCACATACAGGGCAAAGTACTTCAGTAACCCAGGTATACCCTCTCCGTGAGACGACACAATGGTCCACCTGAAGGACTAAGTGCAGAAACTAAACCCTCTAACATAGAGCAGAACCTTCCATGAGATTGTCAGTAACACTGAGGTGTTGCTGGCCTTCCTTGAGGAGCTGGAGTGGATCGAATAATCAATTTCCCACCCATACGCAAAGTACGCACATTAACGTAGAGTTGCGGACACCAGGCCCTATTACTTATTACCTATAATACCATGTCAAGATGAAATCAGTAAATAATTTGAAATAGGCAATACAAGCAAGAAGAAGTAGAAGTCTTCTATTTTCACCATAAAATCATGAGGGAAATTATAACAACATTATTGTATTTATAATATTATTATTTTATTGCGTTTTACAGTCACTAGGTATGTCTTTAATAGGTTTCACTTTGTTTAACTCTTGATACCACTCTTTGTCCATATCCAGAAGCGGCGGAGGCTTTTTATACTGGAAAAAAAGAATTAATAGTCACATAGATGTGAGATAAACAATATGCCAGATAATGGTGCATGAACTAGCTATCTGTGGATATTTTACGACTGAATGTTTTTGTTCAGGCCACAGTAATTTATTTTCAAGGAAATAAATTCAATGAAGTACAGCAACACTTTGGAGCCGAGTTTATGATTCCAGTGAGATTGTCTTAATATACAGCTAATGAGTGCTGTTCTCTCCAATGGCAAAAGGAACTCTGATTACAAACCAATACAAAAAAGAACTGAAAGATAACTTACCATTATAATCAAAGTATTGAATGAGTGACTACATTGTATATTTGCTTGTTCTAAAGGTAAGTTCAATCTGTCCAATTCAGGCACTTGAAGTCTTTTGAAGTATTTTTTATTTGTTGTGCGAACTGTAATACATTTTTCATCATTGTTAGCGCTCACAGAGTATGTTTCAATGGGATAGGGCAGGTTTCTGATCCTCCATTCCAAGTTTATTCTTGTGTTGCGTCTTGTCAATATTGGCTGTAATTAAAATTAATATTTTTAGCATAGAACTCAGTAGTTTGCTTCTTTAAAAGGTGGATTATTATGTAATGTAAGTAAAGGCAATATTTTGAATTACCCATTGTCACAGCAGGAAAGGAATTGTAAAAGAAACATACCTGATCCTTACTCTCCATGATATCAGCGCCAGCACCTTCAATGTGAGGAGTGCCATCGGGAATCGGGTCACCAATCTCTACATCCCATTTTCCGTTGCCACCGAGTTTACCCTTCACTTTCCAAGCTCGGCGCAATAAAACCTGCGTGTCCACATTATACTCTTCGACCATTTCCTTGTCATCTTGGAACTTGTAGTGAATCTTTTTTAATTTGTCCTCCTTCATACACGATTTCTCTGCATCGAGCAGCGAGCGATACCAAATGGTGTTTCTGAACATTGTTGAGCTGGTGAGGGTAACCTTTAAACGTTTTTGGATACTATCAAAACCTTCGAATTCTTCGATCAAACAATTTCTTTTCATTATGTTTCTATAGCAACGGAGTAAAGCGCTTGTTTACTGGTTATCAAACTTCGTCGTAGTTAACCTCTATTTTATTTAACCCATGCCTAAAAATTAACGATTTTGAATTGCGACTGTAAATTGCACATAGACTTGAATCTGAAGAATTTATTTTAAATAAAACCTTTGACAGAAAATTATTAAAATGAATTATAACCAAATCAAAACAAAACTAAAGTAAATAAAAACTTAAAAAAAAAGGAAAAAAAATTTCGTGTCTATGCTTTATTTTATTGCAGCCCGGGATGCACAGCCGGGATGTCAACTCTGAAGAATCGAGTAGTACTGGAACTGTGGAATAAAAATAGAATGATGATTCTAACGAATAAATTAAACATGTATGATAAAGTACTTAAATAGTCCGTACTTTCTACTCTAAATGTACATATAAAAAAGAACGCAATGTTTATTGAGTAGCGGCAAAAACGAATACGAATGTCACTCAGAGAGTAAATTATACGCCATTTTTTATTCCTACTTGAAAACCCTCCTTTCTTCCATAATTTAGTCGGAATATCTATAAATTGGTCATTTTGTTTTCTATGGAGCAAATACATTTTTTTTAGTTTTTGAAAAGTGGCTTATCTATGTGGGTTAGTATTTATTGTATTTAGTGGCATTCAGTGCATGAAATGCAACATGATTATTTTTGTATATCGTCGTTCATATTGCAATTTGTTCGATGTCAAAAATTTCAATTTTTTTTTTATTTCTTAGGTTTGCTTTAATTTTAATTTTGAACGCGACCGAAAAAGGTTCATTGTCATCTACCAATAGGAAAGTGGCGTTTGAAACTTGCAATATGTCACGTGATCGACTCAGCAGTAAATCTTATACAGCAAATTGTTCTATGTCGAAGTTTGAGCGGCAACGGATTTTTGCTCTGAGAAAAAACAAGTGAAAATTATTAATCAAGTTATAAATTGTGCTTTGTTTCTAAGGTAAGTTTATAATTATCATAATTTACGTACCATTTTGTGCTGGTTTTAGTTGGTTTTCGTTAATATCCTGGTTTTAATTACACTTATGATAAATCTTAACCTAATTTTTAACAAAAAGCGCCGTGAGTCCGCTTTTTGACTGCTTTTTTTTGCTGTTAAGCGCTTACGACCTACAGTGACGTGAATCTTATAACAGATAACGTTTATTCATTTAAATATTTTTTTATTTTGACCTTTTTTGTAAATAATGCCAATAAAACAATAAGACCTATGTTGCAATACGTCGTTACAAACGCGACATAGAACCTTTTGAATTTTGCTTTGGTTTTGTATGCATGGCTTGGTGGTTGATTGTTACAGATGAATAACACAAGAGGAAGTCGGTTAGTACAGTTAGCTACAAGTTCCTCTCAACATCCTCGCCAGCAGCGACTGAACGCAGTGACTGGCCAATTGTTGCAGATGAATAACACAAGAGGAAGGCGGTTAATACAGTTGGATACTAGTTTGTCTCAACATCCACGCCAACAGCGATTAAACGAAGCTACTGGCCAGTTGTATAAAGATGAAACTCTGCAGCAGTGTGACACGTCTAGTGAAGAGGTCTTGTTCGAAGAAGGGTCGTCTTCTGACTCGGACTACGTGCCAGAAGAAAGCAGTGTTGGCTTTCTTTCTAATGCATTAGAAGAAAGTACGAGCTCCAACGAAGAGGTCCTTGATGAGGAGATAGGAGTGCTTACTCGTAAGGATACTCACAAAAGGAAACGCAGTCGTAAGGGTCAACAAAATGGAAGAGATTAAGAAACTCTAAGGCTAGGTTACAAGGTAAACAGTATGAAGGTTTTGAGAAGGATAGGAATGGAAAATACAAATACACACTGTTAAGACCAGCTAAAGGCTTACAGGAAAGATGTGGTGGGCATACCGAAGTGAAACATGGGGGACCGAAACAAAGGTTTGAATGTGAAATGTTAACCGAAGAAGACCGAAAACTTATTTTTGATTCTTATTGGGCACTGAGTTCTTGGGAAACTCGTAAAGTATACGTCCGAAGTTTAGTAAGTGTATATGCACCACAGCATCGACGTTCTTCAAGCGTAGATTCTAGGAAAGACAAAGCATTTAAATAATTCCTATCTTTGAAAGACAATGTTAAGAGAGTTCATGTTTGTAAGCAAATGTTTATGAAAACTTTGTGTATTGGCCAAAGACAACTGAGGGATTGGGTTGTTCCTAATAAAGATGCGACAGAAAGTTCAATTATCTCTCAAAATGGTAATGAGTGTAATGCAAGGACTCAAAATAATGCATCTGATTCAATTCGAGAAATTTTCGACAGTCTGCCGAAAGTAGAGTCCCATTATTGCAGATCGTTTTCCTCAAAATTATATTTAGAACCAATCTGGAATAGTGTTCATGGTGATCTGTATGTTGATTACTATATATATTTTTGATTTTTCGTATTTTAATTATAAAACTAGAATAACTACTAATACTGTTATTTGAAATTATCTGTGTATTATTTCATACAAATACTATCAATAAGTTATATATCACAAATTTTACGTCAATTATAGGTACAATAGGTTCTATGTCAAATTTCTAACAAAACATAATTATTTAAGGAAATTTCAAAATGCACATTTAATAGAACACAATAGTTAGGAAACATTAGTTAAAAAACATTTTGGTGTCATACAAGATTTTTTTCCAATACGCTGTTTTTTTACTCTCCTGTAAACTTGTCATTTTTGACATCTAACTAATTGCAATATGAACGACGATATGTATATATTATATTGTCTTCGGTATCGTTTGGTTTTTTTTCGAGGGCATTTTATGTTGTAGTCTGTGCTAAACATGGACTATAATGGTTATGGTTCTAAAGGATTGCAAAAATTATACCGCAATTCGCAAATGAACGGATTACTGGACGAAGTTAAAAAAAATAAATACTGTCAACTGTCAAGAGAACACAGGAATTAGGTTATGTTTTGTAATGTTTAACATCAGACAAATTATTTCAGTTTCGAATTTTTCGATTTCTTACTTACTCTCGAATAAAATACTATTGATTTAGTAATAAAATTATAGAAAGATGCCGCCTGCTATCCCCGATAGGTTCTTTAATTTTGTACTAGCAGCTTTTGTAAATATGTTGTCAATGTTGTTGATTACTGTATGTATTAAATTATGTTTCAGATGGATACCATACAAAGCCTGTGGCACTGTAATAGAAGGTACCCGATTGATCTGCTTCAAGGTACCTCTAAAAAAAGTACGTATATCATTTTGTAAATATTATAAAAAACAGTCTAATTTATGCCAGATGCCAATGTACGTACATGTTTCAACTGCACCATGTTTAATTAACAATATTATCATATTGTGCCTATGGTAATTATTGAAGTCTAGTTTATTGCGTGCTGAGTGGCATTTGACTTGCCCCATCATACTAAAATGTAATTGGCTAAATGTGGGTGCAATACTGTACTAAATACACCTCTGTCTTACGCCTTTACGGGAATATAGGCATGTCGTTATACTCATCATCAGCCTAGCCTTTGTCCAACTTTGTTGGAGTCGGCTTCCAGTCCAACCGGATGTAGCTGAATACCAGTATTTTACATGGGGCAACTGCCTATATGAGCTCCAGAACCCAGTTACTGGGGTAATACAATACCCATTGGTAAGTGTTGTTATACTATGTTATAAATATTTTAATTGACAGGGGTTTGCTCTTTGCATAATATCGACGGTTAAAAGGTAATAGGGCATAAGCGACATTTTGATCGAAAATGGGTTATGAATGCCATCCTACTTAATCTCCTTTTTTAAGTAGGATGGCATTCATAACCCATTTTCGACCAAAATGTCGCTTATGCCCAATTACCTTTTAACCGTCGATATGTAAGAACTCATGAATTAATTATAACTTCAATCCATTTGTTATGCATAGTAATTATGACAATATCTTAGTGAAACCATTTATCAAGGAATAAGTCATCTGAGGAGATGTGCAGCAATTTATGCCAATACAGAACACTAAAACGAAATTTAGATGAAAGAATATTCTTTAGAAAATCTAAAGACAGCAAGCAATATAACTTTTGCGGTACCACTGCCATCTGTTTTCAACTTGTGACATTATCAGTAGTTTCAAGCAGTTTACAATAGATGGCGCTATAAAACTATATTGTGGAGTTAGAATTTCAAAGTTAATGTTTAGGGCAAACCACAAGCTAAAAGTTTAGCTAGTGGTGTAGCATGCTTGATTATGAAGACTTCTGCATGATTGAGCATGTTGTTGCATATTTAATTTCCTATAAAAAAAGCATTGTAGTGTAGTACATTATGCCACTTTCATTCCACTTGCGGATGAGGCAAGGGATGATTATGTAAAGCTTAACGATATTTAATTATTTCGGTGATCACGATAACTATGCTGTAGAATATTCTAAATAGTATTTTTGATAATGGATCATTGAATCACAAAGGCTTAGTAAACAGTAGGCAGAAGAAAGTCGTAAGGGATTTTTAACATAAGCTGGAATTTAAAAACGTATCTGATTGAACAAACTTTAAAAGGAATACAAGTATAATGTATAAATAAAATAGGACTGAAAGTGCTCAAAACGCAAAAGTATATAACTAAAATGGTAGCATTTGCACCTGCATTAGCAGAGGTAAGCCGACAATGAAATGCATTATTGGTCCATAAGCGCGACGCACAATGCGTGTTTGTATAACTGTCCGTCAGTCCGTCTGCTTGGGCGTTCACTTGACCGTTCCACAGTTAGATAGCAAACAGACTCTTGACGATCTGTGTTAATTTGTTCTGCATAGCGCTTGCATCGTGGCGATATCAGGTGAGTGTTGGGCTTGCCTCTCGAGATCGCATCGATCGGTGCGGCATATCAATTATTTGCGAGTTGAATCGTTTCAGTGGCCCAGATTCGCATAACAGATTATTTTTATACTTATTCTTTTATCGGCGTTAGTAAATTATATCAATCTAGTTCTTATTCACCTAATATGCTATGATAACAGGGCCTCTTTAAAACTTGTACACCACAGCTTAGATTCCGGTAAAAATAAATCTTATTGAAATCAGCCCTTTGCATATATAGTGGATCGTGGCAGATTTTTGCGTTAAGTTTATTAATATGTTATAATATGGGTACCTAAGTAAGTACCTATTCAAATTTAACTGTCATGTGAATCGAAAGCGATGTGATCGAAACAGGCACTGAATCACCATGTCTAAAGACACGATATGAAAGTCAATTGAACAGCACTCCTTATCACTCTTAAGTTTAATCGGTAGGAAGTTCTCCAGGTTTCGCCACTTGACATAAAAGATTAATACTACGCCGTATCAGCCTCCATATTTGTTGAAACTGTGGGCTTAACTTGCCACGTTATTGTTACAGTCAACAAAACATTCTCAGTAAACTAAGTACATGGTGCCTTAATCGAGGTGCTTGAGCAATGTTTCAAGAAAGAAATCATGAGAATTATGGTTAAGCATTTTTAAGTTTGTTTACACCAGTTTGTATGTCGTCTAGTTTGTGTCAAAAGCTTACTTTCGTGTTCTAATTCACACACTTTGTGTCCATGTTTCTTCAACAACTCATGAGATCGAGAAAGTGTCAAAGAATTTAAGAGTAAAAAGTCGTCAATGTAAAGCTACAAGCCTTTTCTCTCATACAAAGCGGCATCTAAAGAGAAGTTCACTACCACGCAACAATGCTTCAACAATACTCGTAACCCTGACAATTCAGGGCGGATTGCGGAGCCACCTCGCCAGCCTAGTCAACTATGCCGGTCAAAGCTTGATGCGAGGATTGCGCGCTTGCCAGTATGTACGCGTTCACTCCAACCAAGTGTTCGAGCTTTAAAACTTTAGAAGACGAATCAAATTGATTTCGAAACCTTCAATGCTGTGCTTTTCATTGAAACTTTTTTTCACTGGCGATTATGGTTTTAATTATTGTCTAAGAGGAATATTATGAAACATTTCTGGAAAGATAAGTCAAAGTTTTGGCTGTAAGCATTGGCATACCTAGATTATCTAGGTCAGATCCAATACGATGTTTCGGTTATTATTACAACTAATTACAAACGAAAAAAATATATAATCGATCGATCGGTCCAGAGAAACTTCTACCTGGTCACCAAACACGCGTGCTAATTATAGAAAACTATAATGGAAAATGTTCAAGTGTTTAAGAATCCAAGTAAAATTTTTGAGAGTAACTATTCTTTTGAGGTCTAGTCTAGAATTTGCACTGTTTAGTAAACGTTTGCCGGTTGATGTGGCTTTCAAGTTATATCTCGGAGAGTTTCTCTGATACGTGCCTCTTTTAGCAGACATGCGGTCATGCAGTACGTCTTTTGATGTCACCCTCAGTCTTTATATCGGCTATGTGGGACGATTGGAAGCCTTGTGTATGACATTTGGGAATTTTACTGGTTTACTGAGCATTTGGGCAACTCTGCATTGAGGATTAAGTACCTATTTAAAATCTGTCCAAATCTTCATGTTTACTTTACGTCAAAATAAGCCATAATTTTGTTCAACATTTTGGCCTTATTTGCCGAACTGCGTGTCATAATATTTGTTTGTTACAAAAGAAACGGGTCCCAACATCGAAAGGACTAATCCCGTATTTGATAAAGCAGCGGGTGCCTCGCACGCCGCTCTATGAATACTTGATTCTTTTTATCTATACATCTTTTGTTTTTTTTTCGAATATAGCTTTATACGGTATCCGTGGCGCTTTGATTCCGTTTCTTTATTCAACGGTATCTGGCTATAAATTAAGATAGTTTTGTTCTCTTTGAGTTATAAAGGGTATTACGTTAATGGCAATCGGTAGGTGTAATTTGATATCATTCATGGATCCTCAACTGTTACTTTATTATGATTCACTATCGACCTTTGCTTTCTCATACTTAGGTTAAATTCCTTATCTAAAATTTCTTACTGCTGTTTTACTATTATTTCAGTGTTGTATTCACACTAGATTTTTATTATTAGGATATTTGGGACACAAAACCTAAACCCTTGCAAAATCTTTTCTATCATAGGAAACGTCTTTCATATTGGTAATTTCTACCGCCTTTATAGACCGTTTAGTCACATTTTTTTTCGGTTTCATTATAATTATGATGAATGATGACAGTTACAAGGGCATTTGCTATTCATCCAGGTGGCAGATGGCAGTTTTTCGGCTCGTCATTTATTTGGCTGTACGTCTCCGTGCTTGAGCAGACATTTGAGTGAGAGCTTATTAGAGTGTTGAGAGATCTCTAATATTCGTCGCACTGTTTTGATACTGTGGTTAGTATTTCTTTTGGTCTCGTGTCATGTTTTGACTTTCATCAGTAAGAGCGATGTATTGAACAGATGCCAGACGTAACATGTTGTATCAATCAGTCAAATATTTCAACGTCTTAACCATAACAATATTTTCTTTTCGCAATATATTTTTACAATATCACCTCTAGGGCTGGCGAACACAATTGGTCTGTGACTTTGATGTACGCTTATGTGTTCATTATGCACACACGAAGATATAAAGTTTTAAGCGACAGCCATTTCTTACTGCGCTCGCAGTAATTTTATTTTGACTCGATGTATGAGCTGGACCAGAGAAAAATAAACATGTCATTCTGTATCTATTTATTTTTACGAAGTTTCTTTGTGTTATGTGGCCACGTTGTAATGTTCTGTAATATCGATCAGCCTCGGACCTCCCACATCTGAAATAATATATCTATAATTAGAATGAAACGGTTATCTTTAACTTTACTGTGAAGGTGTCAATCGATAATGCATTATCCGATTTAATGTTATTGACCGATATCTCACATCTTTAATCGATTGAATGGGTAATTGCTATGCTGTTGTAATAGCTACGAAACTAAATCGGTGTCAATATCGATTCCTCTCCGGTTTAATGTATAATGTGTGGTCCTATGAACCTGTGAAAATAATAATATAGAAAAGAGCCCTGTAAAGGTATTGGAGCCAGAAAAATCTCAGAGAACTGGGTGTGCTCCTTTCGAAATTTATTGTAAGCTGGGTTTTGTTTTACATTCTCACTATTATGACAGGACGCCATAATAAGACATTATTATTACGAAGTATCTTTTGTGGTATCGAATTTCAATTTTTGTCCTTTTATGATCTACATGGATGTCAGAATCTGTTTTTTACTTTATGTAATGTCCAACTTCCATAGATGATTCTTTAGTTTATCTCCAAATGTTAACATAGTTTTGGTCGCGTCAGAAATGACCAACTTTATTGCACCGTGATTGGTCCAAAAATATTCATTTACACATTTTATAGGACACCACACTTCAGTATCGGTGTGGAAATCTGAATCGGGAATGGTGTTGCATTTCTCTGGCCATCAGGCCAAATAAAAAAGTCATAAAACGATGACAGGCTTGGGAACACGGGGTAGTAATGTAGGTCGATATCGGCCGTTTATTTTATTGAGCCGACAACAGCGAAAGCCCCAATACGTTGCACTTATCGTTTATCGGCATGTAATGATATAGCGTTCCACGCTCGTAAAACAAACTAAAAACTAGTCCGACCTCCGCCGTATTAAGGTCGGGTTGAATTAGTTCTCGCACCGTGTTGAATATTCATTAGGGTGTAAAGGATTCAGTAATTAATAAAGAAACCGACCGAGCGTCAGTAACGAAGGTGTTACGAGCGGACTTCAATCATTCTTCAGCGCCAGTTTGATCGACGTCCCATAACGGTATCCTTTGAAACACAACAAGGTTCCGCACCACTCCAAAACGAGGTTTTGTTAAATGGTTTAGAAACGTTGAGCTCACCTTTACAATAAATACTGGAGTCTTTTACGGCTCAATGTTATTCTCGAGGATCCCGTGCCTGGATTGACGTAAATCACGGTCATCAGAAGACACTTTGGACAAAAGACGCTTTCTAATTCAGCTTTTATAAGTTTTGTCCTTACTACGGCACGCTGCACCACCGGTACCTACATTTCGATCGCCCGATTGTTTGGCATTGTCCGCGAAATTACACCTCAATTATACGTAGAAATTCAGAAAAAAAAAACCGAAACTTCTTTGTATTTGGGCAAAGGGAGGGCAATAATTTATTCTCCGTCTGGTTTCCGGCTGGCGTCAAACGGTGGGCTTGGGGGCTGTTTAAGAACCCATCTGTTTACTGTACTGTGTGTACTTATTTGTATTTTTGCAAGATAGACTTGAAAATTAAATAAATTGTTCATGTAATGTATTATTAATATAAAAGGGTTTTTTAGAGCTCAATATCCGCTTGGCTTACACGAGTACTTAGGCAAATATCTTGATCATGGCGCGTGGTAATTGGTAATTAGTATCGATGTGCTAAAATCAAGTCCGCCGCGGAGTCGATTAGCATCGTATTGATTGCGTCGCCGATAGCGGTGGGCAGTGTTAATGGCCTCTTATTTAGCAAGCTGTGTGATCTTAAAATAGTTAGGAACACTTTGTTTTTGTGATCTATGCATTTTTGGTGTGATAATGTGTAAGCTAAACATTGGTCGTCGTACATAGTCTGTAACGTGCGTGATTGCGTCAAGTTTAACGTACTTACTGTTGGTAGTGCTGTCATCGTTTCATTTTTGCTGGTTGTGTTATGATATTTTTTCTCATAAAGAATCATTACGGTGATGTCACCGACGGTTTCTGAACACGATAATCGTGATGGTAACGCCCTGTCTGCTATTACCATGTTAAGTTATGAGCTCATTTATTTAGCCAGTTTAAATTTTTTGAATCGTATTGTTAGTCATTGTTAAGGAGGGGTTGACATTAAGCGGTCTGTAGGAAATTGATATACGATTATTAGAGTCGACAATTAATTAATGTGTGTATTATCTGGCGCCTCGCTGCAGCTTTGTATGGCTATATGCGTGGTAGAAGTGGAGGGACCCCTACGGCGACGGCACTGCGCCTCGACTCCTGCTAATCAATGCCCGTTAATTGCCAATTTACGCCGTGATATATCGCAGATTGCTGCGTTTAATTGTCTGGGATATAACCAACGACTGCGCTGTAGACAAACCTTGCGTGTGATTTCAATTAGTTCCTGATAAATCATTAAACCGCAAGTCAACCAAAAGAAAACTTTTCTTGAATAACTTCTTGGTGCGCATTAAATCAATTGCATTCTAATTGTTTGAACATTCTGACGTCCTCCAATTAGAGTTAATTAAAATTTATGGTATGTAACAAGTGAATTACGAATTGAACTTATATCTACGTACGTTCCCCATTATAATTGACACAGTTCTGTGTATTGATTTATTCCAGTGTCTGGAATTTATGGTACTTCCTGCACTACGGTAGTGTAGAGAAAGTGAAAGTTTTCATTACGGTGGCCTAATTTTTGGTCGTATAAAGAGACCACCGTGTGATCCTTACTGAGGAGATATCCTCTCTTTATTATGAACAACTGTACAATGCAAATGATAGCCGGTGGGTGGCGCAGTTTATGCGATCCTCAATCAGTTACGGTTGTTCGGCGCACGCGCCGGCTACGAATTGTACCACGAATTATTATTGGCGCTATTTGTCGCAATACGCGTCCCGGTGGCATTTCTATTACGGTATTGCATTTGTTATAGATGGACCACCAAGGCTAAGTGCGGTTTAAAAATGTGCTTTTGAATGTAGGTTTTATGGATCATTATTTAAAATTATCTGTAGTTTAGCTTTCAGCTTATTACTTATTATGATTGCTTTTTTAGACGAACTTGTTAAATATATTTTTTAAAATAATGTATTTTTTTACACTTGCTTCTAGTTTATTAACAATATTTATATGAGCTTTATCTGAACCTACGCATTACTTTCTTTTTATGGACTTTTTTAGAGGACAAATTGTCATTGATTTTATGAATGATCTACGATTACCATTTAGTGTGCAAAGTAAACTGAATATTTATTTATGACCACAGTCTTAGGCCAGTCAGAGCCGCGCCATGATTGTACCCGTATCAATTACGCAGATCGACTGATAAACCAGCGATAAATTATCTGTGGACCATTCGATAACATCTCCCAGTGATCAGGGGCAGCCATCTTGAAAATGTAGTTCTTTGTCGATGATTTACTGAAGGGGTTATGAAGACTACTGTCATTGATCAAAATAGGGTGCAGTGAGGAATTTAGGGAATTTGGTCAATTGAAAAAATAGGGGAATCGTTTATCCAGCCTGCAGAGCAATAAATTACTTTGCAGGTAATTGAAATTAATAATACTTTCAGAAGGATACTGATTACCGATCCTAATGTACTAAACAGAGAAGAAAGCAAACTAAATTGCTTTCTTTTAAATGTCGTCAAACATGCAAAATAGTGGTATGTGTAGTTCAGTTTCTTCATGATCAAAAAGAACTTTTTCCAACTGGACATGAACAAACAAAATAATGATCCATCTGGTACCACCAGCCTAAATAAAGGTAACTTAACACAGCGACCTATTAAAGTCAATCGTCCGCCACGTGGTACTAATTCTCGTGTCCAGACCGCGTGTTTGTAAAGGTGCACAGACACAAGACCACACAGTAAGCAGGCAATCACCTGAACATCGCTCACCCCGCTCCCACTCTCTGTAATCACGCCATCATTACTTCTAATGACGTGTTAACGTTGCTTTATGGGAATGCCAAACATGACGTTCACATTTCGGTCATTTACATTTGTTTGTCGACTATCTTCGTATTGTTTGCCTTCGTCTCTAGAACAGAGGGCGGCGTTTCGGCCAGCCACCGGTGTGTTTAAGGCATTTTTTAAGTGCAACGCGGTTTCGGGTTATGTTTAGATTTTGTACTGTCGCTTCTGTCTTTGTGGCCTCAAATTACCTTGGTTTATTGGTTTTATTTATTACTAGCTCTTGGTTGCGGCATCGTTGGTGTGCATGATTCACAAACTGGTTTTCTTTGATGAAAAGTTTCATATTCTTCCTTTGAATTCATCAGAATTCTAATAGCGAGGACTTGGAAACTAATATACGTCAAGGGTTTTCTACATTCAGATTACACATTTCTTGTTTCAAAGACCTTCTAAGTAAATCCATTTAATTTTATCCTCGATTCTTTTATCTGTTTAAAGCATTTTTTACTTAAATACTCGTAGTGTGTCTCAGTATAATTTTTATTAGTGTAACACTTAAACAACTAAACATAAAAAGAGGACCGAACAGGAACCTTTAAGGCTCCTACATACTGGCGCGACTTGTCGCGCGACGCGTCGCAACACAAAGGCACCGCTTGTAGCGCTACACGCGGTGTTTTTGTGTCGCGTCGCGTCGCGCGGCAAGTCGCGCCAGTATGTAGGAGCCTTTAGTCGGGCGACACAGGTGTAGAGTAATCATTCCGGGATAGTGTTCCTCTCTCAAACCACATTTCATTGAATTTGTTTTCAAAATTATGGTTTAGATAGATGTTTTAACCAGTTCATTAATAACTTCTAATTCATTAATAACTTCTAATTCATTAATGTCTTGTAATGGTCTATCGACAGCTTCATCAGAGTTAGGACCATTAACTCTTGCTTCTTTCTTATTCACGTCTATTACCAAATATGCTTGCGGTAGTTAGTGTATACAAAAATACGACTGGTTAGGAACACCCACGGATTTCCACCTTCCGGCTGGTGTTAATACGTCCCTGTGGACTTAGTGGCCACACCACATTCTTTTCACTGTTCTCAAGAGCAATAATGCCCCTTATATTAAACGCAGTAAAAGTTCCCCCAGCTCTAAAGCAAGTTTGTGTGTTCGCAAGCCTTGTCTAATTCACACTATGTATTTAGCTGAACTTAGTGAAACACAACGAAGATGTAATCATGACTGTGGTAATGCATTTTTTTCGTGTACTTAAAGACATCCGTCGCATTGCAGATGTTAATCAAATTATCAATGCAGACTTCCGTGTTATTATTTAAAACAGGTTTATCTTCTCATTCTAGGCTACGACATGTCCTCAAACAAAAGTGTTAATTTATAGAACAAGGTAAAATCTTTATTCATATTTTTGATAGTGCTGTTCGGCTTTATAAATGGAATTATTAAAGCTTTACGTACACGCACTTAAATGAATCGATTATGTATTCAACAATCCATATTGAGCTGTCGGCGGTATCCGTTAAACAGTACAGTCACGTTCCTTATAAAGAATATTGGAAAAAATCTATAAAAGCCGCAACTCATAATAGGTAGTGGTCACGAAGGTGCTTGGTATTGTCCGAGGCGCCAGCAGTTGATGCTACCCGCTGCGATACCTTTCCCCTACCAGATTAAACTGAACCTTTTCTCCTCCCCAGTCCTTCTTCTGAAATGGCTAAGTAGGGAGTATTAGTTTTATTGCCAGAGATCTTATAAAGTGGTCCTGGTTGCCCCGGGACATTGAAGCTCGCAGATTGAATTCACACCCGCAGTTCCCGTGTCCCCCTCCTCGTTATAAATCAAATGCAGGTATGATTCCGTCTGGGGCAGTCGTATGGAATGCTGCAAACCCTTGCGGGGGCGATTTCTGCAACGATGCTATTATGCTCATGTTTTGGGGATGTTTTAATTAAGCACGCAACTCAACTTTTTATGCGGAGTAAAATGTCGTATCCGGTAGCATATTTTGTTTTCAATTCCATTTGGTTATTTATTGTAATTTTAATTCATACCATCCTCAATCATTTTGAAAAACGACCTTTGTAATGCTATTTGATCAATAAATTAAAAGATTAAACTAATAAAGATTTCAATTTTTTTTTAACAGAATGTGCCATGACCGATTTTCTGAAGTTTGTTTTCATAAACAAGTCTTAGGGCAATAAAAAATTGGGTTATTTTTAACAACAACCATAATAAATTATTGGATTAACGTAACGAATAATAGGACTGTATGATTATTTTACCCGGGCGTGTAGAATGGTGTATTTCAATAAATTTGATTCAATGTGTAATATTAATGTTTCTCAAAGCCTTTATTTAGGGTCCAATATTAGTTTAACCTCGTTTCTTTTATTTAATAAATGTGTCACGTTCGTAATACATGGTGGATGTGTCTCGGCTCGACAATGAACTTGCCAGTCAGGCGCTAGCCGGGTCTCGGCCGATGGCTTCTCACACAGACGCGACTATGCCGTGAACCCTCTTCACGTGTGACGGGACTGTGCATTTGTTTGTCCGCAGCTGCGGTGCCGACAACATATTTATTGTGCTCATTAACCTTCAAGAACGCTATTTAATTGTTGGCCGTTTTTTATTCACTTCACCTCTGACCCGTCCGCGACTTATTGCTCCCCGGCCTCACTTTGAAAGCGAGAACTGGATGTTATTTATTATCCTGAGACGAGGATGCGTGTCGCTTGTATCTTTGTGGCGCTTGTGAGCTCGTCTTTATGATTCATTGAGCTTATAAGGACGTAATTACGGCCACACGAATCGGGAGTGCGGCTCGCTCTTCAAACATGTGAAATACGGTTAATGGAGATTTTTTAAATTATGTTACTACTGACAATGGCTTTTTTCATTAATAAAATTATGTCTATATTCCGGGTTAGTAGAGTAATTATTGATGTCACTTGACTTAGGTAATATACGAGAAGACAATGATAGCTTTTTAAAATTGTAATTCAGTTTGAAATATTCAGTTATGTTAAGTTCAGCTCGTGTCCAAGAATTTAAAATATGTAGTAGACAACATTATCCTAACCAATTTAGGCAGATAACTTGACAGGATAACTTAGGTAATATGAGAAATGTACTGAGAGCTATGAGGAAATTTAGCTTACATGTAATCCTAGACGTTTTTATTTACTATCTATACGAGCAGCAAACAGGATCTCTCCATTCACAAGTAGTTTGTAGTGAGATCCGCTGCCACGAGATAATGAAGTCCTGGGTAATATAATGCGATGGAATATTGGCCGGGTAATGTGGAATATATTTGTAGCGACGATATTGTCAAATGACCGTCTATTTCTCACGCAGTATGAGCCTCTACTCGTGGGGGTCTAATATCTATAGCTAATGATCAAAACACACGGTTCACAGGAATTTGTGTATACAAATGTGTTTATTGAATAATAAGCCTGTTGCGCAATTTAAAATGTTACTACTTCTTGAGGATTATGACGGCACTCATGTATATTTTATAGCGATTTAACGTCGCATTCTTCTTTGCCTCCCTGCGACTGTCTTTTGATGTTTTATTCACACTCGTAAACTGATAGTTTGATAACTTTAGTTATGGGTTCATGTTTAACATTATTTTCTTTGGTGTTTTTGTGGCTTCGGCGTTAGTGTTCGCATAAGACAAAGACGAGCTATTTCTTGAAATTAAATTCCCCTTTGTCAGACGCTAATGTGAGCTACGTGATAGATCATCCTGCGTTTGCTTTACATTATATTGTTACAAGGGATTCGTATCACAATGAAAATGCAGCTACCATTGTTCCGGAGCTTTCTATCTAAGCGTGTTATTCACTCCGGCTTTGACGTCTTCATACGTGCTATCGGCAACAGTAAATTGTGGTATCGTGTCGGTACCGTCGTCGGTATGGAACCGTTTATTGATTGGTATCGTAGTTTGTCCGCTGTTCACTTTGAATAAAATTCGAATTATAATTAATCACGGTTGTGCCGCGTGGGAGAGCGTCGTCGCACACCCGACGATCTATCATATTTTGTGATAACGCCACTAGGACGCATCTCGTAAACGTATTGAGTCGATCTGGTTTGAAGCTAAGCTATGCGACAATAGTCGTGTGCAACGGTACAATGCTATTTCACACTGCGTAACCGTAAAGTCATACTTTTTATTATGATGTCTAAGTAGACACGTGTCAATAATGTTATCATTGATTTCTGCTGCTAGGCGCGTTGTAACCGGGAGGTCAGCGTGTGTCGAAGCTGTTAAGCGTTCAATTTTCCGGTCCATTTAAAGGGTTCTACCGCAATGTTGCGGCGTTTATAAAGACTACAGTGTCGATGACAACAATAAAATCGGATCATAAAGTTCCGATCGCATCCTTTGAGAGTTCCTATGCAATCTCGCCGCTCAATTTTATTTCCAATACCAGCGTAAATAGATAGGCGGGTGGATGTAAACGAGGGACACCCTGGGGCTCCGGCGGAGGCTCTTGTCAATTGAATTTGTCTGCAAGCGCTCGGTGCATTAATAGCGCACTAAACTACGTTGAATACTATTATTGATATTTTCATAAAAGCGCGCATCCATTGTGTGGTGACGACGCTCAATGCACGTCTAGTTTTAGTGTATTTTCGTTATGGTATTTTGATATTTTATTGCCGGTGTGGTGTGTTGTGGCAGTCGGTTCTGTAGTTTTATTGCCTTTGTACATTTTGATTTTACTATATAATCGAAGGCTTCCGATATTTTTCGTCTTCATTTTGTAAAACAATGTTTTCTATCTGAATGCATTTTCAGGTAGGTTTTCCTTGCTACTTGAATCTTTATATTAGTTCTACGCATGCGGTGCCGCTGACAGACCACTTGTACAAAATGAAATATCTCACAAATGATCTCTTGAGCAAGGCTTGTAAAATGTTAACATCGCAGTCTATTTGTTGGTCGCAATAACTATCTCCTTTCATCGTTCTCTTTCTCTGTCTGTTCCCACGTTCTTGACGCTTAATCACGTCGGCTCTGCGCTCGCGCCTAATATTGCACTGTAATGTGTTTATTAAGCGCCGTTCCCTTTAATGGCGCACCATTTAACATACAATGTGCAGTGGTTCGATTTGCGTGTTGTCCCTTCGTGGATGCGACGGAATATCCGTAATCTGAATATTAGTTACGATGTCTACGCACGGAATTGGCGTCGGCTTTCAGTCGATCTTAGGAGCTTATGTTGCTTTTTAACTGTTTTTTGTAGAGTTAGTTGAGAGATTAAGTTATTTCTTAGAATGCCTTCATTTTCTGAAAGATGCTTAATGGCCAAGGAGTGCCTTTAGGTCTTGTTAGATTGGATGTAGGTAAACCCCAACAGACTTGGAAGTAGCCTGGGCTGATGTTAGTGGTAAATTATTATCTAATGTGCAATTATTGTTGGGATATCATAGAGAAAATAAAAGGGCACCTCCACGTCTTGATGTCGGTGTGTGAACGACAGTTTGCAGCTTGCTTTCTTTGCGTTTCGTCATCGCTACCACGCCATGAATAACACTGTATTAATTATGCTGCGCTTGTTTGATGACTGACTTTATTCATGAGTTTGGCACTGATTCTCATGCGTGTTGGCTTGGATATTTTTTTATGTTGACACATACATATACGGATGGTCTAGTGCTAATTTATGAGTTATTTTTTGTTGCTTTTTAGAGCTATAATTAGCATTCTGATATCATTTTTCGCGTATTAATAGTCCAATGATTTTTGATTCCAATTCAAGATGTGTTACTTATTTAAGTGTATTGAAGCTTAAAACAGTTACTAGATGAATAAGTGTCTCGTTTAACTCCGTTTGCCCAGCCATTATGTCAACACGAATACCCTAATCACCGCGCATAAGTTGTGGATCGAAAGTGTTTGATAAATATACCCGTGTCATCATTACCCGAATGTGATCTACGCCTCTCATTAGCTCCCTCCCAAATAAGATATCAACCATTGATTAAGTGCCAACGCACCGGTGATTATTTTATTGCATTCCGTCGCTAATAAACAATCTATCGATTTATGTTTTATCCGTATTACGGTATTGTCAACGGTTGTTTCCTAATTACGTCCAATGTTAACGTTTAACGGTGAAAATCTTAATTAGCATACAATCGCGAAATAATAAATTGTTTAGTGAATGTTGCATTATTACTCATTTGCGTATAAAATACATAAAATTCACTCACGTCGGCTCCGTCTTAATTAACTTTAAAGACTCTATGATTGAAAATTAATGAACATGGCATTAGCCACACGTATAAAATGTCTTTGCCGGTGTTTTTCGGGTTTTTAAATGAAGCTTTTGGGGACACAAAAATTGATAGTTCCATTCCGTTGTTTTCGTTAGTGGATCGTTAGTGTCACCGGTTGGCTCGCAGCGATGCAAATTAAGATGTTCGGTCGGAATTTGGTTTTGATTTATGACCTTATAAAGCGGTGGTACGACGCAGGTACTTCCTCCTCGAATAATTCATGTAGGGCGCATTGTTTTTACCGAGTTACAGGTAATTGATCGCACACTTTAAAGAGTTTTTTTAGATATGTTCTCCGGTATTATTTCTTACTTCAGTTTTTAATGTTCTGGTCTCAAATTACCTGGACGATACGGAATTACAATGATTCGTTTTATACAGGCTCCCCTGTATAAGACCTAAAATAATTTCGGGTCAGTGTGTAGGGGAAGGTTGCGATCATTGAACCAGCTCTTTCATTGGACCACCAACGTATTTCCAAAACTGTGCATGATACCTGTACCTAAACTAGTCGAAACGAGTCCTTAGCGGCTCAGTTGCACCCCCCTCTTACCTCAGTGACGCTGCGGCACGTGGCGAGGAAGGACGCGCGTTGTTGTGTTTGCGGCGGTCAAAATCTAATAATTTCACTCAGGATAATTTGACGTAAGTATAATTGCATCCATATTTATCTTCAGGCAATGTTATGACATATTAGAGAATTTAATTGTGATTCCAAGAGTGTTATTCAATTTTGTTTTATCGTGATCATGTATATTTTAGTTAGTTTTTTCTTAACGAGTACCTTGTTGCCATCATTGGACTCCAAGAGAGATCCACCATTGGACCGGTCCAATCATAGCAACTTTTTTACTGTTATTTTCTGGTCATAATTATGGGAATAGATTTCGATTATTTAACTTTCTGGAAATAAATCATAGAAAAATCACTGTAAATTTGAAATTCCAGAATGTCGCTAAACAAAAGGAAGTACTTCGCATGGAATGAAACGAGTATGAACCTTGCCTTAGAATCAGTAAGGAAACAACGAGTGGGCTTAAATGAAGCAAGCAGAATATACGGAGTCCCGAAAGCGACTCTGAAACGGAGGTTAGATGGTGTAAACCAAAAGGCCAAAGAACACGTCCAAATACCAGGTTCCGAAAGTGACCTCCCTCCAGAATTAGAAGATGAGCTGTGTAAACACGTGCTTGAGATGGAAGGTTGCTTGTATGGCATTACTCCTACAGATATTAGACGACTGGCATTTGAGTTAGCGGAGAAAAATAAAATAAAGCATCGTTTTAACAAAAATAAACAATCTGCGGGAAAAAAATGGTACTACGCGTTTATGAAGCGACATCCCAATTTAAGTTTACGACAACCAAGAGCAACATCCATGAGCAGGGCTACAGGATTCAATAAGCCAGCTGTTGATGATTTTTTTAACAAATTAGAAGCAGTCTTAGACAAACATGACATAAAAGATGCGCAGCGGATATATAATATGGATGAGACAGGCTTGTCAACTGTGCAGAAAAAGACTAGAAAAGTACTGGCGTTAAAAGGTAAACGCCAAGTTGGAGCCATTACTAGTGGAGAACGTGGTGTAACAACAACAGCCGTATGTTGCGCTAATGCTGCTGGAAATTTCGTACCGCCACTCATAATTTTCAAACGCAAACGCGCTAAAGACGAACTGAGGGATGGGGCACCACCTGGCACCATATTTGCTTTCAATCCAGACAGTGGATATATAAACAAAGAGATTTTTAATCTGTGGTTGCAACATTTTGTTGAGACTGTGAAGCCAACACCAGAAAAAAAGGTTTTGCTTCTGATGGATGGCCACGCTAGCCATACTAAAAACCTAGAGGCTATAAATTATGCAAGAAGACATGGCGTAGTTATGTTTTCGTTTCCAGCACACACAACGCACCGGCTGCAACCCCTTGATGTGTCATTCTTCAAACCGTTGAGTCTTTATTACATAGACGAAACTGAAAAATGGCTCCGGCTAAATCCTGGAAGAACTGTGACTGTCTTCCAAGTGTCTATGCTCTTCGGAAAGGCCTATTTTCGAGCTGCTTCCGTAGGCACGGCTGCGAATGGATTTCTGAAAACAGGCATTTACCCTCTCAACAAAGATGTGTTTGCAGACTATGAATTTATAGAAGCAGCCGAACAAGAAAACGCAGAAGATTATTTTGGAACGGTGTTGCATGTCCAAGATCCGATAGACCCATTGTCTGTAAATGCATCATCACAAGAAGAATCTATAGTCCCAATCATAGAAGAACCAATGCCCCATGCAGAGCCGCTACCTACAAAATCGACTGATTACTCACCTAGAGATGCAGAGGTGAGCAACGTAAATGTTGGATCTCCAGCTTCAGCACCAATTCAAATAAGGCGAAGTGACAATGTCCAAACGCCTATAGTGGAGAGTAATTCTACCAACTTTGAATTCCACATTCCACAAATATCTCCTGGAGCCAAGAAGATAGCACAGGAATTACGAAAAAGAAGTCGAAAAGCCCAAAGTAGCATAGAATTGACTTCGTCGCCGTACAAAACTGCCCTAGATGAGACTGCAAAGGTTCCAAAGCAGAAGAAGCCAAAACTGTCCACAAAAGAACCTCAACCATCAACCAGTAAGCAAGCTAACGAGAATATAGAAAAATGGTTTTGCAAAATCTGCTTAAAATGTGAAATAGAAGACATGATTCAATGTATGATCTGTAAAGCCTGGGTACATGTTGATTGTGCTTGTGTTAAGAAACATATAAAAAAGTATCTGTGCCCTCATTGCACATCATAGACATCACTTACAATAATGATTGAAATCTATTGTGCCTTTATAAAATGTGATTTTTATAACCTGTTGATCTTGTTTTATGTGACGTAAGTGACTATATTACCTCAAAGAGTTAGCAGTAGCTACAAATTTAAGACTTTATCTAGATCTTTATAAAAGTTTTGTTGATTTCATTTTCTTTTTTTATAAGATTTAATTTTTAATACTTGTTAACTTGCTATTACTTATATACTACAAGTGACCTTAGATTTTTAATAAGTTGATTTTTATATTTGTTAAATTAATATTAAGCAGAAAATATGATTTATTCACTCTTAATGTTACTTTTATTTAGATTGTTTCTTAATTTTGATGACGCGTTGATCTCATTATGTGCCAAAGTTAAAATTTAATTACTAATTAAGTATTATAAGGCTGTAGTTTGTTTGTTTGTCGTATGTGTATGAGTATTGTTTGTCTCTTTTCGGTTGTCATAGTTGTGTAATATTGTTAATTATAATAAGTTGCCTCGATTGGACCTTTAGAACAAATTTCTCGAAGTCCAATGGTGGCAACCTGGTGGTCCATTGAAAGTGCCCATGGTCCAAAGAAGGCGACAGCCCAAGATTTTGTTTTCTTCGTATAAATTAAAAAGTATAAGCCTGAATTGTTAGTGCGTTTGATTATTATAAATAAAGGTTCTACGGAATAAAAATAATGAACTGCTTTCATTTTAATACTAACACTGTTTGACATATGAAGTCGTAAAGTTAAGTGGTCCATTCATAGCAACCTTCCCCTATATTATTATAGACACCATCTACGCTTATTTTAACTAGTGTTATCAATTAGTTCTAATATAGTAATAACTATCAAAACATGAGGTGTTTCTTTCTGATAACTTCTTTATATCCGTTTCCGTTCTGTTGGACCCTAGTAGGTATGTCCTTAATATCCGGCTAGGATTCCTTGAAGTGAAGCCTTTTCAAGCTTATTTTTACAACTGATGTCATATCTGTGGCATGCATGTACGTACATATTGTTGATTTAAGGTGTAGTGTACTTTTGATGCGGATATTACGTGTTAAGTTTAGTTTACGATCTAAACAAGGTTGAACATTGTTCTGCAGATTCCTTAAATTCTATCATTCTATAGCATATTTTATTAACTTTATAATTTATTGACTATACACATTTTTATTGCCGCCACATCGTTAAAATTGTGTCTTGCTTATTATTTTCGTTTTAGAAACTCCCATACATATTCATTATTAAGTTTGTCAGCTAATTTTTAACCATCGTGTTGATTGAACATCGTCGTCACATAATTAATTAATTAAGGTATACATAATCGCGTCATTAATTTGTATTTTAATGCTTTCTCATTTTATTACTCTTTTCAAACATGCATAATCAGCTAGTTAGGAAATAATCTTAGACACGTAAATCATATAGGTATATTGGTATAAGTTATGTAGCGAGTGACTTGTTATTGCTTAATAATTTAAATAAACCTAATGAAGCAGTGCCTGTTCGCGGGCAATAGTTTGATAATAAATATATGATGTTTTCATTAAGAAGATAAATGGAGTTGCTTAAAATATTATGCACTAAAAGTTTTATCATGTCATTTTTACATGCGTTGTTGCTTCTACGTTCTACGAAATATTTCGGATTGTGATGTAATTCGTGTTTCGTATCTCATCAGGTATGTTGAGGTTACAGTTCAAGTAAAACAATAAAAATCCATTTTTTAAGGGATTTGAAACCGCATTCTTTTATTCAATTTCCGGATGCACAAATAGTCAGTATGTGGACATATCCATCGAAAGTTTTGTTTATTTGATGCGTCATTTGTTTTCTTTAACTTTTTCCCTAAGTGGTGTCTTGCCTGAATTCCGGAGCATATTACGAATGTATGTGGTCGTCTGTAATCGCGAATGTTATATGCGGCACTTACTTATCTTTTAATTCAATTTACACGCGTGCACCTTGTTGATCAGTAATTTATCGTTTGTAATTCGGTCCGTTATCTTGTAAGGATCTCAATTTCTTTATCTGTCTGCACTCTGTAATTTTTTTAGTTGGCGCGTTCATTTTACTTACGTCGGATGATTACTTTTTTATGGCTAATTTAATCTGGTGTTTGGGGGTTTACTGTGTTTAACTACATTGAAAGAATTTTCTGTATCAAGATGAGTATATTGAATTATCCTTTCTGGGTCTTTTGAAGCCTGCATTATCCAATCAACTTTTATAACCTTACCACCATCCATACCATTGCACTTTGCTGTGGCTACCTCCTCGAAAATTCTGCTAATAATAAAATTAAGAAAATCCCCAGAAGAAGGCTACCTCACACTGTTTATATAACGTAAAATGATTTTAATGAAGTGTACATACTACATAAGCAGTCTGTAGCGCCTGCGACGGGTACAGTAATAGAGAGGTGTGTCGCCACGCCTTGCCGCTGATGTGCCGACGACAAGCTCGCAACTTGGCAGTGTTGATTTTGTTCTACCATGTACCTATTATTAAGCGGTAATTGTATATTGGAAATTGTTAGTAATTTCGTTGAAAAATCATAGGAAAAACGGTGATAGAGATGAAGCTGAAATTAATCTAAATGCACCGTCCTAGACTTAAATATTTCTTGACGCAATTGTCTTTGAACTTCCAGTTCTTGTTGCTATGAATCTATGCTTTGATGATGAGGAAGATAGCAGAGGTTACTTATACCAACATGTACACACGGCTACACATCTAGCTATACATTTCCAGTTTACGCTGACCTCGCGTTGTACAGAAATCCTATACAATGCGAGATCAGCTTATACCTACTGGATATGTACAGCTTGATGTGTAGCCGTGTGTACCAAATCGGGCATATGAAGGCAAAAACGGAAAAGCTGTTTTCATGGTCTAGTCTACTAGATTAGATATCAACACTTTGAAACAGAATGATATTAGGACTTCATTATTCAATACTCATCACATCACACTAGTGGTCAAAATACCTGTTAAGCCCTGCGCGACACCGATTCGGAGTCAAACAATAGAAAATCAATTTTGTCTCATTATCTGTCCTTGACCAATTAATCTTGTTGCACCACTAACCTTAATATGAGCACTTTTCTCCACAACGCTGTTGTTGTTTGAATGCTAATCTATAAATATGGAAATATGTGAATTGAAAAGGTATTTACCAAATTGAAGACTACATCAGAGTTGACTATGGCTTCATTTATATCTCCCCAGCCCGTAAACATCCACTGCTGAAATAGCTCTTTACCATAACCATAATCACGAGGAAATTTAACAGAGAAAATGATGGTCACAGTATACTTAGTTATTAGAAGACATCAAATACATTAATTCCAGCCATTCTCTTATACGGCGGAGGTCTGCTCGGCTTGGGCAGAACACCGCCGTGTCCGAGTGGAGACGATCGGCGGCAGAGATCTCTCGCGTCCAGCCCCGTTTCAGGACATGGTACGGAGCGAGAGGGCATGGGCAGCCGTCACCTCCTTCTGCGAATCAGTAATGCTCGCGAAGGAGAAGGCGGGACGGTTGAGGGAAAGGCAAATTTCGCGCCCTCTCGCCCCTAGCCGCCGCAGGAGACGCCCTGGGCATCGGGAATCCCGGGCGGATTTCCGGTCACCGTAGGCGCGGGCTTGCGGACGGTGAGCAATGGGTAGCTCACCGTCCGGTAAGGACCAGGCCCGGGTCGATGGCGCGTTGTATTCCACGCGCGCTTCAAAGATATGTCGTCAGCACAAATTTAGGGGTCCGCGACCCCGGCAGGCATCGGCCTGCCGGGGTCGCGGGAAGGTACTAAAGGGTCACCGACGCCCCTGGCAACACAGGCAACGGAAGGAATACGGGTGGGTTTTAGTCAGTAAGAGTCTGACACACCCTCCCGCTCCGCCCAGAGCGGGAGAAGTTATTTGATGATTTCCCACCAAAAAAAAAAGCCATCCTCTTGACATAAAGAGGCGCTGTGCCATCAAAATATATTATTTGAATTGCACTTTTACTCCGTAGAAGTGTCTTATCTAAAATCCTTATACGTTTCCAATATAAGCTATTCAATCCATCATCACTACTTTCAAGTCTCGTACATTTAGTAAATAACAATTTGTCATAAATATAATGCGTTGTTGACTTTCAAGTGGTCTCGAGTAAATTAGTCAATTCAATTTTTGTTGATGTCTCTGCTAAGTTTTGCAAGTCGTCCAATTTGAGTGTTTATTTTGCGGTTATGACTAACTTATATTTTGACGTTGACTTTTAATGTTTACACTTTTATATTTACGATTTTAACTGTTACCACATTTCATTGTAACGATGTCACCCTACATGGTGTACAAGTGAACAGCAGTGGTGCAACTCTTTATGAAGTGTGATTTAAGTATGCGATTGCAAATTCCGAGTATTGTAACTACATTTCCGATGTGAATTCTTGAACGTGAATCAAGATGGCCTGTTTTTCGAGGATTTACAAGTAATTTTGTGATGCAATGGACGATTAAGTGGGTTCAGTCATTTTTTTAATGCAATGTGCCCACAAATGGTATATTATACATTCAATGACATACCCACATGTTTGTGGTTTTCGAGCATGTTATGCTAACATAAGATTTTGATGATCTGACAGTTCTTAGAATGCATATTTCGCAAAAAGACGTGTCGGTTTCGCAAATAGAGGTGTAATTTAGATGATACCTACTAGCTTTTTCGTTAAGTTACTCAGTTTCTTTTTTTGTATCAGCTGAATTATTTTCTTTGACCATGCACATTACTTGCTAATAATAGTTTTTTTAAATATTTCAAGTGATTGTGATTTTATTTTTTTTTTGGGTGGGAAATCATCTAATAACTTCTCCCGCTCTGGGCGGAGCGGGAGGGTGTGTCAGACTCTTACTGACTAAAACTCACCCGTATTCCTTTCTGTTGCCTGTGTTGCGATGGGGCCTCGGTGACCCATAAGTACCTTCCCGCGACCCCGGCAGACATCGGCCCTAGTGCACCTCTACCTTTTTGCTGACGACATCATCATCAGCAGTGATTGTGATGGTGGTCAGTTTGGTTTCATTCCATCAATTTGTTTTGATCAAATATCCTTCATAAAAGATTATTTTTCTGTAATAAGTAAAATGTGCTAACATCTCTGTTAGAACAGTAGGGAAGTTAGTAAACACAGTTTATTTATAGATACAAAAGACTACATTAATATTTCAAGCAGTTTTATTGTATGAACACAATATAAAATGCTGAGATATTTTACCTTCTCTAAACCGTAGCCGTATTATGAGAGTCGCCGGCGCCGGCGCAGCTCTCACGAATTTCGCGGCGAGGCGCCTGCGCGTGGGCGGCCTATCGCGTACCGCCATCACACGTACACTTGCCACCACACCTGTAACATCTCCCCTACATGAACCTTTACAAATAAGGTTTAATTTCCTCTACTACAACCGAACAGTGAAATTCTTATGACGGCCCTTTGTTGCCTAGTACGTCTAATTAGTCAGTCTGTTTAGTGCTGTACTCGCCGCAGGCATTTCACTATGCAATATGCAGTGTGAAATTGTGTGATTTATTGATATCTTATGCGTGCCATGGATTTTAGATAAATTAATATGAAATACCCATTTAGTTATAGATCAAGTTTTTTTTCATGGATCTTCAATAAGGTTTTTTTTGGAATTCATAGGAGTTAGGGCTCCATCAATACGCCTACAACAATATGTGTTTCATATTGACTGTCTGGTCAGTGGAGACGTCGTATTTCAACAGTCGTGTACAGATTCATCTGCCAGTGCTTATTCATAAGAATTCACAAGTGACATTAAAACTCCTTGTATGACGTTTTTGTTCAGTCGCGTTGTCGACGTATATCAAAGAGTATATTTCGTTGAATTTATTGCGCTCGCCCGCGGTATCGTCTGCTTTGAATAGGTTGTACCGTGTGATATATTTTTCCTCAAACTGTCTTTTAACTGTCGCCTTGTACACCGAGTGGCGTCTCGTCTTTGCTCTTTGTGTTGGTATTGGCTAGATATTGATCTTATTTCCAATGTAACAATGCTAAATAACTTTCATTCTCGTGTAAGTTATAGTTGAAAGTTGTTATTGAAGTTATTACGCCACTCGTTTGACTCACGCGTGAGGTCCTGAATCAGAAATATGAGCTGAAAAACGGCGGCACGATGGCGCCTGCGTTGAAATGAATCTGAGTCGTGTATCAGCAACTTCCAATTTAAAAATGTTTATTGGAATTAAATGGGAGCAGTATTGTAAATATTGTGCTCATTGTAAGTAACGAAGCCCTCATTACTTACTCTTGTTATCTCAGATAAAATTATGACATTAATTTGAGAAATTGATTTGTGTTATGGAATAATTTGTTTATTTATTAGAATAATATTAATGGTTTCGAACACCCACGTATCGAATTACGGCCTGTGTAGGTATCGTTTCGCCGCCTAAAATTAACAAAGGTCCGTTGTTGCTACCGATTTGTCGCGACCGGGTGATTTATCTTCAATAAATTTATCGCTCAATCAACGTCGTCGTACGCGCAAGTTCGCGCCGCCGCTGATTGGATTTCTTCATAATTACATCTTTTGACACGTACGCGCCAAGTTTCGTACTTCACAAGCCGGGGCATGAGATCGTGGGAGCACCGTGTAATCAGCTTTCTTGACTGTCTTGTTTTGATCTGATACCAAGGAAATATTGTTTAACAGAACTGATAGAATTAGCACTTCCGAAGTTTGAAGTATGTTCAGCATTTCTCCCTCCCTCCGCAATCATCATACTGTTCTTCTTTTCTATTTGTTTAAGGAAATCCTAACTTTGGTTTCGTCTGTCGATTTCCAACCCAAAGCATTCACAATTCACAAAAGCTCTATCGTAACGTAATGCGGGCCTAGACTGACTCCAAATTTGTGTCCAACGTTTACGTCGTTGCAAACTGCAGGCATCTTATTAATTTCATAAAAGTAAACTCCATTAAAGCATTTCCAGATCCTCTTAATTCTTTGCCAGTTGCGTGCGCCATGCATATTTAAAGCAACGCCTTGAAGGGCGGAGAGTTTTTAGCATGGTTTCGTTTACACGTCATCGGGTTGTCATGTCTGATAATATTTTGGTGGTTATTAAAAGAGATCGCTGCCCCTGATAGTGGCCGTATTACATTATTATATACGCACTTAAAATTAAATGTTACTTGATTACGGTGTTGCCAGATGAGTGATGACCGACGACCGTCTCGCGTTTTCCCCAAACCTTTTTGAAGAAAAAATCCCCCACAAATGGCACAATAATAATGTATTAACTAAATATAATTTTATACTATTTCAGCAACAGCTTACTCGCCAAACCTTCCCCCAAAAAACAGGTTTTGAAGAAAAAAATCTCCAAAAATGGAAAAATATTTATTTATTAAACAATTTTATATTATTTCAGCAATAGCTTCCATTACTGTTTATTTTTGTTATAGGTTTTAGAATATTTATTTATTATTGGATGCCTGAAGATTTTAATAACTTTTTTTTTTTTGGATGGGAAATCTTCAAATAACTTCTCCCGCTCTGGGCGGAGCGGGAGGGTGTGTCAGAATCTTACTGACTAAAACCCACCCGTATTCCTTCCTGTTGCCTGTGTTGCCAGGGGCCTCGATGACCCTTTAGTACCTTCCCGCGACCCCGGCAGGCATCGGCCCTAGTGGACCCCTACATTTGTGCTGACATCTCTTTGAGGCGCCCGTGGACTACAACGCGCCGTCGACCCGGGCCTGGTCCTTACTGGACGGTGAGCTACCCATTGCTCACAGTCCGCAAGCCCGCGCCTACGGTGGCCGGAAATCCGATTTTGAATAACTTGTGTTGGTAACATTTTCTTTCGTGTCAAAGAGTGATCAAAATCATAAATTAGAAACAGCCGGATGCTGTACAAACGTAATTCATAACGCGCTAAATGTCTTTTGAAACTACCAATTTAATCATCACGGCCAGCCGTGGCTTTTCCCGGATTACAGTTTTGGTAATAAAATCCCCCAATTCCCTCCATACGCAGATTTCTCTCTCCAAATATCCCACACCAATTCTCTTCCATAACTTAAAAAAAAACCCCAAATTTGGGGGGATTCCCCCCAATCTGGCATCACTGCTTGACAATTAATAGTCATGCCCATTAATGATTTTGGATGAATCCTTTTTTATAGCTCGTCAATTTTGCGTTACATCATACATAAGCCACTTCAGCTTCTAATGTATCAGTTTTTAGGATTGCTATTTATTTAATGGATTTTAAATAGATTCGCATTTCTGATCCCTTGTGATACAGTTACAACTTTACGACTTTATTTTTCAGTGGACTATTTAAAAATGTTTCCAGTCTCATGGCCTCACTGTTATTAACTTCACTAAACTTTCTTACTGCAATGCAGTCCATAATAGGTGGTTTATTAATGAATGTTTATTATGTTTATAAATGAATGTCGTGCCTCCACATACGTCGCACTTTAATCAACTTACGAGGTATCATCACCTGTTATTACCCCAGTAACATGTGGTAAATGATTTAGTTGAAATTGGACGTTCAAACACCGGTCTTGGTGGAGACTCTGTGGATTTTTATGATTGCACCGTCATTGCCTTTTCGCTTTTCCAGTTGATCAATTTAGAGGCCTTGTTCGTGGAACTATTTTGGATATTGCTCCGTAATATTTTTGAGTCTTAGAATGTATCTTCATAATTTCTTGTTTTTCTTTTTATGCCTGTTTAATGTTTAGTTTTATCATTAACACATAATGTAATTTAATTGTACCAATCTAAATGTAAGCGCACATCGCATTCATTTTATAATTTGTCTTTATAATATGTGGAAAATGTCGTGGGTTAAACATTTACTCACTTTGTAGCTCAAATTTTGTGTAATACTTTAATGTGTAACCGTTTATTTTCTCAAATAAATAAAATTGCCGCACAACGGGTGTAATTTCTCAACTAAGCCGACACACCTTCCAATAAAAATGTATGGAATATGCAGCAATTCATTTCAAACGAGGCGTTTATTCCATTTATTTACTTTTTGCAAAACAATCACAAGGTTACCAAGGTTATTGAAATAACCATATACGTTTATTAACTCCACATACCTTTTTAACGAGAAATTCAGCACATTTGTATCGCTATTTTAGGTAGATTTCCAATATGTTAGTGTATTGAGCCGGATTCCGTAAGTACTCAAAATAATCATTTGCATTCTGATCGCAGATATTTTTTTATTTTTGTCCAGTTCCGGTCGCCTGAAAGGTTCTTTCCATTACTGATTGCTCCATAATTCCGGACGCCCATTCTCTTTAATTGTCATAAAATACAATCTTGCTTGAGAGACTTAAGCTCGTGCGCGGACGTACAAAAAGAATACAATTAACTCTTAACTTCGCAACACCCGAAAAGCGATGTGTTGTAGGGTGACCATTAAGTAAGAAGTTATCTTGAGGTATGGTTACGACTCGCGTCCTTCGGCGGCACCCATATTAGCATTCCAAGACTGAATTCAGTACATTTTAATAAGATTTTTATGGTGTAAATTATGAGAGCATTATCACACAGTTAAAAACGCGTTCCAGTCCAATTAAAATTTTTATTTGCAAATATAGTAACGAAACCATTTCGGCGATGAAGTGATATTGGTTTCGGACTGACAGTAAATAATCAGGATACATTGATAATAACTTCACATACATTTAACGAAAATGTCTTGTTGGACACAACGAACGCTTTTTTCGGATTGTTGATTTATGGTTTCATATGATTTATTGTAATATCTTAATTTGTACATTGTGTTATTTGCAAGGCCTGCCGTTGTTAGTAACTTCTTTGAGAATGTAATAAATTGACAAGGAGTATTAAATCAATTGTAGGTATTCCAGAGAGGGATGTTCAAACAAGCTTGTTTTAGTAAAGCTTTAGGTTCGTGACAGCGATATGTGGGTTATCTTTACCCCTTGACACTATTTAGAGTTCTATTGCAACAAAAAAGTTACATGATGTAGCGATTTATAACACAAATACTAAGTCGGAACGGTAGATTGGAAAAGCAGTGTTGAAGTTATCGTAAGGAGGACATATTATTATCCTCAAGATACGATAAAGGTCCGCATGACTTTTATACACCGTTATAATCGATTTGAAGGTGTCGGGGAAGGGGTTTTCATTATCCCATAATTTCCAAAACGTTGGGATACCCGAGGAGTATCATCGCTGCCCATCACGCCACCCAGTACGTTCTTAAACTGAATTTCGGCGCGGTGGTCGCAATTAGGCGCGATAAATGCCCCCGACATACGATACGATACACCGGCTTTTCATTCGATTAATCGGTCGAAACGAATACGGTATCTTATTTTAACAGGTCGTACCTTTTAGTTTTTTATGTAGCACCTCGTGCTATATTTCGATACTTATCTCAGCTTGTTCTCGTATGATCTTCAAATTTTAATCTCAGTTGTTTAAAGCCAGCTGGTTTGACTTATGATTGCAATTATTTTTTGTTTAACGACCGCTACTTAATGTTATGACGAAATATTAAGATTGAGAAGGTGTAAGTTTATTTCCAGATGGGCTTGCTCTCGGAAATCTTAAGTTAATTGATCTTATTGAAACCCCTATGTTTCTTAACACATTTGGCTTTTAAATTAGTTAACAGCTAGTAGCATAAGTTTTCTCTGTATTGACAGAGCCCGCATATGTAAGAAGTCAGCCACATATCAATTATTATGACACCCAATGCTTTTTTGATCATTACTCAATTACATTGTTAAATTTTATGTCTTACTCTCAATATTCGACCACAACGAGGGTCATATCTGTGACATCAATATCAGTTGATTGTGGTTTATAATATGAATAAATCAACAGCGTTTATTTTATAGTGTTTAGATTGTTATATGTGAAAGAAAATGTAATAGGCATGTAAGAATTTTAAAACGACACATCACGACATCTTTCGGTACACATGTCCTCATAATAACAGAATATAATTAGTAAAGGCACGAACAATTCTTAGACAGGTCACGAATTTGAATGAGTCTACTCCACCCTTTTTAAATCTACCGCAGCAGTCGACTCGGTGTCAAAAGAGAACAAGTCAGTAACGATATATAAAACAATACAAAAAGCTCAACCATTACAAGGTGACAAAACTGTAATATCAATAGAACACAATGGGAACAATAGTTGCCCTCTGTCAATTATGCCATCATTACCATTGGAATAAACGACGTAACGGATCAGATGATTGTCAAAAAACAACATGATGACAACGCAATGCGGCCACGACTGCATATCGCGACATATACAAACAAAAATCATTCTTATACACCAATAAATAAAATGTCTAATTCCTCCCGAAAATTTAACGATGATCTTGCATATTTTAAAATGTCGAAACAGTTACCCTATAAATGATTTATAGACCGCGGCGCCGTCTTAATTTTTGTCACTTAACAATGTACAATGTACGCCGGTTAATAAGTTTCTTTGTGCATTGTAATTAGGCGATTATGAAATTAGAAAGATGATGTGGTTGAGCTTGTTCCACCGGCTTATTATGTTACCAGCTAATGTTATGCCATGTGCATCAAACCACTAACCAGGCATGATTATCCATATATGATTAGATTATGTTGTTTCATCTGCATGCTGCTCCAGTGGCACGTGAATTTCAAGTAGTCAGTATTACTACCGTGGATCGTCGAGAGAAAGTCACAAAAGTGATTTGGTGTTTGCATCGTGATAAGCTGCTACAAGCTCTTTCTTGTAACCTCATAAATTCTATTTGGTATCGGCTCAGATTTGTTCCCTGAACATTTCATTGAAATATAATACTCGAACTTTAACGTTGACTCACCCAAAACGTTTCAATTTTGCGAAATGTCTACATGCTTTTGTGTGTCTACTTTGTGTTGTGTTGACGTTGCTCAATTTGTACTATTATTGATTTTATTCATATCTTGATACTTAAGTTCCTTCCTTGACTTGATAAATTTACTGTCTACTATTTACTAGTGAGTCTACATCATTATTTAACATAATCTGATCACTATCGTATGATTTGCGAAGGCTGCTGCCACGCTGTTTGGATTCTTATTATTTGATAATATAGGTTGGCTTTTTGTTGTATGATCTCTGAAACGTATTTGCGATTATTTGACCCTCGCATTTGTCAAATATGATCGAAGCGTGCGAAGGTGTTATTCGTTTTGTCGACACGCGATCGTGAGATAAGTCCGGAGCTTGCCACTTGTAATTTGATGGGAGGTCCTCGAGCTTTATTTTTTGTAAACCACTGGTACTGTTTATGCAGTGGTCTGCTTTTTATGATAAATTGATTTGAGCGATTTAAAATCTGGTTGGCAAATACTCATTGAATACTCGTACGTTCCGTAATAATGTAACTTACATGCAGGTAGTAAGTTTAAGCTACCGCGATTATTTATACAGCTATTTGACTGGATTTATTCATTAATAAATCAAGACTTGGCAACTGGATACAGCCAGTACGAGACCGGGCATAATTTATATCAATTTCATAATTGAATGTGTTAAAAATCTTGTATGTTTCACTTTAAGATTTGCTTATCTTCAAATGAATACATCTCAATACCGTCACGTCTCTGCAGGTGGTGATCCTCCCCCCTCCGTGTTCGCAAATGTACGTACATGTTGTATGTCGTAAAAATGACTATCATACATTTATTGCCTTGTAGGACACATGTAAGTAATGTCTTGTCGTGTCGTATGGTTTTTGTCAGCGGGCAATCGGCGATTTATTGAATCGCATTGTTGATTATTTTATTAACGACTTCTTCGATGGCGTGAACGTTACTCGCAATCACAACTTGAATCGCCGCGCCACATGTTGTTCTGTTGAGACGAGAGGCTTGATGAACCAATGTTTATCACAAGTTAAAAATAGCTGTTACTTTTGCTAATGACGATGCTGGAAGACCAGCTAATTTATGGACTATGGTTCAGTGGTTCCTGTAATAATCTCAAACAGTAGGGGTGATGCCTGGGTAAAAACAAAAAAAACTATTTAGTCCATCAGTCAGATAATAAAATATATTAGACACGTATTTTTTGCTTTGTCATATTAATAAAAAATACTTAGATAAAACGCATTAAATTTGGAGGGTTGGGGCTCGCTACGTCACAATTCAGTATATTAAAATCTGGCAAGGCGTTACGTCATGACAAATTTTAACTGAATGTATCGCCGTAATCTTTTGATTACGTAAAAATATAAAAAAATACGTGACCAATATTTTTTAATTATCTAACCGACGAACAAAAAAAATCATCACTATTACACCTAGTCACAGTTGTATGAGAGATCAATACGGACGGAGTGTCGACATAACTCCTCCTTTTTTTTTTGTCATTATTTATTTCACCTGCTGTAATGTTTTAACAAATGGGTACAGTCTGCAAAGAATATCTACTTAAAATAAAAATAAACGTTAAGGAATTTGTGCAATTTGAACTATCCGACAACTCACTGTATACCAATCTACCTTAGCAATTTCTGCGACAACCATGAAATTGAATTCGGGTGGTCAATTCTTACTTTTGGGCCACACCGCACCATCAATATAATAATTATCGCCAAAACCATCAACAAAATAAAATGGCATATTTAAATAATGGTTAATAAATATTATATTTATTTTGTTGACATTAATAGGTAGAGCCAATAATGTAGGTGCGTATCGGTGCGTGCAGATCCAACTTGTGATTGAGAGTTACGATTGTCATTAATATCGTAATGGAATCGATTTATGATCGAGAATCATCTCATCGATTTTATTGCTCGGTCTGTGTACTGCATTTAATTCTAAATACATTCGAAGGCAGCCTTATTACAGGCTGCTAATTTGTAATCATGTTTGCGATGCGTAATGAATTTTTGTTCGCTGGTTATAGATGAGAATAACGATAGCTGAGTTCATATAAGTCTTGGGATATAGTTCTTAATAGCAAGATCACGGTTCGTTCCTACAGTCGATAATGAGAGGGTAAATAAAAAAGGTATTTTACCGTCACCCTTTCAAAGTTCTCATTATAAGTGCTTCGCCACAGGGCAGTAAAATCTAAATTGCGTCGTTTTCGAACGCTTGTATGGAGTCAAGGTGTAATTTTGTGTGCCACCGCATTTTTTACATTGATATTCGCGGTTTCAATAAACTCCTTTGTCCTGACTGCGTTTTATTTGTTCCGGTGCTTTAATGTTAATTGGAAATCGTGGTAAGTGCACCCGATGAGGTCGCGTTGTTTAAAGTCATTTCGGACATTTGTTTTTGTTGATTCGACAAATTCTTCTGTGATACTGATATGATACTGATATTCTTGCATTTTATAAATAGTGATACTTAACCCCGCGTCCTAATCAAAAGCGATCATCCCGCGAGTACGCGAATTTTGACGTACAATCACGACTTGATTGATCGTTCGACTATGGCCCGTATTACAGAACCTCACTCAAAACTCAAACATTACTTAAAGCTCGTTTATAGCCATTTGATTGGTTTAAACTAGTTTTAAGTAATGCTTGAGTCTTGAGTAATTTTCTGTTATACGGCTCTAAGTCATATTCATGAGCTCGATGATCGCGTACTCGCTCGACGGTTGCTTTTGGGGTGGACGCCGACTTTTTTTTTGGGGTGGGAAATTATAGAATAACTTCTCCCTCTTTGTGTCAGACTCTTACTGACTAAAACCCACCCGTGTTCCTTCCGTTGACTGTATTGCCAGGGGCCACGGTATCGCTTTCGGACTTTCCCGCGACCCCGGCAGGAGGACGCGGCCTAACACCTTTCCATTGAAATGTCTTAATAAACAGACGGTAACAAATCAAATTCTGACCCCATAGTCTTATCCACGAAGACAATCTCCAACGGCTGTGGTGTTCATTTAAATTATTAACTCAATGATGAAAGATTAAAGGCTCGTGCAGACAGGCGCGGCGCGACACCGGTACAACAATTTCCATGAAGTTTTCATAAAAATTGTTCTACCGGTTTCGCATCGCGCCAGTCTGCACGAGCCTTAACTTGCTAAAGCATCCCACGTATTTTTAATTTATTGCGTATATTGACGTGTACATTCGTATGATTGTCAGATTGTTAAGCAATTAATTAATTGCACGATTGCTTCTCTGTATCTCGCCGAAAAGAAGATGTCGGCGAATAATTTCGGCGAGTTTCACATGTCACCGATAAATTTTTATCGATCACATAAAATTTTATAAATCAAGGAACAATATTCAATATTTATGTATACTTTTCTCCGTATCATAACTACATGGATTTGTTTAAATTGCCGTCTCTTAATTTATAAAGGCCACCGGCGAAATCCAATTGAAAATTAACCCCATTTAGACACACCTCCTGGCGCTCACTTTTTTTTACATCATGTCAACACCGTCGATAAATTATTACCAGTCTAACAAGCTATTATTATGGACCCTGACATTTTATTTAAGGCAATTTTGGGCAAAATTGAAAATTTTCACCCAGAATTTTTGCCTGCGGTGCATCAGGAATGGGTTTTTGAGATTTATGGCCAACGATTTAAGAGTTATTTAAAATTCTAATTCATTGTTTATTCTGTGGATATAAAATCTTATCGATTTCTTGGAATGGTTTTGACGTTCAAAAGTGCCTTTTATGTGCCTATTTGAAATAAATAATTTGACTTTGACTTTAAGTTTTGGCTATCTGGTTCGATATGACTTAAAGTTTTAAACGGTGACGTTAAAGTTTCGTCATGTCCGTCTTTCTGTCTGTCCCCGCTGTAGCTCAGAGATGCTTAGTACTAGAAACCTGTAATTTGGCAAAGGTATACATATTAATCACGCCGACAAAGTGCTGAAATAAAATCTTGAAAAAACATTTTTTTTTGGGTACCTCTCTTGCACGTAATGTGGGGATGATATTTTTTTTTCTCGTCTACCCCATGGTGTGGGGTATCGTTGGATAGGCCGTTCAAAAATATTGCGGATATGTCAACACCACTTTTCGATTCAAGGATCGGCTTGCGTAATATTAAGCATTAAAGTGCAAATTTTTGTTAGAGTCAAGTGTCCCCCACCTTCCCAGTTAAATGGTTGTTTATGGTGATGTGAAAAAACTCATCATATAATTAAATTAAAAGTAAAACTATCACAGCTAAGAGGGCCTTACAAGTTAACGAGTAATAGTCGACAAACTTAAATTTGCTGTTGGAGAATTGACCGTGGCATATATCGATGGGAGAACATGTTTTTCAACTATAATGTTAAGTTTGGTTTTGGGATAAATTCAACCCAACTTCCCAACTACGGAACCCTTCACTGTGCGTGGTCCGACACGCACTTGCCCGGTTTTTTATATTATTAGCATACTAATTTTTAATATTAACCTGAGTCGTGTGTCGAAAAGTCACAAACTGGATCGAGTCAGGTGGCCCTCATTGGGCATAGTTCATTGACACCGGTCAGGTAGGGCCAGTAGATGATTGATCTGCTCCCTTATCACTCGCCGTCGCCTACGTGCGGCGTTCTCAAAGACACATTGTCTACAACCAGAGAAGCGTACGCTAATAGCACTACAACTTTACCCAAAACACAATCTAACATATCGTTAATTGTAAACAATTTTCGTTGTTGCAGAGCGTTCAGACATGGAACAAGGAGATTAAACAAATGTAAGAAGGTATCTTTTCATATTTTTATTGATTACACAAACTGCATAATGATAATTTATTTATTAGCGAAAGTGTGGACAGCACGGATGAAATAAATATTGAAAATTAGCGTCAGTACCTACCGGAGTTGAGATCAGTTTCATGGATATCATTTTACGTTTCCAATTTACATTTGAATGCAGTCCTTAATTCCATTTAATTAAGATTCAATTTAAAACCTCAATAATTACGTTGCTGTAAACACGTGGCGCCATCTGTATGTGAGTGGACATTTTGTAAATTGAAAAACTGACAGTTTGCAGTAAGTGGCTCCAATCGTGACCCGTTCACCGTAATGGTGATGAGATAATTGAATTTTCAATATGTTCAATAAGGTTCAGTGTGACATAGAGCTTATATTTCATTATTGTTTATTTATTGACCTGGAATTGAACTTCAGTCAATTATGGGTTTATCCTACATAAAGCTCTAATCAATAGAAGGCATCTATAAACAAGAAGCGCTTGGATGATGGATGAGTGCATTTCCAAGATTTATTTCAACTGAGGGTTGGTAATTCAGTGTTTTATTGTTTAAAGAAAAACTTGTTAAAACGCCATAATTATGCAAATGCTTGCCGACGTGCAGTAGGTAGGCCGGCGCCGCAGCTAATTTAGAAAGTTATTTTTATATTTAAACTGTTGCGTTGAACGATTTTCTTCAAGTTATTTATTTAACGCCGACGGGTACACAGTTTTCTGTAATTGGACATTATTTGGGTTTACTCCTACGTAGCAATCCGTCATAACTTAATGTACTGGTTAGGTAGGCATTATACATTCAAAAATAACAATGATTCTTTTTTATTTGCAGATGGGACATTCCCGCTCTACTCGCGAAAGTTCCGAAGTTGGGAGCAGTCATAGATTTGACGAACACATCCCGGTACTATAATCCTGAGGTGTGTACCTACAACGTTCTAGGTCTTCAAGTCGAGCCCATTAAAAATGACATAGTAGTAGAACATTTCGCACATACCGCATACCGAAACGGACATCTTAGTTCCACAAACATTCCTGGGTGGGTTGTTAATAGTAATGAAAGGTAACAACCACTTTGCACTAACAAATGTAAGACAACGTGTAGGGCTAGTTACGACTCTTACTTGTTCGGATAGCGCCCGTAGGAATCTCGGCCCGCCCGCCATGTGTTAGAATACCGGGAAGCTATAAAATTATGTTCAGTTTTACGATTGAAAGTCACATTTTCCAGTACGAAGCTTTGTTCGTTCTTGCGTCTGATTGCCTTGCATTCATCTTCTAGCATAATCCGATCGTAAAATATGGGTTCCATGGAGCAGTTGACTCTTAGCCCGTTGTAGTCCAAGTCGCCAAACGACATGCCCACAGCTTAAGGCGTTACCAGGTCTTTACACTCCTTAATTTATAGTTACGCTGTAAGTTTAATAATGTTATGATGTAGGTGTTAATTGAGTGATGTTAGCTACTGGCAAATCATATTCCTAGTTTACTTGATTGCTCGGGCCCATTTTGGTGAGACGTTTAAAGCCGGTGATTGATTTCTGGCTCTGCTGCGATTCCGTGGGAAATTTGGAACGCATTTTAATGTTCTGTGGTTTGACATTGATCAAACTAGCTGATTGCCGTTTAGACTGACGCCATAAGTTCCAACACTCGGTCTGCGGCATAAAATTATTGGTTTTTAAATGTAGTCCTAAATAATCCAATGCTTACTTCGAACAAAACGGTACTAAATGAGTAACACGCTACGAACATCATAGAGACAAGCCTGCAAGTCGACAAGGCGGCAAATTCTATGAAGAATGTGCGTCGGATAGCTGTGAACGCTGTAAAGCTAGTTGTGACACACAATTGTGACTTGTTGGCCCATTATCCACACGTCAACACTCGTAATAAACGTCCAGGGCTTTCCTGATACATTCGTCGCCATTGTGATGGCCCGTGGTGCTTTGCTAACGTGAAAGACGAGTGAGCAGTGTGGGCACCGTTATTCGACTGTCCGATGTGAAAATTTACTGAACGCTGAGTAAGAGGTGAATTGCATGAACTTTATACTTAAGGTTTTTTTGTCAAAGGGCAGCCTTGTGAGACTGATTTTTGATTGATTTTGAGCTAAATGCTGATATTCAGCAGGATTTGGTTAATCTGAAAGCACAAGCCCAAAATCTTGAGGTCAGCTTTCAAAAGCATGGCGGATATTGGACTGACTGATATTTTGGAACTCCTTTCCTTCTTCAACTTGAAAATACTCTCAATAAATAGTACCGTATCAAATTGGCACCTGGTTGGAAGTTGGTGTCACAACTTCCTCGGTCTTGGTACAAAGCCACAATCTTGCAAAGCACAAATTTTTGTCAATAAATAAATACATTTACTCAGAAAAGACAATTTTTGGTCCTTATTGTACTAAGTCTGTAAACCTCTTTAAAATATAGACAGTATTCAGTTCAAAACTGTTGAAGTAAACGTAGACTGGCATACAAATCACACAGTTGATTGGAAGAGGCAGGTTAGCATCATGCGTCCCGTCGCTTCGGGGCACGAGACTACGGCACCCATGTGTGTCGTGTCGACGCGTGACGGACGTGTCATAGTGACGCCTGCAGCCTAGCACGCACTATAGTGACATGTGTCACAGGACTTTCTTGAATTTTATTTATGAATGTCGACAAATAACTCGACTTATGTCTTGTCGCGGTTAACAATGCAAAACAGTTTGATGATAGTCCAGGAGGAAGAAATGAACCGTATAATTACTGAAATCTATGCAGATTAAAAGTTCACCTAAATATAAGTCCATACAAAAAATAAATATCTATGATTAGAATTAACAATAAGAAGATTTGTCCCCAATATATTTGGCTTATTGTAATCTTCAGTAAATTAAATGCAACTAATCGCTTACCGATATGTCAATGTCCTCATAAATTTCATACTGATGCGCTTATTCAAACATTCGCTTTGTATGTCTAATATTTAAGATGAATAAACTAATATTAAATAAGCTATTAATTAAGCTGCAGTCAAATTGACTGGTTTAGATGTCGACACCTCTCTAATCTGATTGGTAATTGTCATCAGTCGACATCTAGTGACTCTTCACTCACTTCATTATTATGTGGCACAGATTAGTAAGTAGATGGAGTGGTCAGCTCTGTAACGAGTTGGTACAGTCAGCAAAATGAGTCAGTAGCTGCCGTAGCTGGTCAAATCAAATGGGATATGAGAGTTCTAACGCAGACCGTCTGTGTAGAGCGCGTAGGAAAGAGTCTGTTATATTTCTTATTATGGCAAGCAAAGCTGATGTCGATTTTCTGCCAATGTCTAAAGTGAATTGAAAAGCAAGTGTACATAATAAAAATCATCAAACGATAACGACTAAAATGGTGTATTTGTCAGCGTCGCTATTGCCATCTAGTTCGGGCGCTATTCCGCGCTTTATTTCTCCATTCCTTAACTCTTCTGTATCACATAAACCATCGACTGTTTCATGCTCTACTTACATTCTATAATCTCATTATTAAATACGTATCTTTATATATGTATAACACGATCATTTGAAACCGGCTTAAAGTAATGAGTACTTAACTTTTCATTTAAATTCTTGACCCATGTTTTGGCGGTCCGTTTGAACGACTTTACAAGTAAATTAAGGTTTATTCGTTTTTGGAATTTACGTTATTTACGCTGTGCCTCTGCTTAAGTTGTCTTAAAAATAACTTTATAAAACAATTGGCATAATTTAAATAATAACTTACAATATTTCATACAAACGCATCGGTACACGCAAAGGTGAATTACTATGTAAATAATTATTGGTTTCTTTGTTATAGGAATTACTATCGAAGGGCGTACTTCACAAGAAAATTTTAATGCCGGGCCGCATAATACCTCCCGAGGACAAAGTGACAGAGTAAGTCCATCTTCCCAGCCGCTGTTTACGTGCGATTAATCGCGCTCTCTTGTAAGACGTCTTCACGACGACCCCGAGTCTTTTTAGCTCGCCCAAGTAGAAGATGTATCTCACACACATACATACATGTTCCAGACGTAATCTTTATCACATAAACCTTTGAAAGTCAGGCATTGAGAAGTGACGTAGTATTTGTTGTGTTAATATCGAACCGCGACAGTATTTCATACTGGTATATAGGAGAGATTGTGCGTATCGACATTCTTTAAAGGCTCTCGAAAACCATGGAGCGTTTAAAATTATTGCAGCTCTAAAAAAGCTGGCTACAGAACACTAAATACTAGTGATTGATATGGACACGATTCGACGACATTTCGCCTAAGGATGATACGGCTTAACAAGTTTACACTGCATATATGGTGATGCGTAAATCAGAAACAGAACAGCTATCTATCAAAGCGTGGAGTTATCGTTTTGCATTCGCGGCGGATTTTAATTTGAAGCGTCGAATTGGCGCCATTCGTAGGCCGAATATGGGTAATGTTATAAATCTACGCGGGACGCGTGGGCGGCGCGGCGCGCGCCTAAGGGCCGCCGTCGACCCGACCGGTGTCGGTAGAGGTACCTATTCTCGTATTCAATTGAACTTGGTCACATCTAGCGCTTGTGTCGATGGCGTCTGCCTCCCACGCGGGATCCGATGCCTTTCGGAATTTGAAAGGCATTTGTCGCTGCAACGATGCGTGTGCTCACGTGTAGCAGTTGTCCGGTTGTCCCCCTGCAACTAAAACACGCGGCGTTTTATTATGTCGTAAACTTTGACACTATCAAAGTAGTCATATTACAGAATTTTTGTTAATTAATATGTTTATTAAAATACTTAATATCTTAATATAGTATTTTTGGTATTAGATGGTGACAGATTTATTTAGTCACGGCCATTAAAGGTTATGTAGAGCTTGCATATTATAAAAAATATAATTGCATCTTTTTCATGATTTCCTCTTTAAAAGCTAATTTCATTGTATAATCAGTTAATTTATGAACAGCTTACTTATAAAGTCCAGGTTTTCATGTTGGGAAGTCTTAAGCACTTTCCTCCTGTCATGTGCTGTTTAGAACCAATGTTCAAAAAATTAATCAGATTGAAATACGAGCAAATCACTCTACCTATCAATAAATAAAATGATTTGCTCAGCTTTAACTCCGAGATTATCTCGATCATTTGTCTGGTCTTTTGTTCAGCGCTGCGCCCCATCGTCGGCTGCCATAGACATAAATAACCATCGGCATTTCTAAGATAGTTCGCTGTTGTTATCAAGGTGCGGACCTGGCATCTGTTTGTCAGTTAACGTTTGACTAATGCGCCACCCGTACAGCTACTTCGAATCTTAACTAAAAGGGACGTCGACTTAATGACAGGTCTATATGTTTTGAGAATAGGATACTGCGGCGAGATTCTCGCTGTTCTAAAAACACGTTTTCAGTTCCACATTAAACAAAGACAATTTTGAGTTGATAAGGCAGTTGCTGTTTTAGATACAAATTTCGAGTTTTTTTTAACTTTCAAGTTAAGCTAAACTTTAAGAAGTATAGAAAAATTTAATAAAAATCAGTTAAGCTTAGATGGAAAATATTCTTTATGAGTAAACTCTAACGGAAAATCCGCTTGGAACGCGCGAAAAATTTTCAACGTAAATTGCTTCACACTGCAATTCAGTCTAGACAGGTAACGTGGGGTGAACAAGAAACTAATAAAACGGTGCTATTATTTTATTATAATAATAAATTGAGGATAAATATTGTCCTTCATTTATACGACCTTTTACTGAACTGAGATGATCGGACGCGCGTTCGTAATGATGCTCGCGTGCTCACCCGGTTCATTTATCACGGCTGTATTTTTACTTGTTTTCCATGTCGACTGTCGACAATCATGTCGTCATTACAAACCCGTTCGTGTACATATCACCCCGTCTATAAATTGTGAACACCGCCGGTGGTACCGATTGTCCGTTTAATAGATTTTTACTGCTCCGCTTTTAAGGGTTTTATTGTTTTGACGATTTATTCGCTGTTACCGATTCTTCTCTACGCCCATTACAGGCCTATTTTCCGGGAACTTGGTGATAAAGTTAATGTTTCACTCGACAATAGACGTATAATCATTTATGGAATTTTACTATCTCCAAAAATGCTCACGATGAAATACGAGACTTGATACACCCACGGGCTAAAGTCATCGCTTGATCCAATATTGATACATCGGATTCTATGTCATCCATACTTGTTAAATCCGCTTCTGAGCTTTTTTCGCCTTTGTTTTTTGTTTGTAATAATATTAGCGCATGATTGAGACTTATAACGAGACAATTTAACAAAGTATCTATTAAGTCATTTTTTATTTTTAGTCTGTTCAATCACGATTGGGAAAACCGAATAAAATTGGACTTTGACCTGGCGTCTAATAGACCCAATAGCTGTGACATCAACCATGGATATACATAATTTGCATATACATTAATCAAACATTATACCTTCGACGCGTGTTCAAAAAGTTCGTTTGACATCATCGTGACATAGACATCTTCCAAGATAAATTTCGTCTGTGGTCTGGGCGATTGTAAAAGACAATAGACGCTTTTACTTTAATGATACCTCAATAAAGTATGTCCTCGTACGTATCTTACGAACTGTGGACTCGTTTATCGCACTCAAGGTGTTAAAAGTAAATTCTCACGTTGTTGACTGTTTGTCTAGTAAGAGGCCAGTGTAAATCAGGGTAAGATAGGAGACTTCCGAGCGTGATAACAAACACATAAATATAGAGACCGCCAGCCATTGTCCAAATTTACTGTCACTAACCCATTCTACTAACACTGTGAACGGTTATTTTTCTCCAACCGTCCGACGATATTGTGGTGTTGAACGTTGAATTATTGTTGTTTTGATCAACGGCGACAGATATAATTACTAAGCAGTATTACGACAGTTTTTCTGCTTTACCACAAGAACTTATCCTTTCAGCTTTTCTGTTTCTCTAATAAACAACGGGTATCAGTAAATTGTGTGTGAATATTAACGTTAGGCTGGTTATGTAATGCCGTATTATACATTAGTATAGCTTTGATCTGATCTTATCGCGATCATTAGATCGCGATAAGATCAGATCAAAGCTATCGCATACCTTCGAAATTGCTTGACAAGCGCGGAAAAATCACCATCTTGTCAAGCAATTTTGACCGTGTAGGGACTCCATTAGGACGTTGCGACCGAATTCGGTCGAAAAGCGATCGCTTTCTATGTCGAGACTGCAGGGCCTGGCATGGCATACCAACAAACAATATTTTCTCCTTGTATCAATATTAACTTTCATATTAATTACGTTATTTATAACTTGCCCAACTATAATAACACAAATTCTATGAAGAATGATGAAACGAATTGCCGATTTTCTATAATGTCCATAATAATGCTAATAACTTGTCTATTACAAGTTGTTGAGCTTAATAGCTGATCTAAATATCGACAATGTTCGAGTATTCTTTATTACAGAGTGTGGATAATCATTTGGACCACACAGAGTGGATATAATTGAGACATTGTATGTATTATTATATCGTTGTCCTGTTATTAAACCTACTTTTATCTACTTGAAGTTGTTACGAAAGTTCTCGGTTGCATCGTACACTGAGTTAATTAAACGCTTACGAAACCCAGTACTTGATTTGATTAGAACGTGCCCTTGTTTTAATACAAGTAATTATTTTCTGGTCTCGGCGAGTAATGATGACATATTTGATGTATTTGAGCGACATTTTGTAGATTAAAATGTTCATTATACGTACAGAACAAATGTATAGATGGAAAATGTAGTGTTTTAGATAATTATTTATGTAATAAGTTTGATAACATTTATTTTAGACTACAATAATCAATCTATAACGGCATTTAATACTGTGCTTGTCTGTTAAATTAAGGGCCTGTGCACACCACGTTTTTGAAACGCGCCGTTTACGCGCGTTTTAGTAACGTGCGTCGACGGCGCGCTTTTATCCTACAGTAGCTCTACAGGCTGCGTCTGACTTGCGTGCGTATTGCGTCTGTATCGCTACAAACGCGCGTCAACGGTGCGTTTAAAAACGTGGTGTGCACAGGCCCTAAATTGAAAAGAAAACCAGGGGTTCCAAAGAAATACCAGTGTCATCAACTATGGACATATTTTTTCAGCTGATGAAAATGAAATTAATTGTTTCAGTAAAATGCTGTTTTTTTTCATATTTATAACTGGTTTATTAACTTAGCCGTTTTAATTGGGTCAGCTATTAATTGGAATTTTGAAACAACATGATATATATATTTTTTAGTCTTTATTTATTTATTTAACCATTTATTTACACACATATAAAACCAGAAAAGAAGAACAGAACATAAAAGGTGATGCTTATTTCTAAAGAAAGCTCATCCAGCATACCTGCGATAGGACAGTAGACAAAGAGATGTAGACACTGTGTGTAAGAGTAGAAGAGAAAATCATCATCTGCCTAGCCTTTTCCCAACTATGTTGGGGTCGGCTTCCAGTCTTACCGGATACAGCTGAATACCAGTATTTTACGTGAACCGACTGCCTATCTGACCTCCACAACCCGGTTACTGGGTATACGATACCCCTTGGTAAGACTGGCTGTCAGACTTTCGAGCTCCAGACGACACGTAACGACTATCAAAGATCTACAAATGACAGCCGGGACCAACGGCTTAACGTGCTTTCCGAGGCACGGAGGGGTCTTGGCATGTAAAGATGGTCACCCATCCACGGATCAACCAAGAGTAGAAGAGAAAATAGAATACATAAAATCGAAACAATTTACAACACAAATAATATGGGAATATACTAACATACATACATATATACATACATACTTCTAAAATAAATATCACTAGAATATTAAAAAAAAAATACAGTGTAATTTAAAATCGCAACTTTGACGAAGTGGAAAGATACCTAGTGTTTTTCACTCTTCTTTTAAATACTGCAACATCTTTATTTATTATTTAAGGGATTTTTGTTTACTTATGCGACGATGTCAATCCCATCGTGATTTTACAAATGAAAACTTACTTCTAAACTAAATTAACTAATCTTAGTCACACAATTTTTTTTTATCAAAAATAATTAAAAATTCTGCCTTGATAATTATATTAGATAATTATATCCTATTACGGTTCTCGTATAAAATCACTTAGTAATAAACAAAACTTACAGTGCACGCTGATTCACTTCATTAATATACCACTTCATTAATGTACCGTACTTCCAACAAAAATAAAATTATGATCCCAATATCAAAGATATCAAATGATCTCATCATGAATATCTTTATTGAGAACTAGCTGCGCCGCGCGGTTTCACCCGCATAAGTCTCGATCCTGTAGGAATATCGGAATAAAAACTATCCTATGTCCTAACCCTGGTCATGATCTACACATGTACCAAATTTCATCCAAAACCGTTTAGTTGTTTTAGCGTGAAAGCGTAACAAACAAACAAACTCACTATCGCATTTATAATATTAGTTAGGACTAGCTGCTGCCCGCGTGGCTTTTTCTAAAATATGGTACTAAGTTACTCCCTATTACATCAGCTATCTGCCAGTGAAAGTCCCGTCAAAATCGGTCCAACCGTTTCAGAGATTAGCCGGAACAAACAGAAAGACAGACAGACAAAAATTAAAAAGATGTTATTTTGGTATATGTACCGTGTATACATTCATATGCATTTAGTAATTATTTAAAAAACAAAAAACCCGACTGCAAAAACACATAACTGAAAAGGGAAAAACAAGCATTATAATCTATAGAATTTTGGTCTTGCAGGCGGGGACAATCAAAAGTTACACCATATTTCGAGTTATTCGATTGTCCCCGCCTGCAAGACCAAAATTCTATAGATTATAATGCTTGTTTTTCCCTTTTCAGTTATGTGTTTTTGCAGTCGGGTTTTTTGTTTTTTTTAATAATTTATTTTATTCAAGCTTTTTGGTTTTATTAATATATATATTTGAAAATGACTTATTACTAGCTTTTATTTGATACTTACCAATATTGTTGCAATTAATTTCGAAAAAATACTTATCTTCCTTTTTTTTGTATTTGCAGATGCAATTTATAAATATTATATAGCCTATCTCACTCCCACAATTAAGACGAATCTAAGGACACATCATACGTTAAAATCCAAGCCGTTAAGGCTACAGAGCGTGCTAAAGAAATAGACATATATACATACATACATACATACATACATACTCTCGAAAAACATTACCCTCCTGAGGCAGTCGGGTAAAAAGCGGTTATTTTAATATTACAAACAGACACTCCAATTTTATTTATCTTTATAGATTATTCACAATAAAGACATGGACATGACTGTACTGTACAATAATTACGCTAATTGTACAGTCACACAAATTCTAATGAATATAACGCTTTCTAGGATTCGAGTACTGAAATTAATTAATTCGTACGCACACGTGTATGGTCAAAGTTTTGTGTAAAACGAACATAATACGGTAGTGTTATGTGTCATTGGCGCCGTTTCTAATGATCTCGCTAATTAATTTGCACATCCTACATCTATAATTGATGACGAATCGCATTGTTGTGGTTTTATTACTATTATGCCTGATTACAATATAAGGATGGTCAGGCTTTCGTGTTTTGTTAGTTTTTCTAATATTTGGTTTATTATTTTACTAGCTGCGCCCCGCGGTTTTACCCGCATTAGTCTCGATCCCGTGGGAATATTGGGATAAAAAGTATCCTTTGTCATAATCCAAGGCATGGTCTACCCATGTGCCGAATTTCCGTTCAGCAGTTTTAGCGTGAAAGCGTAACAAACAAACAAACAAACTCACTTTCCCATTTATAGATAGGATTAGGATTTGAATTAGGATTAGGATAGAATTAGGGTTGTTGTAGGTTTTTGCTATTGGTTGGTCAGTGGCCAAACAATCGCCGGAAGGTACTAAAGGGTTACCGAGGCCCCTGGCAACACAGGCAACGGAAGGAACACACACGGGTGGGTTTTAGTCAGTAAGAGTCTGAAACACCCTCCCGCTTCGCCCAGAGCGGGAGAAGTTATTTGATAAAATACCACCCAAAAAAAAATAAGTACAACCGAGTAATGCGCAAATTCGACCGCCGCATGTCAACATTTACGGTCAGAGATGTCACATAAACAGGAATATAATTTCGGTACAATTATCTTAATACGTATATGAGTAGCCACCTTACCTAATTTACCACCCTAAAAAAAAAACTGGCCAAAGAAAAGCCTGTTTTTCTAACGTTATATAAACGCTTACATGTGTTTTCTTGTAGTTTATTAAAATTCTAATTATCATTGTTAGTAATATTGCCGATAATATTAGTTCCGCGAAAAAGGTGTCGATAGAGAATGTAGAAATTCTCTATGCAGTGAAGTAGTTTAGCTTATAGTGCCATGCGCCATCGTGAATTTCCATCACGCGTTTATGTACCCAATAGTTTTTACTAATTAACGAATTTCTAGGAAGTTCCTACTTCCTAGAAATTCTGTTGATTAGTAAAAACTGCTGTTAGTAGATAATTCAGTTATGGTTAAACGAACCTGCGCATATAAAGGACCATAACGATATAGTTTCCAATCTCAAAAATAATCAGAATGTAAAGTAAACCTTTGTTTGTTAAACTCTCCTACAAAGATTAAGCCGTTATAATAACTGGAGTCAACTCGGAACGATGCCGAACAGAAACGGCTCAATATCATCGACATTAAAGTAATAATGACCAGTTTGTTTGGATTTAATAATTGTATTGTTGTGCCGGCGGCAACTCGGCTAGACCACAAATGAGAGAGGAAGTACATATTCTCAGAATCGGTAACAATAATCGCAACAATTGTCGAGTTTAGGGCCCGATCACACGTACCACAACCACGCAGCATCGGAGCGACAAAATATGGGTAAGCAGTGGATACGTGTGAATAGTGTCGCTGCAGCTTCTTGCAGTTGTATTGACTAACTACAAAATTTCGATGTAATTAAGTTGCCGCTAGTAGTTGCGATGTGGTTACGTTGTGGCTAATATTTGCAGACAGACACATCGTTGTGTTTGCGATGTGGCCGGCCACCAGTGCGCAATGTCGCTGGTTGCGCGTTGTGGATGCGATGTGGCTTCGATGTGGTCGGTATCGCCCATACGGTTAATTTTGACGGCCAAATGTGGTCCGTGTGAATAAACTATTCATTTTCATACAAATTAGCGCCTGTCCACGTATTACCGTTGTGGTGTGGTTGTGGTACAATGATATTAAAAGAGGTTGATATAGGTTACCTATCCAACATCCGATCTCTAAAAACGGCACAATGTTAGATGACACGTGGAAGTACGACGGCATATCGTGGTACGTCAAAATTTGGCTAATTGGCCAAGTTTTGACGTGCCACTTGCGGAGCGTGCATAACCTATCTACATCTTTTTATTTATAATATCAATGTTGTGGTACATGTGATCGGGCCCTTAGAGACGTTAAACCAACTGATTCACTATGCGTAATTAGGATAGTTTTTACGAGTACTCGAGTTTTGCGGGACACGTAATGTGTGAGTCAGTGTTGTTATGGCAGATGTAGATGACTGTATGGGGCTTGCACAGAATGGCTAATATGTTAATAATTTTAAGTAAGGGCTATTGTATTCGTGGTTTTGGTTAGTGGTTGTTGTATTTTTAGGTGTACTGAGTTGCTTCAATCGTTGTTTCATGCTGAATTCTTTCTTTAGCATAGTTAGCCTATAATGTTCGCACTTCTGGGACACAGGCCTCCTCTCTGTTAGAGGGAGTGGGCTATAATCCACCACGCGGGCCCAGTGCGGGTTAGTAGATGTCACATGTCTTCGAATTTTTGGTTCTAGGACATGTCGGTTTCCTCACGATGTTTTTCTTCACCGTTTTGAGAGCAGTGGTGATGAAATAATTTACACAAAGTAAAGCGCCTGTCAGGGTTCGAACCTACGACCTGCAACTCATAAGTCGCGGTCGTTACCACTGGGCCACCACTGCTCTCATTGATTCATTACTCTAGAAAATTAGAAACAATTTTGATAATCGGATATGATAGAAAACAGATTTGTTTGTTTTTCTGAACTTTTATCTTTAACTTGAAGTTAGTGCCATTTATTTGCTACATAATCATTTTGGAAATTAACGGCACAATAAATAAGAAGAACATTCATAGTTTTTGAGTAAATATGAAAGAAAGTTAATTCAGAAAAGTTGGGATCAGATAATACCTAGCTCTCCGAATAAATCACAAGCTTTAAGATGTTTTCATACAAAGTTTATTTTCACAACCTGAAGGAACTTGTGAAACTAATCATCTAAATCAAACATACGAATTAAAGAAAAGAATTATCGTTCTATAAAATGGAGTTTATCAGACTAGACTTAGGGGTGAGCACCACAGAAATATATTTTTTTATACAGCAATCGCGAAAAAAATATCAACTGTCCCATACAAAACTCCAATACCTACTCGACCCAAATGTATGGGGCCGCAAATGTTGGTCCCATAGAGAAAGTTGTTCAATTTGATGATCTGTACCACACCCTAAAATTTTACCACACCTTTCTGATACACGCTGTATATTTCTGTGGTGACCACCCTGTATTTGTAATTGTGGACTGTTTCCGCACCGTTTGCCGTCTCCCGAGACGTGAGACCGTCTCGAATATTTTAGGAGACTATTCATCGCACAAATAATGTCGATGACGTCATAGTTTTAAAAATAGCCCCTCTAATATTTGCATAACGTCAAAACTTTTTAAGATTGTTCACTGGAAGAAAATATTGAATATTGATTTACTTCCTGTCCCAGTTAAGAAAGTTGCCTAGTTTCGATAATTGTATTTGTAAAGTTTGATATTCAAGTTTTCTCCAAAGTAGCTGTGAAAAAGAAAATTCTTAAGAAATATATATTTTAATTTCAAGACATCAAAACCTCTTGAAATGAAAATATATATTTCTTAAGAATTTTCTTTTATTAGACAATATATTTTATTTGTTATTTTCATTATACAGGACAATATAATAATCAGTCTTATAGAAAGACTTCGACTATATTTTTAGTCTACACTTCAATTGAAGTGATTTGATTTTATTGTTATTTGTACACTGTTGTCGCCATGATGGATTTTCTTTGTGTAAATCTTAGTGGTTTTTCTTTTGAAAAGAACTGTGTACACAATGGGTGATTTAAAAAATCTACCGTTCTCCTTTAGATTACGTTTTGTGGAATATTATATTATTGTAGAAGACATAGTAATGATATTGTATTTTTTAGACATTAATGCTGAGTTAGAATATCTAACAAAAAGTATTTACAAAGCAGAGGTGAGTGGAAACGCCGGTGAGAAGATGCCCTTTTTGTTTTTTGGTGGGAAATTATCAAATAATTTCTCCCGCTCTGGGCGGAGCGGGAGGGTGTGTCAGACTCTTACTGACTAAAACCCACCCGTATTCCTTCCGTAGCCTGTGTTGCCAGGGGCCTCGGTAACCCTTTTGGACTTCCACGCGACTCGGGCAGGCATCGGCCCTAGTGGACCCGTACACTTGGCTGACATCTCTTTGAGGCGCGCGTGGAACACAAGCACAACCCGCCGTCGACCCGGGCCTGGTCCTTATCGGACGACGAGCTACCCCTTGCTCACCGTCCGCAAGCCCGCGCCTACGGTGGCCGGAAATCCGCCCGGGATTCCCGACGCCAAATAGGGGACGCCCTAGGAGGACATATAGTGACCTAATTGGTGATGTCTTCAGAGAGGTCATATGCGCAGTACTCGCAACCGGCTTGCGTGTATGACCAGATGTATGAACGAAGGCGAAGCAAAAGGAGTATGTAAGGAGAGTGGAGCAGGTGGCATTCTATAGTTTCTGCCTACCCCCATGGGAAGAAGGCGTGAGTTCATGTATGTATGTATATAGAAAATATTCATGCAGGTAGATTTTTGTAATTCTTTAATTGTAAAGTCTCAGCAATGTATGTATATGTTGCTAAATAATATTTAAAGATAAGATCAAGTAAAGAAATTTTTTCCATATATTTGGTTTGAGAACACACCTTTACTCCCACAATCCACAAACAATGAAAGGCACGAAGGTTAGGTACTTTGGGGGCTATCCTGAAACTTTCCCGACGTAAACATTTAAGGAATGGGGTGTCATGCCTTTTGTGCTGATAGAATAGCGCTACTTTTGACAATCACTCTCTTGTGATCACTTTATTTGTCTAGGGATGCCACGGCTGCCTTTTCAATATATATTTTTCAAGGTAACGTTCGTGGGAAAACGCAGTCTACGAGTAGATTCACGAACTAAATCTAAAAACCTTTGTCATTTGTCATTTTTAATGCTTCCGCAAAGCTTTTGCTTGTAACTAAAATATGACACAAACGTTAGTTATAATCAATGTATATCTATACTATTCGAACTAGTGATCGCCCACTGGGCGAAATTTGACCCCCTCTGCTTACAATCTATATAGTAATAATTCTATGCTGTAGTGACAGCTTAAGCATGTAATAAGTAAGTACTTTTGTACTTACTGATGCCATGCTCAAGCTGTCACTTCTGTCACATATATCTTCAAGTCATTCAGTCACTTCCTGTGTGTGCGTCAGACGCATGGGTGTGTGGAATGTTTTTTTTATTAATTTAATTTATGTCTAATGGATATTGTATAAACATCTGCTTTCTGTACTCGTCCTCCATATAAACTTTAACTGTGCAATACTCCTCCATCCGTATAATTTTCATAAAAAGGGGTACCAAGTTTTCGCTTCACGTATTAATCTATACTAATATTAGAAAGAGGTAAAAATTATTTGTAAGTTTGTATGTAGGGGGTAATCTCCGGAACTACCAGTCGGATTTGAAAAAAAAAACATTTTTGAATTTGATAGCCCAACTCTTGAGGAAGGCTATTTAACATCACGCTAGGGCCTTTAGGAGCCGAGAAAATTAAAAATGTCTGAAAGAACGCTAAGTGAAAACGAAGTAATAGCGCGATGCGACGGGGTGGGTCCGGGGATAAGAAATTCCACGTGGATGAAGTCGCGGGCAGAGTCAGTACTCGATAGCTTGGATTCTGTTCGTAAAAATATATTTTCTGATACACTAGACAGATTTGGATATTTCCCAAAATTATTTTTTAATGTTACGGGTACTTCTCTAAAAGTCCTGGTAACTTGGATTGTATCCAGATTCAAAGAGACAGATGACAACCCTACTCTTAAGATTATGGACAATAGTGTGACTAATGTTTGTAGTGATATAGCTCTACTATTGTGCTCGTAAAATTTTCAGACAGTTTTGCTATAAATATACACCAAAAGTGCCATACTAATAATAACATATTATAGCTTATTTCTGACTGAATACAACAATAACTTATATACAGCGGTACGTCCTTAAGATAAAATAATGATTTATTGGTTTTATAAGCTTTGTCATGCTCAACTGTGGTTTTGTAACACTCAAACTTTATTTTTAATTTAACCTTTGTTTAAACTTCAAATCTCAGTGGTTGAAATTACAACCTGAAAAAATACCATGTTTTCACAGCTTATCGAATCTTTTAATTTTTAAGTTAATTCAATAAATGTTGCCATTGCCGTCCCCTCGATGCATCCTAAATAAGAAACAATATTTACTGACACTATCAATTGGCAATCACGAAACGTCGAGGGAACACCATCAGCTCCTGCGCTTTCCTAATAAAATGATTTCTTTAGAGGTCTATCACCACTTAAATGTTGTCGTTATTGCTGTTATTTCGCCCTCTCATAAAATTTCCATTAATATTATATGTATCAAAGAATCAATTGGTTTTTGGTGCGAAATATGCTATTAAATTAAATCTTGGCATAACACTTATAGGGAATTTACGTTTTTGTGAGTAACCTTTAGCATTATTTGTATTAAGCTTTACGTTTTAATGCTTTAAGCTGCTAAATTATGGATTTGTTTTAAATTAGATCTGGGTGTGGTTAACCATCGCTTTGGTATATTAATTTGATTCTCATTATTTCTGTAAAGTTTTATAGAGGTTGTTTACTCCGCTTTATAGTTTTTAGGGTTCCGTAGTCAACAAGGAACCCTTATAGTTTCGCCATGTCCGTCTGTCTGTCAGTCTGTCAGTGTGTCTGTCTTGACTCAGAGACTCTTAGTACTAGAAAGTTCTTAGTATTGTAATTTGGCATGGGGTATACATATGTATTAATCACGCCGACAAAGTGGTAAAATATAATCCACATATAAAAAAAAAAAAAACACTATCCCACGGTGTGGGGTATCGTTGGTTGGATAGGCCGTTCAAACAATAAATATTGCGGGTTTGTGAAAACCATTTTTTGATTCAGGGAACCGTTTGCGTTATATTAAGCGTTAAAGTGCTATTATTTTTTGTTCGAGTCAAGTGGGACCATGCCAGCTAATATGTGAAAAAAATCATGGCAGTATATATAACGAAATTAAAAGGAAAACTATCACAGCTAAGTAGGCTTTACAAGTTAACGAGCTACGTGCATTTGCATTTGGAGAATAGACCGTGACGTATATCGATGTATGAGAGAACATGTTTTTTAACTACAATGTTAAGTTTGTTTTTGGGATAAATTTATCCCAACTACGGGACCCTTCATAGTGCGTGGTCCGACACGCACTTAGCCGGTGTTTCTTATTAAACGTAGCCACATTGATTTGTACTTATTACTATCACGCACATCACATAAAACTGTCAATATAAACCGACTCTTAAATGATTAACCCAATCTCTTTATAAACTTTCCTTTTAACTTTCCAGATTTTTTATAGTCTTTTAAAGTACATTGATATTCATAGCCGTTAAATAATTTCATAGACATTAAATAATTTCATAGTAACGTTTACTTATATACTATACGGCGCTTTTAATCTGAGAATATGTGACCTAAACTATTTTAATTAGTAACTGTTTGAATTATATTCCAACGAAACTTTACTAATTTAGCTTTCTGTGGAATCTGCTAGGGAATTTACAGTCGCAAGGGGGACCTATTATTTATCTTTTTTGACTGTGGGTGTATAACGTTATCTATTATTCATATAGAATTATATATCAGCTTCTAAATTACTCATGTTTCATTCTGGAAGAGATACATAAAGTCCATCACGTCGCTGCGTCGCTAGTAACATGTAATCCTTTAATTCAAACGACTGTCTACAGTTTTCTGCCTAGAGGCACGACTACCACTTGTCGATAACTCAAGCACTTCTTTCGAAACGTGCGATTTATCTGATAGTTGCAAAATACTAGACCTATTAATTAGATTCAAAACTTCGGTGTTTAAACATTCATTATATAACCATATATTACCTAAAGGACAGAGAAGTTGTTGAGAAACGTAGCATTAGTGGAACAGGATCGCGTGCGCATCTCGGATCAAGGCGATGTATCACCAGGTAATTACTTCGCGACGGCAGTCTGCCACCGACGGTCGTGCAGTTTGCACGCCGTAAACACGAACTTGATGACATGCCTACGATACTACTCCAGCATAAATTATATTCCAACTACACACAACACTAAAGCTTCATTAAGTTTATGTTCAAATCATTAAAATAGTTTTGATAGTCTTGTAGTCCTTCGTGTCTTCATCTTACATGTTTAATAACTTTGTAATATTAATGATCGGTACGACCTCACTGTCTTCACCGTGCATAATGAACCCATAAATCTCTCAATTACTCTCCTATTTGTACCAAGATCTTGCTTTTAACTTCGGAAGGTCCTGCACTGCTTTATTTGTCACCGGATGCATATTTCTGCTTGTATTTAATCCACGCCTGACCTTTGGCCTGTTGTTTTTCAACGTTGTTCTTAGTTGTGAGGACGCCCTGGATCGCATGGGAACCTCCTTGCGCCTTATCTCGCGTTGTATCAAAATGTCGCCTATTATCTCTGTTTGGGGCACTTTCGGCGCTTGTTGGGTACCGACACATAACGACGTGTACGCTCCTACCATGATGGATGCGTTCGCGTCGCGTATGTGAGGTCCGGTGTCTTGTGAAAGCATGTTTGTCATTTTCTATTCTACGCAGTAACTGGATTACTTGATGGAATTCACTAAATTAAATCGTAGTAAAATAGAGGCGTTGTATTATAGGCTGTAATAATATCATACCGGAAGGTATTTTGAACTGAATTAGCGTTTGAGGCAACTGTGCCAAAATACAATAAACCAGGAACAAGTTTGGAAATGTTGCAATTATAATAAATGTCGTTTTTAATTCGCAATAAAATTATTACACGGTTTATACGCATATTTTATGGTCGTATGTCGTCAAAGTCGTGTAATGGTCTTGTAAATTTGACATTTTATGGACTACAAAATTTTAAAGCTTATGATCTTTTTCATTAAAACCGCGGCTTATCGATTATGTTCGAGTTTATATTTACTTCGAGCAGGCAGCATTCAGATATCATCAGGAGATTAATCAATGTAATCCGATGGATTAGCATATTTATGTCAATTTATCTATTAAAATTTAATGCATTTTAATTTAATTTATATTGATTATGTGTTGGTGAATGGCAAACATTGTGAAACAGCGCAATATCTAAGTTATCCTTTGTGTGTAGCTCTCGGTCATCTTCATAAGTATTCTCGGGTAGTGTCGGAGGGGCAATAATAATTGCAGCGATGCCTCCTGGTAGTTACATAAATTTTCCAATACGGCAGGGGCACGGCAGTGGCACCGCAGCCGGTGTGCCATGAAAAATACCCGGATTATAACTCGGGAGCGATCTTACCTTACAGATAAGGCCGCTAGATATAAATTATCTCACAAACGCAAGACGCTACTAATATTAAATAAGAAAGCATGTAATTCACGTAGCTTCGATCTGCCGCCCGAGTAATAAAATACACAATTTTGACAGATTTTAAATAATGACGTCCGTGCTGGTCAGGAAATGCTTAGAAAGTTTGTATGTTACAATGTACACCTTTGAAGTCGTTCAGTGATCATGTCGACCTTGCATGTGATTAATTGTAGCCATTTGTAGAACATTTCGTGTTTTGTCGTTAACATAAGTTTGTTCTGTTAGTTGCGAGCATAAATAAAAAATGACGTGCCATTGTAGGATTAATAAGGATTATAGGTAAGACGAAAATTATCTCATGTCTATATTATATTATTTGTATCTAATATATTGGTCATCCTTACTATTTCAATGTATATAAATTTAATTAATCATGTTAAATATATTTTAAACCTGTTTGACTAAAGTTATCAAAATTCTTCTGTCAATTATAAAAAAAAAAATTGCTTGTAAATGCAGTACTAAAATACATTAAACTATTCACACAATATCTTAAAATTCGTAGAATGTTATACATACACCTTCGATCAACAATACCACACTCGGTTCATTTCCCTCTTCGTGACAACTTGTAATGTGTTGTAAAACTTATTATCTGAGAAAGTTATAGTATTATTGATCCTTGTTCAAGTTATACTTAATTATTTTAATTAGTCTGTCACAGATATATTTTTATGTATCTAAGGCCATGAGGTCAATGCTTATTGAGCCGAAACACGAAGAATACTATCATAATGAAAATAACATCATGACGATGATTCCCATCTAGAATTAGATGCATCTTTACCTTATTTAGCGTTAAAATTTGTACATGAAGCTGTGTTGACCGTACAATATATGATAAAAAAAAAACGTCAAACGCAAAAACCAAGTAAACAAGGACCTTGATGGGGATATATTCTTCGAATTTGTTGAATCGTGACTTTATACACAATTAAATGGTTTACTCTTTGGCGCCATACGTTGCGGCTAGTTTCATTTGTAAATGTTATTGGAGTACAGATTAAATTCCATAGAATCGCCTTGTTAACATAGTTCTATTTGAGTTTTAACAGCCATCGTTTTTAATTACTGTTTTATGGATCATTATTTTCCTCTGTTTAATGTTTCAACAACTAGAATTGGTAGTTTTTCCTCTCGTACTAGCTTTTACGATTATGACATAGATATTATTACAAACCTACAAGTTTACAACCCCTATTTCTAGTCATAAAATATTTGTGAAACAGCCATCGGCGCCATTCCAATAACTCATCTACGTGCTAAATGAAGAGCTCGTTTGCACCGTTTTAGATGTTAATATTGACGATGATGATAAACTGAATTGTAAATTTGGTTTGAATGCAGCTAGTCGCGGCGCCGCTGTCGGCTCCCGTGTCGCTCGAGGGGAGTCTCTAGAATAATTAGAAAATGATGGCGCTTAGTAAACGACTGCAATTTTGCATGACAAAACTTAATCACCACAACCCTCGGCTGTGCGCAGAATTTCTTTTTATATTAAAACTTATACTTTATGCGACACATTTATTTGTCTGTGAAAAGAAAATTCCGTGCCGAAATATCAACATTGGACCACCCTTGCAAGTTATTTAAGAAAACATTCCAATAATGCCAAGTTGGGGTTTGTCGGCGCCCTCTCGCAGCAAATATTAAAAGACATTTGTTATGATGAAAACAAACATATTTCACCAAATAGGCCCAAATGGCGGTCCGGTCGGCAAAACGCCTTGTAATTCTGAACGCCTACGGATCGTGCGGTTTTAGGTGTAAAAAAATCGATTAAAGTTTGGCGACACGCTGCGATCGATACATGATAATATTTCATCTGGTTCTTGACGGGTGCCGTAGATTCTATATTTTTGTGAAATTCAATTAAATGTTTTATGGTGGAATAACTGTTGCTACGTATCACTTTACACCGTTTTTAACTTTTATAGTTTATTGTGTTAGGAACTACTACTGGAATGTAGAGAATTTATGTTGTACTCCGACCCGTGATTTGTTACAACATTGACAGTCCAGGTCTACCGCTGAGAGCAGCTCATAAGATAGAAAGGTTTCGTTTTCTCAAAGACAATTGACTGAGTGACTATGAGTCTCACATTCCCAGGCTCTGTTATACACACATCAACACGGTCTAGGGATATTTTTAAAAAAGCGAATTACTATCAATGTGTTAATTATTTATATGACATGTATATATTTAAAAGATACGTTATTTAATATTCTACCATTTTTTAATAATGGTTAAGGTACTTCGATTAAAACTTCAGGATTTAATGGAAAAAAAATTAAGCATAGACGGAAACCGTATATGAATTAACTTTTAATTTATGAGTAAAAACTGAAAAAAATAGAAAAATCATTAAATTTGTGTTTATAAACTTGAAGTTAGTAGTCTGAGAAAGCGCCCATGATGTTCATAACACATCGGCAACGATTCGGCATGCTCAGAACAAGGTTGTCAATGTCTTGCTGCGGAATATTGTCCCATGTCCTTCTGAGGTGCGCAAAAAGTTGATCTTCTGTAGCCAGATTTTCAGGACTTCCTTCAGAGCTCTTCTTTGCAGCATATCCCACGCATGCTCAATGGGATTTAGATCTGGCGATTGAGCAGGCCAGTCTAAGGCCCTAACATTGTGTGTATGTAACCAAGGTGCTACCGTTCTCGCCGTGTGTGCCCGGGCATTGTCGTGCATGAGCAGGAAATCTTGCCCCATTTGTGTTCTGTGAGGCAAGATTACGGGCCCCAGCACCTGTTGGACGTATCGTTCTGCCGTCATATTGCCCCGCACCCAAACGAGATCCGTCCGTCCTCCAAGACGAATTCCTGCCCAAACCATAATTGTTCCTCCTTGGTATGGGTGAACTTCCTGAGGGTTCTGAAGACGGCTCCATCGTTCAGGAACTCGCCAAACACGCGTCCTTCGTGAATCTGGATGGAAGCCGAACCTGGATTCATCCGTGAACAGCACATTGGACCATTGCTCACGGCCCCAGTCCACGTGGTTCCGAACCCATTCTAATCGTCGTCCACGATTGCCTCTCCGTAAAGGTGGGACCCGGAGTGGTCTACGAGAGCGTAGATTGCTTTCATGCAGTCGCCTTCTTACAGTTTGGTCACTCACAAGCACTTGGTGTTCCACTCGCAGCCTTTGGACCAATTGAGTCGCCGTTGCATTTGGTTGAGCTCGCGCAGTAATTTGCAAAAATCGATCTTGTCTGGGGGTAGTGATGCGACTTGGCCCCCGGTGCCTCTCCGCTACTTCACCTGTGGCACGATAGCGTGTCCACAATCTTGAAATTACATTTTGGTGGGTCCCTATGGCCTCAGCAACATTACGCTGAACAGACCCAGCTTCCAGCATTCCCACAGCTCGTAACATCTCCGCCCTCGTCAAATGTTGGCGTTGCATGGCTACAATACCTCAATTTTAACTTTATCTTTCGTTTAAAAATGAAAAAAAACTGTAACTAAACGTAATTCGTATTGTTTTCTAAATTTCGCACAAATGAAAATTCCCTCTCCTACACATCAAGACATTTTTATGCCACCGAAACAAAAGAATTTTCAAAAATTTGAATTTGGAATTAGTCTGAGATAAATTACAAACAAATCGGTGTATGAAAGATTACAATGCGGCCAGTACTTTTCGAGTTATTTAATTGAGTATGAAATATCCCTAGACCGTGTTGATGTGTGTAATTCTTTGACAATTTAACCAATTCCGTCTTTAGACTTTTATCTGTCTTATATGGTTTGATGGCTCAAGCCGTATGTGCTAATACATCTTTATCGTGAATGGCACCTAACTCAAAACACATATTACTCAGATCACTGCTTATGTGATTGTTTGTTTTTATTATTAAATCAGCTTTGTTTTTTCCAGATTTATGGATACCGTTGACGAATTCCTGGGAAAAGGTTGCGGTGAGTCAAAATTGTGTTTGCACTAAAAGTTAGCGCATTTGATTATTTTTGGGCCGTGGTTAATGACGGCTTTTGTGTGCGGACTTATATTGCTGTTGCAATTTTCTCTTTAGTGGCTGTTCAAGTAAAGAGAGCCAGTCTCGGTTTGTCGACCACAGGTAAGATCCGTTCATACATTCAATCTAAACAAACGCACACAATTGGGTGTGTTGTTAGCTCGGCGCACTGCAAACGCTCATGTAGGTTAAAGTCATGAGTATGTACGGTATAAGTACACTCATTTCGTGTGGGTGAAAAATTTGTTGTGAGGTGTTAATGCACGCCCATTGCTTAATCTTATTGCTTTACGAGAAGACCATGTTGGGCAGATCGTTTTACTCACTTTTTATAGTCGCTAATTTTTATTCTATTTTAAGAATACACACTGATTTAAAAATAGTTGGTCAAATATTTTCGGCGTCAAGTTGATTTCTACCTGTTCTGAGCCGGGCTGCCCCCACAAACCTACCACAAAATTGTTCCTTGTTTCTACTTTTCCGTCCAATGCGGAAACATTTATCAGTCTGTCAGGTCTATCTTTTACTGCGATTAGTGAAAATAAAGCTGTTCAAATAAAATGTGGTCATATATGTCGAGGTTATCAAGGCACTGTTTTGAATGTAGCTATAAAATATTTAACGAATTAAGTAGCACCATGTAAATTAGTTGTTTGTACAGTTAACACCACTGCTTTAACACTGAAAGCCGGCCGGTTTTTAGCACGCATGCCGGGCATTTTTTAAAATATTGTAAGATTAAAAAAAAAAAAAAACTAAGTGCTATATGCATATTTTTTTTAATTTCTCTTATGTATTATCTAAACTATATGAAAGTTGATCACGTATTCCGTACGTAATCGGCGTCCTGTGGAATCGGCATCACGTATTGACTACGTGATTGGCTGTCAAAGTGTTAAGTATAGTCCAACTAATACGAAACTGAATAAGTGTAGGTATTGAATTTATTTGAAGTATCTCCAGAAACTTTAAAGCTTTCACTCTCAATTAAATGAATGCAAGCACAGCGTATGGATCATCAGTTCATCACAAATGAAAATGTATTTATTGAAATTAATATAACGTAATTTAAATTTCATTGCGTTTCAATTTGCATCACCGGTCAGTTACGTCATTGCACCAACAGAACCGTATACAGCTTTATCAATGACGTTCGACACAACATACGATTTCAATTAAAGACCGCTTCGATTTTAACGAGAATTTTGATTCGTGTTCACTCTTCAAAGAACTCATATTCCTTTTCCGTTTCACCTGTCTTGTATGGGACGCAAGTATCGAAGAGCTCCTCAAACTTTGGTTGATCGACGCAGTCAAAACTAGTAGGTTCAGTCTACACGTCCAGTTTATCGGCAGCTACGCTTTTAATTACAGTGACACAAATCGTAGTTATCGACGGACTTCTCACGGTGCCGAACTCAATATTCCGAATGTTCATTAAGTTCTAATTACGAATGGGCGCCCTTGTTTGTCTTGCTCACAAAAACTAGCTTTTATTAGATTACGTGGGCAGTTTCAATTAATTGTGAGCATGCGACTATCTGTCGGCGTTTTCATTGGTAATGGCCGGTTATCGGTGTCGCTAAGTAGATGGAGTGAGATGTATATTATACTGGTTTGCTAAGGCTGGCGCCAGATTCTTGAATAATGTAAGTTGATCCGTGTGGTTTGATCTGTTTTCTCAATTGCGATTAACTGTTTCTGTAACAAATAAATTAAGATTTATTAAAGGTTTGATTGTTATGTTTAAAATGAGATGATTGTGTGGTACGTTCAAATAAATGTCACCATTTGTAGCGTTCGGCGTTCCGCCGCGTGGTAATGCGACGATATTCGTATTTCACTCGCTATCTGAGGTGGAATCGCGCTCGCGTCCTGATTTACACGATATCGCATACGCAGGGAATGTTGTTACACTTGCTACTGTTTGTACACCCCGTGGTGGTCATAATCATGTTTAAAGTTTAAACAAATTATCGGTTTTACAATTTTGTTTTTTTGCCCTTCCATATTTACTTTGATAATGCGTTAAGTATATCTGGGTGTATTCATTTCAACCAAATCTCAACATTTTCGTGTCAAGTTTCTTGTGTTTGATCTAAGTACTTAAGAAACTTTATTATCACTTGATACGTCACATTTACATCGTTATGTATGCATAATTTATCGTGCTCGCTTCGAATTAAAAATCAATTTTATCATCGACCACTTTTATCGATGTTTCTAACAGATGGATAGTACTGAAATCAATTATAGAAGTTATCGCTATTATAAATGTTTTACAAGAAGTTATTTGACGTGAGTTGCAGATGTTCCACTGCCGCATGTCGCATGCTTGATGGATGGATTTATTTTACTGCTACATAGATGACTTGCTGCTTTCGACGTTGCCTTGATAAACGATGGGGATTTGCTTATTTTTTGTGTTGCTAGTAGGATAATAACTAGACATTACAAAGTCTGTGTAAACATTGCTAGTAGTGTTTCTATCTATGACTTATATTTGTTTTTTTTCTCTTTATTTGTTAAGGACTTTTATACATGTCAGTCCATTAGGTCTAACCTTAAATTAAACTTATAATACAAATAACCTTAACTTTACTAGCAGTTATATTAATTATTATTACCATAGAATGCTAACTCATAAAGCCTAAAAGCCCGCTCCGATGTCGATTCAGCCAAAATACTTTGGATAATACCGACATCCACCCGGTTAACTCCCAGCTGCTCCATAATCACACTCTCCTTTCGTTTTGGTTTTTGACACATTCCATCAACAAGTCACATCATCCAAAACGCTGCATGAATCGCAATTTGATGAAGTTGCTCTTCGCATAAGATGTTCAAACCTTTTTGATGGAACGTGCCCAGAACGTAATCTATGAGCCATTGTAACGTAACTTCTTTTAATCTTAATGTTACAGAACCATGGTATATGAGGAGGCTCTGACTGCATGGTCTTGTGCTTGTTGATCCTCATCAAAATATTCTTTCCATAGCTGGAAAGAATATTTTGATGAGGGACTATTCAGAAACGATACGTAACTTTAAAAATATATCTTATAAGCTATTATAAGATATATTTTTAAAGTTACGTAGCGTTTCTGAATAGTTTGGTTATATTTGATTTGACGTTTAATGATATCGTTTGGATTGATAGATGAGAACAAAGTCTTTAGCAGTAAAATCTTTTCTATCAGCATTTTATGTTTGTTGTATGTCTTGCATCGTAAAGAGCTCACTGATAAAATACGCTTTCTTTTTATATTATTGGGATGGCGTCACGTCAAAATGAGTTTGTCTGAAAGTTAGTTTCCAAGTTTGTTGATATGGGAGCTGGATATATTACTGCGCTTCAAGCAGTTTACTTACTTCGAGGTAGTTGTAGACAAAGTTGCTCTTTTGGAATAGAACCAGTCGCAGTGACAAATGTTGCTGAGGAATCTGTTTGTCCGTCTATTTGTAGAGTGATAACGAACTTTAACATTTGCTCATAATACATTGCAATTGTTATTTGGTAAATTATTGTGTTACTTCTAAATTATTCTTTTGAAATACTATCCTTATTTATTGTTTTGTTGAACTGTGTGGTATTGCCTTCTTTGCGGTTTATTTAAAGAGAAGAAATTTAGTTGCGATAAGTTTGCATTGTCTAAGAAATATGCCGTATGTGTTAGTAGCTATTGTTCATCTTTTGTTTTAGAGCCGCTGCTTTCTACATTCATAATTAGTGTTTTCTTTAAGAGCATTTGTTGCTTGAACATTCGATTATTGTTTTGTCCAAGTATTTTCTGCAGCATTCTTTCAGGATACGACAACTTAGGGATAGATTTACAAAGAGTTTTTCATGATGTTTTAGTATTCTTTGTTTAGATCTAAATATGTGTTAGTTACTGTCTGCTGCCTATTCCTGTCTTCCCTTAGTCAGCCGTCAATCTTAGCCTTTTCAACAGCTACTAACAAATACATTTTAACTACATATTTCTTGTATTGTAAATTCTTGAACATACCGTTTTACAATATTTTATGTGCGACCGGCACTCGATCAATTATAGCTACTTGTGGTATTTCTGTCGCTCGTGTTCAATAAAAATTCCGAGCGAAGAATGTAGAGCTATTGCGACAATTAATATTCTTAAATACCTAATCAGTCATCTGATCATCACATCACGGCCCACGCGTGGCGCCGGGGACGATGTGGCAACATGCAACAAGTTTGTAGATACGGTTTTTTGGGATGTGGTTTCAATACAAGCGATCTTACGAGCTGAACGTGTACCTTACAGTCGAATAAAAGGTATCCAAGAAAATAACGTTCATCTTCTGTTATATACGGACGGAAATCACTTCTCACTTGACTTAAACCTCAACTTTGGGATGACTTTCCACCAGGGCTGTGTGAGGAAGCGTGATGACTCTAGTAGCATTGCCTAATATTCAAAATGAAACAAATCTTTTGGTGGATTTTTTTCTCGCTCACCGCTTCGCTCCAGTACTCACACTCTCTCACTCTCCTCGCTCAGCTCTGGTAGAAAGGCAGCGTAACTTCATAAACTCTTATCATAAAAATATCAATGTATTAATACGTAATAAGGCCTTTATCGTCCGAAAAATGTTGTTTGCGTCAAGTGGCGTTTCAAATGAAGGCAACATTTATAGCGTCCCGCGGCGTTTTTGGGTTGTTTTACTACTCATATCTGTAATGGCATAGTTTTAATTTAAGTTTATTTGCTTATCGTGATTTTTAAGTATCTATTAGCAAGTTTATAGCTAACTTTGGAACTGTTTCGGAACCGCCCGCACGAGCGACTAGCGATAAAACAAAAATAGGTGCTTGTGAATTCCCCGCACTGAAACCAGCTTTTTGTATGAAAACAGTTCAATAGTTTGTGGGAATACTTCAAATTCAAGTGTTTAATTGTATAACATAAGTAAACAAAAAAGTACAGATGTCAGTGTTAGGAAAATGAATAGCGTTCATTTTCCTAACACTGACATCTGTACTTTTTTGTCTTGCCGTTAACGGCGTACAAATATTCTAATTATAATTTTAATTAATTAGTAATAACTACAACAAACATTCAACATTAATAATATTATCAGCCTATAATGTTCCCACTGCGGGGACACTGCTCCTCTCGGTGAGTGGGCCGTTCTTTAAAAGTATCAATTCAGAAAATCATGTTATTGTGTTTTTCACTCCCCTGAATACATTTATATAACTTTCGTTATCTATAGCTATAAGGGTTATACCTACCAACGCAGTAGTTACGCAATTTTTAAGTGGAATGTAATAGGATAGCACAATAAAGGGACACCTAGGTCGACATCGTAACATTGTTAACACGCCGCAGTCACATGGATGCGTGTGGTAAAATCCTAATAAGCCGATTACGATGTAAGGGGGTCGCGCGTAGGCGAACTATCGCGTATCGATATCGACTCGTTTCGTTCACAATGCATCAATTGTCGACAATCGATATGAAACGCGATGCGCACACCTATGCGTCTCAGTTAAGACATATATCGTACTTAATGTAACTTTTATCGTGGAACTGCCAACTTGAACGTCAAATGTACGACGTTTGCGGAAAGAATGTTTTTTTAGATAGTGATTATGCTCAGTAATGTTTTAGTAATTGTACTTCTTTATTAGAGAACATAGTTGTTGATATGTTATTGACGTCAAATAAATGTAATGCTAACTAAAATATTACAGTTCAAACATCTTTTGCATACAGAAACGTTTTAGCATTGAGCGGTGTTCATTTTGTTGGGTTTTCTTATTAAGGTGCGCTGGAAGAGTTTACTTTAGACTAATCTGTGAGATTTTCGACTGCGGTGGGTCCTCCTATTACGCAATATTAAGTATTCATCAATGCATCGTTATTATAATTACGTAACGCCCTCTTTTGATACCTTTTGTCTGTTTGTTTGGGCCGTACCTCGGAATACCACTGTTGTTTATTTTCTATCAAGTTTATTACATTACAAATACAGTACGTCCACGCTTTCTATGCTAAGTGACTTGCAAGTGGTAACATGTTTTGGGCTATTGGCTTGTTGTATTGTCAGCTGCGATTTGCATGTGAATCGGTGCGGCGTAACGTAATAGTTCACATTTGAAATGTCACCAACCACTGCTTTGGAAACCTGAAACGGCAGCTCTAGTTTAAGTAAGCAACATAATAATAAAGCAATAGTAGCTGCCTGTGTTAGTAAGAAAATAGACGGAAGTAAGGAAGACAGTTGAGGCAGTGGTGGCCCAGTGGTAACGGCTGCGACTTACGAGTAGGTCGTAGGTTCGAAACAAGGCAGGCGCTTTACTTTGTGTAAATTTTTTCATCACCACTGCTCTCAAAACGTCAAAGGAAAACATGGTGAGGAAACCGGCATGTCCTAGAACCAAAACTTCGAAGAGATGTGACATCTACCAACCCGCACTGGGCCCGCGTGGTGGATTACGGCCCACTCCCACACACAGAGAAGAGGCCTGTGTCCCAGCAGTGGAAACATTATAGGCTGATTATGTAAGGACGACAGTAAGTGTAAATAATTGGGCTTGTTTGTTGGACGACTTTTAAGGGCTGTTGATCTTGGCCATACAAATGGGAGTCGCGCTCACGCCATGCCGCCGTTAGGTTTCTTAAGGAATATTTATTTTTAGTGACGAAAATATGAATATTTGGAAAAAATTACAGACTGTTCATAAAATAAAAAAAATGTTTGAAAGTTATATCGTTTTTATGCTCTGGGTAGACATTGGTGCCGATTCCCTTGTTCACAAACTAAACTAAATTTAAGTACAGTGCATCTTTTTCTTTCTATTTCATTAAGAAAAGGACAGAAGATAAATTTTAGTTTAGTCCTGTCAAATTAATCAGCGCTTGACGTATATTGACGTAATTTTAGTAGGCAAGTTTTTAATCACGTCTAAACTTGTATGGAGTAGTGACAGGCGCTGATTAATTTGACAGAACTAAACTAAAATTTATCTTCTGTCCTTTTCTTAATGAAGTAGAAAGAAAAAGATGCACTGAACTTAAATTTAGTTTAGTTTGTGAACAAGGGAATCGGCACCAATACTTTCTGGATTTATTTCATAAAGTATTTTACTACAATACTTAAATATTCACTTAAAGAATTGATGTGTATGCGTTCTAGTTTAACATGCATTTTTTGCATAACTTACTTGCATTATACGAAGGCGTACAGATTTAAAAGTCACTAAAATCATATATCTGCGCCTTAAGACGCTGACAATACCTAAACCGCGGTCCCTGTCAGATTGCATAGAAAAGAAAGAGAAGCGCGATGACAAAACGCTTGTGAATTATTGCAAAATATGAAGCAATTAGCTATTTACTCAAAATTGAGTTGAGTAATCGAAAATATTAAACAACCAAGTTCTGCATTAAATTAAGACGTACTTGTTATTCATCAAATACGTAACATATGTTTATATTTAATACAGATATTTTAGATTAGAACTCAAGGTAAGAGGTTAGTTTAACGTTAGTTTGTATCGAGATTTTTTTTCAAAACGTGTTTTAGTAACAACCAAGTTCTGGGAAATATGTTCAAAATTAACGTATATTTTTTCCGCTACCACAAACTATACAGATTTTGCATTTTTTTTTCTTAAGAGAAGCCTTTTTTGGTCAATTGGGTCTTGTCAGCGCCTTAATGATGTTCTTTACGATGGTTAAGACACTGAAGCTTGTGTGTAATAATATTTGGTTCAAACTAAGTTTAGGCAGAAATAGGTTAGCCTTACAGCAATTATCACTGAAAAGGAATAATTAATATACTTTGAACCTTGTCTATACCCGCGTCGAGCCTTAAACGAAATGGTATTAACTCAAAAGAATTAACTGAGCCTGCGCCGTGCGTCTTGCTCATAAATATTATCTCATAAAGATACCTCTGAGTGAGTTCTCATAATTATCATTGCATTGTTTGTTTCTGTAATTGAAAACATGTACCTCTACATACATTAATTAAGTTGCTGGCAAAAGCTTGCCTTGATGGATTGTTTTAAATGAAATTGTTTTTTTGTCCGTCCTGACTTGGCATGAATTTGCATGTGTAATGCCTCAAATGCATTATCCCTTGGCCGCTCTGCGTGGGAATTTTGCATCGACAATAAGGTTTTTGCTCGTTTTTTGTCTCGTGCTAAGGAACATAGAAGGTGCATATGTAGCGGACAAAGTCAGGTCGTAACGACTGTATTATGGTCGCGTACGCTTCGTGGGTTTATGGTTCTGTTCGCCGATGGTTGAAAGGTGAAACGTACTCTCTGATTGTATGACAAAAATGTCAAGTAATAAAATCTTATATAGTCTTTGTGGAATTTTCTTAAAAATCTGAAGAATCGGAGGGGCCGCCACATACTGCCATTTTGTAGCTTTGTACGTAACGTAAAACATTAATGTTAAACATGATTTCAACTACATTTCTAAATATTTTAAAAGGCTGCTTTGTGAAATTGTGTAGGATGTGAAGGTACATCTTGGTTGCTACTTCAAAGGTCTTCCTGAGGAAGTGTCAAACCGCGGCCACGACTTCCTCTCCCCCGGCGCCACCCCGTTGCACCGCCCTCGCTTAGTGATGGGGTGCGGTGGGGGCGCGAGTCAATGACCTCCGGCCGATGTTTGCCGTGCGATTTTGAAGACACAAACATGAGGTTTTCGTTTATTTTCCGCGGTGCGCTTTAGTGGCTATTGATCGTGATTGCATTACGAGTACTGTTTGTCTTTTTTATTATTGTTTTTGGTTTGTTTAGGGAAATTGTAGGTTTTGATTTTGTAACTCAAGTTTTTTACGTGTTAGGGCCGTTCATTTATCATCAGTCTCGACATCTAACACCATACTACTTTTTACTACATTATCAATAAACTATTTGAATCCAAAACGAGGTATATAGAACAGGAAAATTCTGAAACACTTTATGTAGAAAAAACACCTCTTGGCTAGCACACTTCACAGTCAACGTTTGCAAAATATAAAAGCATCACATTTGTTACAGAAACCCTGATCGGCGTCCACTGCACCCACGGCCTGAATCGCACCGGGTACATGGTCTGCCGATACATGCGAGACCGCCTCGGGGTCCCCGCCAAGGACGCTATTAAAAGTTAGTTATTGTCTATAAATATTACTACACGAACTGTTTATTACTTCACTAGTGTTTGCTGGTTCGCACGCCCCGTCACTGGAAGTCTATCATAAGTTGTTGGGATGAAAGTATTGTTAGAACAGGTGAAATCTTTAGGAGAGATCTCGGTTTTGTTTGAGATTTCTCTTTGAATTTTTGGTAGTGTTTCATCCGTTGAATGAAACACAAAGTGATACCACACTGAACAGAAAAACGTTGTTACAGAATTCGAAAAAGCTCGCGGGTATCAGGTTGAACGAGAAAACTATATAGCAAATTTACTTGGAACCACTCCACCACCGCCTGACGTAGGCAAAGAAACAGACATCAAACCTGTAAGCCGCAAACGGACTCCTTACAAACGATCTCCACTAGCAGAAGATGAGGACCTACAAGATGCAAATCGAAACCGATACAACAGATATAATAGCAGATTAAACAATAGGAATACTGACAGATATGATAGTAGGAGAAATACCAGTAACGATAACGGTTTCTGGAAAAAAAGAAGAGCAGATAGCGATACTAATTGGAGAAGCAGACCTGTTTCAGAAAGTAGTTCCTCTTATGACTACAAACATGATTACTGAAATATTGATGGGACATGCTTTGATACTTTTTGAGTACTGTGTTAAAGCAAGAAAAAATTCACCGAATTGGTTACTTACAGATTTTTGTACTTCTATTTTTATATATCTTATTAAGATGTTTTCAAGTCTTGAATTTAATGTATTGGTGGCATAATAATATAGGTATCATTAGTTCACTTCTTGAGTAGTTGTATTGTAGTATTTATTAAATTCTTCTTACTATTCGTCGGCTCTCGACTGTTTCCTCCAATCGCTTCTTTTGCTACCTTGGTCGCTTTCTTTATAATAATATAAATAGAACAATCCCAATTTATAACCTCACAAAAGCCAAATGCAAAATCAAACTTAGCAGTTGGCTCCGGGAGTTAAATTATGATGAAAACGAACAACTACTTGCTGTCCCATCTTAACCATTTATCTCATTCACACACTCACACACACACCCCCCACTCACTCACAGATACACATTCACACAAACACCTACTAACCATACTAACACCTTGCATAAATGATATTAGGTTTTTTTTTTTTGTTAATTCCAGCACTTCCTATTGTACTAGTACATAACTGTAAAATGTAAGTAATACCCAAGGGGTGGAGGCCTGGTGTCCTGAAATACAGACTCACGTCTAGTTTAGGCACCAGTCTCCCACAGTATATTATTTAAGCCTTTATGTATTGATACCTTTCTACTGTACCTATATTGTGGCGAGAAAAAAAAAAATAAAATAAAAAAAATAAATCATAAAATCATAAATTAAATTTATGTATAGTGTTGGGTGTAACATTACATTTTATTCCCTAGACTAGATTAAAATAGCTGGTGCAGTTCAAAAAATATATTAGAGACTGTCATTTTGTTAACAAGTACCGACATAATATGTACCTCTACCATGTATCAAGACGAATGAAAACATAATATACTGTTGTAAAGAAATATTACCTATTAAGAGTAATAGGTAATATCTATTCATATGTATGTTTGACTTGATCCACAATTCCTGGGTAGTGGCATTTTATATTTTTAGTCAATCTTATGTTGATCTCGAAAATATATTATAAAGTTGTACCAAGGAAATGCTACCTGCTATGCAACCATCTACTTGTACCAAGGAAATGTTCAATATATGTTAACTGGAGGGCTACTAACTGAAACAGTCAACAATTATCTTGCGGTTGTCAACTTCTGTATTAAAACTTGCAAGTTGGCATCGTGCATTCCGGTGGGTGTGTAACGTTTGAAATAATTACAAAAGTTCTAACGATCATAATCACCTAATTTCTTTTAATATACTTTTTTTTTTATATAACGATGAAATGCTAAAATTAATTATTGATATAATTTCGTTTTACCTAATTTTATATGATATAATGCACATTTTCTATAGTGCACATTTGAATTAATATTCAATTAGTAGAATATTCAGGTACTCTATTCAAAATCTACAAGTAACGTTTAATATAATTTAGAAACGTCTACTTCCATCTACTGTTATTGAATCATTTGGGTTAGGTTAGGTTAGAACAGTGACCATTAATACGCGCGAAGGCGAGCGAGCGAAGCGAGCTTGCCGCGGCAGCGGCCGCCGAACGCCAGATCCCCTCTATTGTTGGTAGATCATTTGGGTTAGATGAGGTTATAACAGTATGATGTTTCCTGATATTTACTTATTCATTACAGAATTTTGGCTGAAAATTAGTAAATATGAAAATTAGTTCAACTGAACGTTATATAAAAAGAGCATTATACAAATTGAAAGTTATATGAAATGAACGTTATACTAAATGTTATTAGAGCAAAAGGAGTTAATATGAAATATAACATGATATCACATGAAATTAGGTTATTTGTTTTTATAGCATATGAAAAATATATCATGTGAACGTTATTTCAAGTGATATTATACTGTCTGTTATTATGCCATATATTACATACCCCATTCCGGTTTTCAAGTGATACTTGCGTGTAAAGCTAGGGTTTTCTATAGTCCGCTATTTACCGTCGAATGATGCCTCTGAAACGTTATTTATGAAAGTAAGTTGATGTGTTTTCCTGGAGAGCGTTTTTTGACACCGTAAAGTCAAACCCCGGTGCCATCATTTTCATGATGGCCGTCACTGTGGTCGTTATTTGGCGGCCACCGCTTGCGTAGGAAACGCTTAAGGACGCAAGAGTAGGCTTATTTGTATATAATGATTTAAAAAAAAAAATCCTCATGAACAATTGTCAAACCTAATCCTTTTGTGGTACAATATTGGGATCCTGTATTTTAAATATCGCTGGTAGGTAAATTATCCATTATGTAAACGCCTTTTCGAATAAATTTTATTTATTTTGGATTTCCATTCCGGTTTTTTATTTCGCACCTGGAATCCCTGTAGTTTGAATAAAAGAATGGACTATTTCATTAAAAAGGAGAAGAAAGTATTTTTATTAAAAACATTCGACGCAATTGCTTACATAAAAATTATAAATTACAATTCTCGGGACATCTTAGTTTTAAACGATTGTCTTCAAAATTCTTAGGAGTACGGACTTAATCTTACGCTACATGCTCAGATAATCCCATTAATAAGTGCCATCATTACGTTAGAAGAAGAATAGTTTCATGAGGTAAGATTCGTCTGTTAAGTTGATAATTATCATCATGATATTTTGCCGTTATCAATTGTTTTGTAATACTAATCGACATTTAAATGTATGAAGTTTTAACATCACCGACAACAAAGGGCTTCCTCGATTTATCGAAGTTCTTCATTATATGATAGTTCAAATTGAGGCAGATCAAGATACTCATGAGAACAAGTCTTGTTACGGTGAAATTGGTGAGATCACGTAGACGAAACGCGGCTCTGATCCTATCAAAGTGCTATGAAGATTGGGTGCTTATGACGAGTGCACGCGATGCGTCGTAGATCGTTCATTCATGCTCATACATTTGAAAGGTATTGATAGAATACTAGTAAATGTGAGCGTTTAACCCACAATTTTGTGTTCAGCGATTGCGTCTTTTGGAAGTCCTTTGTTCTTTTATAATTATGTCATCTTATAACGTTTGTCTAATGTTTTCCGCACGACTGTTAATTGAGTGACAAAGCTGGAAGCACATCGTGAATTGTCTATTGCATTATGAGTAACTTTAAGATATATATAATTGTCGTTTTTATCTAATATTATAATGAGGTGATTTCGTCAGAGTCCGTCGTCTATCTACACAGATGACAAAGGAAAGGCAAACCGATTACATCAACAAAGTTTTTATGAAAACAGCTATAATTGTTAATGTAATAAAGCAATGCAATTCCCTCCACCTGATCCGATGCCCTTAAGATTGTGCTTACGAAATGTGTCGTGAAGGAATTCCGGCTACTCATATACGTATTAAGATAATTGTACCGAAATTATATTCATGTTTATGTGACATCTCTGACCATAAATGTTGACATGCGGCGGTCGAATTGCGCTTTACTCAGCTGTACTTTTTTTTTGTCTCATACTGACTAAAACCCACCCGTGTTCCTTCCGTTGCCTGTTGCAAGGGGCCTCGGTAACCCTTTCGGACTTTCCCGCGACCCCGGCAGGCTTGTACTTGGGGCAGTGGAAAGTTTTTAGTTTTATTTACCGCAACTCGTTAAAACGCACGGTTTTTGGTTGTCGCCCAATGGTTTTAATCCAGGCAGAATGTTTTCATGTCGTCTTTTCAATTTCTTACGTCTGTTTATCTGCTGCCACCTTTTTTTACGTAAATCGCCTTCTGCACGTTAGGAACGTAGCCTAGAATAGAGATTTCTCAATTTCTATTTCATTGCTATAATGATTTTACGGAGACAGGATATCTCTGAAACGCGCTAAATATTAATTGGACGTTATCTTCTCCACTATTCACTCCCTTAACCAAATTAAACAGATCCACTCCAGTCCGCATTCGATAACAACAAGTCGGAATATAAATTGGGTATCCCTTAAAAAGTAACCCAAAACAGAAAATTAAGTTGCTAATACTTTGTCAACTTCAGCAAATAAATCAACGCAGAGATGAGACAGATAGTGCAAAGTGCGGATAGTTCGCTGTGACAGGGATCTATTTCTATGAAACAGAGTATTTTATGTTACGGAAAACTGAATTATGTCCCAGTGTTTGGTCGGTAACTCGGTAACGTCCACTGATATATTTCTGGGTATGCTTCAAGTAGTAACGCTGGAGGTTGTCTCTGATTTATATGTTGTCGATACGTTTGTTGCTTTCTCGAGTTGTCGGGTGCAGTTGCTTTTATTGCTCTATTGTTTGCCTCCTGGGCGTAGATTACGAGTACTTCGGGTAATTTACTTGTAACCACTGTGTATTGTAACTATCGGTTTCTAACGTTAGTGTCGTAATGAATTGCAATACATTCGCGTGTGGTATGACCCACAGCAATAATTTAAGATGAGCGATTGCTGTGAAGAAATTTTATGTTGTGTTTGTGTCTAGAATTGTAGCCTTAGAAATCGTGAGTGGTTAAATTTAGCACCCGGCGTGGTTAAAGATTATTCACACGATGCAAGTTGAAGATGTGAATCGTTAAAAGAGAATACTGTTATCCTTATCTCACGACCCAAAAAGGACGTAAATTAGCGTCGCTTTGTTGGCTTCTAATAAAATGTAACGTCTTAACTGTTGTTATCTTATATTTTTGTTTGGAATCTTAACTACCTGGCTTCCGTCAGGGCGTATTTCTTCAAGTCCTGCGGCTTGAGTGACGTGGACGACTATTTAATTTATGTCCATTACTCTGAGGCGTTTCATTTTAATGTGCTCGTTCATTTAGGTGACAGCCGGTGACGCTCCGGGCGCCATATTGATTGTTATCTGCTAACCATCGCTTTCAAATAGTGTCTATAGGTCAGTTATATTATTTAGATTTATTGATTAAATGGAATTGATACAGTTTTGTTTAATTGCTTTCGATCGAATGATATATGCTTTAATTTGGTTTAAATAATAGGCGGCGTACTCAACGTTGCCTTTTGTTACCTATTTATGTCAATCGAACGTTTCATTGATCTAGTGAACATTTCTATGATGATTTCCTTTCTATATATTCAGCGTTTCATTCAATTGATTATTCTATTTTTTCCTAGTTTGAGATTTACGAGTACGCGATTTTCGCACTCTTTTATATGAATATGGTAATAAGTAATACGGGCTGGTGTCCGCAACTCCACGTCAGACCGCGTAATTTGGGTACGGGTGGGAAAATCGGTTATTCGATCCACACCAGCTCCTCAAATAAGGCTAGAAACGCCTTGGTGTTACTGACAATCTCACGTAGGGTACCTGGGTTACCGAAGTACTTTGCCATGTATGTGGCGACCACCGGGCAGTTTAGCAGCACATGAGCTGCTGTCTTGTCGTCCTCCATGCAGGCCCTGCACAGCGAACTGTCTGTGACTCCTATAACAAAGAGGTGCCTCCCTAGCCAGCCTGCACCCACTTTGGTCCAACCATAATTTGTGATGTGTGTCCCTGGTTCATTTCCTTACCAGAGTGCGTAGGTAACCGAAGGAAAGTGGCCGCGATGGGTTCAGGTCCCACTGGTTGAGGCGTTGCGCGCTGGTGGCATTCGTATTTCAGCTTAGAGTCAACTATATGACTGTTTAGCGCTTGCAAAACAGCTATGCTGTCTGAGAGTATGCATATAGAGTGGTCTTTAATTTCCCTGGCCATAATGGCTGAAGCGGCAAGAGATAGCCATGTATTCATATTCACCCAATGGTGTGGCTATGTGTATGTTGAAGTCCTCTGTGAAAATTTCAGCAGCTCATGCGCAGCTCAGTGGGGCGCAACTCCTAGCAATGGCTATTCTCGTGAAGTTGGATTCTGTATTTTTTATCAAAGATAAATTGTTTGGGTTCCCGGTCATTAATGGCTTTTGTAATAGGAAACTCATTATTTAGTCTCTCAAGCAGAGCGGTGTGTTGAGTGTCTCTCTTACCCCAGACATTTATTGCATTTAGACGCACCGCCGCCATCGTTGCTTCCTGCTGTATGAAAAGGTGGAGAGGTGGTAGTCCCAGCGTAGCTTCGATTGCTGCAGTCGGGGTAGTCCTCATGCAGTCCGTGGTCGCCATGCAGACTAGTCTGTGCATGCGTTTTAGTTTGTTGGAAGCTGTAACTAGCTAGGTGCGGGGCCACCAGACCACGGCCCCGTAGGTAATCATGGGGCGGATCACTGCGGTGCACAGCCATATACATTTGGGGGATAGGCCCCACTTCTTACCTATCATTCTCCTGCGCTGTCAGAAGCTGATGCAGGCTCTGTTTAGCTTGTTGTCTAAATTATTACTCCAGTTTAACTTCCTGTCTAGAATGACCCTAAAGTACTTGACTTCGTTGGCCAACTGAAATTCTGTATTGAACAGTCTTGGTAGGCGGAAGGGGCCTAGTACTCGTTTTTGGGTAAACCTGACTAGTTCAGTTTTAGTGGGGTTCACTGATAGTTCAAATTCCCTGCACCATGTTTCTCCGATACGTAGTACTTGCTGAGTGAGGTTACAGATTGTTCCCGTCATCTTCCCCGAAACAAGGATTCGATTTGCCATAACCTATTGTGTAATAGTGGTTGGCGTTGTGTTTGGTAATGAGTTCATTAATCACCAGATTCTATAGAAGGGGGGACAGCACCCCTCCCTGCAGCAGCCGGGAGCAGCCTTGGGCTATCATGGCCAACTGCTGCTCATACTCAAGGCGGCCCACACGTTTGCTCAACATGTTTGTAATCCAGTCCGTTAGTACCTGTTCTACTCCCTGTCTGGAGAGGGCGCTGTTGATGCTGGATAAGTTTGTTTTGTCGAAAGCTCCTTCGATGTCTATGAAAGTGCCTAGACATGTACCTTTTTGATCAATCGTCACACCGTCAGCATGACCTTTACCTACCGCTTCAGCCGTCCGACGACGACCTTAGCAGATCTCGTGCTCCTCGCCTGTGGCCCTCTGACGGGACATTATGACCATTTCCCTACCCCTAGGTATTGGGTAGGCCCACCGTTTCGCTTGAAATTCGGACCAAAAGGGGCGTATTGCCTTACACACATCACAACCAGAGCCGCTCGACTCAACACCACAGGAATCCTTAGGTACGGGAGAGAATGGGGTTAAGAAAATTGGGGTAGGAATGTGATGATGCCTAGTGGTTTTTGTTACGTCTATTTCTTATGGACTTAGACCAATAACGGGGTGGCAACCACGGGAAGGTGTATCTGCCAGACTTGCCTTGAGGATCTACACGACTGTAGCGGTTTCCCTCGAGACCTCTAAAGGAGGCGGCAGGGTATGCTTGCATTGCATCTATACTACCAAGCAAAGCAAAGCATGTCGTTATGCAACCGCGAAAGCATAAATCCAGACCCCCCGCTATATGAATATGACATAGTCGTGCGATCAATCAAGTCGCGTTTGTACTACAAACGATCGCATCGATTGCGTGGTCGCGCGGTCATCGCTTTTGGTTAGGACGCGGGGTTTATGTACTATAACTTTAAAGTTACATTTGTACGATGACTACCTTTCTTTATATTAAGAATTTCGTCCGATTGATTCATCTACCTTTTTCTAACGTTTGGGATGTTATACTCGAACTCAATGTTGTTTTAACTTAACAGAACAATAAACTTTCATTCAGCAATTATCAGATCCAACTCACAAGAAGTGCTTAATAAACAAGCTGGGCCAATAGCTCCCATAATTAAAGTAGCAAGAACAATATATAGGGGCATTACTCTTGCGATCGTATTATCGGATCGATAATTCAATCGGGAGCGATATTGTCTGCGTGCCTTGAGGCTGCCAGTGCCGACGACGTTGCTTCTGTGGTCCTGTCGGAAGCACGCTGATTTCAATTTGTGGTTTGTGGATATTTGTTGATTTCCTCTGTGAAGACTTGTTGTATGTTTGATAAATTGTGGGTATCTACGAAAATTATGAATTTTGTGGCAAACTGTTTTCGATAAGTTCTTTTTTACACAATAATTTGGGAAATATGTTATAATACTTAAGGCGCTGACAAGACCCAATTGACAAAAATAGGCTTCTCTTTTTTTTTTTTTTTTGAGGGTGGGAAATCATCAAATAACTTCTCCCGCTCTGGGCGGAGCGGGAGGGTGTGTCAGACTCTTACTGACTAAAACCCACCCGTATTCCTTCCTGTTGCCTGTGTTGCGGGGGCCTCGGTGACCCATAAGTACCTTCCCGCGACCCCGGCTTCTCTTAAGGAAAAAAATTGCCAAATCTGTATAGTTTGTGGTAGCGGAAAAAATATATGTTAATTTTGAACATATTTCCCAGAACTTGGTTGTTACCAAAATACGTTTTGAAAACAAAATCTCGATACAAACTAACGTTAAACTAACCTCTTACTTTGAGTTCTAATCCAAAATATCTGTATCAAATATGAACATACGTTACGTATTTAATTAATAACAAGAACGTCTTATTTGAATACAGAACTTGGTTGTTTTTTATTTTCGATTACTCAACTCAATTTTGAGTAAATAGATAATTACTCATATTTTGCAATAAATAACAAGCGTTGTGTCATCGCGCTTCTCTTTCTTTTCTATGCAATCTGACAGGGACCGCGGTTTAGGTGTTGTCAGCGTGTTAAGACAAGAATACCTACAGGCTCGGAAAAATTAAGTTCTTTCAAAGTTTTAATCTATGACAAATAAAGCGATTAATAAAGTCGATCGATAAAATGAACGAAGCCATAATAACATTAGGTTTCGATTTGAACACAATGAAAGGGTTTGCCGCCACGGATATCAATACCTGTACTTTGTGACACTGGGTCATGTTTAATTATAACCTCCAGTTTAGGGAACCACATATTGATATATTATCATAAATTACAGGTTCCGTTTCAAAGAGATATGGAATTACTGTGAAGGAGATGATTATCATTAAGGGTACATGTGTTTGAATAATGTTTTCTTTTTTTTGTTTGTAATTTTAAGCAGGAATCATTGTTTACATTTACCGCTATAATATTGTACCTACCCATGTATTGCTTTGTTGGTAGGATCTTCGTACCTTGTAGATTGTGGTTTAATTTCTACTTTATCAGTTCCGAGCAGTGACTTGATATATTCCCAAATTTGAGGCTGGGTCTAGGCTACATAGGAGTCTATCGAAAGAAAGGAGAATATACAAAATCACATCTACACGTCTTACAGTAAAAAACCAACCCGATATTTCCTCGTACCTATTGCAAATGCAATTACCGTTAGAATTTATTCAATGAATCGCCGTCTTTCGAGAATAATTGCTCACTTTTATTTGACACTTAGGTACACAATACACACTTAGTAACACAGAATACCTAGACCTAGTCTAGGTATTCTGTACCTCAGTGTGACCTAGAATGCGTCCTAATTACACAAAGTACTCGGCAGGGAAGCTCGATGAATTCCTCGCGTATGTGTGAATAAATATACCTACTAATTGTTATAATTGTCTAATGTCGATACCTGTTATAATCAAATTGTAGAGAGTAAGTCTGTGCGTTGCAAACATGGCGTTGCTAGAAATGAATACCAAGAAAATATACGACTTTTCTGATTTTTGATTGCATCTAGGTACTTACATATTACCGCACCGGACGAGAATAGTTGCTTTTCTGAGTGCTGGGTATACTAACCTAGCTCTAATTTCTTTATACTTTGATAGACTATTTTCGCGTAGAGCGGATGTCTTAAGAATTTGGAAATTGTTTAGATTGATCTAATATCGCCCTAGTGTTACTGGATTCCAGCGCTGGACAGAAACACTGGGTCAATGTAAGTCGGCTATTACGAGTATTATAGTAGAGGTGCTAACTGCTTGAGGTTCCTATGTTTTTTTCTGCAGAAGTTGGTAATTACTAAATGATGACGTTTTCTGAATACCACCTGAGCAAACCCGCGGGCAGGTGCTAGTAATTAATAATGGTTTGTTCAAGCGTCGTATTTATTGATTGCACGTCCACGACCTCGCTTCATTCAAGGGCTAAGGACTCATTCTTGGAAACTATAAAAGGTTGGAAACTTGAAGACGCCATTTGTTTTGTTTGTTCATGTCGAAATTTTCCTTATAACGATCTGTTAAATGACTGTATTAAGGTGTGTAACTGTTGTTGATGATTTTGGCTATGCAATAACAATAACTAAGTAGATGTCTTCCGCTCCTGACATCATTATTACATCAGTAAACATTTAGTGTCATGATTTCCAAATATTAATAAGATTTGTAGTGATTTTATATACTACTTAGAAAATTTAAAGTAGGTATATATGATTTACTTCAAATGATTTTTGTATCAGGGTAGTCATGAAGTTTAAAACTATCTTATTTGACTGTTACCGTAATGCTACGGCTACACTGTCGCGATAACGCGAACTACACTTGTACTTGAACTACAGTCGTAGCATGGAAGTACGGGTTTTTTTTAACAGAACGGAATGGAAAACATGGTGTATTTGGTGAGTCGCGTAGTTGCTAAGTCGCTTCGAGCTTCGGCATCTAAAGGTTGTCTGCAAGAAGTCTAAAGTCTATACTGGTATTATATTGAGTACCTAATTAAATAGTTTGTTAAATATTGATATATACCAAGTTCGTATGTATGCAAGAATATAAATACAGAAATATCGTACTGACAAGACTTTTCATTATAACAGAAAACCTGTCAGGTAAAGAAGGGTACCTAAAGATGTTACCGATAGGTATACAGGTTGAAATTGAAAACTTGCGACAAACTGAAATGGGACATTGTATACATCATTATTAACAACTTTGACTAAGGGACCAAAGCTGTAATCCCAAAAAAAAAAATCTGCTTTTCCTACATTTTGATGAGGTATTGCGAACATAAATGTAGGGGACAGCAGTTTTTTTTTTTTGGGATTGTAGCTTTGGTCCCTTAGTAAAAGTTGTTCATAATGATGAGTACAATCTCCCATTTCGATTTGTCGCATGTTTTCAATGTCACCCTGTAGAATTCACACTTCCGTACTTATCATGACCGCCTAGTATACTGAACAATATGTTACCATAAAGGTTATGTGGTCGTAATCTCATTCATCCGTTTTAGGAAGTCTTTCTGATTGGATTTACGTCTGCATCATTCGCTGCTGAAGCTAAGTGACACTGCGAGTCGACAATGAAGCATGGTAGAACATATCTATAGGTATTTTTGGAGATGGAGTACTTACACGTCGACTCAAACCAACCAATCAACCCAGCCCGACAACTGCTGGACATAGGCCTCTCCCAGGCCCCACCACAACTTCCTATCCTCCGTCTTCCACATAGTCTGTCCCAGCTACCTTTTTAAGGGTCGTCGGTCCAACTAGCTGGGGGGCGTCCCACACTACGCTTGCCGATACACGTCGAGTGACTAACTTGAATGTCAAAAGTAGGTAGGCATTAAAATGTGCCGTCAAAGTGCATCAGGAAAATAATGGGGTGATGTCATAAGGGTTCCGTTTTACCGTTTAAGGCGTAGAATCCTTACTAGCGATCCATTTCCGGTGACTAATCATAGGCATGTTTGACTCATGTTATTTATTAAACGGTTTAATGCAGCCTTGTAAGTTTTAATAGGTAATTTTTCATACGAATTACTTTGGACTGGTTTTTTCTAAGCTGATGGATATGGTTATCGAAATAGACGGCGTAATCATACGATACTGAGGGATTATGTGTACTATTCTGTGTTACATGGAAGTTATCACCACAATGATCTTTTATTAGTCGCTCAGGGATTATCGACTGGAGACAATCCTCTGCAGTAATATCTATCATCATCATCTGCCTAGCCTTTTCCCAACTATGTTGGGGTCGGCTTCCCGTCTTACCGGATACAGCTGAATACCAGTATTTTACGTGGACCGACTGCTTATCTGACCTCCACAACCCAGTTACTGGGTAACACGATACCCCTTGGTAAGACTGGTTGTCAGACTTTCGAGCTTCTGACGACCTGTAACTGTCAAGATCTACAAATGACAGCCGGGACCAACGGCTTAACGTGCTTTCCGAGGCACGGAGGGGTCTTGGTATGTAAAGATGGTCACCCATCCACGGACCAACCGTGGCAAGCGTAGCTTAACCTGATCGATCGACCCGTGCGGCTGTTATTACTTAGCCACAAGCCCCCAGTAATATCTATCTAAGTTGTTATATGTTATCTGCAGAGGATTGCCTATCCTCTTGATATACGTAATTCTTAACTTTTCTTTGATCACCTGGGCCTCTGTGGTTTCACTGAAGAGCGCACTGTTTACGGGGTAATTTGAAGATGATTGAAAGACTGATCGGTATGTCCATTCAAGATTAGAGCCTAGCTCTTCCTATAATATTTAGGTTGGTACCTACATGAGCGTAAAGGCTCTTACAGACTGGGGCGATATCGCGGGCGCGACAGGTATATTGCTGCCTGTCACGCCCGCGATATCGCGCTAGTCTGCTCCAGCCTTAACTCAACCTAATCGCTTTGAGTCAGTTACATACTAAAATGGGCTTTGAATTAACTAACCAACTATAAGAAGTTGACCAAAACTATTATCTAAATCAACAGATAAATTCGAAATAATATCGATAGTGCGACAGGAAGCGATTTATTAAACTTCGTCCGATCACAATGTTTCGAATAAAAAGTAACATGAGCTTTGTTAACGTCGCATGATCACATCCCTTGTTATATTTTTTACTTTTTCTTTTATTAATAAAATCGAGACTGTTTGGAGTTTATGGCAGGTGATTTTTGTTGTCTTTTGATCTTGTCTTGTATCAAAAGTTTGAATAAATTATAAGCAGGTAAATAGGTATGGTATAATTCATCTTGAATGATGTTTTGGTGGGACTTAAATAAGGGACCACTTAGTATGTACGGAGAGGGTAAGGTTGCCAAAATTAAAAGTCATTTAGGTATTAAAATTAGGCTGAGAATCATTATTTTTTCAACGTCAAAATTACTGAGGAGAGTTGTAGGTAAACAAGTGATAAAATAACCCTGACCGACTAAAAACAGGGCTCGTCCGGGATTTGAACCCGGGGCCTCTCGCACCCAAAGCGAGAATCATACCACTAGACCAACGAGCCGCTTGATTTCAGCCTGAAAAGAAACCATCGCAAAATGTGAAATATGTGTTTTAGGGATTCGATCAGTAGATTTTACTTTGTCATTAGGTATAGGCGGTCTAATTAACATTTATCATGTTTATGTTAAGGCGCTGACAAGACCCAGTTGACAAAAATAGGCTTCTCTTAAGAAAAAATTTGCCAAATCTGTATAGTTTGTGGTATCGGAAAAAATATATGTTCATTTTGAACATATTTCTTACTTACTTGTTTTTTATTTTCGATTACTCAACTCAATTTTGAGTAAATAGATAATTTCTTCATATTTTGCAATAAATTACAAGCGTTGTGTCATCGCGCTTCTCTTTCTTTTCTATGCAATCTGACAGTGACCGCGGTTTAGGTGTTGTCAGCGTCTTAATGAAATCTTTTATTGTGATTGCTTTAGTGGCGATCACGTTGTTAATTGTTTATCCGTGTTCATTGTTAAATCACAATAATTTATAATTGAACATGTTGATCTGCTGACATTTTACGCAGTTTTGTTTTGTATTATTTGAAAAGTGAGATTAACTAATTATTTTCTCTCAAATCGGCTTATTATATTATTGTAAACAGAAAACGAGGAAAGCTGTCCCACCGTAATACAGTTTATAACAAGTATGGGGTCAGGGTGAAACTGTTTCGTAACTACCTGTGTTTATTATTGTGCACTGAATAACTAATTGGGTATCTAATCTTTTAGATTCTTAAAAAATAAGAACTAGTGTAAAGTTAGTTGTACGGTTGTTATTATTTTGGCAAATAAAGATTATTTTATGTTAATCATCAGATGTTTTTTTATTTTATAAAATCGTTGCGGCATTTTAGCGGGTGGCGTTCTGTAGTTTCTGCCTACGCTCGTGGGAAAAAGGCTTGAGTTTATGTATCTATGTAAACAATCTCCAGGATGAACTCTATTCTCTATTCTAAACGGGGCGACGTCCTCGGTCGTCCTCGGTGTCTCTAGTAAAGATTGAGTGTACCTCAAGGTTCAATTCTTGGCCCTTTCCTTTTTCTAGTTTATATTAATGATCTTCCTTAGATGATGGCTAACTTATCGAATATCACTTGATTCGCTGATGACGCTTCTCTTAACTTTAAAATAGATAGAAAAGATACGGACGTCTTAGATGTCAACGATAGTCTGGCTGTTCTTTCGAAGTGGTTCGCGGGTAATAATCTCTTACTCAATGCGAACCAAACAAAATGTCTTAAGTTCTCATTAAATGATAAATGATTTTATTTCTGTAAGTAGGTTTTTACAAACACTTTTACACGTCAAAACATATTTTTTTAAACTAGATGAGGCCGGCGTTTCCTATCTGACTACTCTGAGAAGAAAGGCCGAAACAAACTCAGAGGTCACCGTCTCTTTTAAAGTCCAGACATAATCTTGGTCAGATCATGTGAAGACCATGTCGATTGGTGTCTGAAATGGTCTTTTGATGAAAGAACCACACAGATTGAGTGGACCTGTCCAGTCAGTGCACGCATTTGTCAGTCGTTGTGCAGCTCAACTCATAACTAAAGGAGCTCAACGATTCAACGAACAATACCAAAGAAAGGACATTTGGCTAGGCCGCAAAAAAATACTCAAAACTGCCAGACCATATTAAAAACTAACTGAGAATAAAACAAAATTAAACAATGATCCACATAGTCTTCACATTTACAATAATTAAAACAATATAATACTACACAGAGTAAATATTCATGTCATTGCATAAATAAAATTCATCAATGTCAATGTGTATATTCGGACATAATCTTGGTCAGATCATTTGAGGACCATGTAGGTTTGTGTCCGAAATGGTCTTTTGAGGAAAGACCACACAGATTTGAGTGGACCTGTCCAGTCAGTGCACGCATTTGTCAGTTGTCATGCAGCTCAACTCAAAACTTAAGGAGCTCAATGATTTGACGAACAATACCAAAGAAAAGACATTTGGGTAGGCCGCATAAAGTACTCAAACTGCCAGACCATCATTAAAAGTAAGAGACAAAAAAAAAAAAAAAAAAACAAACAATGACCCACATAGTCCTTACATTCCTAATAATTAAAATAATACTATACAAAGTAAATATTCATGTCATTGTTTATATAGAATGTTATATAGAATAAGAAAATATAAATAGCTAGCAAAATAAAAAGAGTAAAAAAACAACATTCACTGCAAGTTTATTGGAGCAGCTCAATCCCAAGCCTTTTTGTCCTCAATATAATCTTTAACAGTATAAAAGGCTTTTAGGCACAGTTTCTGTTTTATAAAACATTTGAATTTTTTAAGGCTTAGTTCTTGAATGTGGCTAGGAAGTTTATTATAAAAACGTATACATTGGCATCTAAACGAGCTGCCTATTTTTTTGAGCCTGGTTGTAGGAACAACAAATTTGTGTTTGTTTACCATTACCAAATATACCTCAAGTGGGTCTAAATTTAAAACTTGATGGCAAGAAAATAGATCCTATTATGGAAAATGTATTTCTAGGAATTACTCTAGATTAGAAACTGCAAATGGGGCGCCCACATTAGAGCTTTTTCAGGTAGATTAAGTTCAGCTGCATATGCAGTAAGAAAACTAAGGCAGTTGACTGATATAGCCACAGCTAGGTTAGTATACTTTGCTTATTTCCACAGTATTATGTCTTATGGCGTTCTGCTGCGGAGATCGGCAGCTGACGTAGATTTAATTTTCATTTTACAAAAGAGAATCAATCCGCGCGATCTAAGGAATGTGTCTTCGTGAGTCCCTTAGAAACAAATTCAAGAAATTGATGTACCAATTCTGATTTCTCTTTGTATCTTAGAAAGTATTTTGTATGTTCGCGAAAACTAAGGACTTTTCAAAATAAGAAGCGATTTTCATAATACACGTAGGAAACATGACATTGTGATACCCAAATTTAGATTAACAAAAACAAGAAAATCATTTGTTATTAACAGTATCCGCTTTTATAACAAGTTGCCCAAGTCGGATACAGAACTTAGCGAGGGAAAGTTCAAAACCCACAATAAACGTGCCCTTATCAAATTATACATAATATTATAAGATTAAAGACTACGTTGAAGGCAAGGTACTCGTAGTTTGGCAATAATTCCTTCTGCAAATGTGGCTTCCTTTTTTTTTGTTTTTGTGTGGGTAATTATCAAATAACTTTTCCCGCTCTGGGCGTAACGGGAGGGTGTCAGACTCTTAATGACTAAAACCCTCCCATGTTCCTTCCGTTGCTTGTATTACCAGGGGCCTCGATAACCCTTTCGGACTTTTCCGCGACAGGCATCGGCCCTAGTGGATCCCTACACTTGTGCTGATATTTCTGAGGCGCACAATTTGCCTCTTCCTCACCCGTCCTGCCTCCTCCTTCGCGAGCATTACAGCTTCGCAGAAGAAGATCACGGCTGCCCGACGCGAGAGATCACGGCGGTGCTCTGCCCAAGCCGGGCAGGGCTCCACCGTATGCTCCACCGTGTCCTCCGGGCGAACCACACAGTGGTGACACCCGGGCGTTTCTTCCCGCCATATCCGACACAGAAACCTCCCGAAGCTGTGGCTTCCCAGCTCTCCAACGGCATAACTATGTAAATGTCTATTAACTGCTCCCAAATTACGATGCTTTTTTTTAATTACCTACTTTTTTTCGTACTTCCGTGACATAACCTTTTCATTATCATAGCTCACTAGTCTGGTGGCCCAGGACAGACCTGAGCACAGCCCAAAAAGATCTCGAAAAACTGCAACGGTTTGTTTGTGTAGCAATCACGAGCTATATGAGAACTACGCCCACTGCCGCCATACAGGCAATGCTTGGACTGCCGCCTCTGCACCTCATCGTGCGAGAGGAGTCGGTCCGCATTTAGGCTTAACATAACAGGAACAAGGAGTCAAGCACATACGCATAAGGGAGGATGCGATCAAACGACGACCAATGATGGCATCACCCTGCGACAGAGCCCCTAAACTACACTTCTTCCAAAAGCACTACAAGATAGTACTCTACCAGGCATCAGCAGCTTGGTATGTTCAACACCGTCTACCAGGCAGAGTGTGTGGGCATTATACAAGCGGCGTATGCCATAGAATCCAGGAGAGTCACGGATACTCATATACGTATACTCTCCTATAGCGCGTCAGTTCTCCAATCCTTAGAGAGAAAACACAGTACTTCGAGACTAACATAAGAATTTCACAATGCGCTAGAACTTATAACGGTTTTCAACCGCAATACAGTGACACTGCAATGGATAAAAGGACACAGCGGATCGCTGGGTAACGACGCAGCTGACGAACTAGCCAGGAGAGCATCCGGCACGTCAGTCTGTGGACCGGAACCAATCGTACCCATCCCCTTCAACCAACTACGCAGGTGGCTACAGGAGCTCATCCACACACAAGCGGAGAACTGGTGGTCCTCGGCACCGGGCTGCAAACAGTCCAAGGAGGCTATGCCGCGGTGCTATTACGCCTGGACAGGACCGGCCTGCGCCTGTTGACGGGGACCATCACGGGCCACTGCTCGCTAAACAAACACTTTCACACAACAAGTATAACGGACAGCCCTCTGTGCAGGGCTTGCATGGAAGCAGAGGAAACCGCTGCGCATGTGCTCTTCGAATGCACAGGCGTCACCCATATTAAAACAGAAACCCTCGGGGCACCCAGATCCTACACAGAGTTTCTAAACAGACCAGGAGATGTGATCAACTTCTGGAGGGAGGTGGGCTGGTTGGAATAACCACCAAACGGCCGCCATGGCCCACGCACAATGGTCTACCTGAAAGACTAAGTGCGGAAACCAAATCATAGAACATAGATAGTGGCTTTTGTGGACAGGGTATTAAATCAGATTTGTTACAGTTGTAATGGCAATCATGTCATTTGGTTTCAATAGGTTTATTTATTTTTTATTTTACATAGATTCTTTTATATTTTGTGACTGTGAGAACGTTGTAGGCTTACTAGACTAGATTTGTAGACCATTTTCTATTTTGTTAAGTACCTGGTACTTGTTGACAGGCCCACACTGTCCTCCCATACCTATTAACACTAATTTGAAAACATTGTAAAACCCAAATATTTGTTAGCTCTTCTAACAAATATTTGGGTTAACCGTGGAGGAAACCACCAATTGGAACCGTGCACCTAGCTTCTGACGTTTCATAAGTGCCCATGTACGAGTAGGTTTTCGTGAAATAAAATAATTACGATTTGGTGTTTTATTTTTATTTTATTAAGATCAAGGTTTAAGCTTGAACAGGATCAAGGAGATTCATATCATGAAAACGCTTATGCCGTATGTCTACCTTCTTTGTTTGTAGGTGTCTCTAAACCTCCACCAAAACATTATATGTATTTCTTTCCCACATTGAACCAATAAACCAACTAACTGACAGTTAAAACCGTTAAAACCCATTCACACTATCATAAATACAAATTTTCCGCTTCACAAAAATCCTTTCATTGCACAGTCAATGCATGAACATTACTCTATGCCACACAAACAGGTAACAAACAGGTGTAACGAAATCCTCCTTTAATCTTATTAATAGACATGTAAATACCGGATACATTTCAACAGGTCAAATAAAACATTTTTCTTTTCTTGTCGTACGGAACGATAAGTATAATGTATTGGTAATTAGACTGTAATATATTGAGCATCGATGTTTCCCTCCCTTCATCAACGGCACATAATTCTTACTTTACGGATTTAATATTATTTATATACTATTTATTACGGTTGGTAATGTTATAGAGATAGAATTCGGATCTTCGGATCTGTGTATAATTAATTTCTTATTTTGTTGTGAAATCTGTGCTGATCATCAGCCATTTGCATTTGATTTAAAATAGTGTCAAATACTAGAGATAGGAAAAACTTTATTTATTAGGTATTAGAATTTGTATATGAAAATGTTTATGTTTTAATCAAAATAAAGCCGCGTTAGATTGGGTTCGTAATAAATTGAATGTAAGAATCTGTTGACAAGTCAAAATATACCTGAGCAGGCAGATAAATATTTAAAGAAAAACTGTGAATTATTCCTGGAATTCAGATATAATTTATTAATGAAACCAATAGATATGTCGCAGCCAACTAGCTTAATTAGCCGTTTAGTTAACTTCCTAACTCTGCCGCAGCCATCTCAGACAGACATCATCAGACGCCTACGCCCACGCGCGCCGAAGTGGTAGCAGTAACTAAGCCAGGGCACTCCGATCAAATGGATTAGGTTAGGATAGAACTGTGCGTGAGCCGATCGAGCCAAGCGGGCGGTGCCGCGGCAGCGTACAGCGGTCGGCGAGCGCCACTTCTAACGGTTAGGCTGTTAGCTAAACGGCTAATTAAGCTAGTTGGCTGCGACGTCGGTGCCGGCATTTAATGAACGGCCTAGGCGTCCAATTAGCTGGCTAATTTAACCAGATGGCTGCGACAGATACACAAAAATTATGACATAAAATATTAGCGAAGCTAATCATCTAAGTATAAAATCAAACAGTAGCTAAAACTCATGGAGCCTAGGCCTTAATTAACGAATTAAGTATTTAATCAATTCGAGAATACATAACAGGGCTCGTCCGGGATTTGAACCCCCGGGCCTCTCGCACCCAAAGCGAGAATCATACCACTAGACCAACGAGCCGCTTGTTTTCAGTATGAAAAGAAGCCTTTGCACAAGGATTTCAACATTAAAGTCGGTATATCTTTACGAGTATGTGACGTTTTGTTGTGATCATAACACTGTAGTTCCTCGGGCATAAAATCAAAATAAAAAAAGAACCAAAATATTTTTATTTCCAATAAACCTGGGCACTTATGAAACGTCAGAAGCTAGGTGCACGGTTCCAATTGGTCGTTTCCTATGGAGAAGAGCCGGCAAGAAACTCCACGGTTATTCTTTTAAAAATAATTGACTTTTACAATGTTTTCAAATTAATGTTAATAGGTATGGGAGGACAGTGTAGGCCTGTCGAGACGTACCAGGTACTTAACAAAAAAAAAAACAAAAAGAAAATCTGCAAAATATCTAGTCTATTAAGCCTACAACATTCTCACATTCTCAAGCTACACAAAAATCTGTGTAAAATATTAATAAAATAATAAAAATAAAAACCCATTTAAACCAAATGACGTTTGCCATTACAACAAGTCTGAAATCAAAATTGTAGGTATATAATATAATGTCAAACAGTGAAAACATCATGTCAAAAAAAATATGTATAAAAAAAAAATATCATCGTAATTTGGGAGCAGTTAATAGACATTTACATAGTTATGCCGTTTATGACGTACCAGTCATGTTTGCTGAAGCCGGCGTCGACTGCTTCTATGCAACGATGCGTAAGCGGAGCGCGTCTCTGGTGAGCAGGGTGCGCGGCAGCCCCAACAGCGTGCTGATGATGATAACTGACAGGCTTGACTGTCCATACATACGACGCTGCAATGATTTGCATGTCACATACAGTCGTCGGCCATTCGTGTAAGTTTAAGTACAGTGGTTTTTGTTTTGTATTGTTTGTTTTATGTGTAATGTATTGAATATTCTGTGAGTCATTGTAATAATATATATATAATATTATAAGCTTTTATTCAGACACATAGTTTTACAATAGTTTGTATCTTAATCTAACGACTCTCGCGAGTCGGTGACACCGACACTCGGTCTGTTTGCCCAACTTTGGCAAAGGCCTCCCCCATTTCTTTCCACTCTGATCTATTTTGCGCTCTCCTGGTCCATGTTTTCCCTGCTATGACCTTTATTTCGTCTTCCCACCTTCGAAACTGTCTGCCTCGATTTCTTTTCTTATTTCTTGGGTACCACAATTAAATGTATTTATTCCACTTTTCAATGCCTCTTATTATGTGGCCAGTCCATTTCCACTTTAGTTTCCTTATTCTCATTGTTACATCTTCAATTTTCGTGCGTCTTCTGATAGTTTTGTTGTTTATTCTATCAGACTTCCTTATATTCATTGAGTCATTGTACATAACTTGAATTTAATAAAATATATAAAATATTTTTTAAGTTATGTTGAACGTCACTGGATAACGATGAATATTATAAAGAAACTTGGAATTCATTTTATGATGTATCCAATACATACGTGGATAAGATTTGTTTTGTTTGTTTGTATGACTTTCCCCATTTGCATTACGGACTGGTAATTGTAGTACACTGCTTGGCAATCCCCTGCCTTTTGCTTCAAGCCAGGGTTTTCATAAACAATTCTGCAGTATTAGGCATATAAGAAAGTACGTGAAACCGACTTCACGTAAGTACTGTACGTACTTACCTAAGAGAAATGATTGTGCAGTTTTGTTGAAGGATCTCACGACACCATTCACCGTCTTAAAATATACAGATTTTGTCATCTAAGCCTCCTTTGATAGCCCTATAACGTACAAAATAGAGTCTATTTTCCCGTGATTTTAATTTCCACAATTGCAGTGTGGATTACGGCGTATTAAACTTGCGGTGTTTTCAAATCAAAGCGGTTGATCTTTCAGGTGATGGTCCTAAAATCGGCGGATAACGGGAGATTTCGCCGAAGAGGAAATAAAGGTTCAGAGGTCAGCTGCAGTTTTCAAGAAATTATAGACATCTAGCTACTAAATGTTTTTAAGGGACAGCTGTGGTTTTGATGGTTTGAACATTGCATGGATAAATAAAGACTTGGCACGTAACACTCGAGGACTGAATCGTATGTTTACAATTCTAAGTCAAAGTCTTTACTGTGCTTAGCGACCTTTATGTCTGTAGGTATTCCCAGAACGGAGAATGTTGGATACAAAAATTACAAAGGTCGAACATTTAGATAAGACCTTACCGCCAACCACCATGTTGGTATCCGATCAAATGATTTGAACTACAATTAAATGATCCATCAAATATTCTCCCCATTTTTACCATAAACATTCACTCACAACCACTAACTCACACCTCATGGCCTCATACACGTGCTATGCGCCTGAGTCGACCGCAGCTTTACGACGCACATGCGAATTGGACGGCGGAACATCACAAACAGATCGTTCAACATAAACACCCACCGTGGGACTTGACGGAGAGAAGGCGCCGTAACTTACGGTCTACGAACCTACGTAGTGCCACAAAATAAATAGGTATGTAGAGAAGGCCGGTTCCATACAACGATCGAAAATGCACGCACTCATAGCCACACTTCACGTACAGTGAGTGCAAGCGCACTTGCGACTGGCATTCGACCGAGATCTCTGAGCGTACGCGTTTATGTGTGCGTGCGCCTGATTTCGCTTGTTGTATGTCTCTTCTGTACCTTTATATTTTATGGTGCCAAGATACGTCGTTAAATACAGGTTTGTGTTGAACATTTACTACTAAACTGTTGAAGTGTGAACGTTTCAACGATAAAGTTTAGCTGAAGAAACTGTTGGTGGGAATTTTCCTGCCATTACCTGAGATCCGTTATGTTTTTTGATCAATGCATGGATGGATCAAAATCATTATGAATCATTATGATGGGAGTTTGTTATGCCACTTCTTCCCAGCAGCACTAGGAAGTGGTGAAGGGCGGGCGTTTTTGGGGGACTGTCTTATGTAACTTTGACGTTCGAAAATTGCTGATACTCAGCCTAGTTTGACTAAATGACTTTTGATTTTGATTTGATTTGATTGGACGAAAATGTACTCCATTTTCATAAGCTATTTATGATGGACTACGCACTGGTAGTCCGCGAAATTCGCGCCCATAACAAATAAATGTTAACAGAATTATAATCATTAGTAATCCAAAATATCTATATTAAATATCAACATACGTTACGTATTTAATTAATAACAGGAGCGTCTTATTTGAATGCAGAACTTGGTTGTTTTTTATTTTCGATTACTCAACTCAATTTTGAGTAAATAGATAATTGCTTCATATTTTGCAGTACAGTGACCGCGGTTTAGGTGTTGTCAGCGGCTTAAGAGGCCGACAACACCTAAAGCGCGGTCACTGTCGGAATGCATATAAAAGAAAGAGAAGCGCGATGACACAACGCTGGTAATTTATTGCAAAATATGAAGCAATTATCGATTTACAAAAAAAAATAAAAATAAAACACTATTATGCTAATATGTTACTTGTAGAATAATCTGACAAAAAATCAGAATGATTGCATGTATATTAGTATGGTTTATAATCGTTAAAAGACATTTTTAGAGGTACCTTCGTGATTTTTTTCTATCGTATCAAATTAGTTATATTATATTTTCAACACACTGTCTACCTAGCATATATCCTTAAGAATATCATATATTTTTCTGATTTTGTTTACTGCAGTGAATCAGGCAACTTTAAGGCATTTTAAAACTTATAAAAGTTGCGTTTGGGTCCTGTAGTCCCCTTAAGGCTTATGTTTTACTAACCGTGGTTCCATCAAAGTTGGTTCGTGAATTTTCCATAGGGCCGTTTTTCAATGGTGAAGAACAGACCAAGCTAGCACTATGTGAAAACCATTCACAGCCAGGTCTTAGGAAACCTTTTACATTATTGCAAAAGTAATTTTGTGTAGGTTTTTAGTAACAATACCATCAATATGTTAATTACTTATTTATGTACAGTAATGGACCCTCAACAATATGTTTTAGTACTTAGCCAGCACATAATATATCTTTATTATCTGTCCTACAGTTAAAATATTTTATGTGTAGGATTGTGAAATGCTAACTTAGTGCTAACTACATCCAATTGACGCTTTAAAATTGGGACATGTAGTACCTACTTAAATAATGAAAAGCTTTTTTTTTATTTGTTTAATGTGATTTGCTTTTCTCATTATGGCTCTATTTTGTTGAAAGTTGCTGAACACTGCTGGAAAAATTACTGAAACTGGCAACATTATAAGTATCAATCAATCTGCCTAGCCTTTTCCCATCTTTTTTTTTGTTTTTGGATGGGAATTATCAAATAAATTCTCCCGCTCTGGGCGGAGCGGGAGGGTGTGTCAGACTCTTACTGACTAAAACCCACCCGTGTTCCTTCCGTTGCCTGTATTGCCAGGGGCCTCGGTAACCCTTTTGTACCTTCCCGCGACCCCGGCAGGCATCGGCCCGAGAGGACCCCTACACTTGTGCTGACGACATCTCATTGAGGCGCGCGTGGAATACAACGCGCCGTCGACCCGAGCCTGGTCCTTACTGGACGGTGAGCTACCCATTGCTCACCATCCGCAAGCCCGCGCCTACGGTGGCCGGAAATCCACCCGGGATACCCGACGCCCAGGGCGCCATGCGGCGGCTAGGGGCGAGACGGCGCGAAATTTACCTTTCCCTCAACCGTCCCGCCTCCTCTTTCGCGAGCATTACTGCTTCGCAGAAGGAGGTGACGGCTGCCCATAGCCTTTTCCCATCTTGGGGTCGGCTTCCAGTCTAACCGGACGCAGTCTAGCTGAATACAAGTGTTTTACATGGAGGGACTGCTTATCTGACCTCCACAAGCCAGTAACTGAGTAATACGATACCCTTTGGCTTACCAAAGGCCAAAGGGTATCGTATTATCCAGTCTGATAAATCAATCTTAACTGATTGGCAGACTTTCGGGCTTCTGACGACCCGTAACGACTCAAAGATCCACGAATGCCAGCCGAGACCAACGGCTTAAACGTGCTTTCCGAGTCTCGGTATGTAAAGAGAGAGAGCTACGCTTGCCAGGGTGGATGAGTGGTCACTCATCCACCCCGGCAAGCGTAGCTCAACCTGATGGATCGACTCGTGCGGCTGTTATTACTTAGCCATGAGCCTCCTCGCTCCAATAACTTCTCCCGCTCTCGTGTCAGACTCTTACTGACTAAAACCTACCCGTGATCCTTTCGTTGCCTGTGTTGCCAGGGGCCCCAGTAACCCTTTCGGACTTTCTCGTGAGTCCGGTAGGCATCGGCCCTAGTGGACCCCTACATTTGTGCTGACATCTCTTTGAAGCGCGCGTGGAACACTACGCGCCGTCAACAAGCCTGCGCCTACGGTGGCCGGAAATCTATCTGGGATTTCCGACGCCCAGGGCGTTTCCTGTGGTGGCTAGTAGTGTTGCCCAAATTCAGTCTTGGTCTTGCAGTCTTGGTCTTGTTCTTGCGTTTTTGCAAGACCAAGACCAAGAACAAGACCGCGTATTTTTAGCAAGACCAAGACCAAGACTGACCGTGCAAGACTTGAGCAAGAACAAGACATAGCCTGCAAGACTCTTGCGTCTTGCAGCTAGGACTTAGCGCTATTTCACTGAGTAGTTAGGTGTAACAGTTCGGTGTATAGGTAGGTACGCTTAGGAATTCTATGAGACGCAAAAAACTGTATCAAAGAATATGAAAAACTGGACCTATGCGCATTACGACTAATACCATAAACATAGCGAATAAAAAAATATCTATTAAAATCAAACTGAGTGCATGCATAGTTATGTTTTAACCATCGGCACTTTGATAATGCGGCATCAAAGGTTTTGTACTTACTTCTCAAAGAAATTTGCCGCTTTTCGGAAGTACATGGTTATGATACACGCGCCGGCGGCTTCTTTTGAAATCTAAAACAATCGTTGCCGCCACGCCGAAATCATAACATTTGTGACACTATTTGATTGCCGCCATAGGGCGTAGGTATACTCATGCAAAATAATTTCGAATTTTTTTAAGAGTACCTACAGGTGTTCCAAAGAATAAATAAGTTTCAGAGAGCTTAGAATGAAAATGAATACAATTATACTGATCACGCAAGTAGTATTATGATTAGGATAAAATGGTAAGGATAGGTAGTAGATGTCATATTAATTCATTCTAGTAAGTATATATTATAATATTGATTACTTATATGGTTTTAAACTAATTACTTAGGTACTATTATTGTACATTTAGTCATTATATTTCTTAAGTTTTTACAAGAAAAAATAGCAAAAAAGTGTTCAAATATCACCCGTTTAATAAATATTGTAGCCACTTTTAAATATACTTGAAACGTGAATTACGTTAGCTGCGATCGGAGGATTAAAAAAAAACCAAAAATGATTTAACTAAATTTATTTTAAAGTAAAAGAATTACATTGATTATATTAAATCTTAAATTAGCCTACGTGCCTATTCGAAGTATGAATATGGAATGGAATTTTACAGTTTTACAATAATTGAGTAATCTAGGTCTGTGCGACAGAAAGTGCTATCTCAGCTCGCCATTTCCGTCGTTCGTTTAATTGCAGCGTATGTTTCTACAATAAAATTATTGAGTGCTGAGTTGGCGATTCCCCTTATGCAGCTGCGTGTAACATCTCCACCCGCAGATCAGAAACTATTTTAGAACTTTGAGAGAAAATGTTTCTGGGACTTTTCCTCTGGGCGCGCGAACCTCTTCTCTTATTTCAGGTTCTTCGTAAGTATGTCCCTTGGTGTTGGAAGTTTCGCAGCGTTTGCAAAACCATTTGTTGCGATAGCCCAGTATAGCAATGATAAGTGCGCCTGCACCTAATAATGCAATGTAGAAGGGTATGGTCGTATGATATATGACATCTGATTGCAGTTGGTTAAGCTGTATCGGCTGACTCGTCATGACATGGTTCTGGATACTGTGTAGTCCTCTTAAGTCGATTGAACTGAGATGAACTTGAGTTAAGGCAGCATGCGGTGTGTCCACGTCGTTGTAGGGAATGTTCATTAGTTTCAAAGGCTGCCCTTGTATTACGTCGTTGTCATTGATTATAGTTAGTTCCTTTGTACGGAGATAACAATTGATAGGTATAGTGGCGAGGTAGCTTCCCTGTAGCGTATTGAAGTCTTCTCTCCCACAGACTGATTGCACTTGCGTTGGATTTGGGAATGATATGACGTAATGCTGGTCATCTAGTTTTTCCATCGCTTCTTTTTCCAAAAATACTGTATTAAATTGGCAGGAACTCTTGAGTGCTTGGTTCATGATAAGTTCTTGTATGCAGTCAGTTTTTGTTCGTATTTGATGGGTTATTTCCTTTTCACAGAGATACCAGTTATTAAACTTCGAGCATTCTGCTTCTATGTACACGAAAGAGTTTCCATTAGTTGCTATAAAGGGATAGGTAGGGATAAGGGCTTGACGATTTTTATTGGGTACTATAGATAACTTATATAAATCATAAATGATTTTGGAAATTATAGGAAATCTGAAAACTATAACTATTTGTTTTTCATTGAAATATGATGCGGGCCTGATAATGTCGTAGTATTCTCTGAGCTCTAGACTTAGTATTGCATCCTTACTGTATATTTGTTCTAACCTATTTACCATAGACCTAAGTGTTTCTATATCTATCATAGAATGAACAGTGCTTGACGCATGTATAAACGCTAACATATTCTCTATTCTAACTAATTCTAATCTTAAATCTTCTACATTTTCACTTATAATAGAAATGAGTTGACCAAACTTTGCATAAGTAATTAAACTGCCTGTGGTAAGAGTGTTATTTAACAGTAACTCTAAGGTGCTATTGATTTTACTCTGGTTTTCGACTAACTGTAGTAAAACGTTATTATGCTTAGCCATCCATTCTTTACTGAGACTAATGTGATTGTTGAATTCGTTAACTAACTTATTATTGTTAATTTGTAGATTTTTGATAGCGTTTTCATAATTTAAGGCATCTGTGTAATCTAGATTTCCGGTTATGCTTTTGACTACCGATCCGAGACCGTCTATTAGACCTCTCTTTACACGACCGGGCTCTAAAGATTTTAGCTGATTAGATACTTTGCCAATTTTGTTAGTAAGATAACTTTAAATTTGGAACTCAAACAGTGTATAAGTGTCATTACTAAGCCGACTTTTGTATTCTGATATCTGATACTGTAGTGTTGTAATTTGATTTTCAATGTCCCTTAGATTCACGTACTGAAGAAATGTATGATGATGAGTCGTCATTCTCGTCGATCCAAGTTTATAAGGTAGTAAGCCGGGTCCATTGGCCAAGCTTTCAAGTTTTATCTCCGACGCGGTCGTCTCGCGAAGTACCAGCAATAATAGAATCCTGCAACAAGTTAGGTTCCTTAGGGCCTCTTTTTAATCTATTTTTGGCTACTGGGCCACGTTTTTTGGATGTGTAAACGTGTATAGGTAAATCGGCCAGAATGGTATCTTGGGTATATCGCGGTGCTGTTTTTTGGCGACTTGCAGAAGGGTTCTTAATGAATACCTGTTGTTGAGGAACGTATTCTATTTCAGGTTCGCGGTTCTTATTTCTATTTTCTATCAATGCAGTACGATTTAATAAAGAAGTTTCGTTTATGATATTATAAATTTCCTTCATTTGTGCCCTATGGTTGTGAACGTACTGTTGTAATGCTTGTTGCGTAAAATCGATGTCTAGAATGTCGCGGGGGTCAAAGTGACCAGTTAATAAATCGAATGGTCTGCATCTAGTAAAGCTATGTATTGAAGAATTATAACCAATTATAGCATAAGGCATAAGATTTACGATGGGCTCCTCTTTGTGCTTTAGTTTTAATATTCTTATATGTTCAAGGAGAGTTGAGTGGAACCTTTCTATGTTACCGTTATCGTTAGGCGAATGCGGTAAAACTCTATGATGGTTTATCTTATGAAGGCGTGTGAATTCTAAGAAAAGTTGGTTGGTAAATTCTGTTCCGTTATCAGTTACTATAGTTAAGGGAACTCCGTGGTGGGTGCAATATTGTAATAATGATTGAAGTATGCTAATGCCCGTGCCATCTCGGAGATGGTATGCTTGTCCGTATTTAGTAAAAACATCTATAAATGTCACATACTTTTCATTATGAACAGTGAATAAATCCATGTGAACTATCTCGAATGGTTTTGTTGCCGGGGGTACAATATTAAACTGGGGTCTAACAGGTCTCCGGTCATATTTAGCTTGCCCACAAATAATGCATTCATTAATGAATTTAGTTATTTGATCCTTCATTTTGGGCCAGTAATACTTTCTTGAAAGGGCTAAATAACATTCAGTAATTCCTCGGTGATTAGTTTTGCCATCATGGTAGTGTTGAATTATCTCCTGCTGACGTAGATAATCTTTAACGTTTTCTAATTCTATCTTAGTACTAAGTTCATAGATGAACTCTTAAACTTTTCTTGTATGACTGGTATGATGGTATACATGGCGAGAGGTGGATTTATTAAGATACCGGTTTTTACTTTCGGGTTCACATACTCTTTGAGGGCATTAACTACATCTTGTTCTAATTTAGATGACGATATTTGGATTGCTATACGCGTGTGGGTATCAAATGGTTTAGTAATTACTGGTTTTCGTTTAACGTCTTCCACTACAGTGAGGCATAATTGTCTATGAAATCTGTTAAGAGGTTCGTCTGTGATTGGGACTTCTAATATAGGATTTTCGAGGCTGGTGTGAACGGTTGCAGTGGATGAATTCGCGGATGGCGGGTTTTCTGATGGGTTAGGCATCAATGAACATAATTCGTCTATTATGGTGTTAATATCCTCATTGTGAATCTCCACCCGAGATAAGGCATCAGCGTTTGTATTTGATTTGCCTTTCTTATAGATAACGGTGAAATCGTATTCACTAAGTTTCAGCCTCCATCTAGTTAATCGCGAATTGGGTTCTTTAAGGTTCATCATCCACTGTAGAGGTTTATGATCCGTCAGTACTTTAAATTTACGACCAAACAAGTAAGGTCTAAAGTACTTGGTGGCCCAAACTATAGCAAGAAGTTCCTTTTCTATGGTGCTATAGTTAAGTTCACTTTCATTTAGGGTTCGGGATGCAAAACACACAGGTTTGTCGGAACCTACAGGTCCTTGAGATAGAACGGCACCAATTGCAACGTTCGAAGCATCTGTCGTCAATATGAACTCCTTATTAAAATCGGGATACTGTAGTATGGGGTCATTTGTTAAGAGAGTTTTGCACTTTTCAAAACTGTTAATGTAGTCGGAGTCTAATATCACTTTTCTACCTTTTTTCAAACATGCTGTGAGAGGTTTCGTAATTTTTGCAAAATCCGGGATAAATTTACGATAGTAACCTACAAGGCCTAAAAATTGCTTAATTTCTTTTGGAGTTTTTGGAATGGGGTATTTTTCTATGGCTGTAATTTTATCTGGATTGGGTTTTATTCCTTCACTACTTATAATGTGTCCAAGATAACCAGTTTCATGCTTTAAGAACTCGGATTTATCCATTTGGATTTTAAAGTTCGATTCCCTAAGTCTATTGAAAACTTTCTCGAGATTCGTCATATGCTCTTGTAGTGACGTGGAAAAAACGATGATGTCATCAAGGTAGACCAGGCATATGTCATTCTGGAGACCTCTGAGGACATTGTCCATCACTCTTTGAAATGTGGATGGTGAATTCTTAAGTCCCATGGGCATTCGAAGAAACTCGAAATGTCCATGCTCGACATTGAAAGCTGTTTTTTGAATATCCTGAGGGTCCATTTCCACCTGGTAGAAGCCGCTAGCCAGGTCTAGAGTGGTGAAGTACTGGCACCTACCTAGTTTGTCAAGAACATCGCTAATGTTCGGAATGGGATATTTGTCGTTGATAGTTTTTTCATTGAGTTTCCTAAAGTCAACTACTAAACGCCATTTTTGTTTGCCTGAGGCATCCATTTTCTTGGGGACCACCCAAATGGGTGAACTCCATGCTGAGTCTGAAGGCTTTATTATTCCCTGATCTAACATTTTTGAAATCTGTTCCCTAACCTCCTGGCGATGGATGAATGGGTATCTATAACTTTTTGTATAAACCGGGACTTCATCTGTAGTCTTAATGCGATGTTTTATTTGATTAGTAAAAGTTAGTGCTTCGCCTTCGATGTAGAACACGTCAGCATATTTCGAGCAAAGAGCTATAAGGTTGACTTTTTCTTCCTCGTTTAAATGATCTGTTCGTAATCGCGCCGTAACCTCTTGAACTCGCTTGGTACAATGTTCGGTACGCATGCACTCGATATTAAATAAACTCGCGTGCACTGGTCGGTCAAGTGATAATACAATATCATTCGGGCTCGTATTTTCTATTTCCAAGTAGCCGCGATTGTTGTCCACGATAGTAAGGCACTCGCGTACAGTACAATTACATATAGTCTGTTCACTTACTAATGCCGCACCGTTTGGAGTGTCGATCGGTATTCTAACTAATTTTGAAGATTGAGCAGGTATGATGTCTTCATACAAGTTAACATTATAGGAATTATACATACGGATGGGATTGGATGATGTGCGCGTTATTAACCTCTGATCTTTTAGGTCTATCTTAGACTCCCATTTAGTTAGCAAATCTAAACCAATTAAACCATCGAAATAATCATGAAAACGGTATATAAATAACTTGATAAACTCTGGATCGTTAAATTCTGCAAAGCAAGGTAAAATTATAGAATAATTATTTCTACTAACCGCGTGTACATTGGTAACTTCAAACGGGTCATAATTTAAGGGAAAATTTGGGAAATATTTTTCTACAGCCTCCGGGCTTATAAAAGATTGATTCGCGCCAGTATCAATTAGTAATTTTAGAGGTGGTTCTGCTATTAGTATATACGGCAATTGACGCTGAGTTTGGAGATTTAATTCTATTTTAACTTTTTTGATTTCTGATCCTCCTGAAAATCCTGACTTGGACCTGCTTGAGGTTCAGACGAATCTGCCATATTCCCTTGAACACTTAAATCGCTTAAAGTCGGATCATAGTTGCACTCTAATGCAGCGAACGGACTATAATCGTAATAAGTATTATCGTAATTAAAACAGACCGGCTCGTAATAGTACTCCGTCGGGTAATATGAGCTATCGTATGACGCGCACTCATTCATGTTCATCTCTCGATGTTTAAAATAATTAGTTGGTGGCGGGTTGCCTGAATTTTGCCAATTATGACCAGATAACATGGGTCTAGGAGTAAAAGGTTGTACTCCACTCATAGGTTTAGGACCTTGATTTTGATTTTGCGCCGGATTGTTTCTAGGGGGCAAACGGAACATGTTACTTTGAGCGTTATAAGTTTGAGGTACCGCACGGAATATTTGCTGTGTACGATTAGGCATGCGATTTTGTGACTGCTGATTAATAAAGTTGGGATTAAATCTAAACGGTTGTGGCGGTGGTAGTTGGTTGGGTCTAATTCCTATGGGATTGGGCCAGTTGGGAATTGGTACTGCGAAATTATTATTACGTGGAGGGACTGGATTGGTATTTGTATGAGGTGTTGCAGGGTTAGAATTTTTTTGCGTAGTGGATTTTGAGACCTCACTACGTTCCTGTAAATACATAACGTTAAGTTCTTCCTGTACATATTCAAGGGCTTTTTCGATGGTATCGGGACGCATGCACCGTATGCGGGACCCTAATGGTTCCTTTAATCCTTTAACAAAAGCCTGCATAGTAACTTTTTTGTACAGTGTACGTTTCGCTTCAACTGTGGTAGAAATTTGTTCGTGTAATGTTACATACGTCATCATCGTACTAAACAAAGTTTGGCATTCCTCATAACATTCCTGAGGTGTTTTATTTCCCTGCGTAGCTAAAGAAAGGTCTCTATACAAAGCCGTTTCATCCCGTTGATCGGAAAAGTTATTGATTAAGGCCGTTCTAATCCCTAGCCAACTTTCAGGTATGCCATTGGAATTGATGGTACAAGCGGCAGAGCCTTTTATTTTATTTAAGATGCCATTTAATAAGCATAAGTTGTTTAACTCGCTACCTGGAGCATCACTAACGTACTGAGTCACTATTTGATCGCATATTCTAACAAACCTAGTCAATACATTTGGGTTCCCATCGAACTCCGGGACCATACGAAGGGTCTTGAAAATTGTATCGGGGTCGTCGGCCATATTTAAACTATTTATACTACTACTTAAATTATCTTCTCTATCACTATTTAAATCTCTACTGTTATCTATAGCACTCCAGCGAGCCGTACGTGATGAGGGCTCCTGGGAGTTAGAATTTTTCGGGTGAAAAATCTTGGAAGTTGGGTGGTACTAGGACTAAATAGGAAGCAACACAGGAACAATTCAAGTGTACTTACAACAATTTCATCTCTGGTTCTCTTGTGAATCGAAGTCTGGATTCTCCTTCCGGAACTGCAGCTGGACCGTAGATTCGGATATTCGGCGCCGGGGCTCGATAGCCACCCAGGCGATTCGCGTACGCGGATGTCGATATTAGAGATCCCTAAGCTCGCGAACCGGCCCGCGAATATCCTACCGACTGCGCCAATTACGTTAGCTGCGATCGGAGGATTAAAAAAAAACCAAAAATGATTTAACTAAATTTATTTTAAAGTAAAAGAATTACATTGATTATATTAAATCTTAAATTAGCCTACGTGCCTATTCGAAGTATGAATATGGAATGGAATTTTACAGTTTTACAATAATTGAGTAATCTAGGTCTGTGCGACAGAAAGTGCTATCTCAGCTCGCCATTTCCGTCGTTCGTTTAATTGCAGCGTATGTTTCTACAATAAAATTATTGAGTGCTGAGTTGGCGATTCCCCTTATGCAGCTGCGTGTAACACGTGTAAAAAAATTCTACAAAACTAATAAAATAATATAAAAAGCGTAGGTACTTACCTACTAATAAAATAAAAAGCCTGCGATAAGAGTTTTGTATTACTTACCAGCCCGAATATCTCTGAGAGAGATGATGAGAGTAAGTATTTACTAGCTGTGCCCGCGACTTCGTCCACGAGGAATAGTAACTTTGGAGGTATAGTGACGTTCAGGACTTATTTATTTATTTTAAAACTTCTGTCATCAAACATACAAACGAACTCTTCAGCTTTATAATATTAGTATAGATGTACGCCAAAACATTCACTTATATGTAAAGAATAGTGATTGGCACTAATTCTATTTTATTCACGCGTCGCGTCTGTACAAGTAGGTAATATTTAGTGTGTGTTTGTACGCCGCACGCGGCATTGTTTGATTTGCGGTGGCATCCTTTTCATAGAGCCGGCACGTGGCGAGGCGGCGCGGTAGAAAGCAAGGAAACGTACTATAAATAAAGGAATTATTTTAATTCCAGTCATTTCCAATTGAGCTGTGCTTCGAGTCTAACTTAATAATTGTTTTTACTAATTCTCGTTGTTTTCTAAAAACGTATCACGTGTACAATTTAATATGAGTGACGAAGATTCAAATTATTCTAGTCCGAGTAACGAGAGTCACAGATCTAAAAGACCCAAAAGCAAATTTGAGGAGTTTTTCGAAATAATTCATGCATCCCAAACTGCCTTCTGTAAATTGTGCCAACATAAAAAGATTGAAATAAAAATGAAAAACAGAAACACTTCAGGCTTAAGGAAACATCTAATATCTTTCCACGAAAAGGAATCAGAAATATTTCTTCCTGTTAAACCAAAATTAAGTGGAGATATCACAAGCTTTTTAGTAACCGCTGGAAGAAGTGGACAGGTAAGAATATTTTTTTAACAGTTAAAAGAATTTTAACTCCGCGTAGCTATTCATGCGATACTTTCAAAAACGCCATTAACTTACGTAAGTATTTTTGAGTTAGTGGTGTTTTCATCTAGGGGTGCGACATATTAAGTATGTAATTATCGTCTTAAATATTTTTTATAAACACCCATATTTTCATTTAATCGGCCAGTAACAACTAAGTACTTTATTTTGGTAAATTACAGTACAGTGCAACCTTAATATAACAAATATCAATTTAACGATTTTCTCGATTTAACAACAACAAACCTCCTCCTCTTATACGCTCAAACCTAGTATGTTTTAAATAATAACACAAGATTTATTGTTTTGTTTCAGTCGGAAAACAGCAGTGACAACATCACGACAGCTACAGTTGATTGGGTGGTGAAAAAATATCTTCCCTTCTCATTTTTCGATGACGAAGCTACACAAGTATATTTTCGACGTATTTGCCCTAATATGGTGTTTCCTAAAAGGTCTACACTTAGAAGGAAAGTCAAAGAGCGATTTGAAGAGCTCCAATTGAATCTCAAGGAACGACTTCAACAATTATCATCTAAAATGTCTTTTACCATTGATGGGTGGACGTCAATTGCTGGTAGGAGTTACTACGGGGTTACTATTCATTATATAGACAACGAATGGAAGTATCAATCTGTAGTTCTTGATTTTATACCATCACGCGGTCGACATACTGGGGAAGATATTGCAACGATTTTCCATGAATGTTTATTGGAATATGGCATAATTGATAAAATACAAGGTATCACGGTCGACAACGCAACTGCAAATACCAAATTTATGTATGAACTGGGCAAACAGCTGCCGCCACACTTTGATTCAGACAATCAACATTTCCGGTGCTTTGCTCACATTTTAAACCTTGGTGTACAAGATTTATTAAAGACCTTAGCATTACACTGTGAGTCTGACACTAACGCGCAAGATCAGCAGTACGAAGACTATGCAGACGAAACTGAGGATGAGGAAGATGAAGAATCTGCACCAAATATTGCTGACTCGCGTACATCTGTAACAAAGTTACGCAGTATTTCCAGTAAAATAAAAAGAAGTAAGATAGTGAAGAAGAAGTTTCAGTCTGCTTGTGAAGCAGCTGGCGTGCCATCAAATCTAAATGCCATTCTTGACTGTCCAACGAGATGGAATTCCACACATGATATGATTGGATTTGGTTTAAAAGTGAGAGCGGGCATTGACATATTGTGCAGTTCTGTCACCGAATTAAATGATTTTCAAATCACAGCTAATGAATGGCAGGTACTCGAAAAATTACATAAATTTCTAATAAACTTTAAACTTTTAAGTACAAAACTTGGTGGAGACAAATATGTTACATTACCGCTAGTCATTGTATCATTCATCTCTTGCTAGATAAAATTGAATCCATGGTAAAACAGTTAGATGAGAAACCTAATCGATCTGAAGTGGATGAAAGGCTCATTCTAGCTTTCCAAGCAGCTCGAGACAAAATGCTTAAACATTACAAGAAGAGCAACTGGATTTATTGTACTTCTTTAATTTTAGACCCAAGGCATAAGGCTCAGACATTTGACCTGACAATGTGGGGGAAGCAACTTAAAACAGAAAGTCTGCGCAAGTTCAATGAACTTTATGAAGAATATAAAAGTCTACACTCACTGAATAAATCTCTGGAATTACCAGAAAAAGAAAATAAAGTATGTGATGAAGATGAAGACGTAATAGACTTTGATAAACTCTATGAATGTCCCTCGACGTCATCTGGATCTTGTCTTCAAGGCTTAGTGATAGACGAGTTGGAGGAGTACCTGAGAAAACCAAGAACTGCCAGCTCGGAAGACATTTTAGATTGGTGGAGGACGCATGAGACGGAGTATCCGATTTTATCGAAAATGGCCCGTGATTTTCTCTCAATACCTGCAACTTCAGTACCTGCTGAGAGGTTATTTTCTAAAGCATCATTAGTAATTAGAAAACATAGAAATAGGTTAAGTGATGAGTCAGCCAGATGGTTACTTTGTATTAATTCTTGGTCAAAAAAATTGATATAAAGTATCATAACCTAATGATAAAGCTGTTGATTTGTGTTGTATTTTATTTTTTATTCAAATAAATGATAAATCGTAAAACTCTTTTATTAAATTTCTTATAAGTTGAGGGTTCAATCTCTTTCTAGACAGATAAGTATTGTTCTTTAAAATACAGTCAAGTTATTGTAATTAATTTGTTTTTTTACATGTTTTAGCAAATGTAAGCTTATAAATCATAAATGTTTATTAAGAAACAGTTACTTCCATGGAAAACGACATATAGGTCAGTTGATTTTTCGAATTTCTTATCAAATCTTCAGTTATTTATTAATCTGCTTGATCTTTACTATGGCTATGTTAATTCAAGCTCACAATGTTCCAATTCTAATACGTTTTTCTAAGATTTAAAGTAAACTTTAATAAATAGTAATAGACTAATAGGTAATTGCAAGACTTGCAAGACTCTTGCTGCAAGACCAAGACCAAGACCAAGACTGGGAGCGCAAGACCAAGACCAAGACCAAGACCAGGTGTATTGGCGCAAGACCAAGACCAAGACTGGCTAAGTCTCGTCTTGTTCTTGCATTTGGGCAACACTAGTGGCTAGGGGCGAGAGGGCGCGAAATTCGCCTTTACCTCAACCGTCCCGCCTCTCTCCTGCTCCCCTAGAATTTTGTTTGTTAATTCGAAATATAATTATTTTAGTGAAGGTGGGATGGTAGGAGGGCAAATAAAAATCGGTATTCAACTTAAACGTGTAGCTATATTATTTTAAAATCATAAAACAGTAAGCGAAAAACCACACCCTATTTTTCACATCACGATAATTTTGGTTCGAACAATTTTCTTTCTCTCAGTAATTTTTGTTTCGGAATCAGTTAATTTGGTCGGTAAAATTTGTTGTAAAATGTTCGGTAATGTTTTCTTTCTATGAGGCTTGAACCATTTTGAGTAATTTTGTTTGTAATTGCTGATTTGAATTCAATTAATTTAGTTTTAATAAAATCTTGCAAGCCCGAACTTGCAATTCCTTCTTGGGTTAATTCCATTTCATCTCCATTGAAATACTGCTTATATAACTAATATATATTTATTTACATAACCAAATTACAAGATGATTATTAACATTAACTGAATTAAATTAAAACTAAGTTAAGCCTAAAAAAGGCCCTCGGGGCATTGTACCGAGGATGCTGGCGGCATTTCCTCGCTGTATTGCAATGCTGATGCGTTGCGCGAGAAAGCCGCCAGCTTTTCGGTCACCAGTAACATCAACTAGACGTTTCGCGATTTCCGCAAATAACTTATGCGCACTGGGAACAAAATTCTAGGGGAGCAGGAGAGAGGCGGGACGCCTCTCTCCTGCTCCCCTAGAATTTTGTTTGTTAATTCGAAATATAATTATTTTAGTGAAGGTGGGGTGGTAGGAGGGCAAATAAAAATCGGTATTCAACTTAAACGTGTAGCTATATTATTTTAAAATCATAAAACAGTAAGCGAAAAACCACACCCTATTTTTCACATCACGATAATTTTGGTTCGAACAATTTTCTTTCTCTCAGTAATTTTTGTTTCGGAATCAGTTAATTTGGTCGGTAAAATTTGTTGTAAAATGTTCGGTAATGTTTTCTTTCTATGAGGCTTGAACCATTTTGAGTAATTTTGTTTGTAATTGCTGATTTGAATTCAATTAATTTAGTTTTAATAAAATCTTGCAAGCCCGAACTTGCAATTCCTTCTTGGGTTAATTCCATTTCATCTCCATTGAAATACTGCTTATATAACTAATATATATTTATTTACATAACCAAATTACAAGATGATTATTAACATTAACCGAATTAAATTAAAACTAAGTTAAGCCTAAAAAAGGCCCTCGGGGCATTGTACCGAGGATGCTGGCGGCATTTACTCGCTGTATTGCAATGCTGATGCGTTGCGCGAGAAAGCCGCCAGCTTTTCGGTCACCAGTAACATCAACTAGACGTTTCGCGATTTCCGCAAATAACTTATGCGCACTGGGACTCCACGGACCGAGGGTATCGACCAAAGGGCACAAAGTTGTACTCTCTGCTAAGGCCTCCATATTTAATAACTTTCAGATTTTCGGCATTTTCTGCCGCTGCACCCGCTTTAGAAATAGTCCGTTGGAGACGGGACGGTGCTAGTGTCTACACAGGTAGCGTCCCACACAAGCATTCATCCCAAACTCCACGGGACCAAAGACACACCATCAGGTGTTTTGCCATTATCTCTGACAATACCGGTGACAGTGGGTGAACTACAGGTAAACCTCTGCCTAACCCTTCGGGGAATACGGGCGTGATGGTATGTTATGTTATGTATATTAAAAACCTTTACCGATTCATATAAGGCTAAACATCACAATGATGTGACAAAATGTTACCAGTTGATACTATCAAAGGATATTGCATCACATTTGGATGGCAGCCATAGTAACTCAGTTTGTGATGTAGCACTTAAACTGTTTGAAACCCAAAATAACATTCTAAGTCACAGAAATTAAGGTTGAAAGTTGTTGAGCAATGGTGTCGGGATATGTGACGTAGTTATTTAAAACGAGCTCCATCAAGCCTATGAGGTCTGCGACATTGTCGAAGACTATTTTATAATTTGGCCAGTGACACAATGTTTAATTTAGCTAAAGAATAATGGGTATAAAAATATATTTATTACATTATAGGTAATTTTATTCAGATCAGGCAAATTACACTTCGTGTGTTGTGAATGACACCCTCCTACGTCAGCCTTCTCGCGTCCGCAGTCAATGCAAAGTAATCGATACCTCGAGGTGATATTAGTCAAACTGTTTACGTTTTGGGCTTGGCTATTAAGTACACGAGTGGATCTAGTTGAGGCAGTTTATCCTACTTACATGGATCACGTTAGGTTCTTTCTCCCGGTAAGTGTGTTAAGCGTAAGAAGTGGAAAGGCAAGTTTCGCGCCCTCTCGCCCCTAGCCGCCGCAGGAGACGCCCTGGGCGTCGGGAATCCCGGGCGGATTTCCGGCCACCGTAGGCGCGGGCTTGCGGACGGTGAGCAATGGGTAGCTCACCGTCCGGTAAGGACCAGGCCCGGGTCGACGGCGCTTCGTAATCCACGCGCGTCTCAAAGAGATGTCATCAGCACAATGTAGGGGTCCACTAGGGCAAATGCCTGCTGGGGTCGCGGGAAGATACTAATGGGTCACCGAGGCCCCCGCAACACAGGCAACAGGAAGGAATACGGGTGGATTTTAGTCAGTAAGAGTCTGACACACCCTCCCGCTCCGCCTAGAGCGGGAGAAGTTATTTGATGATTTCCCATCCAAAAAAAAAAAGCGTAAGAAGTTAAAAGAAAATGTAGAATATTGATTATGAACACGATTGCAAGCAGAAGGTACATACCATACTCGCAACAGTCAAGTTTTGGAGAAATAAAGATGTATTATGTTATATTTATATAGTCTTCTTCAGCAACTACTCTTATTGAAGTGAGGTGCCTCAGTTGACTTTTTCTGCAGGTGAATTCGCGTGCCCCGTATGGAGTCGTACTGCCCATGCACAGTTAGTGGATACAGCTTTGAATGAAACGTCATCACTGGTTGCCTAGAACCTGTTCACTAGCAGGAATAGCGCCACCAGTACTTTGCAAGGCGATGGTAAGGTCCAGTGAAAGAGCCAAAATGGTCTCCAACACATGGAACCCTTTGCACGACAACATCCTTGTGCCACAAAGGCTGAAAAGCCGAAACAGTTTTTTAAAGTGTGTCATCCAACTCACTGGCGAACGATCAAAAGAAAGACAAGCTGTGGCGAGACAGTGCTTCCTTACGCAAACCATTCGTTCCACGTGTTGAGTATCTACCACCTGGACATGAGTTGCCTTGGCTAACCTGGAAGTCTTTTAATAGACTCCGGATCCAGGTTGGCCGAAGCAAGGAAAACCTTTCAGGTGGAGATTAATAGTCGACTCCGCCTTGGGGTGTAAATGTGGTGCTGTTCCACAAATGATGGGACATTTAATATCATGTCCTGCGTGTCCTGTCAGCTGCGCGTTACAAGAACTAGATTGATTGAAGATTTCCATCGACGCTAAGAAGAAGAACACAATTATATTTAAAATTGTGATCCATATTCCATACTATCTTGTGCCCGCGGCTTCGCTCTCCCGAACGTACTGCCGGGATCAAAAGTACACTATGTGTAAATCTAGGTTATAAAAAATCTGTGTGCTGGACATCCAAATCCATTCAACCGTTTTTACGCCAATCCGGAACATCCAGACAAATTCTAAAAACTATATTTTTCGGCACCAGACTTGCCACACCTCGCAGCAGTTACTTAAAAAAAAAACATTGTATAGTTTTGACTTCGTTACTATTTTATTATATGTGTATATTCTCACCCGTATTACAAATACCACATTCAACCAGTCGTTAAACTGCACCAACTAAAACTCATATTAAAACTAAAACGATAAACCGTCAAACAAATCCGAGATTACAGCTAACCAAATACGGTGCCGGCACCTCATTTCGTCAGCTCGTGGCTATCCAGCGGAAAGATGGCAATTTTGGCACGGGTTCGAACTGCACACACATTGCACATGCATGCAGGCCGCCGAGAGAACCCCAAATTGCTCACCGAGACACCCTCCCCGCAGTAACTCATATACTGTTCACGACATTTCGTGAAACCTCATTGAAGTTGCAGCGAGTAACTTAAATTAGGGATATTTTTATAATTCTCGTAAGTTTAAATTGAAGCGGTGTTTGATGTGACGTTGTAATAAAAGGGTTTCTATGTGAAAATCTGAATAGATATGTAAAAAAAATACGAGGTGTTGTGTTATTAGGTAAAAATAATAAAAGGTTGTTTTATTACATAAACAGATGAAGAGTACATAAAAAGGATACATAACGTATACGTCGTATAATAGTTTACCAACAAGTAGGTAATTACAGGTAAATAACTAGTAGTAGGTACCAACCCATTATGCAAGTCATCATGAGTGTAAAATGACAATCCTTAAATACCTTAAGTTTATAATGCCAGGACTGATACTTAGGTACTCAAAAGGTTACGCAACAATTAATTTAAAAGAAGAGGTGTAACATCACTAATTAACATTTTATGCCAATCTAATACCTAGCTACACGCTCAAGCGACACGTGTCTTGTAACAACGACTGCGTAGGAAAAAAATTAAAGAAGTTGTTTAGAGCATGCGTCTTGGTCCCGCGACGCGACTTGCGGACCGATGCGACGGACGGAAACAAATGAGAGTCAGGCAACGCAACGCCACTTACTGCGACGTCGTAGCGTCAGGGTGTTGGGTGTGTCAGTTTTCTTTAGTACAAGCAACACTGCGCTGCGCTGCGATGCTGCTTCGACGCTCGGCTTTGCACCGTAACATACTTCTTACCCGGTTCGTTTCTCTGGTCTCCTTGTCCGTTGAGCGTCCGTCGTGTCGCTGCACGTCGTCGCAACGCACCGTGTGACATGTAGGGTGACGTAGCGTCACCGCTCAGGCAGCAACGCACCGTGTGACATGTAGGATGACGTAGCGTCACCGCTCAGGTAGCAACGCACCGTGTGACATGTAGGATGACGTAGCGTCACCGCTCAGGTAGCAACGCACCGTGTGACATGTAGGGTGACGTAGCGTCACCGCTCAGGCAGCAACGCACCGTGTGACATGTAGGATGACGTAGCGTCACCGCTCAGGTAGCAACGCACCGTGTGACATGTAGGATGACGTAGCGTCACCGCTCAGGTAGCAACGCACCGTGTGACATGTAGGATGACGTAGCGTCACCGCTCAGGTAGCAACGCACCGTGTGACATGTAGGATGACGTAGCGTCACCGCTCAGGTAGCAACGCACCGTGTGACATGTAGGATGACGTAGCGTCACCGCTCAGGTAGCAACGCACCGGCAAAGCATCGTGTGGCATCGCTTTGACGCGCGCGCGTGTCGCTTGACGCAATTGCCTCGCAATTTAAGTCGCATAAGAAGCTTTTCTTTTTATGTAATAATATCGGCCAATCAGCAAGGTAGTACCGGGACGTTTATTTAGGTGTCTCTACTATTTTGGATGCTTAATAGCTTTTGCCATAATTCCTTTACGAGAAAATATTTCAGTATGTTTTCTTTTCGAGTTTTCCTAAATGTCCAAATTACAACAGTGCCGGCGACATCTCTGTTTATTCCTCATGTAATTGTCGTAGTGTAGCGTATTGTCAAATTTTATTGCCCATATTAACTTTGTGTGTACTGTCAAAATTACTGCGCAGTTATCGTCAGTCCGTTTTTGTCTGTTGAGAGTAGATACGTAGCAGTTATTATAAGTGAGTTTAGATCTGAAATTTCAGTATTTTATGATATCGTTAACAGTTTTAATTGAGTTTGTGTTGCATTCATAGTTATAGCTTTTGTGGGACCTTTTGGTAGGTGTCGTTAATGGTAAAACCATATATAACCCTCTTATAGTAATAGTAAGCACTGGCTTAGGCAGGCACCCGTTGAGAAAATATAACTATTGAAAAACGCATATTTTTTACGAGTACATGGCCAGCATAATTTTGCAAGCATCTTAAAATTCCTTATAAATATAATTAATATGTATATTGCGAGAAAACCAAAAGTTTCTTTCTCAGTTTACCACAAAGATTTTCAAACCCAGTTTATTCAAAATTAAGATCTCTACAAGAAAATTCATAGCATTTCTTAACAAAGCGACATCGTATTCCTTTCTAATTTATGATAACTTCGCATAAAACAAAACCCTCGGAAGCAGTAGCGGCCAATAGGCCAACGAGGAGATAATATAAGCGATTTCACCAACAGTTAATCACGTTCCTCAACTAAACACGTATTGAAGGCAATACCCATGAAAAACATCGTTTTTGCCACACGACATGCATTATGACGATTATTTACGGCTTGCAATAAAACTCGACGTATGCAAATGACACAGGGAGTGATTCTCTACAGATGAATCTCATATAGCCCTCTCCGGGAAGGGCTACAAAACTTATTGATGGCTAAAATGACGCTTTTTGCTGATTGGAAAATTATAATTATGAAAATTAAAATCAAATCAAAATATTTTATTTCACATAAACCTACATGGGCACTTATGAAACGTAGGCTTAGGAAAGCTAGGTGCACGGTTCCAATTGGTCGTTTCCTATGGAGAAGAAGCGGCAAGAAACTCCACGGTTACTCTTTTATAATTAATTGGCTTTTACAATGTTTTCAAATCACAGTGTTAATATAATAGATATGGGAGGACCGTGTAGGCCTGTCAAGAAGTACCAGGTACCTACTTAGCAAAAATAAAATATATAAAAAATAAATGGTCTACAAATCTAGTCTATTAAGTCTACAACGTTCTCACATTCACAAAATACAAAAGAGTCTATGTAAAATAAATATGAATCTTAGTAATATAATGAAGGTATTACAATGTTTGATGCCTGTACTAGGATTGATTATTCTTTATCACAGGTATATGATAATGATGATTTATGAACCCAGGACATAAATTTAGGAGTAAATGGAAACCTAAAATTTTAACTCCAGATAATCTATACAAATAAAGAAAATCGAAGGGTCGGTTTATAATGTCAAAATTACAGCTTTTTACTCAATGTTAAATTAAAAGTATATACGGTACTTAAAAAAATAAATTTTTAAAATTGTTGTCTGTCTGTTTGTTCCGGCTAATCTCCGAAACGGCTAGACCAATTTTCACGGGCAGATAACTGATATTATAAGGAGTAACTTAGGCTACTTTTTTATCAGAAAAAGCCACGCGGACGACGCCGCGGGCGGCAGCTAGTTACAAAATAGTTGCCAAATAGAGTGTCACAAATATGCAAAATTTTATGTTACAGTAACTTACGAAACATTGCTGTACCCATAAAATTCCTAGTCAATATTGACTTAACTACCACTATTAATAAACAATTCTTTGGAACTCCGAACTCCTAACAATGACGCGGAGTGGTTTCAACATCATTATGCGTGCATTCGTCTCGAAGCGTGGTTTTACGGCTGCAAGTGGTACCTCCGTGATGCCGCATACAGAACTCGATTAGCAACATGTTCACTACAGTCATACAGCTTCAGGAATGTGAGGTCACATTGTTTTCTATATTTAAAAGGCATTTTCTCGGCTATAAAACTGTTCGAGCGCAACCTTGTTGGTATTGGAGGTTTGCGAGGACGCGTTTGCTGGTTGGCTGAATAAATTAGTGTAGGTATTTGTGTATAATTTGGTTAAAATGCATCAATTCTTAGTATCTAGTGATTATGATGTTTAGTTTAAAATAAGGTTTAGTTACTGTAACAATAACTTTGACAAAGTTAAAAAAAAAAAATTAAACTGGTCAGTACAAAAAGCACAAGTACCTAAAAAATTTAGTATCTCCCTGAAAACTAGTTTCTAAACTAACTAGTTGGTAAAGTCTGTTAATTAAAATGTGGTGGTGAAATGTCTATTTACAATCCGTAAACAAGTTGTCGACATTAAATACCTTCGCTTAGCATAAAATGTTGTTTATTGAGTGTCGTGATATCATGCATGACCACATAAAAATAACAATAATAATCAGATTTACCAAATTGCGTTCAATTTAAATTACATCTAAGGATCATCCAAAGATTACACAAGATTACATACAAACCGTGAATCTACTCGTTAATAAATCTAATAAAATATTATGTTTACGATTTTGACATGTCAAAGGTAACGCGTAAGTCCATAATCGGATAATAACTGTCAGTTTAAATCAATCACTCGAGCGCAAACCTGGCATGTTTTGATTTTGACGAGTTTAGTTTTTTGCCTTTCAAATTCCGCCTCATCAAACCATATACAAGTGTGACACTTGTATATGGTTTGATGAGGCGGAAATTGTGAAGTGTTATTAAAACTGATTTATTGTTGATTTGTTAGGTATAATAGCGTGTCGATTTTAATGCAATTAAATGTGGCTGATTATTATCTTGATTCTAGGATGTTATAGTAATTATTTTAGTATATTAGGTACTTTGTATTATTATATCCTGTAGTAGAGTCTATTAATTTAACGTATCTATATTATTGACCATTTCATGACGATTAATTGTGAAGAATTTATGAATTCTTCATAAAATGTTTTGTAACATCTTACCTACCTAACCTACAACCATTAATTTAATTTCAGAATTATTGTAATACAGTTTATCAAAAGCCTTTGAAAGACTGTGTCAACATATTTTTTTTTTTATTGTTACACCGACATGTCCACGCTGGTCATATGCAAAAAAATATATATGCAACAGTGCAACAATCGCTTATAGGCAAAATCCGCATGTATAATTTATACCGATTATCTATAAAATATTCATGAATGGATCAGAAATCTATTTAACACTAGCTGACCTGATATACGTCCTGGCCAAAGAATAAATAATTCATACAAAATTCCCATAGGAAGTGCACTTTCAGTTTTCCAGAATTTTTCAATTTTCCCAGGAAATTTTTATTTCTAAAACCTTATTCGGACTATTACGGACGATTTAAAACAAAAAATAGCCAAATTGGTGCAGCCGTTCTCAAGTGATGCACTTACGAAGGAACAGCACTTAATTTTATTATATAGAGAAGATACACTACACTTAAACACAATATACAAACTCAACCTGTGCCGTATGTAAAGAGTTGGCGGTGTGGCCAGTGGTAAAAAAAAAAAAACTACCTGCTCTCTCAGCACCTTCCGAGAACGTAAAATTGTTAAGTCAAACAAGCGGCCAGTTTGTTCTACAGACGGACCAACGCACAATATTGTGTTATTTCTGTTTATCACTTTAAATTGCCCCTACTTAGTAGACGCGTGGTACATGAATTTGTATTGTGAGCCTTAAAAGGAGAAAATGCGTTCACTCATATATTTTGTTTAACATGATGCTTATATGGCATAATCATATTACTTATCAGTTTATCACAATTAGTTGCTGAACTCTCCGTTATAGATTCTATACATCACGCCTTGTTTCCCTGTGTGTACCTGTAGTACGCCCACATTTCGCCAGTTATGTTTAAGAGGCTGACAACAGCTAAAGCGCGGTCACTGTCGGACTGCATAGAAAAGAAAGAGAAGCGCGATGACACAACGCTGGTAATTTATTGCAGAATATGAAACAATTATCTATTTATAAAAATTCTATTGATTGGAGAAAAAAAATTAAAACACTAATATGCTAATACGTTGTGAGTAGAATAATCTGGACAAAAATATCAGGATAATTGTGTGTATATTAGTATGGTTTTTAATCGTTAAAAAAACTTTTTAGAGGTATCTTCGTGATTTTTTTCTATCGTATCAAAGTAATTGTATTATGTTTTCAACACACTGTCTACCTAGCTTATCCTGAAGAATATCATATATTTTTCTGATTTTTTACTGCAGTGGATCATATACTTTTATAAAACTTATGCATTATAAAACTTAAAAAAATTGCGTTTAGGTCCTGTAGTCCCCTTAAGTCCCATGTAATAGGGGGCGAGCCTATTGTCATCAACCGGGCACAAATCCAGACTCCGGGCTGCTACTGAGAAATTATAGATAAAAAAACTCAATATAACACTTTGCCCGACCCGGGAGTCGAACCCAGGATCTCATGCTCAGCAGTAGCGATAGCGACCACTAGACTGACGATAGATTCTATGCATTAAAATAAAAATATTATAAAAGCAGCAGAGCCATTATTTAAAAAAATTACCATCGAGTTCACGTCAGTATTCACGATGCAAAAATAAGTTGAGATGATGAGACACCAAACAGAGTAAATAGAATATGGAAATTACACTGAAATGAAATGAAATTTATTTATTTGCCAGAATATAGGTACTTAAATAATAACATGTTAAAATCATTATAGTCTCACTATATTCGACTTATCAGTCTTGCAAATATTTCTACGAGTAGTGCATGCATGAAATTACATCAATTTCATTAGGCATACACATCACAATCTTAATAAAATTTTATAAAATATTAATTAGGCACATTACGTTATAAACTATATTAAGTTGGTTTATTAGATTATATCTCACAGTCAAGACAGCTCATCAATTTATTGATCAGATTTATAAATAATTTTAATAATTATAATTTAAATAAGTATTCATAAATTTATATAGTATTTTAAACAGACGTCATCACGTCTGTTTAAAATTTAAATAATCATCTATTGAATAAAAACATCTGTCGCAAAGCCACTGATGACAGTCTTATAGAATAGCCTATATGTATGCACGTGTATAAGACGGAAAAGGTACGTCTCGCTCGTTATCATCAGCCATATTTTAGCTTCAAATCAAATCAGCTTCTGATCAAATAATCATACTGGCTATTCACACACTCTGGGTACACGACACAACTATACGGAACGCGCGACAGTTTCTAAACGTGTTCACTCTTTGACCGCCTCCAACCAACTCTGCTTATCTCCGGTCAAGAGTTATGTTGTAGACTCTGTCGAGCGCCGCTTGGTGGCGCTGGCGTTCCGATTAGTCAAACGAGTGACTAACGTGTTTCCGACATATCCGAGGCTATTCCTCGATACCTAGGAAGTATAATGTAGATCTATACTAATATTAAAAAAGGAAAGATTTTTGTGTGTTTGTTTGTTTGTTTGTACCGATGAGGCTCCGAAACTACTGGACCGATTTTAACTATTTTTTTACCAATAGAAAGCTAAATTAGCAGGAAGTAACATGGGTCGTATTTAAAAAAATTGAGATTCCTACGAAAATTACAATAATGTAACCAAAGGTATTAAAAATTTGCCTATAAAAGTCACTATTTAGCGTGCGCTGCAGAAACTATTAATGATACATACATAATAAAATATACATAGTACAATGTACTACATATAGTTTATAGTACTCATCATTAACCACAAAAAAATCCGCAGAGTATATGTCTAAGTATTATAGTAAGTTAAGTCACAATAACCGTTGTTGTTCAAATTAGTCAATCAAAACACAGGTAAAATCGAAAGATGATGCGCGATGATCTCTGGAACTGCCAGTCCGATTTGAAAGATTCTTTTTGCATATTATAGCCCGATTCTTGAGAAAGGTTAAAAGCTATTTAACATCATGCTACGACCCTTGTGAGCCGAGCTTTAAGAACAAAAGTCAGAAATAACGCTAAGTGAAAACGAAGTAATAGCGCGCGATGCGATGCGACGCGGTGAGTCGGGGGCGGAAATTTCACTCGAATGAAGTCGCAGGCTGAAGCTTGTGTCGCGGGAAGGTACTTATGGGTCACCGAGGCCCCCGCAACACAGGCAACAGGAAGGAATACGGGTGGGTTTTAGTCAGTAAGAGTCTGACACACCCTCCCGCTCCGCCCAGAGCGGGAGAAGTTATTTGATGATTTCCCACCCTCAAAAAAAAAAATAAAAATAAAAAAAAATAAAAAAAAGGCTGATGCTTGTAGTTTATAAATGAATTGAAAGATTTAAGGAGCAGATATATGATTTTAGTGACTTTTAAATCTGTTATTACGCCTCCATATAATGCAAGTAAGTTATGGAAAAAATGTATGTTAAACTAGAACGCGTACACATCAATTCTATTATATTAATATTTAAGTATTGTAGTAAAATGCCTTATGAAACAAATTCAAGAAATGTCTACCCAAAGCATAAAAAACGATATTACTTTCGAACTACTAAATATATTTTCATGTTTTTTTGTTGGTATGAGCACACAATTTTATTATACGTACTACTCGTAATTCAAGCTGTGATTTTTTTTAAATATTCATATTTTCGTTACTAAAAATTAATATTCCCTATGAAACCGAGCGCGACGCGACCCTTTGGTAGCAAGTTTCCAACAAGAACTTTGACATTTTGATAGATTATAAGAGCTTTTCATATTCTATCCATTGTTTCTGTAATCATTTGCCACTCAAACGAACACTTCTTCAATACATTAAGTTCGCTTAGTGTGGATGTTTGCTTACATTAGCACCAATAAACAAGATGTAAATAGATAAAGATTTTAATAATTTAGCAATATAATTCGATTGTTATGTGCACTTTTGTGTGCCAAGAATACGTAGATAAAATCGAAGATCGATAATACTGATTAGAGTTTACGATATTACGTGTATAAAGGTGTAATATGTGTGTATAAATATGTAATAAAAAGGCGGAGGACAGGGTGTTGTGGCGCAGCCTGGGAGAAGCCTGTGTCCAGCAATAGACTGCGATAGGCTAAGTTGATTGATAATGAGTTCATATTCATAGGACGTGCCTAATGTCGTTTATAATAATTGCATAATACATTAAATTGGATAAGTTTATTCTGTTTGTTCATACTAATCAAATAATTATAAAAAATAATTGTTAAAATTTAAATATATGATTTTTTGGGTTCTATAGGTATCTAGTATAAGGCTTTCATGTTAAGAGCGCACCGAGCTTCTGGCGCTAATTGGTATACCGGGGAAGCGTGGCGACTCTGGCTAGAATGGGCGGTTCGCGCGCTATCTTAGGTATTTCCTTCGTTTTATAAAAACGAATACACATTTTGAAAATGTAAAATATGTACGTTATAGAAAACAAGTAGTTTTGTTATTATTAAAAAAACTGACGACCTTCCGTGAAGTATTTACGCCGTACGCCGCGGTTTATTTAGTTTTTAAAGATTACTTGGGATTTTTTTTCTATTGAGGAAACTACAAGTAATCGTGTTTCTAAAGTGTACGATTTATAAAGTGAATCCTTACATATCTTACATATGAATTGCATAACTAACGGTTAAGAAATACCGATGCAGCAAGGGATCAAACGAACGCAATTATTTCGCAATTACGTATCGTTCCATCGGTACGCCCGCCCTTAAAGCAAAACTTTGTTTTTCAGTTTAGCAAGATCACTAACTATGCTTTCCTTGAATTATGCGAACATAACACAATTCGGTATTGCAAACTAAAAAATATTTGTTTACTATTTAATATATATATTTTTAAATATTTATTTAGGTATATATTTATATATTTTTTAAAATATTTTTTTTTTAAACTTTCTTCTTTGTCGTAATCTGAATGATAGCCCCAATTTATAGGGCTTTAACACAACACCACGTGTGCAGTGACAATTACAGCTAACTGACCTCCTTACATAAGAATAAAGAAATTAGTCCAAGGACCCAATAAAAAACCCTTTTGTGACAACACAACACATTCGCACTATTTAATACCGTTACATCTCAGTGTGATCACCCTTTAAATTTTAATTCGCAAACAAAACCTCAATGGACGTTTTTTTCCCATCCGGTGCCCATTCATGGGTCCTAAGCTTTATGGGGGATACTCGTGCGAACGTGTGGTGACGTCACTGACGCTAATCCCCTGCAAGTGGACAGTTGGACACGTTTGTAACTAACAAAGCGTCCTAAAGGTTTGGACGTGATGTGCGAAAAAGGTATAACGGTAGATGAGACATTTGACGAGGAATAGAGATGGTCAATTGGTCATGGTTATTTGTGATTTTTGAAAAGTTGTATAATGTGTATTGTGTCTCGTGAGAAGCGGCTTTACTTTCGGCCTATGCCGAATGCCGAATATACAATAATCTGTAAATTATTTAGTTATTAGTAGTGATACCATATTAACTTCAATGTATTCATTATTTTTTTCTAAAACAGAATTTTGATCGACTTGTCGCCATAGAGTTAAATAAAAAGCTTATCACTGTTCTAATCCCGTTCCAAACATTTCATTTTGAATAGTAATATCGTAAACATTTTATTGGCTCATCAATATTTTATTCATACTCTTGTGACGCGCTCGTCCGTGACTAACAAATCAGTTTTAGCGTTTAGTTCATGTTAACTAAATAATAAGCGGCTCTTTTGATCTAAACAACCACCGCAGTGAACCAATCACAGTTATATTCATATTATTCAAAAAGTATTAATTTAATTTAACTAATCTTATATTAAGTCTTTGTCGGTAACAGTTAATTTGGTGCGGTTCCAAAATATTAATTAAAATGTCTGAAATTGAAAGTGGGTTTAAGTGAATTCACACACCGAATTAAGTTTATAAATTATTTCAAACGGATTAGGCACATTTACAATTAGTGCTAATGTAATTACTGACTGTAATATAAAGCATGATTAGCATAATTAATTAGGTGCTCGTAATTTTCTCTGGAGGAGCGGTGGTGGCCCAGTGGCTTACGAGTTCTGGGTCGTAAGTTCGAACCCAGACAGGCGCTTTACTTTGAGTAAATTATTTCATCACCATTGCTCTCGAAACGGTGAGGGAAAACATTGTGAGGAAATCGACATGTCCTAGAACCAAAAATTCGAAGACATGTGACATCTACCAACCCGCACTGGGCCCGCGTGGTGGATTACGGCCTACTCCTTCTCACAGAGAGGAGACAGGCCTCCTCTCCGGTCCCAGCAGTGGGAACATTATAGGTATTATGATATATGATGAATTTTCTCTGCAGTTGGAAAACCATTGGGGTAAAGAAGAAAATATTCTGTTGCTATCAGAATATCTAAGAATAGGTAAAACTTGTGTAATCTAAGCTTTACAAAGGCATCAGCTCTCCAACTAATGGGGAAGTTCGGACAAAGCTAATAGAATTGTACAATAAATTTGATATTTCGTTCATTCATTCCATTTCGTATTCATTCATGAGTTTGGTTTTATTTCATTGTTTCAATATTTTCGGTGATTTAAATATTTTAAATCAAGGGTTGGACATGGAAAGTGTCAGAATTTAGAACCTTAAATATGTCCTCGTAATCACTTTCTTCAAAATGTTTCCGAGCTATTTTTTTTAAATCGACGAGTAGCTTTAAGCTACAATCTTCAAATTTTAGGTTCTTTCGGGAAATGGTGTTCTCTAATTTCGGAGTAATTAGCTTAACAACGCGTCATTTTCGCAAAAATAAAATAAAACTGCCTCACGCCTTGTAATAATAGCTTGTGTCGAGAACTAGCTATGACAGCGCCATTTCGACAGTTGCCGACGACCATTTGAACGGATGTTCCGTTCAAATGGTCGTATTTCTATGATAAACAAACTTTACGAAAACAGAAAAAAAAATAATGTTTCTATTATGCAAATGCTAAAATTTGGATTTTATTATATGGGAAAATACGCTCCTTTTATTCAAGTTTTTAGGCTCATTCGATGGAGTTTTATGTCATGGGTTAAAAAAAAAATGAAAAGTGGAATACGAACTTTTAAACGGATGTTCCTCAATTGTTACATGCGTGGCAGATTAGTTTTGACCTTTTTCGACAGTTTCCAGATCTTTGCCTGTTTGAATTTGAATACTAGAACGTTGATTGGAAATGATGGAAATAATACTTTTTGGCGGGAAAGTAGCATCATGTATTTTTTATGTATTTTAATAATGTTCATATAATGCTAACTATATCCTAACTAATATTATAAATGCGAAAGTGAGTTTGTATGTCTGTTACGCTTTCACGCCAAAACGGATGAACGGGTTTGGATGAAATTTGGCACATGAGTAGACCATGACCTGGAGAGGGAGGCTACTTTCCACCCTAGATCGCAGACGAAGTGTAGTGCGAATAAATGTGATCAATCGCGTTATTTTAATCCTTTTCAATAATCTGTATATTCAAGTATTCTTACAATACCTACATTAAAAAAGTGTAGCCCAGCAATGGACCACGATACGCTGGCTGTCCACTGCCCATTTCTATCCCTTTCTATGTCATAATTATCTGCCTAGCCTTTTCCCAAGTATCTTGGGGTCACCTTCCATGCATGCTTAACAGAGTTGCCACTCTTTTTGGGGACGAATAAAGTATTTTTTCAGTAATAAAAATAAAATAACCTTTATTTCGCACAAGTAACTTCGATAGCCCACTATCGAAGTTACTAGTAAGCAGAAATCTTATGACTATGTTAGTAAAGCTTAATAAAGTAGTACACAGTATAAAAAAGAGTACTTATGTATGTTTTCTTATTTCTCTAGAAAAACATATTTTTTGTTACTTTTCACAAAATTCAACTAATATATTTGTCTTTCTTGAACAGCTTTTTTTGCAATAAAACTTTGAATTAAAATATACGATCAGCTCCTTTTTAATTAACTTTAGGATTTTTTTTTTACAAGCTGTCAGTTTCTTAAATAAAGTTATTTAGCGTGCTTTATCGGTATCATAGATTATAAAGTACACCTACATGAAAAAGAAGACAATACTCTAATTTAGAGTACGAGTGGCAACCCTAACCCATCCCTTCGTAGATGACATGAATTATTTTAAATATAGAACGTCTAATATAACTGGCACTCTATGTTGTTATTTTGCTTATTCTGAAGAAGATATAAATGTGGTTTATTACGCACATCACCATAACAGTATCGTTGTTTTTATAGCTCAACGGCGGTAGGACAGATGTATGTTCTGCTTTAACGACAAATAATTAATGTTGTGTCCTTAGTAAGCTAGGAGAAACTCCCAATTCCTTAGAATGATATATAAGTAAATCTAACATAGTCTATTTTCCATGTGTCAAGGTCACCATGGATTGGATACAACTAGGGTTGCCAACCATACTATTAAAACAGTATTGTACTGTTTTTCACTCTAAAATACCGTTTACTGTTCAGCAAAATAAAGTATACAAATGTAATGTTTTCACTGTTAACTAGAGCTACAAATAAATGGTTCCATCCACTGCGTAGAACATGGTGAATACAACGGGACCATAATCTTATTACATTAAAATAATATATAAAATACTGTTTATTTTCCGTCATAATATACTTTATTTCTTGTACAAAAGGATGGCAACCCACAACCACAACACACAACACCTGCACAACCTGCTACAACCTGCTACAACTGCTCATGATAAGCTCGCACCCAAATTGCGTAACCCGGTTTCAATCACAATTAAAAAAATGTGTCTGATCACCACCACCGCCACCATCATTAAAAATAGAACAAGCACGAAATCGGGTCAATACCTCTCCTCCCTTCCTCTTCCTGTCTCAGAACTTGCAAAGAAAATAGTCAAAATTGAGATGACTCCAGCAAGAAAACTGTTCAAAACCCTGGCCAGAAGTTTATTTCTTCCTACATATTAAGATGGAAGTGCCATACGTCTTACGCAACTATTTAACTTCACTAACGTCAAATAGCAGCGTTGTTTCAATACATTTCAAAACGTTGCTTTGTCATGGGTGAAGGAACCGATCTTATTAACAGTTCCAGTACAATTCAGTATTTACCAAACCGTACTGAAACTTTCAAGCGCGTGATTTGAGTCAGTTTAAGAACTATATTTTTATGGTTATCAATTAATATTAAGACGAACAATTTTATAATTGATGAACTAGCCTGCAGTAATTTGTTACAATTTTTTTTTTTTTTGGGAAGTTATCAAATAACTTCTGAGAAGTCGCTTCTGGGAAGTTATTTGATAACTTCCCAGAAGTTATTTGATAACTTCCCAAAAGCGTGGACGTTCAAAAAGGTTACTGAGGCCCCTGGAAACACAGGCAACGGAAGGAATACGGGTGGGTTTTAGTCAGTAAGAGTCTGACACACCCTCCCACTTCGCCCAGAGCGGAAGAAGTTATTTTATAATTTCCCATCCAAATAAAAATAAACCCAAGGCCAACTGACAAATTATGAAATGGTATCAAACTTGCATGCGATGAACGCACCTTGCGCTAGACTAAATAGCCAAGTAACTGCGACCAACTTAGAAGAAGCGCTCGCCAGCTACTGCCGCGGCACCGCTCGCTTCGCTCGCTCGGTTCGCGCGTGGTTTGTTGCAGTTCTAATCTAACTCATTTGATCGGGGTGCCCTGGCTTAGTTAAGTTATTTGACAATAACGCACTCAAAAAAAAAAAAAGGACACCAAATTTTCAACAATATCCCAAAATGTTTTTAATCAACACTCTAAACTTCAACAACAACCCTAAAGACAAAATCTATTCCAAACCCCATAACCCACTTCTGCGTCCATGAATGAATACTAACGTTTACCAATTCGCCCAAAAATAGTGTACAGCGTCCATTGTTACTTAAATACACATGTCATTAGTATAAATTTGTACCCAAGTAGCAGGGAATGGGTGGTACGGGGTGGTTTCAGCCCCGTCAATGGAAAGTGTGTCGGTCTCCGAGCCGCGACGACGCCACCGCGACGCTCCGTTATGCACAGCATGTTAAAAGAGAACCGTTTTAGCTTTAGCTTCTAAGAATTTGAAAGAAAGAATTCAGACACTTTGAGTGTAAAAGGATTTTTAGATTTCATACAATTTCGTGGGTTGATAAAAGGTTAAAATGTACGATAACTGCATGTGAATGAATTCTAAAAGTACGGCACATTATTTCTTTTTTTTAATTGTCTCAGTTTTTAGTAAATCGGCATGATAATATGTATAATTTCTTAAGTTTAGGTAACATTTCATTTCCTGAAAGATTTGAACGCCGTTTTGTTCAGTCTAATACTCTCCTAACACGTACTTAGATCGTTTCCTGGTCATATAAAAACCCACGTACTTTCCATACAAAACAAAAACACATCAATTAAATCTTCCAACTGCCAACTTCAAAAACTTGCCCTACATCTTTGAAAAGAGAACATCATGTAGACAAGTTTCAGTGACTCCCACGCAGTTTTTAGCGCGTAGGCGACGCCGGGGCAAACACATTGGTAGTATATTAATCCAGCTTAGTCACTGTTCGCGAGGCGCCGGCCGGCCTTCTGACGTCACAAACAAACTCAGACAAACGTAGAGTAGGGGAAAGGGGAAGAGGGAGGGAAATTTGCTTACTGTTTACGTTGTAATTGTTATTTATTTGGGTTGGTAGGGCTGTAGGCGTTAAATGTATTGGTAGCAAATTTCTGACTGTGGTGGTGGACTTGTTGGAAAAGTGTAAATAATTATAAATCCATTAAAAAAAAACTAAAGAGTTTTTAAGGTTTTTAGTTTTTCTTCAGTCTTTTGAAACACTTATTATCTGTTAGGTAATTCGATATTAATTCAAAGTCCATTTAATTAACGTTTGAATAAAACTTTGGGAGATCATACATTTGACTGCTCCTCCTACCAATTATATATTTTTTTTGTATGATTTATAGCGATTACACAAACGGACACCACGTCGTAAACGTATCGTATTTACCTACATTATTAAAAACAATAATACAGGGGCTAAGTAATAACAGCCGCACGGGTCTATCGATCAGGTTAAGCTACGCTTGCCGCGGCTGGTCCATGGATGGGTGACCATCTTTACATACCAAGACCCCTCCGAGCCTCGGAAAGCACGTTAAGCCGTTGGTCCCGGCTGTCATTTGTAGAGTTTTGACAGTCGTTACGGGTCGTCAGAAGCTCGAAAGTCTGACAACCAGTCTTACCAAGGGGTATCGTGTTACCCAGTAAATGGGTTGTGGAGGTCAGATATGCAGTCGCTCCATGTAAAATACTGGTATTCAGCTGTATCCGGTAAGAATGGAAGCTGAACCCAACATAGTTGGGAAAAGGCTAGGCAGATGATATTAATAACAATAATAATATTTAAATCATTTCCTTGATATTTTATTGGATACTATAAACATTTTACTATCTGTTTTCGCGCGATTCTCGGTTGTACTACTGCGAGCTAGCGAATCATAAACGATGTACGGTGGTAGATTTATGTTCTAATTCCTGTATGTGATTGGATATTTCTATTATCTAATGGAACAACCAGTGTTTCTATTTAATTTATGTTAGTCTTTATGACTTTATTGTTTCACTACAGGACGTTAGTTTGTAGTTTCGGTTTGTGTAAAAAATTGTTATTGAAAGACAACCTAACGTTATCTAACCTGTAATCGATTTAGATTATACTTTGAACCACAAAATTTCATGACTTGTTGCATAGGTAATTTCATACAAAATTGTGATGTACCACAACCTATAACTAATCTCAACAAAATATTTTTTTTATATTTATTTAATTAATGTTAATAGTGTACTTCAATGTTAATTATTGATTGTTAATTTATTTCCTAATTTATATTTTAATTTTTTGCTGTGCCCTACAGGGTCCGTAATTGTACCTTAGCTCTAAGATCTTGTAACACATTAAAAAAACATTACGGAATGCAATTAAAGATATGAATATGAATATCTTTAAGGTTTTCAGTCATTATTAATAGTAGAGAATCTGCCCTCGATATAACTAGAAAAAGATTAAAGAAAAAAATCATTCTCTAGTTATCTAGATACAACGTGTATCAGAATGAATACTTATACTAAATGTACAATCCAATGCCAAAGTAGGACTCATAACAAAAGCAAAACCATCTCATTACAATGATACGCCGAATACTTCCTTCCAAAAACCATTTCATAAAAAAAGTAAAATGCCTTAACATGAACGCGCGACATAAACATAAACAAACACAAATTCAATCGATTATTGTTGAACCGAAAATACAACTAGGACGGCTCTGCGCACTGCGTGCGTGGCTGCGCGACGCCGGTACACCAGGCACCGCAGGCTCCGTATCAAACCTCCGGATACGGAAGCCATTCAGGCGGAGCTGTACGAGGGGTACAGAGCGGCGAAGACCGCCCTCCAAGCGGAGATCCTGCGGGCCAGGGGTTTGGCCCGCGAGGAGTCGCTGGGGACTCTGGACAGGGACCCGTGGGGACGCCCGTACAAGGTGGTGCGGGATAAACTCCGCCCATGGGCTCCCCCGCTAACGCAGAGTCTCCGGCCCCAGCTTGTGGAGGACGTGGTGAGCGCTCTGTTCCCTTCGCGAGGGGAACACTCCTCCCCACCTATGGCTCCGCCTACTGCGGTGCCTGATGCGGACCACACCGCCGACGATGACGACGATGCTCCGGAGGTGACCGAGGGAGAAATGAGAGCGGCGGTACGCAGGCTTAATGCCAAAAATACCGCCCCAGGACCCGACGGCTTACCTGGGAAGGCCTGGGTCCTGGCCTTGGAGGCTCTCGGGCCTCGACTTAGGGGGCTCCTAAGCGCATGCATGGAGAGGGGCCAGTTCCCGCTTCGCTGGAAGACGGGAAAACTGGTCCTCATAAAGAAGGCAGGGCGCCCTGCGGACTCTCCGTCCGCTTATCGGCCAATCGTGCTGCTCGACGAGGTGGGCAAGCTCTTTGAAAGAGTAATTGCAGACCGCCTCGTCAGCCAGCTGGTGCGGGTGGGGCCGGATTTGGCGGAGAGCCAGTTTGGTTTCCGCAGAGGGCGCTCTACGGTGGACGCCATCATGCGTGTGCGAGCCCTGACGACGGGGAATGCTGTTGCCCAGGGTGGGGTCGTCTTGGCGGTGTCCCTAGACATCGCCAATGCCTTCAATACCCTGCCCTGGAGTTGCATCAGGGAGGCACTCCGGTATCACCCGATGCCGACCTACCTCTGTCGTGTGGTCGAGGCCTATTTGACGGACAGGGCCGTCATCTACCCCGGTCACCAGGGAGTGTGGAACCGGCAAGAGATGTCGTGCGGTGTCCCACAGGGATCGGTCCTGGGGCCGCATCTGTGGGACATCGGATACGACTGGGTGCTGCGCGCTGACCTCCCTAGCGGCGTCAGCGTAGTGTGCTACGCTGACGACACGTTGGTCCTGGCGCAGGGGAGGTCGCACCAGGCGGCGGCCGAATTAGCGGCACGCGGGGTTGCGACAATCGTCGAAAGGATCCGGCAATTGGGACTCGAGGTGGCCCTGCACAAGTCCGAGGCCATGTGTTTTCATGGTCCTCGGAACGCGCCACCGTTGGGGTCCCAAATAACGGTAGGAGGGGTTTCTATCGGCGTCGAGTCGACGATGAAGTACCTGGGACTCGTCCTCGACAGCCGGTGGAACTTCGTGGAGCATTTCCGACGTTTGGCTCCCAAACTGGAGCGGGCGGGCGCTGCATTGAAGCGGCTCCTGCCCAATCTAGGGGGTCCAAACGCCTCCTGCCGGAGGCTCTACGCGGGGGTCGTGCGGTCCATGGCCCTCTACGGGGCTCCTGTATGGGCGCGCTCTCTGGCGCTGCGGCCAGCCCGCCGGTTGAGCGCGGCCCAAAGGGTCATGGCCATCCGGATGGTCCGAGGATACCGCACGGTCTCCTGTGAGGCAGCGAGCCTCCTTGCCGGATTGCCGCCATGGGATCTGGAGGCAAAAGTCCTCGCGCACGTATGGGAGTGGCGCGAGGAGGCGAAACGCCGGGGCGTAAGTCCGCCGCCGCGAGAAATCGCGGCACAGCGGACGGAGCTCCGGCGGGATCTCATGGCGTCATGGAAAGTACGGTTGTCGCAACCCAGTGCTGGGCACGCCACGATTGCGGCGATAAGTCCCCTCTCTGAGGAGTGGCTGGAGAGGCGCCACGGCGTCCTCACCTTCCGCCTGACGCAGGTCCTCACCGGACACGGCAGCTTCGGGAGGTTCCTGTGTCGGATAAGGCGGGAGGAAACGTCCGGGTGTCACCACTGTGTGGATCGCCCAGAGGACACGGTGGAGCATACGGTGGAGGTCTGCCCGGCTTGGGCAGAGCACCGCCGTGTCCTCGTGGAGGCGATCGGCGGCAGAGACCTCTCGCGTCCGGCCCTGGTTCAGGCCATGGTACGGAGCGAGAGGGCATGGGCAGCCGTCACCTCCTTCTGCGAAGCAGTAATGCTCGCGAAGGAGGAGGCGGGACGGTTGAGGGAAAGGCACGTTTCGCGCCCTCTCGCTCCTAGCCGCCGCAGGAGACGCCCAGGGCGTCGGGAATCCCGGGCGGATTTCCGGCCACCGTAGGCGCGGGCTTGCGGACGGTGAGCAATGGGTAGCTCACCGTCCGGTAAGGACCAGGCCCGGGTCGACGGCGCGTCGTATTCCACGCGCGCCTCAAAGAGATGTCGTCAGCACAAAGTAGGGGTCCACTAGGGCCGATGCCTGCCGGGGTCGCGGGAAGGTACTTATGGGTCACCGAGGCCCCCGCAACACAGGCAACAGGAAGGAATACGGGTGGGTTTTAGTCAGTAAGAGTCTGACACACCCTCCCGCTCCGCCCAGAGCGGGAGAAGTTATTTGATGATTTCCCACCCTCAAAAAAAAAAAAAAAAAGGTATCCTTTTCCATTTTAGTTTAGTATCTTTTGTGACAAGCACGAAGAAACATGAAGAAAGACTTTAAACTAATAAATATTATGTGCGAAACGAGTATTTATTTTTTACATATCGTCCATATTTTAGTCACGTTTACTCCGCGCGTTCGTGCTAGGGCCAAAAAACATGGCTACATTACGGCGAAAGCTGCCAGTAACTTCAACGGTCCATCGCACAAACGCCCACTTTCCCGAAAATTATACCCGCCATTGTTAAAGTATCTTTTATCTAAAGAAAGTAGTCCGCTACATTATTTTTGTCACCCTTAACCTTTAGAAGATGGCCGGGATAGACAAACCCACGCCGCCGCTACATTTGGCTGGCGGCCAGTACGATACCATGAAAGGAACCATGCTTTGCGTATAGTCCCTTAAGCTGGTTTGGTACATAGAAAATTACACATATACATACATAAATCCACGCGTGGCAGAAAGGAACATTGGCAGAAACTACAGAACGCTACGTGCTACGATTCCTACGTACTTCTTTGCTTCGTCTACGTTTATAACACCTTTTTAAACACCCGACCTTTTTAAAGGCTTGGAAAATTAGTAAGAACGGAAGTTACTGGTCTAAGAATATCGTTTAAATATCCACATATACGGGGCAAACGTAGAATATATTCTTCTTTTTGAAGTCGGTTAAAGTAGTGTCGTAGTAAAAGTGCTACGAAATCTCGTAGCACGTTGTTTCTTTTAATATTTAGGTACTAGCGATCCGCTTTTGCTTCGCACGGTTTTTGCGACTTGAGAGAACATTGAGATTTATTAATTAATATGTAAGTTTAATATTCATGTATTATATACATAAACCTTCAGTAATAAACTCTCTAAATTATGGTAAAAACCGCATCTAAATCCGTTGTGAAGTTTAAAAGAATAACGCGGTCACATAAACAGACACGAAAAGCGACCTTAACTTATAATATGTATAGATTCTATATTCCATTATAGAATAGAATATACCTACCTAAAAGCTTTCATGAAAACTGAGGTAAAATTCTATCCCTTCCTTCGTCGTAAATAAGTTTTTAATGAAAACAACTTTTTGACGTGGGAATTACTTTCAGTGACTCAATATTTCATTAATAATTAATTTACTTATATCCCTACGGATTGAATTATTCAACAAAAAAGAATTAGACAACAAGTTTATCCTACGATAAACTTATGTTGCCTATTTTTTTTTGCTGAAAGATTAATAAGATCAGAGATTTTTCATGCCCAAGAAAATTCGAGACAGTTTTCCAGCAACTACTTTACATCCAAATTAATTTTCACAATGAATCTGATATCTGTAACTGCAAATAGTTTCACTAAACTTGCCATTGGAAAGGTCATCACATTTAATTATTGGACCTTTGACATTTGGCTATATTTTTCTACCCACATATTGAAATTTGGCTACGTACCAAGTATTTTGCCGTGGGCATCCCTTGGACATGCTCATTCATAATATTCTTTTGCGTGGGTATATTGTGAGTGGATGACTTGCATGATGTCATCGTACATAGTAATATATTTTATCCCATAAAATGTGCCCATGATTCGCATAATTTGTGACATATGCTGCCCACGTCTTTGTTCAAACAATATCATTAAGGAAAGTATTTTTTTAAACTCAACCCCATAGCAATTCTAACGTGGGGGTTAGAATTGCTATGGGGTTGAGTTAAAAAAAATAATTTCTTTCAACCATGTAAATCGCATGTTTTTATTTTAAGGCTGTTTTTTGTCGGTTCGTATTTAGCTAATTAGCCAGTCACGTAATAGTTAAATTATTTAGATTTAAAACGTTTAATAGAAAAGTACTCATCGGCATTTAGAAAAATATTTAAAGCAGCTTCTACCGAGTGAGAACTAGAGCAACTTAAATGGCTTTGAGCTAAGATTTAATTAAAAGATTTCATATGAAATTTTCATTCGGGCACAAGAGGCATTTAACGAAAACATTCAAATAGGGCTGTAGAATTGTATAAGAGACCCAGTTAGTAAATGAACCGTCTGGATGGGCCATAGAGTAGATAGTAAATGAAGTGATTATTTGTATATTGCTCTAACAGTCTAACCAATCCTACTAACAATAACTGAAAAGCGCTCGGGGATATGAAATTCTGCCATTAGATATAATCAATAGCTATGTCCGCAGTGCTTGTGTCGATATCTTCCGGGCTCATCCCCAACGGGTTAGTACTCCTTTTGTTTCTATTCTGTGGTTTTCGGGTTCATCGCATACGAATTCAATTTATGCCGACCGCAAATCGGGAATTGTATAGCGCACATTTTGTTCGTAGTTTTTTGTTCATTTACGTAAACGCTGACGTTGTTGTTTTCGATTATTATTTTCTTTCTGAATTTATGTAATGGAATTTTTATTTTTGTTTAGTTCTTATTATTAATATGATGTAAGGTTCCATGAAGTAAGAATGTTTCTACGTATTTTGTGTGTATTACCTTACACACTTTGCGGGAACGATGTATGGAAATTGCGAAACTATCGTAAAATCACTAGTACGTACTTTAAGTTTTCTCATTAGGTACTCCACGCTTTGTAACTTATCCCTAGATAAAACAGAAACAGTTAAATTGAACAAAAACAAAACGTAAATTACGTACAAAGAATCCCTAAAAAACAATGCAATGCTGGCTGTGTACAGAATATACAGATTCAAGAATCATTTGAAAAGTTTATATTGAGATCATACAAGAAGTCGAATAAAAGGAGGTGAAAAACAATAGCGAAATATTTCCTGGAATTCGAAGCCATTGTCTGAAAAACAGGAAAATTGAGACTGGCGACGTATAAAAATAAAAATACGACGTTGAATATTTCGAAAATCGAATCATACTCGCCATAATATGATTTGTTTGCGCACCTGCTAAATGCTGACTCTGAGATCGTGATGTCATTGGCATTTTTACGACCACATTTGATTATGATTAACGAGATACCTTCGATTTTTATGGGAGATTACTAAAGTTTAGGAATTCAGTATACTCAGAATGCAAAAATATACTAGTCTCGTGGAAGTGGTATTTTTAAACTGCTTTTAAAAATTGACAACTCATTCCGTACTCATCGTAGGGTTTAAGGTTTTTAAGCTTCAAAGCGCTAGAACTTTTTTATAAATTATGACTCACCAAGCGACTCACTTCCGAATGGCCTTTAAAACTAAATTGAGCCATCGACACAAATAAAACTCCAGGCATTTATACCAAAACCCGATATACTTTTAGAAAACAACCCAACTATTTATATGTCTTACAATGTAAGTGGGTAACTTCTTATTTATTGGCACCTGACAAAACTTCCACCTTACCTTCCCGTTGCAATAAAAGATTATTTTTAGGAAACCACGAAGCACTGTGAATGTATTTTTCTGCTGACGTAAGAGGGAATATTTTCACGTGAATTATGATCGCCGTGTTTACAGCTCGTCCAGTTTTATCACCAGTTTGTAATAGTAAGTTTAAGGTGGATATTACTAGAGCGTCAACAAAATTTTTAAGTATGCTATGTTAACTGTTTTGGTTTGTGGGATTGTTTGTGGTACCTAGTCACTGGCTTAGTTACAGTGATTGGAAAAGTTAGTTAGTTTAGTGTTTATGACTAAGTAAGAATTGCCTCCGCCAGTAATACTACCATAATTTACATGGAACAATTTAAGCATAATAATTATTATTACACATTTCATTATCATTTATTATTTTAGTTAAATTCATATTGATATAATTGTATTATTCTTATATGCTTGTAAGCAAAATATAGTTGAAACTATATTTTAGCCTCCACCAGCAGCGATACATCAATTAATGCCTGGCACACTCTGCCCAGTCAATTCCGCTACAACCTACAGGTATGACTGTCAAATAAATATACCACGGCATAAGGTTTTCTTAAATAGTTTGTGCAGAATTGATAAAAGAACACCGGCAGTGCTATTCTGTAACCATCTCACCGTGAAAACTTGGGTGAAGTGAGCGTGGAGTGAACTGTCAGTGTCATCCCACCTGATGCTAGGGATGGACCAAGGATAACATTTACAATCATAATCGCGATTTAAAGAGGGGCAAGTAATAACAGCCGCACGGGTCGATCGATCAAGTTAAGCTACGCTTGCCGTAGTTGGTCCGTGGATGGTGACCATCTTTACATATCAAGACCCCTCCGTGCTTCGGAAATAACGTTAAGCCGTTGGTCCCGGCAGTCATTTATAGATCTTTGACAGTCGTTACGGGTCGTCAGAAGCTCGAAAGTCTGACAACCAGTCTTACCAAGGGGTATCGTGTTACCCAGTAACTGGGTTGTGGAGGTCAGATAGGCAGTCACTCCATGTAAAATACTGGTATTCAGCTGTATCCAGTAAGACTGGAAGCCGACCCCAACATAGTTGGGAAAAGGCTTTTTTTTTTTTTTTTTGAGGTTGCGAAATCATCAAATAACTTCTCCCGCTCTGGGCGGAGCGGGAGGGTGTGTCAGACTCTTACTGACTAAAACCCACCCGTATTCCTTCTTGTTGCCTGTGTTGCGGGGGCCTCGGTGACCCATAAGTACCTTTCCGCGACCCCGGCAGGCATCGGCCCTAGTGGACCCCTACTATGTGCTGACGACATCTCTTTGAGGCGCGCGTGGAATACAACGCGCCGTCGACTCGGGCCTGGTCCTTACCGGACGGTGAGCTACCCATTGCTCACCGTCCACAAGCCCGCGCCTACGGTGGCCGGAAATCCGCCCGGGATTCCCGACGCCCTGGGCGTCTCCTGCGGCGGCTAGGGGCGAGAGGGCGCGAAACTTACCTTTCTCTCAACCGTCCCGCCTCCTCCTTCGCGAGCATTACTGCTTCGCAGAAGGAGGTGACGGCTGCCCATGCCCTCTCGTTCCGTACCATGGCCTGAACCAGGGCCGGACGCGAGAGGTCTCTGCCGCCGATCGCCTCCAAGAGGACACGGCGGTGCTCTGCCCAAGCCGGGCAGACCTCCACCGTATGCTCCACCGTGTCCTCCGGGCGATCCACACAGTGGTGACACCCGGACGTTTCCTCCCGCCTTATCCGACACCTCCCGAAGCTGCCGTGTCCGATGAGGACCTGCGTCAGGCGGAAGGTGAGGACGCCGTGGCGCCTCTCCAGCCACTCCTCAAAGAGGGGACTTATCGCCGCAATCGTGGCGTGCCCAGCACTGGGTTGCGACAACCGTACTTTCCATGACGCCATGAGATCCCGCCGGAGCTCCGTCCGCTGTGCCGCGATTTCTCGCGGCAGCGGACTAACGCCCCGGCGTTTCGCCTCCTCGCGCCACTCCCATACGTGCGCGAGGACTTTTGCCTCCAGATCCCATGGCGGCAATCCGGCAAGGAGGCTCGCTGCCTCACAGGAGACCGTGCGGTATCCCCGGACCATCCGGATGGCCATGACCCTTTGGGCCGCGCTCAACCGGCGGGCTGGCCGCAGCGCCAGAGAGCGCGCCCATACAGGAGCCCCGTAGAGGGCCATGGACCGCACGACCCCCGCGTAGAGCCTCCGGCAGGAGGCGTTTGGACCCCCTAGATTGGGCAGGAGCCGCTTCAATGTAGCGCCCGCCCGCTCCAATTTGGGAGCCAAACGTCGGAAATGTTCCACGAAGTTCCACCGGCTGTCGAGGACGAGTCCCAGGTACTTTATCGTCGACTCGACGCCGATAGAAACCCCTCCTACTGTTATTTGGGACCCCAACGGTGGCGCGTTCCGAGGACCATGAAAACACATGGCCTCGGACTTGTGCAGGGCCACCTCGAGTCCCAATTGCCGGATCCTTTCGACGATTGTCGCAACCCCGCGTGCAGCTAATTCGGCCACCGCCTGGTGCGACCTCCCCTGCGCCAGGACCAACGTGTCGTCAGCGTAGCACACTACGCTGACGCCGCTAGGGAGGTCGGCGCGCAGCACCCAGTCGTATCCGATGTCCCACAGATGCGACTCCAGGACCGATCCCTGTGGGACACCGCACGACATCTCTTGCCGGTTCCACACTCCCTGGTGACCGGGGTAGATGACGGCCCTGTCCGTCAAATAGGCCTCGACCATACGACAGAGGTAGGTCGGCATCCGGTGATACCGGAGTGCCTCCCTGATGCAACTCCAGGGCAGGGTATTGAAGGCATTGGCGATGTCTAGAGACACCGCCAAGACGAGCCCACCCTGGGCAACAGCATTCCCCGTCGTCAAGGCTCGCACACGCATGATGGCGTCCACCGTAGAGCGCCCTCTGCGGAAACCAAACTGGCTCTCCGCCAAATCCGGCCCCACCCGCACCAGCTGGCTGACGAGGCGGTCTGCAATGACTCTTTCAAAGAGCTTGCCCACCTCGTCGAGCAGCACGATGGGCCGATAAGCGGACGGAGAGTCCGCAGGGCGTCCTGCCTTCTTTATGAGGACCAGTTTCCCCGTCTTCCAGCGAAGCGGGAACTGGCCCCTCTCCATGCATGCGCTTAGGAGCCCCCTAAGTCGAGGCCCGAGAGCCTCCAAGGCCAGGACCCAGGCCTTCCCAGGTAAGCCGTCGGGTCCTGGGGCGGTATTTTTGGCATTAAGCCTGCGTACCGCCGCTCTCATTTCTCCCTCGGTCACCTCCGGAGCATCGTCGTCGTCGTCGGCGGTGTGGTCCGCATCAGGCACCGCAGTAGGCGGAGCCATAGGTGGGGAGGAGTGTTCCCCTCGCGAAGGGAACAGAGCGCTCACCACGTCCTCCACAAGCTGGGGCCGGAGACTCTGCGTTAGCGGGGGAGCCCATGGGCGGAGTTTATCCCGCACCACCTTGTACGGGCGTCCCCACGGGTCCCTGTCCAGAGTCCCCAGCGACTCCTCGCGGGTCAAACCCCTGGCCCGCAGGATCTCCGCTTGGAGGGCGGTCTTCGCCGCTCTGTACCCCTCGTACAGCTCCGCCTGAATGGCTTCCGTATCCGGAGGTTTGATACGGAGCCTGCGGTGCCTGGTGTACCGGCGTCGCGCAGCCACGCACGCAGTGCGCAGATCCGTCAGCTCCTGCGACCACCAGTACACCTGGCGCGAGGCACGTCCAGGCTGGACCCGGGGCATTGCCACGACACGTCGGCGGGTGGCTAGGCTAACTTCATCCAGCCTAAGTGAAGTGGTGTTGCTATGGCAACTAGAATCGAGTGATAAGATCACGACACTCGCGCGTCGCGTTTACCGACTCACTTCACCTAGCCGATTCACTTCGGCGCGAGTGGTAACTATGGTTACGAGAATCGGGTGAAGTGATAAGATCACGACACTCGCGCATCGCACTCATCGACTCACTTCACCTAGCTGAATCACGTTGACGCGGGTGGTTCCTATGGCTACTAGAATCGGGTGAAGTGATAAGATCACGACACTCGCGCATCGCACTCATCGACTCACTTCACCTAGCTGAATCACGTTGACGCGGGTGGTTGCTATGGCTACTAGAATCGGGTGAAGTGATAAGATCACGACACTCGCGCATCGCACTCATCGACTCACTTCACTCAGCTGAATCACGTTGACGCGGGTGGTTGCTATGGCTACTAGAATCGGGTGAAGTGATAAGATAACGCCGCGCTTGCGCGTGAGGCGCTGTTATTAATATCAAATTGTTTTTTTTTCAAATTCGCCGTTTTTTATTATTAAATGTGCGACAAACAAAAATTTGGTTTTACATATATCAAAATCCAAGATGGCGGTTGCAATTTTTTTTATCATGGGTGTCATTTCATGGTTTTCGGGTGTGTTAAAGCCGATAGTGAGGTCAAAATTAAAAATCAAGATGGCGGCTGCGAAAATGTTCAAATTTTTCATCATGTGTGTCGTTTTCATGGTTTTCGAGGGTGTTAAAGCCAAAGGTGAGGTCAAAATTAAAAACCAAGATGGCAGTTGCGAAAATAACCAAAATTTTTGGAATAAAAAAATCAAAATTGATTTTCTGACTGAATTTCTGTTTTGCTATTTTATTTTTCAAAAATCCCCTAAATTGAAATGTAATAATATAAAATGATCAATAGAATTAGGATAAAAATATTATTAAAATCTCGATTATGATTATAAATGTAATGCTTGGTCAATACCTAGCATCAGTGGGATGACACTGACAGCTCACTCCACGCCAGTTTTCACGGTGAGATTTTTACAGAATCGACATAAAGGTCTTCATTTATCACTATGGTAACGCTGTTTTTTTTGTGGATAATTATCAAATAACTTCTCCCGCTCTGGGCGGAGCGGGAGGGTGTGTCAGACTATTACTGACTAAAACCCACCCGTGTTCCTTCCGTTGCTTGTGTTGCTAGGGGTTTCGGTGTCCCTTTCGGGCTTTTCCGCGACCCCGGGCTATGCTAATGCTTAACAATAAAAGAGTAGACATTGTATGCACCTTGTTGTTTGGTGAAGGTATGCAATCCAGCTCATAAAATCGGTTCAGTTTCATGTCCACCCATGAAATAATATCGTCAAACTTCCGCTCTTAATTTTATGTGGCACGTAAATTCTTGAATAACACCTTAAACAATATTTTAATATTCACATAAAACTACAAACATCAAAATCATATTAAATCATTGAAATAGGATTACTGCAGTTGTTTTTCGACTTTATTTCGGTAACAAAATAACTAATTTATATCTTAATTATTTTGACAAATCTTAAATACAATATCCAAGCGAACATTAAAATATATAATAATGTCAATCTCTCAAGGTTTTGAGAGATTGACATTAGTTTAAATATATCAATGTCAAATCGTCAAATTGTAAAGGAACCTGCATTTATCGACAGGGTTGTCTATCTGTCTGATTTTATCACCCGTAAAATTGTGAACCGTCCCTGATTGGTAGGTCTTGGCGGTAGCCGAATTGGTGGGTGGGTTAGGTTAGAACTGCGACCAACTGGGCGCGAACCGAGCGAGCGAAGCGAGCGGTGCCGCAGCAGTAGCTGGCGAGCGCTTCTTCTAAGTTGGTCGCAGTTACATGGCTGTTTAGTATTAGCGCAAGGTGCGTTCATCGCATGCAAGTTTGATACCATTTCACAATGTGTCAGTTGCCCATGGATTTTTTTTCTATTTGGATGGGAAATTATAAAATAACTTCTCCCGCTCTGGGTGGAGCGGGAGGGTGAGGGTGTCAGCCTCTTACTGACTAAAACCCACCCGTGTTCCTTCCGTTGCCTATGTTGCCAGGGGCCTTGGTATCCCTTTCAGACATTCCCACGACCTTAGCAGGATGGATAGATTATAAACTATCGAAAAATAATGTAAATGGTTTGTTGCAGTTCACAATTTTTGGACAGTTTCTAATCTCGCTAGATAGATAATAATCTATCGATATTTATAATCATACGGTGACATATACAGGGTCTAATTAAATTATCTAGCGAAACTCCGCAGACGTAATGGTTATTGATATCCAAACAGGATCAAACAAAAAATAAATAAATTTGATGATTTTTTTGTGGGGTCATCAACCGCATTTAGTGTAGTCACTTGAAATATCAGTAAAACTTTCTGGTTTTTCCACATAAACTACACAGCCGTGATTGGTATTGATATCTAAAGACGATTAAACAAAAGAAAACAGATTTTCTCAACTCATACTTCAAGTAAAAAAGAAAAAGAAGAATCAAAACTTTTGATTATTTTTATTTTAACGTGTTTAGATATCGATACCCATAACATCCGCAGAGTTTGGCTAGCTAATTTAATTTAACCCTGTATAATATGCAATAATGCAAAGTATATAAAAATGGAAGAGCTCATTGGGCATCAAAGAATTCATCCGCATCGCTGTCAACGGGAAAAACGCCCAAAACGCTGGCAGCTTTGCCACTTTGTATGGCAGTACTGATTCTTGGGCCTAAATAACAGAATAAACATTGCCTACCACAATAATTTTTAACAGACTCTTTGTTTTGGAGGTCAAAATGATACCACAGAAACATATAAAATGTGTACTTATTCATTGCTGGTGTTAATAAAATTCATGAAATCCAAATAGGTTAAGGGATTAATATTCCATCAATTAAAGTGTTCTTCGATTCTTATTACATATTCATTGTTATTCAAATTATTGAAACACTATTAGATTAACTTTCGTTTTATTAAACTGATGCATGGTATGGGAAAATTGTAGAGATGCAGTTACTATTTTATGGTAGGCTTAGTTGTACACCTACCTACATACCTACTTTTTGGTAAATCCTATAGAGAGCTGCAGGTACTAAAAAGTTTCAAAGCTAAACTGTTCCGTTGCCAAGATAAAATGATCCTATTCATGAAGAATAAGTTCTGAAACATAAGTAAAATTAAAATAAGTATTACATACGGCTTTAAGTGATGGTAGTAATTTCCATTGAAAGTATAACATTAACACCCAATTTCTGCATTATTTAAAGTGATTGTTTCAATGAAACTTGCGATACTGAAAATTTCTAACGTTTTTCGCAAATAAATTTTGAATTTCGCGGGCTTCCACCTAACTCTTAAAGCTAAAGTAGAGATAGTAGAAAACTTCTCAACTTCAAATTCTGAATATTCAGAAATAGGGTCCTTACCTGCCAGGTGAAGTTGACAATTACTTACTTGAATACTTTAATTATTACAACAGTTAACTAAATTACTTCGTCCTCTAAAGAGCACTTCTTCAAGGTTCTCTGTGTGATACTAACATAGTTTAAACTTTTATTTACTATCAAAATTGTTATTATTATACTTAGGTTAAGGTATTTATCTATGGGTCTTTGTAACCTGAAAATAAATGGTTAATTTTTATTATTATTATGTGAAAGAGACTATTTGAGAAGTTTTAAGGTTTCATCTCAGATTGGTAGATATTAAGGCCCACTTGCACCACAATAATCACTACTTCTGTCATTCGTTTGAAGAATTATGTTTTAAATATGTTTGGCGATAAACGCATTAATTGGTTGTGCAAGAGGGCCTTAGTAACGACAACCACAGATGACCACTTTTTAATTTACTTTATTTTAAATTACCAACCATAATTTTTCTACCTAATTATTGAGTGGACTGTCCAAAAACGTCTCGAGATCAGGCCACTCGACTAGATAAGCTCCTAAATAAAACTGTCATCGTTAAGCCAAGTGAGTAAAGGTGTTTACTACATAAAAGGCCCCGAAGTATAAGTCATATCTGGTCAATGAGACAGCCGACGAAACGGCTGATTGATACCTAGTTAAGTCGAGACGTTAAATTTTTATGTCACCAATCAATCAATTTTAATTCTTCACTTGGGGGAGCTAATGAATTGTATGGCTGTTATGGACAGCGTAGTGGCTCGTTTGAATAATGTAGGTACTAGTTTTGAGTCGGGGCGTTGCAGGTCGCGTGTTTCGTGGTGCTGGCCAAACTGAGGCGAATCCCGCGCGATTCCAGGTTCAGGGACGAAATTCGCTCGCCCCGTTTCAATCAACTAACTTGTATGGTGGTGTTCAAACTGGATTGGCTTCCTAGTTAATAGTTAGTTCCTAAGTAATTCTGAAGCATGCTGAGCACTTTTGAGATTTTCAGATGTTATTGGTGAGTAAAATATTAACTTTTATTTTTCTTTGGACTTGTAAAATACAGTGAATAAGTGCGTGTAAGTGAATAAGCGTACTTAATTCATACGTAGTAAATATGAATTAAGTAAGCTTTCGATTTTACTGCGATTTTCCAAACTAGGTACCTACGTTAGAAATATGAAAACTAAACTGTTTAAACCAAACAGTTTAGTTTAGTTTATAACTCTGTCACCAGGCAGTACTGATCTGTTGATGAATCACCATATTTTCGTAAATCACCGCAGATAACTATGAATAGGCCAATAAACATATACTCGCCGAACTTTTCATAAAGTAAGTTGTCAATTTTCGAGACAGATAAAGAAAGCTGTATATTGATTTATGTGAGAAAGATACAATTCATGTGCAAATGTTTGTTTATAACGTATAATAATATCGTCATTATATCTTTATTGATTTTCATATCAGCCATTGGTCTTTGCTTTTTGTCGTGCATGAAAATTTATGTACATAGTTTCTCTTCGATATTGGAACCCGTAGGTGGGTCAGTGAATATTTTTTCAATTACTTTACATTTTACAAGCTTTAACTCATTATTTTCTTTGTGTCTTGCATGTAGGTTAAATGCATCGATAAAAACAGCTATTGAAGCAACGTTTTGTTCACAATGTAATAAAAAATTCAAATTACATTGTTTGTGAACGAACAGAATTGAATATGATTGAAATTAACATCATGTAAGTGCTGAATATGAGCCATTGAATGTAAAATGAACTATGATTTTCCTCGTGTTTTCAACAAAATACATTTTTTAAAGTGCTTTAAAGAAATTTGCATAGCAGTCGTTTCTTATGGTGTAATATTTATGGCTACAGGCGATAAGAAACCGTGATTTACGTTAAACTATGGATATACAGACTTTATAGTAATTTATGGTTTACGCGGTTATAATTTGTGAAAATTTGTCTTTTGAATGGGAACTAATGATTGTCTATGAGATTGGATTGCGAATAGAATCGCATCGTAACTTTTATCATGCTGATATACAAATTGTGAGTCGATGGTCGAGTTAATTTGTTTAATATGCAATGTTTGACAGCCTTAGGTGTTCGGTCAGTAGAATTTATTTTTTATTGCAGATATATTTCAGTTGAGATCCACAGACCCGTTAGGAACTGTGATAAGATCACAGAAAAAATAAATCGTGAGTATATGGAGAGTGAGTATATTTTTAGACGTACAAAAATGGTGTTTCACTAGGTTTTAGAGGAAACCGATTACATTATTCAGGTTACTTAACGGCGCAGAGATTGTACGAGTAACTCTGGCCGTGTTTTATAAAACCAATGCGATAATTATATGGACGCGAGTCCTAATCATACGTACGTAGTTTTTACAATGAATAAACAAGTAATAAATCTAACAAAATAACTGTACGTTGACAAGGAAGTTGGTCTAGTTGCTCGCTCATTACTTTTTGTTGGTTTTTTTGTCGAGCGATATTTGTATATCAATTTTTTTCTTGGTGATGGAACGACCGATTTAATGATATAGAAATAATTGACTAATCGTACGCTAGTTTTTTATAAAGTTTTTAATTTTGTTTCCTCAATTCCCAGACCTTGAGTCGCCCAGATGTTCTGTGACTAGAAGCTACGATGGAGTGAATTTAAATTTCAAATGGATGAGGAAATATGCGGAGGTTATATGGATTTAAGGAACTAAATGCTGCAATTAATCTGATTCCAATGTGAATTAAGTATGCGGTGCAGGTGAAGGCGGTAGGTATGATCTAGTTAGAAAACAATAATTTGGAAGGCGTTATTAAATGCTGTTCGAGCAATTGTAAATTGCTCGAACAGCGTTTAATAACGCCTTCCTCTGAGAGATTTTTTAAAAGATATTGTTATTCTCATGCCACCGTGAGAATAACAATATCTTTTAAAAAATCTCAATCACAATTCATCTTCGCCAACATCTTATACATTAGGCAAAATATACACTTATACACAAAAAACAGCGATATTCACAATATTAACACCAGAAATAATGTCAAATTACGTGCTCCACGGCTTCATAAGGTTCTTTCATCTCATTTGTTGGGCTTGGTATAACTTTTTATAACAAGCTAACCTCTTCTTTGCCAGATTTTCCTTTTAACGCGTTTAAAGCTAAAGTTAAATCTAACTTTTGTTCACGGGCATACTCGTATACTGTTCTATCAACGACTACTTAAACGATAAGAATTATGATTGTCGCCGTGATTAACTCAAGATAATGTTTATGTTTTTTCTCCAGAATTAGCTTACCTACTGACAGGTTATATGAGTATATATACATATAATTGTTTATCTTATTTGACTGTATAAGTCAATTTATTTTAATTTAATTTAAGTTTATTAGAGACATAATCTACATATTTAATATTTTTTCCTAGGAGTTTTTATAATATATACTTACATAATCTACTCATTCTAAAAAGGTTCACGAGTAAGGAAACTTGGTTATCTACTTTGGGACTTTAGAATACACCGAGACTCTGGTGCTTCATTTGTGAGAATTGGAGTATGAAGACGCTTGCCGTTTGATTTTGTCCGAATATTTCTTAATGTAGTAGAGCTTTTTGTGTGGGTTTTGTGAGCCTTTTTGGTATCGCCCAGGTATTTTTAGAGTTGCGAAGAAAAGGAACCTTTATAGGATCACTCGTGTGTCTGTCACAGCCAATTTGCTCCGAATCTACTGGACCGGTAAGCTGAAATTTGGTATACATATGAATTTATGTGACCCAAACACGGACGTGTAACGTAAATAAATATATTTTTTTTTTTAACAATCTTTATTTACATAACCAAATTACAAGATGATTATTAACATTAACTAAATTAAATTAAAACTAAGTTAAGCTTAAAAAAGGCCCTCGGGGCATTGTACCGAGGATGCTGGCGGCATTTCCTCGCTGAATTGCAATGCTGATGCGTTGCGCGAGAAAGCCGCCAGCTTTTCGGTCACCAGTTACATCAACTAGACGTTTCGCGATTTCCGCAAATAACTTATGCGCACTGGGACCCCACGGACCGAGGGTCTCGACGCCAAAGGGCACAAAGTATATTTTGAATATGAAGGTCACTTTTGGCGGGCAAATTGGAAAATAAACATAAAAAGTTTTGTAAACTGCACCGTGTAACATGTCAAATGAAAGGGCTTATTATGAGGGTTTGAAATGTTTTTTTTTTTATAAATTTAAAATAAATAGTTTAAAAGTTATTTAAGTAAATTTATGAAAATTGACCATTCCCCCTGTATCTCCGAAACTACTGAGCCTAAAATTTTTAAAGAATTACAGAAAATAGTTCTTTATTTATAGATAACAGGAAAATCTATAAGAAGTTTATGGTGTTAAAATATAATAGTAAATCTATCAATATTGTGCGTACAAACTTCCATTTGCAGTTGGAATATATGGGAGAACATGTTTTTCAACTACAATGTTAAGTTTGTTCTTGGGATAAAAACATGGTAGCTAACATATTTTTATTATGTTTTCAATAAAGTTGTTAGTTTTAAATGCTCAATTTTTAGGGTTCCATAGTAAACAAACCCCGTAGTAAAGGAACCCTTATAGTTTCGCCATGCCAGTCTGTCTGTCCCCGCTGTAGCTCAGGGACACTTAGTGCTAGAAAGCTGTAATTTGGAATAGGTATACATATTAATCACATTAACAAAGTATTAAAATAAAATCTTGAAAAAGAACTTTTTTATGGTACCTCCCTTGCACGTAATGTGGGGATGATATTTATTTTTCTCATAGTGTGGGGTGTCGTTAGATAGGCCGTTCAAAAATATTGCGGGTCTGCGAACACCACTTTTCGATTCATGGATCCGTTTGCGTAATATTAAGCATTAAAATGCTAAGTTTTGTTAGAGTCAAGTGTCCCACCCCCTGGAGTTGCATCAGGGAGGCACTGCGGTACCACCGGATGCGGAGGCCTATCTAACGGACAGGGCTGTCATCTACCCCAGTCACCAGGGAGTGTGGAACCGGCAAGAGATGTCGTGCGGTGTCCCACAGGGATCGGTCCTGGGGCCGCATCTGTGGGACATCGGATACGACTGGGTGTTGCGCGCTTACCCCCCTAGCGGCGTCAGCGTAGTGTGCTACGCTGACGACACGTTGGTCCTGGCGCAGGGGAGGTCGCACCAGGCGGCGGTCGAATTAGCGGCACGCGGGGTTGCGACAATCGTCGAAAGGATCCGGCAATTGGGACTCGAGGTGGCCCTGCACAAGTCCGAGGCTATCTGTTTTCACGGTCCTCGGAACGCGCCACCGTCGGGGTCCCAAATAACGGTTGGAGGGGTTTCCATCGGCTTCGAGTCGACGATGAAGTACTTGGGACTCGTCCTCGACAGCCGGTGGAACTTCGTGGAGCATTTTCGACGTTTGGCTCCCAAACTGGAGCGGGCAGGGGCTGCATTGAAGCGGCTCCTGCCCAATCTAGGGAGTGCAAACGCCTCCTGCCAGAGGCTCTGCGCGGGGGTCGTGCGGTCCATGGCCCTCTACGGGGCTCCTGTATGGGCGCGTTCCCTGGCGCTGCGGCCAGCCCGCCGGTTGAGCGCGGCCTAAAGGGTCATGGCCATCCGGATGGTCCGGGCATACCGCACGCTCTCCTGTGAGGCAGCGAGCCTCCTTGCCGGATTGCCGCCATGGGATCTGGAGGCAAAAGTCCTCGCGCACGTATGGGAGTGGCGCGAGGAGGCGAAACGCCGGGGCGTAACTCCGTTGCCGCGAGAAATTGCGGCACAGAGGACGGAGCTCCGGCGGGATCTCATGGCGACATACTGTGCAGGCCACAATTGCGGCGATAAGTCCCCTCTTTGAGGAGTGGCTAGAGGGGCGCCACGGCGTCCTCACCTTCCGCCTGACGCAGGTCCTCACCGGACAGGGCAGCTTCGGGAGGTTCCTGTGTCGGATAAGGCGGGAGGAAAAGCCCGGGTGTCACCACTGTGTGGATCACCCGGAGGACACGGTAAAGCATACGGTGGAGGTCCGCCCGGCTTGGGCAGAGCACCGCCGTGTCCTCGTGAAGGCGATCGGCGGCAGAGATCTCTCGCGTCCAGCCCTGGTTCAGGCCATGGTACGGAGCGAGAGGGCATGGATAGCCGTCACCTCCTTCTGCGAAGCAGTAATGCTCGAGAAGGAGGAGGCGGGACGGTTGAGGGAAAGGCAAATTTCGCGCCCTCTCGCCCCAAGCTGCCACAGCAGACGCCCTGGGCGTCGGGAATCCTGGGCGGATTACGGCCACCGTAGGCGCGGGCTTGCGGACGGTGAGCAATGGGTAGCTCACCGTCCGGTAAGGACCAGGCCCGAGTCGACGGCGCGTTGTATTCCACGCGCGCCTCAAAGAGATGTCGTCAGCACAAGTGTAGGGGTCCACTAGGGCCTATGCCTGCCGGGGTCGCGGAAAGGTACTAAAGGGACACCGAGGCCCCTGGCAACACAGGCAACAGGAAGGAATACGGGTGGGTTTTAGTCAGTAATAGTTGACCAACTTAAATTTGCAGTTGGAGAATTGACCGTGGCTTATATCGATGTATGGGAGAACATGTTTTTCAACTACAATGTTAAGTTTGTTTTTGGGATAAATTCATACCAATTTCCCAACTACGAAACCCTTCATTGTGCGTGGTCCGACACGCACTTGGCCGGTTTTTTTACCGTTTGTATTTCCAAAATAACCGTGCACATCCCAAATAAAATATTTTTCTTTTCTTTCATCTGGGGTAATAGAATCCATATGAACAGCGGTAGTTCAAACTAAATGTTGTCTGCAGTAATTTATGCATTTTCAAAGGAAAAGGTTACCACTCAACTGACAGTTGCGTCATTTTCTCTTTTTAACATGTTTTAAGAACATTACAAAACAAACAAGCCGTAAAATATACAATGTCTGTCTACGCTGTATATTCTTCGTAGCTCCGCGTCACCTAGATTAGTTAGCAACACACGCGGCACGCTGTCTGGCGAATTGATTACACTACGACTATTAAGTGCCACAGTTTTTGCGCCACACAAAGCCATGCCGTACATCATAATGCGACAATGGACATCCAAGAAGACGTGACAAGACGTGCTCCACAAAATAAAACTGTTAATTAATCTGGCGGGACTGTTTTCAGATTTTTTGCTGTAGAAATTATGCAAAAACGACGCACCTGGTTATCGGTTGGCGACAGACGAGCGACACTTTTTTGTCGATCTCTTTATTTTGATTGTTCTCGCTAATGAGAGTAATAAGTCACTTCTATTTTGAGGAGACTAACAAAAAATGTTTTGCCTTACCTGATATTTTTGTCTGATGGTTTATAATGATTTGCTGTATTTGTCAAGGTCAGTAAGATGTTTGTGTCATTCGCTGATCATCATTCTCCTGCCCTTATCCTAGTTTATTTGTGGTCGGCGCAACATGTCCCTTTCTTCCATACTTCGCTATTACTCGTCATCTCGGTAGTCACCCCCCTTTCTAGCCATATCATCTTTCACACACTCCATCTATCATCATCCCCGTCTCATTCGCTGATATGCGGCTAATTGGTGAGTTTCTGTCTTCTTATTAAAGTTTATTATTAATCAGGATTTAACTGTATAATATTGAATGATGGAATAATTTTGCAGCAAACACACTAAATACGATGACATATTTTAGTGACTAAAGGATATGAGCTTTCAGGAAAAAATCCTAAGTAAAATAATTCTCTTTGAACAGAAAAAGTTCTAAGTAAAGCCACAAAGCTGTCGCCATGAGGACAAGAAGCTTATTTATGTTAATAAAAACATAAAAGCTTTATACCATGATTGGGCTAGACTAGGCTTAGTAACAAACTTAGGTTATTGTGTAATCCTTGTGTACTATTAGCTAGTTACAGTATCAAGAATTGACAAAAAGGAGAAAGGAGGTAAAGTGTCACCCTCTAGTTTGACAGGTGGCGAAAAGTAGAACTATACTGAATAATGTACTGAATTTGACATTTGAAATGACGTTTGCCGTTGCAGGCATCGTCATATCAACTCCTCCTCGATTCAACTGTCCATAGTTAATTAGTAACATATTAGTAAAAATAGTTTGTTTATTACATACAGTGGATGTCTTAGATAAATGATACAAAATATATGAAGTTTTCAATTCTTTATGACGTTTGCCTGCTTAGCGACTATTGTCCTATGACGTTTACGACATAAGCTGTCACTCCCAATCGTGTCTTTTATTATTTTCTTCACACGAGCAAGTTCTGTTGTATTACATTATTGTTTTGCTGAATTTTGTAGACATTTTGATATTTGTAGATTATACAGCACATTTTTTTTAATGTGATGTTCTTAAATATGGCACCTAGATTTTGTATAAGCGGAATTATATCACATATCAGGATTTATCTAAATAAACTGCACTTACATTCAATATTTTGACAGTAATAATACCTTTAATACAATTATAAATGTTTGTCACACAACCGCTACCCTAAATGGACCCGAAATAAAATGTAATGATTTGGAAAATCCAGTATTCCCGAATAGCTTCGCATCCGATTGACCACAATGCCAAAGAATTATTGCCCATTTGACACCTATTGTGGCAATCATAATAAGATTTATTCAATATATTGCTTTTGTTTGACAGGGCACGTGGCAAATATTTTTCTTTACAAATACATGGTGCAGATGTTGAAAGCTGTCATTCTATTAAAATTATTATTCTATTGTATTTCTTCAATTTGTCAAGCCAAGGTGGAATCATTAGTGAAGCGAATCCACCACCGACACCGATAAATAATGTAGTAATTAAACTTTTAAAATATAATCTTATAAATGGGCTTTTATGAAACAGTGTAAGATTAATTGTAATAGCCATAATAGATATTAATTTTGGTTTGGGCTGTTATATTTTTTAAACTTCGGTGTTGGGTTTAACAGTCAAACAATGAAATAAGTAAAGAATTTTAATCGCTCCAAATTTGAGAATCCCTATTTTTTTGCGACGCTACAAACCCTTTCTAATTTATATTAAACTCTATCATTGGATAAATAGAGATCAATTTCCGGTTATGTGTAAATGTGGCCATTGTCCATTCCGTGACAAATTGAGTCGTTCGATTTTGTGCGGAAATAGACCAATTTAACCGAGAATTATCGTACGTTTCCTATTTATGTTACTTCGGGGCGACAGAGTTGGTCATTTCACGGCGCGGCGAGGCTGGGGGACTGATGAATGCAATCGATGATGTAGGTAAATCGATTAGTTCTCGATTTGGGTCCCCCTTCACTAATATATTATCACTAATTGTCGCTTCTCTTGTTAATTTAATAGCGGCAGATGAGCAGTTTAGTAAATGGTTTTGGATTTATTGAGATTCAGCTGTTGTGGTTTGAGTGTGGTTAATTTTATTATGGGAACGTTTATTCAATTTTAATTGTATTATTTTCAAAATTGAACATAGAAGAACGGGTTTTTCAGAGTTGGTCCCATAGTAAAAGTGGTTTGTATTAATGAGTATGTTCAACCCCTGAAATATTACCAATGAATTCAAAATCAGCCTGTATACGGTACACTTCAAATCTCGAATGACTTCTAAAGTATTCTTGCGGTTCCTGTCTGTATATATATATATATTCATTTTTATCAGCCTATACTGTCCCACAGCTGGGCAAAGGCCTTCCCAAATCCTTCCAGAAACTCTTTTCCCACGTCACCACGAACCAGCCCTCTCGGTATGCGTCCTGTCCGTATTAACCCTGTCAAATCACTAATTAGATTATATAAGGCACCGAGTAGATAGTAGAGAGTACCACTTTGTGCCCTTTGGCGTCGAGACCCTCGGTCCGTGGGGTCCCAGTGCGCATAAATTATTTGCGGAAATCGCGAAACGTCTAGTTGATGTAGCTGGTGACCGAAAAGCTGGCGGCTTTCGCGCGCAACGCATCAGCATTGCAATTCAGCGAGGAAATGCCGCCAGCATCCTCGGTACAATGCCCCAAGAGCCTTTTTTAGGCTTAACTTAGTTTTAATTTAATTTAGTTAATGTTAATAATCATCTTGTAATTTGGTAATGTAAATAAATTCCTTCAGGCACCATAATTAAAAATAAAACGAGGAGTTTGGGCTTGTGGCTAAGTAATAACAGCCGTACGGGTCGATCGATCAGGTTTAAGTTACGCTTGCCGCGGTCGGTCCGTTGATGGGTGACCCTTACATACCAAGACCCCTCCGTGCCTTGGAAAGCACGCTAAGCCGTTGGTCTCGGCTGTTATTTGTAGATCTTGTTACGGGTCGTCTGAAGCCCGAAATTCTGACAGCCGGTCATAACAAGGAGTATCGTACGCACTGGGTTTGGTCACTCCATGTAAAATACTGGTATTCAGCTGCATCCGGTTAGACCTGAAGCTGACCCCAACATAGTTCGGAAAAGGCTAGTCAGATGATGAATTTTAAGGAAAACGAACCATTCAGCTTGTCTGCGTATTACTCTTTACTCTATGCATAAATATCGCTTCTGCGTATTACTCTATGCTTATCAAAGCGCCTTGATTATAACGTTAAATTCCACTCTTTAATATTCCAAGTCGGATCATCATCTGTTGAAACGTAGCTATAAAACGGACCACAGTGGTCGCAAATAAGTACGTGTGTGAAATAAACAGACAGACATGATCATTATTATTTTATGTAGTGTTCCACGGCGAATATAGAGTATTGCGTGGGATCTAACGTTAGGTGTCTTAGAATAAAATTATTGCGGTTTTGTAAGAATTTAGAGGAGTTTTTTGAAACTTCCCTCGCTTTTTTGTGGATATCTTAAACTTATCTCTCTTGGCTGTGTTTTTAGAAACAATGAGTTCCTAGTAAATACTAATGCTGCTTACAAGCCCTCGGTTTCTAAGAGCCTAATGAATCTCACGTTATCCGTGAGCATGTAATAGTTTTGACCATACATCAAAACTGGCAGTGTGGAATTTAATTTGACATTTAGTTTTCCTACTGATCGGAGATCTTTCGGGAACTGGGGGTTACAGTGTATTGTAAGTACCTGTCTATAACCTTGACAAAATACTGGTACTGCTGGTAGGCTTTTTATTTTTTGGATGGGAAATTATCAAATAACTTTTCACGCTCTGGGCGGAGCGGGAGGGTGTGTCTCTGACTGGCTAAAACGTGTTCCTCCGTGTTCCTTCCGTTGCCTGTGTTGCCAGGGGCCTCGGTAACCCTTTTGGACTTTCCCACGACCCTGGTAGCTGGTAGGCTAAATAACGATCAGGTAAATATAGTCAACAACAATGATATTATTTGTTTTATTTTTAGCAATTTTTTTCTCTCCTTGATCATAATATTTCCAACAGTCTCCAAACACACTACATGTAAGCATGCACTCTAAATACTTCAGCCAGAACCGATTAGCGATCGGCGCGTGCGGCTCAACGGAGAAATTATTTAATATTAATTGATTTTTTACGTCAACACCTTCGGGTTATTAGTACTTTAGATCGCCATGTAAGTTTATCTTGAGATAGTGCTTCTAGGTCACTTTTACATGTAGGTACGAGTAATAGATTAAACTGACGTACTGAAAAAAACTTTAAATAGTAGCAGACATGGCGACAAAAGGGGCTTGTAACTAAGTAATAACAGCCGCACAAGTCGATCGATCAGTTTAAGCTAAGCTTGCCGCGGTTGGTCCGTAGATGGGTGACCGTCTTTACATACCAAGACCCCTCCGTGCCTCGGAAAGCACGTTAAACCGTTGGTCCCGGCTGTCATTTGTAGATCTTCTTTAGTCGTTACTGGTAGTCAGAAGCCCGAAAGTCTGACAATCAGTCTTACCAAGGGGTATCGTGTAACCCAGTAACTGGGTTGTGGAGGTAAGATAAGCAGTCGCTCCATGTAAAATACTGGTATTCTACTGCATCCGGTTAGACTGGAAGCCGACCCCAACATAGTTGGGAAAAGGCTAGGCAGATGATGATACATGGCGACAAAACATCTGCAAAAAAAATATATTTTAGATTACATATTTTTTTGTTGTTCTGAAGATAATTGCTTTTACAGTGGCGTTTACTTGAATTAACTACCTACCGATTGCAGATACTATCGCACTAATATGCGGGTCTTGATTCTGAAACGTTTCTCCGACATTCGTTTCGCCGTTGAATGGTTCACCGACAGAACGATTCACTTTTCATTTTTTCACCGATAGAACGTTTCAACGGCGAACGATTCGCCGACAGAACCTTTCATATGCGTCACTTTCGACGAGAGTAACAGAGGGGATCTGGCGCTCGGCGGTCGCTGGCGCGACACGCTCGCTTCGCTCGCTCGCCTTCGCGCGTTAATGGTCACTGTTCTAACCTAACCTTTTTTTTTTTGTTCCGGGGTGGAAAATCCTCATGGATATCCTCCCCCCTGGGGTAGGCGGAGGGGTCTGTCAGACTCTTACTGATTAAAAACCACACCGGTGTTCCCCTCCCACACTTGCACCGGGGATCATGGGATCTAATGCGACTTCCACGATCCCCGGCTAGTCACCTCAAGTCTGGGGTTTAAACCCCCCCCACGACGTCTGAAAGGGGCGCGCGTGGAACACTATTTTTTAGCGTGGCGCTGGCTTCCGCCATCACGTCCCGTGTAGGTGACACACCTCTCCGCTAAATAAGCCCCAACTATGCGGCGGAGGTAGAAAGGCACCCGATGATAACGCAGTGCCTCCCTAATACAGCTCCAGGGCAGGGTGTTGTAGGAGTTGGAGATGTACCTGTGCGCTCGTGCCGAAAGCCGAACTGGCTCTCGGCCAGGTCAGGCCCCTCTCCGCACAAGTGGCTGACGAGGCGGGCAGCGATTATACGCTCAAACATCTTACCCACCTCGTCTAGCAGCACTATGGGCCTGTACGCGGACGGTGAGTTCGCAGGGCGCCCCGCCTTCCTGAGCAGGATCAGGCGACCAGATTTCCACAAAGTGGGAAACTGGCCCTGCTCAAGGCACGCTGTGTAGAGTCCTGTCAAGTGGGGCTCTAGCTCCTTCAGAGCGAGGGCTAACGCTTGGCCATGGATCCCGTCGGGCCCCGGAGCCACGTTCTTGGCCCGGAGCCGCATCACGGCCGCCCCATCTCTGCCTGTGTCACCTCTGGGACGCTGATGGCGTTCTCTTCTGTAGGCTCTGCGGCTGTGGGCATAGCCATCGGCGGCGGAGCATGCTCCGCTCTTGCCGGGAAGAGGGCTGCGACTACCTCCTCCAGCAGCTCAGGTTGGAGAGTCTCCGTGAGTGGAGGCGCTGCGGCTCGAAGTTTCCCTCGAACAGCACGATAAGGGCGCCCCCACGGATCCGCGTCGAGAGTCTCCAACATCTCCTCCCTGGCTCGCGTTCTCGATTCACCGATGGCCAGCCACAGGGCCTGCTTCGCCGCGCGGTACACCTCATACAGCGCGGCTTCTTCGTCAGGGACCCGACGACGTCTCCTCCGGTGTCGGGTGTACTGGCGTCTGACCGCTACGCAGTCGAAACGTAATTGTGCGATCTCGGCAGACCACCAGTACACCTGGCGCCTTGCTGGGTGGTTGCTGACGCGGGGCATGGATGCGTCGCAGATTTGCGTCATCGCCCCGCAGAACCGCAGCGCCTCCTCTTTGACGTCGACGGGTCCGTTCGTCGCCGACTCCCGAATCCAGGCCTGGATGATAGCGGCCTCCTCGAGAAGTTCCCTGTCGATGCGCTTACGCGCCCAGCGCGGACCATCCCTTCGCGGGGCCGATGGACTACGGCCGCCGGTGATCTGGGCGAAGACGTCGAATCGGATGTTTCGGTGATCCGACACCGTCTCCACCTCCACGGCGACATGCCAGTCGTGGACACGGCTCGCGACAGCAGGGCTAGCGAACGAGACGTCCACTATAGACCCGCCCCGCTGTCGCACGCACGTGTGGACCAAGCCCCGATTTAAGACGACCAGGCCAGTCGTGACCGCCCACTCCTCCAGCGCCTCATCCCTGGCATCGGTCACCGGAGATCCCCACGCCGCAGACTTGGCGTTGAGATCTCCTAGCAACAGCACCGGGTGAGGGTGGAATCGGCCTACGACGGCACCCAACTCGACAAGGAAGTTCTCGAAGTCGGCGAGGCTCTTGTTGGGCGAGAAATACGCCCCAACCGTGCCAATGCCGTCCGCGAAGGCAGCTACCCAGCCGTGCCCTCGGGACGGGTTGACGAGAGCCACGCCAATGATAGCCACCAAACCATCTAGGTCTCCTACCCAGTTGTCCCTGGGGGGACAAAGTATGGCTCGGCGACCACAGCCACGTCAATCGACCACTCTGCCATGCTCTGGAGTAAGAGATCCTGAGCCCTGGCGGCGTGGTTGATATTGCCCTGGAGGAAATGGAAGAGCGCCATTATGCGCAATCCATTCCCTCCAGACCATTCCTAGGCCGGGAGTCGGCTGTAGGGCAGCCAGGCTGAGGGGGGAGTAAAGAGCCCCCGGCAGCCTTGGCACCCCTTCGCTTCTTTTCGGCGGGCGCGCCACAGGCCCTTCCACCCGCTCTGTGCTCAGCGGACCTCCTTGCAGCTGTACAGAGGCTGCAGTTTGGCGCCGCGGAGCACTGGGCCGCTTTGTGGCCGGGCTGACCGCAACGATAGCACTGCTCACTGCGGTCTATTTTGGCAGTGCACCGTGCCCTGACATGCCCAATATCCAGGCACCGGTAACACCGCAAGTCCCTGGGTTGCAGAAACTTGACCCTCGCTGCAACCCAGTCCACCAACAGACGCCCACCGCGGGCGATCTTGTTCGCCGCCGCTACCGGGCACCGCACCCAGATCACGCCGAGCCCGGAAGCGTCGGCGCGGATTTCGCCCGTCCGCACGTCCTCAGGTGGACATCCACCGGCTCCGGCGACGGCCGCCACAACCTCAGCCGGGGTTGCTGAGTCGTCCAGTCCGTCGACGCGCAGCTCAGCGGTCTTCATCGGCCTGGACAATCGAACGTCTTCCGGGTTGAAGACTACCCTCAGCTTAGCGGCCAGAATGTCTGCCTTCTCGCTACTAGAGGCACCCGACACCTCGAGCAGCCGCGCCCCTGTAATCGCCGGCCGGACGGTGTGCCAAGGTCGCGGAACAGGATTTTGGACTTTGCCTCCGTCTAGACTGCCTGTTAGGAGACGCCCCTTGCGACTGCTCCAGGCTTCAGTGTGATTACCACAGCCGCAGAGCGTGGGGCTCTCGTCCCACCACGACGACAACGTGGAGACACCCTTGGTGGGGTGTTCTAACTTACCATTTTATTCTTTTTTTTGTTCTGGTGTGGAAAATCCTCATGGATGTCCTCCGCCCTGGGGTAGGCGGAGGGGTCTGTCAGACTCTAATTGACTAAAAACCACCCCGGTGTTCCCCTCCCACACTTGCACCGGGGATCATGGGATCTAATGCGACTTCCACGATCCCCGGCTAGTGCCGGCCCGCCTCTGCGGGCCACCTCGAGTCTAGGGGGGGGGGGGGGGGTGAGGTGTTTAAACCCCCCCCGCGATGTCAGAAAGGGGCGCGCGTGGAACACTACGCGCCGCCACCTCGGGTCCAGTGTGATGGGGGGCGGCGGACGTCCCCAAGTCCGCCGTCCCTGGACCCATTTAGGGGGGCCGGAAGAGGGCGTTGTCTGCCCTCTGCCGACGCCCGGTGCGCCTGCTGCGGGCCGGGTGAGCGGAAGAGATCTCCCGCTCCCGTTCCGCAGCCTCCTTCTGCGACACGACTGTTTCGCAGAAGGATACCACCAGGACTCCTCGCTGCCGACCATCGCCTCGAACACGGCTGGCAGCGACAGGTCACTGCCCACTCCTGAGATGAGGGCACGGCGTGGCTCCTCCCAAGCGGTACACTCTGCCAGCATATGCCGCGCTGTGTCCTCCCGACAGTCGACGCAGTGGTGACACCGGGCGTCCGGCTCCCTGTTTATGCGACACAGGTACTTCCCGAAGCAACCATGCCCCGAGAGCACCTGCGTCACCCGAAACGACAGGGAGCCGTGCCTCCTCCCGAGCCAGGGCTCGAGCACTGGCCGGACCGCCTCGATGGTGGCGAAGCCGGCGGTAGGGCCTGAAAGTCTGTCCCGTCATTCCGCCACCAGGGCTGCGCGGAGCTGTGACCGACGCAACTCCGTATGTCGCTGCATCAGTCACTCGCCCCGCGCCTTCGCTTCCTCGCGCCACCGGTACAGCGACGCGAGTACTTTCGCCTCGAGGTCCCAGGGCGGGGATCCGGCCAGTACGCAAGCCGCCTCGAAGGAGATCGTGCGATATCCCCTGATGACTCTGACGGCCATCGCTCTCTGCGGATTTCGCAGCACAGCGATGCTGCCGGCAGATTGGGAAGCAGCGTTGACAACGCCCCAGCCGCGCCCAACAACTTGGGCGCCAGCCGTCGGAAGTGGGGGCCAAAATCCCACCGGCTGTCGAGCACCAATCCTAAGTACTTCATGGTGGACTCGACAGCGATTTGAGCCCCCCCGTTCTAACCTAACCTAACCCAACATTATCCTTCGCTATATAGTCTATTTCTTTGGCACGCTCTGTAGCCTAAACGGCTATATGGATTTTAATATAAGAGGTGTCGTTAGATTCGTTTTCATTGTGGCAGTGACATAGGCTATATAATATGTATATTGCAAATACAAAAAACAGAGGGGTTTTTTTTTTAAATAAATTATAACAATATTGATATCAAATAAAAGCTAGTAATGAGTCAATTCCATATATACATATATTAATAAAACTAAAAAGCTTGAAATAAAACAAATTATTTAAAAAACAAAACCCGACTGCAAAAACACATAACTGAAAAGAGAAAAACAAGCAAATAATCTATAGAATTTTGGTATCGCAGGCAGGGAGAAACCAATAACCTGAAATATGGTGTAACTTTTGTTTGTCCCTGCCAGTTAAATGGTTGTTTTTGGATACGTGAAAAAAGTCATGGCAGTAGTACATATAACGAAATTAAAAGGAAAACTACACACACAGCTAAGTAGGCTTTACATGTTACGAATAATAGTCGACCAACTGACATTTGCAGTTGAAAAACGTGTTTACATCCAATGATATTTAAAACTATAGATACGTTGTCCGCACTCTAAAATGACAACATGAAATGAAGCCAATTGGCCACATCGCGCTTAGTTACGCACCAACCTGTCGCGCGACACTACGTTTGTTTTTAATTTATATTGTGTGTGTAAACCTGTGCAAAACATAAAAAAACATGCCGTCGTGTGTTTTCAGACGATGTACAAATTATACTCCAAAAGTTAAAGACAAAAACGTGTAATTCCCCTTTCTTCACGCGTATAAGTAGCTATGTAGTATTTTCGCCGTTTTTAAGCGCCGCGATGTTGGTTCATGACGTGTCTATATATAATACGTCATTGTTTACATCGATATGTAAACACGTTTTTCAACTACAATGTTAATTTATCCCAATTACGGGACCCTTCATTGTGCGTGGTCCGACACGCACTTGGCCGTCTTATATTTTTATGTTAGCGTGTTTAGATGTCGTTACCCATCACGTTTGCATAATTTCGCTAGTTTAATTTGACCCTGTAGACTCTGAGATTAAATTTTAACTGCATGGTGAGTATAGAGAGCCCATAGGGAGCAGTGGTGGCCCAGTGGTGACGGCCACGACTTACGAGTTGAAGATCGTAGGATCGAACTCATGCAGGCGCGCTATACTTTGTGTAAATTATTTCATCACCAGTGCTCTCAAAACGGTGAAGAAAAGCATCGTGAGGGAACCGGCATGTCCTAGAACCAGAAATTCGAAGACATATGACATCTACCAACCCGCACTGCGCCCGCGTGGTGGATTACGGCCCACTCCCTCTCACAGAGAGGAGGTCTGTGTCCCAACAGTGGGAACATTATAGGATGATTATGTATGTCTCATGCCCGAGGATGTGGGTTTAAAGCCGGGCAAGTCCCAATGTGACATTTTCAATTCACATAATTGTACTTTCTGAGTTTGTCATCACTGATATTGGTGAAGGAAAAACATTTGAAATCGTCAACCCGTCTTGAACAAGGGTGATGATCAATGCTTGTGCCTTCTCTGTATGAGACGTTAAGATACCTTTGCCCAGGCAGCTGGACAATAGGCTGGTATTATTGTATCCCTAGTGAAGTATGACATAAAATAGAGAGTTCAATGTTAGAAAATCATATTATATCAGACAATTTGTTAATAGTACCTGTGGTATTCACCACATTATAGGAAGTATTCGATTAGGTAAATTAAACAACAATTCAATGTATTACAGCAGAGGCCACACGTCCGCATCGTTCGGGCGCCAGCAAGCAAGTGACCACTGCGGGCGCTCGCCACTGCGCCAGTTTATTACGTCGCTACGCTACAGTACCTAATATTTTTAAGGAAAACATTCCCCAAAGTTATTCAGTTGATTCAAGTGTCAACACGAAATCAAACCGTGATTATTCATACAGTAACATTACAAATTACGACACACCTCCTTTCTAGGAAAACGTAAACAGTAACGCGTATTTGATAAAACTACCCACTTCTTATTTAAGCGCCACTTAGTATAATGATGATTTACGTACAATTACTTTAAGGTTCAATTTACACTGTCGCGGAATAAAATTGAAGACTATTCTTGTAACGAAATTGTACAAAGCATAATAAACTTTATATCAATTGTGTAACGTAAAAACTAGATACGACCTGTTAGGGGGAATTACCGAGAATGCGCGAGAATTCTCCGGAAGACACGACCTTTTTTTGTGGCTCGTGTCTAGTTTGTACCTTACACAATTGACGTAAAGTTCATTATGCTTAACACAATTTCGTTACATGAATGCGCTTCCATTCTGGTTCGCGGCAATGTGAAAGCTTCTGCAGGCAGGCACGACGCGACTGTAGTCGATAATTTCCATGAGAACTTCATGGAAATAGTTCTACCAGAATCGCGTCGCACCGTCGCGTCGCGCCTGTTTGCGGGAGCCTTAAATTGAGCCAAATAGATAACGAACAATAATAAACTATAAATTAATGTTAATAACAATTAATATGTAAGGGGCATTACCTTTGAATATTAGTTAACATTTAGGTCACTTAAGAGGTACTTGAACTAGATGCTATGTTTAATATTAGCATCCTTAAAATGTTAATCGATTGCAAGTGCTTATGTCTAGAGTCTAGACATAGAATATTAATATAAAGATAATTCGCTTGTTGTTTAAATTATTTAATTTTAGAGCTGTTTTTAACGTCTTTGTTTATATACGCTTCAACATCGAGGTTGTCTTTCAGGAAATCAGAAAATTATTGCTTTTCTTAAAGATTCTCTTTTTCCTTGTCGCCATTTTATTTTTCCTTAATCTCCTTAACAAAATCAACTAAAAGCTAAAAGTCATTTATTCAAACTAGGCTGAGAATTCTCGAAGTGAAGGGCGGGCGTTTTACTGTCATAAGACAGTCCCCCAAAAACGCCCGCCCTTCACCACTTCCTAGTGATTTAGCTGAGAAGAAGAAGTGGCGCAACAAACTCCCCAGCAGGACACCTGTCTGTTTAGTTATATAGACTTGATTCTATACAAATCGTATGCAAAGTAATTAACATTACGAAACACACATTAAATTAAATTACTTGCCATATGTTAGCTAGCTCACGCCAATATACCAACAAAACAATGAAAACTGTACTCAAACAGATAAAAATTACAACATAAAAACGTAAACAGAACTTAATACCTAAATAAAAGCCTCGAGGCATAAAGGGCGTGTCCGCTTTCAACAATTACTAATAACAATAATAAAACCATGGTCAGCAAGACGACCAGTCACCACAAGCAGCACCCGTTCACCAGAATAACGCAAAGATCAGCCATCACGCCATATTGGAGGCCAATACCAATGATCTTCAGTCCATCAAGAATGTATAACATAACATTACATCACGCCTTAATCACTGAAGGGTTAGGAAACAATATTTACTTATACAGAAACCAAGGCAAACTTAACTTCAGGGAACATGTCCGTAATTTCAGTATTCCTACAAAAACAATGTTGAAACTGAAGATCTCTATCAAAACTAATTTAACGCAAGGAACTTCTGACAGACTATAAGGTGTGCGGATATCCTTACGATGTTTTTTCCTTTTTTTCCTATTTTCACAGGATTCGATAAAATTCATGGGCCTTAAACAATATACCTAGTTTAACCTGTCTCCAAAAAAACAAAGTAATCTTACTTCATAGAAGTTATTATTCGGCCTATTATGGCAGAGGTAAGGGACGAAAAAATATACTGTTATTTTTACAAATTGGTAAAGAACACCGAATAGTAGTTACTGCATCCATTGAGCCCAGAAAAAAAAAATCGTGGGTATAATACTGCCTTGGCTATCTGAAAATTATTTCGTGAGTAGTTATAGCTACGTTCCGCCGCGTATAGGCAAGCATAGTGTGGGACGCCCCCCAGCTAGATGGACCGACGGCCTTAAAAAGGTGGCTGGGACAGACTGGATGCGTAAGGTGGGGGACAGGGTGTTGTAGCGCAGCTTGGGAGAGGCTTATGTACAACGGTGCACTGCGATTTTTTTATTTTTTTTTGAGGTTGGGAAATCATCAAATAACTTCTCCCGCTCTGGGCGGAGCGGGAGGGTGTGTCAGACTCTTACTGAGTAAAACCCACCCGTATTCCTTCCTGTTGCCTGTGTTGCGGGAGCCTCGGTGACACATAAGTACCTTCCCGTTGAGTTCCCGGCTGAGTTGAGTATTAGCTAGTTACGTTAACATTACACATTTTCTTGAAAGCTGAAAGTTTTGGGGCACGTAGTCTAGCCGTTCTCATCATCATCTGCCTAGCCATTTCCCAACTATGTTGGGGTCGGCTTCTAGTATTAACGGATACAGCTGAATACCAGTATTTTACATGGAGCGACTGCCTATCTGATCTCCACAACTGGGTAACACGATACCCCTTGGTAAGACTGGTTGTCAGACTTTCGAGCTTCTGACGACTCGAAACGACTATCTACAAATGACAGCCGGGACCAACGGCTTAACGTGCTTTCCGAGGCACGGAGAGGTCTTGGTATGTAAAGATGGTCACCCATCCACGGACCAACCGCGGCAAGCGTACCTTAACCTGATCGATTGACCCGTGCGGCTGTTATTACTTAGCCACGAGCCCCTCTAGTAGTCCAGCCGTTCTATTCTGTTAAAATCTCACAAGTCATTCCACATATTAACATTCCACCAACGTTAAGGATTGACAGTAACTTCATGGTCACTTCAAATAAGTTTTTACGGTGAGATTTCTACAGAATGGATCAGCAGGTAAAATATGCTCTTTGATCTAAGAACTGAAACTTCTTGCTAGATGCTGTGTTTCCTGTTAGCTATAACTTGAGAGTCTACAAGCCTCAATGGAATTGTGAGATCTTGGTCAACGCAAGCCTATCAAATATCAAAGGTTAAACTCGGTTATACCACCTGCCTCAAACCATCACCCTTTGAATTATTCAAGTAAGTTTTCACGGTGAGATTTTAAACTCAAACTCAAACTCAAACCATTTATTTCAAATAAACCAATTACAGACACTTTTGAATTGTCAAGGGGTCGGTCGGTCAGGCAGAAAGATGAAGCTAGATGCCCATTCCAAAGTGTAGTAGGTGCCTATGGAGAAGAACGGGCAAGAAACTCTGACTCCCTTACCATTCTTATTCCTCTTTAACGTACCTTCCTCAAACCATCACCCTATGAATTATTCAGTCTACAAAAACACCAACCTCATTAACAGAGGAAACGCCGCGACAACAGTTAGTCTCATCTATAAACTCCGTTGTAAAGAGGTGAGTGCATGACTAGCAACTCATAAGCACTCTTATAAAACTTGTTTTAGACACATTAAGATTTGCACGCACTTGTCTAAGCACTACAACTTACGATTAAGCTACTTAGTATTGTGGTTTTTGTGTAACGAGGTTCCTGTTTGTCGTTAATGTTTGTCTTTCGATTCTCTCAGTTCTACGCTAGATGTTTTAAGTAAACTATTTAAATTCAGCAGTATTAAAACGATTGTGAGGCGACTTTTCAATCTTAACTTTAATTTTAGGAATAAAATTGAGGTTTGTCAGATTTTGTACAGAAAATATTCAAGTCAATGAAATTGTGAAATGTTAAATGACGAGTGAAAAATTGGCCCTTAGAATAAGAGGAAATAAAGAACATGATTTATTTTTTCAGCTGAATACCAGTATTTTACATGGAGCGTCTATCTGACCTCCACAAACCATTTACAGGGTAACATGATACTCCTTGGCAAGACTGGTTGTCAGACTTTCGGGCTTCTGACGACCCGTAACAACTGTCAAAGATCTACAAATGACAGCCAGGACCAACGGCTTAACGTGTTTTCCGAGGCACGGAGGGGTCTTGGTATGTAAAGATGGTCACCCATCCACGGACCCGTGCGGCTGTTATTACTTGGCCACAAGCCCCCCCTCTCGGTGTCGTTCTTAAAATCGGAATTTCACCTAGCTGTCATTTAGAAATATGAGTACAATACCTAGGTACGTTATCAATTCCCAAACTATTTTTATCGATCCAGAAATCCTACTTCCTTCCTACTAATATTATAAATGCAAAAGTTTTTAAGGATGGATGGATGGATGGATGGATGGATGGATGGATGGATGGATGGATGGATGGATGGATGGATGGATGGATGGATGGATGTTTGTTACTCTTTCACGCAAAAAGTACTGAACGGATTTAGATGAAATTTGGCACACAGATAGTTTATAACCTGGAATAACACATAGGACTTTTTATCCCGATATACCTACGGGGTCAAAACTTATGCGGGTAAAACCGCGGGGCGCATCTATTGATTAATATATGTGGGTATATAACTGACCTAATTTTGGGCATCCCAAAAATATGTCACTGCCCTTTTTCCTACCAATAATTAAGCAACCCGATCCCAATTAGAGGCGCCAAGGATACTATAACATACAATTTGATACAACTTTCCCCAAATTATTCTTTATTGGTCATCGAGCTTTATGGAGTGACATCGGTTTCGCAGTTACATGGTAAGTGTTCAATGAAAATAATGATGTAATGACGTCAGGAGTTGGCGGTGCTTTCTTTTTAGGGTTCCGTACCCAAGGGGTAAAACTCAGTTGTCAGTGTGATTTTGACAGTTTAGGATAGACTTTATTCTGAAACAGTCTACATAAAAAAGGAGCTGGACAAAGATCGTTAGAAACGAAAGACATAATGACAGATTGCAGAAGGATTGCTACGGTGCGATGTCAAAAATGGGAAATGAAATGTCACTTTGTATAGAAATAGTTATGTCTATTCTTCAAAGAAATAGAAAGCGTCATGCTAAGCCTGGAGGAGTCATCTCAGCTTTGACTACTTTCTTTGCAATGGTGCGCAGACACATTTTTAGGGTTCCGTACCCAAAGGGTAAAACGGGACCCTATTACTAAGACTCCGCTGTCCGTCTGTCTGTCTATCTGTCTGTCACCAGGATGTATCTCATGAACCGTGATAGTTAGACAGTTGAAATTTTCACAGATAATGTATTTATGTTGCCGCTATATAACAACGAATACTAAAAAACAGAATAAAATTAATATTTAAGGGGGTCCCATACAAAAGACATGATTTTTTTGCCGTTTTTATAGATAATGGAACGGAATGGAATGGTTCATGCGCGAGTCCGACTCGCACTTGGCCGGTTTTTAATTATTTCCAGTTGCGTCCGTAACTAAGAATATTTTTAAATTAAGGACCTGCGGGGTAATTGCCTAACACACTAAGTATCAGTAGCAATGGGTTACATTTTGACAGTTCGACATCATTCATTGCTTTATTTAAGTTGTTGAGTAGACAACTTTTTCGAACATATGAAGCAATGGATTAGCGCTATACCTTATACAGGTTGAAATTGAAAACTTGCGACAAACTGAAATGGGACATTGTATACATCATTATTAACAACTTTCACTAAGGGACCAAAGCTGCAATCCCAAAAAAAAAAATCTGCTTTTCCTACATTTTGATGAGGTATTGCGAACATAAATGTAGGGGACAGCAGTTTTTTTTTTGGGATTGTAGCTTTGGTCCCTTAGTAAAAGTTGTTCATAATGATGAGTACAATCTTCCATTTCGATTTGTCGCATGTTTTCAATGTCACCCTGTATATCATTCAGGTTGTGATTGATAGTGGATACTGTGATTGATTAGGGTGCTGCATGTTACCAACTACTGCCTCCTATAGACATTGCAGTTGCATTGCCATCTCAGAAACAACCCTGAAGAACTGTTTTCGGGTATTAAGATTTTTGGGTGCCTATGTAATTAAGATACATACGATATCCTATGTATCTTAATTACATAGGCAACCAAAAATATTTATACCCGAAAACAGTAACGCGGCAGAAATAGATATAGTGGTAGGACTTCTCCGGACAAGGTCCTTCACTAATTTGAATATTGTAGGTATAATCTATTCTAAAAGTATTTAATGAAAATGTAAACAAAACCGGTTCTGGTTAAATTCTTACGCAATCACTTGCTGACGGGAATATGTGTTAAGGGCGCACCGAGGATTTTGCGAAATAATTGCGTTTGTTTGATCCCTTGTAGAGAGCAGTGGTAGCCCAGTGGTAACGGCTGCGACTTACGAGTTGTAGGTCGTAGGCTCGAACCCAGACAGGCGTTTTACTTTGTGTAAATCATTTCATCACAACTGCTCTCAAAACGGTGAAGGAAAACATCGTGAGGAAACCGGCATGTCCTAGAACTAAAAATTCGATGACATGTGACATCTACCAATCCGCACTGGGCCCGCGTGGTGGATTACGGCCCACTCCCTCTCACAGAGAGGAGGCCTGTGTCCCAGCAGTGGTAACATTATAGGCTGATTATGTGATTCCCTGTTGCTTCGTTATAACTTAAACTTCAGTCATGCAATTCAAACGTAAGATATTTAAGGATTCACTCTATAAATCATACACTTTAGAAACACGTTTACTTCTAGTTTCCTCGAAAAAATCCAAAGGAATCTCTAATAAACAAAATAAACCCCTAGAACGGCTTAAATTCTGCACGGAAGTCACCGATTTTTTAATAATAACAAAACTACATGTTTTATAGCAGCCCAGCAATCTAGCAGCCTATTCTAGCCAGAGCAATTCCATCCTAATTAGCGCCAGAAGCCCCAGAAGCTCGGTGCACCCTTAAGAACTTAAGAAGGTTGAAATGTTATATCTTGCCACTTTTTTCAACAATTGTTATTTGAATATCATTATTAAAATGTAATTGAAAAATCGTCGACGAAAATTGAGGTTATAAAAACACTTCACCTTCATTGTCAAATGAAAAACATCTATGGGGATTTAAAATTAGAATTTCGTGTTTAAGTATTCAAATAATTAAATCGAAGCACTGAATTCGCAAGTACCACTATAAATTGGCATTCACGGGTATTTTTTCAAATATTTTTGGAACAGAGTACATCTTCCGTGTGTTCTTACCTTTTTACTAATTGTGTTGCAATCTCGTCAGTCAGAATCATGAACTTTGCAATATATCTTGTAGTAGTTCTAGCTATATTTGCCTGCTAGTAAAAATAATACAAATCATTGTGAAGAGATCTCCTGGCTGACGAGGCCGACTCTGACTACATTATGTCATGTTAAACAGGTTCAAAGTTCCAGCGATGGGCTTGGTTTATAGGGCTGTCAAACATATCGTTTTAGCAGGACAGAGGTTGAGGAGAGGCTAAATTATAGGTACAAGTTTATTCAATTAAAAAGTCTAACTATTAGTGTGTAACATTTATAATCGGTATATCACTTAAATAAAAGCTTATTATAATTGTCCCATTATAACTCCAGAACTGACTCTGAGAGGCTTGTGGCTAAGTAATAACAGCCACACGGGTCGATCGATCAGGTTAAGCTACGCTTGCTGTGGTTGGTCCGTGGATGGGTGGCCATCTTTACATACTAAGACCCCTCCGTGCCTCGGAAAGCACGTTCAGCCATTGGCCCCGACTGTCATTCGTGGATCTTTGACAGTCGTTACGGGTCGTCAGAAGCCCGAAAGTCTGACAACCAGTCTACCCCGTATTACCCAGTAACTGGGTTGTGGAGGTCAGATAGGCAGTCGCTCCATGTAAAATAATGGTATTCAGCTGCATCCGGTTAGACTGGAAGCCGACCCCAACGTAGTTGGGAAAAGGCTAGGCAGATGATGAACTCCAGAACTGACTCTGAAGTCCTGCTTGTCACTGAAGACTTTGGGTGGAAGTTCTCTGTCAATGGTCATCATCGCTTACCAGTGGCAGATCACGTTTGTTTACATTCTTGGCGAGTATTGCAATGAGTTTTCTTCTTAAACTTTCTGTTCATTTTATTTTTAAACTTCTTTTGGTTTTCACGAAGAAAATGTGCTACGAAATCTACAATTTTGTCTGCCCCTTTCGAGTCTACCAACCCTACGTAAGTATTAATATGATGACGATGTACTCGACATACCTTCTGTTGCAAGATAAGGGTTTTCCAGCGAAACAACTTCACTCGACGCCATTTCCGATAACGATTTGTAAGGAAATGTGTTCCTCGCATGCCGCAACCGACGTGGAAGTGAAATGTGCAAACGTACCTATAAAAAGTGAAATTATTTTTATCCTGTGTCTATGGTTGTTCGATATTTAATTTGTAAAAGAATTGAAGCGTTTTGTTTGTGGCTACAACATGTCATATGTTTTTTTTTTGTGTTGGGGTGATAGGCCTTTTTCAGTTTTGTGTTTTCGTCCTGTAACATTACCTACTCAAGTCAGATAATTTTTCCCAGCGTGATGAAGTGTGGTAGGTTATATTAAAGAGGCCGATGCACTGGCCTGTTAAAGACTGTTGACAATAATGATTATTATCATTGTCTAACTGATAATATAAGTTCAGGCTCAATTCTGTCTGCCTGATAGTATCAGTCGGAACATAATAATGACATTAGTCGCTAGACATAATTTCTTTTATTACGTTATCAGGATAAGATAACACTAAAACATACATGATTTAATTCACTGATAAATATTCCTAGAATAACAATGTTTTACATATTGAAAAGTCCGTTCACTCACGCCGCGGTTACCTATGTAACTAAGATTGTACTAAGGAAGTTGACAAGTGTAGATAACATGTTAAGAAACGCAGTATTATTTAATATTTATGCATTTTATCATATGAACAAACATCGATTGACGGTATGTTGCAATTGAGAAGTTTGATATGAAACCAGCACTTCCTTACATATATATTGATGACAAATGAAAAGTAATACACTTGAGAGCAATAAAATTGCACACCCCATGTAATTCGGTTTATAACTGAGATACACAAAATCATAAGGCAATATTAAAGCATACAAGCTTAGCTTTAGACAAAAAATTAAAATCATTGACCTTCACGTAACTTACAAAAACAAACCGTACACCAAAGTCCCCAAATTCACCCGTTTGCGTAGTCACTCCTGGGGTAGGTAGGTAGGTATAAAAAGGTCAGTTTCTTTGAATTTTTAATCCAGATAATAATAATTATCCAGCCTGTCCCACCTTGCTGTCCTCCCTCCAGCGACGCCCTAAGTCGAGATTCGTATTCAACAGGAGGTGCCTTTAGCGTCCAGTCGCTTAGTAACGTAAGAAATTCGCCCCTGGCTGGAGGCTTTGAGTCCGTTTAAGGCAGCTACAGGATAGTCCGATTAAGTAGTCACGACCTCTCAAGGTCAACTACGAGATGCCTTACTTAAAAAAATATATATCAGTTGCATACCGAAGCTCAACGTAATAACATCTCTACTGGAAGCATACGGATTTACTGTAAAAATATGGATATCACGCCCGCAGAAGCCGCTCAAGTTATTGCCTTGCTCGAAGCAGGCCATAATCAAAATGAAGTTGCTCGACAGCTAAATTTGAGCCGCCACTCTGTTCGTCGTGTATACCAGAGGTTCCAAGAGATCGGTGGCCACATTCACGATCTGACCTCCGACCAGGATCTGGCCGGCGACGCAGAACATCAGAGTGTGATGACCGCTTTCTTGTGACAAGCTCTTTGAGAAATCGGCAACTGAACGCGGTTCAACTGGGATAACAGCTTCGAGAAGTTCGCAATGTAATGAATTAATGTGAATAAGTCGGTGGACAGTTACAAGATGACTGGGTGAAGTAGGACTGACTTCACTTCGCCCAGCAAATGGTCCCAAATTGACCACAGCTCACCGACAAGACCGGCTACAATTTGCCAGGGAGCACCTAAATTGAACGTATGACCAATTTTTACGAGTTCTCTGATGAGTGCAGAATGACGATACAAGGTCATGATGGACGCTCAAGGGTGTACAGAAGGTCATCAGAGCGATTTTCACAATGCTGCATAAGCGAACGTGTGGCTTTTGGAGGTGGATCGTGTATGTTTTGGGGTGGCATAATTTTGGACACTAAAACTGACATTGTACCTATTCATCACTGGGGCGAATACCGTCCTAAGATCGAGAGGGTTGACGGCTGCACGATACGTTCAAGAAGTGCTCGAAGAACATGGGCGGGAGAAGAAATGTGGGAAAAGAATGTATGGGAGAAGATTTTGTCTTAATGCCAGACCGCATGTCGCTAGAACAGTTTGCCACTACATGGAAGACGTTGGAATCACCGCGAAGGAGTGGCCAGCTCCAGTCCTGATCTCAATCTGATTGAGCATGTCTGGGATGAGCTAAAAAGAATAGTTCGAGCAAGGAGCCCTGCTCCTACGCGCCTCCAAGAGCTTCAACTTGCCATTGAAGAGGAGTGGAACGCTATAGCACAAGATTTCATGGTAAAATTAATACGGTCCACGAAAAACCGATTAAGAGGCTTTAAGGCTAGGGGAATACACCTTATTAATAAACAATTTGATCAAGAATTTTGAGTTTGATTTTCATTCTTTTTTAAGCGAAATTAGGTGATTTTACCCGCATGGTGGGTTTTGTACCCTAAAACCACATAAGGGTATTTTTTCACACTGTATTTGATATCATGAGAAAGGTAATGAAGTAAACTTTCAATTAGTGTATGTACTTTGTCAATATTTATTCCCATTCATGAAAAAAACTGCCTTAACAAAAAAAAGTCAAGGAGTGTGATTTTTTTATTTTTTATTGATCCTAATGATTAAAACAAAGTTTGACAAGATATCAATCACTGTACTTCCTTTTCGATGTCTGAAACGCTTGTTAAAGAATAACTTCCTTTGCAGAGACTTATCAAACGGAAGTCTTCACTCCAACAAGACTTCGGCAAGCTAGAAGGGCTAAACATTACTCTATTGAAGGAGCGATGTCTAGTCCGGAAGAGTCCTTGAGTTTAGAACGATTACAAATGGTTAGAATATTGGAGTATATACTCCTGGCTTGATGAAACGAGGTTTTTGAAGAAAGCAGGCTGGATGTAGAAGGCAAAGAAGTGGGTCTTCAGGCAGAATTTGGGAGAGTTTATATGTCAAGTTGTGGATTGCAATTAATTTTTGAATTGATTTGTTAAATTTAGTGCTTCCGAAATTAGGAAAGAAAGATACTAATTTGTATCATCGTTGGCGAAATGAAAATACCTTCATGATTGTTGAAGTCACTGATAGTATCGATCCAACAGAGAATATTCTTGATATTTACTGCAAAAATATCGGAAAAATATAATAGAAATATTTTTTTTACGAATTAGAACGAAGTCTCGAGGTTACCATAGATGTGTCTTCGCTGGAACATTGTCGTTACTTTGCTCGCGAACAATACACTACTTTCTTTACATCAACTTATGATTATTCTGTCCCGTCTGTTTCTTTAATCCAAAAGATTATGTCTGGGCTTCGACCTTGGTAGACAGACTTTGTGTACTCAATATTTCACATACAATATTTATATGGTAAGTAAATACTGACACAATGAAAATTTCGCCTTTATTTATTGTTGTCCTTATCAAAATATTGTTCTTAAGTGCCAAGGATACGGTGGCGGGAAAAATATATAAAGATGACAATAAACTTTTGGCGTCACTTAGCTTCATCTTAATAAAACGTGGATTATGAGGGATTTGGGTGAGAAAGATGAACGCTGACAGGATCGGTACGGTTGCCATAAAGACAAGAGGCTTATGTATTCGCTGTGTATGATGGAATTATGGCACGTATTGCGGGTTTTGGAAGGGAATTTACGTATTATATCGGTTTAAATATAGAGAAGCGGTGGCCCAGTGGTAACGGCCATGACTTACGAATTGTAGGTCGTAGGTTCGAACCCAGGCAGGCGCTTTACTTTGTGTAAATTATTTCATCACCACTGCTCTCAAAACGGTGAAGGAAAACATCGTGAGGAAACCGGCATGACCTAGAACCAAAAATTTGAAAACATGTGACATCTACCAACCCGCACTGGGCCCGCGTGGTGGATTACGGCCCACTCCCTCTCACAGAGAGGCTGATTACAATAGGCTAATTACATAATCAGCCTATAATGTTCCCACTGCTGGGACACAGGCCTCCTCTGATTATGATCGGTTTAAATTCCATTAAATTATTTTTAATATTAGACAAACATTTCAACAATCAAAATCAAAATATTTTATTTCACATAAACCTACATGGGCACTTATGAAACGTCAGAAGTAAGGTACAATAGTTTCTTTCTTAGTTTATATATTGTAATTGGTCAGTGTAATAATTATTTTATTGAATTATTAATGAAAATGAGAAAAATTTAAAAGACATGACACCTTAACCTCCATGCTTGGGGGAAATACCTCCAAAGGGTTCAACGAGTTGAGGGTCATAACTCATAAGACGTGGTTTTAGTTGTGTACAAAAATGTCGTATTTATATGTAATTAGTCTGTGCAACTGTTATGTGACTTTGACGAGGCGAATAAACAATCGAATGTCAACACTTGAAGGAGCGATGACTCGCGCGGCGACGCAGGCACACGATGTTTGCGACTGCCTTCGACTCGACAGCCTGGCAAACTATACTCGTAAAACTAAAGGTACGTAGGTATACCCACTTACTTGGTAATATACGTAGACGTATGGTTGGGAGAATACTATTTTTGGAACGTATCTTGCTAATTTTTTGGTTAAGGTAAGTTTCATTATCTGCTAATGAAGTGAATACGTCTTTAAATTTGCTTCCATAGTGGGAGGCAATTCAGAAAACAGATGATAACAAAATCGGGGGATACAGCTTGGTGTTGCAGCAAAAATCCATCATATAAATCTGACGTTTAAACTTGATATCTGAAGGATCAAAAAATCGTTACAAAGAAAATATTACCCGTTATTTACACGACTCCCTCGTTGGTCAAGTGGCCGCAAGCGCTACTGCTGAACATAAAGTCCTGGGTTCGATTCCCAGGTTGGGCAATCTGTTATTGGGTTATTCTATCTGGAACATCTTAGTAGTAGCCCGGAGTCTCCATTAGTGCCCGGTTGATGGCAATAGGCTCGCCCTCTATTAAATGGGACTTAATAACTGGCGAAATGTGGGTGTACTACAGGTACACCGCGTGATGTTATGTTTGTGTGTACACGTATTCACGTAAAATACACGGCCGTGTCTACGAAACAGCCACACCCCAATTTTTTCTTTACAAAATATATCTAGTAATAATAAATTAAATACTATTATGCTAAACAATATTTTCAATTTACGTATGATGAGAGAATAGAATAGAATGAGCTAGGAATAACATGTCTTTTATCAAAATAGACGTGTCCAATCGAATCCTTCTAATTCTTATCGTCACCTTTTCACTCTGATACTGAACAATAAATATTACCCTGAGTATTAAAGATTGTCACTGTAATCAAAAGAATTCCATTTTGGATATTCAAAAAATTTTACGAGCTTAATTTATTAAATTAATTTCTATAGATATGCTTTTGAACGGATAGATGTAAGCCGAGATTATGTTCCGGGACACATCGTATACACACTCGATAAAATATTGAATAAACAAAATGTATGAATAGAATATGTTTCAAGCAAATTACGTATTTATGGAAAAGTTATGTGTGCTTCTTTGGTTGGTCTATGATAATACTGTTGTAATCAGTAGATTAAGGCCGCCCACTTGGCTTCCCATAGAGTTTGACTCTATACACCATAAGAGATACGGAAAAGACGTTAATGTACGAATTTATAGTTTTTGATGTGAACGTTGCACTGGCGTCGGTTCTGTGACTGGAGTCGGTTTAACTGAGTCGATAACACGTAGATTAAGGCGGCTTGATATAGCTAGAGGATTTAAGCTTGCGTCAAAATTATAATCGAATGTTATAAATAATTAGATGCTGAACGTTTTACTTAATTAAAGACATATAATACTCGTTGTTTCGTTATTAAATAATGTACCTACTAAGTAGGTAAAGCAACTAGGAACGACACAGAAAATGAACTTCTTAACAATTTTTTAACGGTTTAGATAATATAATAATTGGATTATATAATTTGGAGTTGGACGTCGGAACCACCGGAGTCACCTACTGGCCAGTTTTATGGAGGAATAAACAATTTTATGGAGGCTTCTTTATGATGAACTCCTTTTTCAGAAAACGTGAGCACCGAAAGTGGACCTGGCAGAGCCCTGATAGTGCAACAAAAAATGAGATAGACCTCATTATGTCGACGAAGATGCAAGTATTCAAAGACGTCTCTGTGATCAACAAAGTAAAAACCGGATGTTCACCACATAGTAAGAGGCACATTGAATTTAAGTATCTAGCTGAAAAGATCTCGACTGATGAAGACTATGCTCCACCCAGCGCCGATTCAAGTCTAAAACCCCGTGAGCTTTCAGTTCGAACCTTAGAATCGTTTCGAGTGCCTAGGAAGCCCTGTGGACGATTATAACGATGGGTTCGTGAAAACTGTCCATACTGTCCGGTCTAAGATCTTTAAGACCGACGGGTCAGAAAGCTTCTTTTTCTATTTGTACGACGCGGCGACGGTACAAATAAAAACAAGAAGCTCTTTGAACCTAAATATCATGGAGAAAAGGCGCGAGATGATCCTGCAGTCTTCAAACAATGCGCTCTATCTCAAGTACAAGCTCAATAGACGGATCTCTAAGTCCTTGAAAAGCGACCTTCGAGGCTTTAATGCAGACCGCATAAGGGACGCGATAGAGTGAAATAAAGACTCCAAGGTCTTTGCAAGAGATCTGTCTGTTGGGCAGAGCTAGCTTAGGAAACTGAAGACCGATGATGGCAGGATCGTATTCGCCAAACCTGAGCTGTTGAGAGACATCAAGAGTTTCTATGGACAGTTATATACGTCAACATGTAACCCCGTTACGAATCTGACAAAAGACCCAAGAGCTAGATTGACCCGAACCAACATCGAAAACATTCCGGATATCAGCTTGTACCAGATTAGGATAACTCTGAAGCAGCTCAAAAATTACAAGGCGCCGGGTGATGACGGAATTACGGCCGAACTCCTAAAGGCCGGAAAAAACATTCTTAAGGCCTCCAGAAGCTATTTGATTCCGTCATACTCGAAAAAGAGGTAAAAGAGGTGAGAAGGGGTCCTTAAGAATTATAGGCCCATCTCACTTCTGGAACATGTCCACAAGCTGTTTTCATGAGTCGTCGCGAACCGCCTCGCGCGTGTTTGACGACTTACAGCCTTCCGAACAAGTCGGATTCCGTAAAGGCTTTAGCACCGTAGACCATATACATACGCTGCGACAAGTTATACAGAAGAACGAAGAGTAAAACCTGCCTCTCTGCTTAGTGTTTGCGGACTACGAGAAAGCTTTCGATTCGATCGAGCCGTGTACCTACTGCATAATTTTTAAATATAACGATTTCTACATTCGAACGATGTTGAAGACTGAACCTGGAAAAACAAATGAATACGGTTTCAAATTGTGTGTGGTAACTTGACTGAGGTACGAAGTCAACTTAACAGAATAACCCTATTATACAGCTGGCAAAACATCGGTATGCCATTATCACTTTTATAATTCCTTATAAATAATGTCCCATTCAACCCAGCATACGTTCATAGCTCTGTGTAGTATTGAATAAATTATTGTCAATAACTTTTTTATATTGTTTTATTGGTATGAAAGCCCGTGAGTTTTAGTTATTACCTCTATATAGTCGCCATGGTCACCTTACGACACACGTTGTTTTATGCCTCACGTAGCTTTACTAAGTGTTGTATCTAATGATAATGGCCCATGCGCATGTCATGCCATCACTAATAATATCATAAATATGGTAGAGATAATATGAAAATTATTTGTTGGATTCTTATAGGGTTTATGGAGAATATTTGAATGGAGGAAAGTGGTTTTTCTTAGCGGGACGCACGCGATCGTCTTTTTTTTCGAACTTGATTTGAACATGTTTTGATATTTTTGTAGCATGTAGCAATGGCGTCATTGATACCTACCAAATAGTTACTCAGCAAAGATAATTGTTACTCAGTAACCTAAGCGTTTGTATGAGTATTGAGCATCCCTGAGCTCAAGAACTGGATTCATCTCATAGTAACGCTTGTTGGGTGTAAAAATATTGTGGAATGGGTCTATATTTCGCTCCCTATTTTTTAGGGTTCCGTAGTAAACACCCTTATAGTTTCGCCATGTCCGTCTGTCTGTCTCCGCTGTAGCTCAAAGACGCTTTGGAGGGACAGGCGTATAAAATAGCCGTGTATCCTTGCGGGTCGAGGACGACAGAAAAATGATTATCTGGAATGCATAATAATTCAATTTGCCTTTTTTTTGAGCAAACTTTCAAAGAGGAATTGGTGACGGTCAGGTGGCGTTTGTAGCCTAACTCCAGCAAATAATGCAAAGCGGTACCTGTGCTTCTCCTGGCGAAAGTCTTGAAGAATCCTTCTGGGCAGGTGGCCACCTTGTTGCCCGTACACTGGTCACTTGAAAGTCTATAATTTGGATTTAATCGGACGCGGGTTATTATTTTTAATTTTGAAAACTTAACACAGTATATCCCCAAGGATTACGGGATAACGTAATAAAGTTTGCGGTTTTGCGGGCGCGATGAACTGAGATTGAAAAAAACTTGGTTTGCGGTGAGACGAAATGCTTCCGTTCGGCGCCGGTGCACTATGACGTCTGACAGTCATCATTAGCTGTCATTAGCCGCAGGATTCTCTAAATCCCGCGACACACAATATCCGCGGCTGCAATATAAGCCTAAGACAGACTACAGACACCTTATAAACCGTCCACAATCAAAAAAATGTAAGGGGCAATAACTTGCCACACCATACTCGCCGCCTTGAAAGGTCCCGATCTTTCAAAGATGATAATCTATACGCTGAAAAGCTGGTGCGGTTGGGAGGATGAGATGATGTTTATATATCTGGCAGTCTGAAAGCATCAAGAGAATCCCAAGCAGCAGTTCAAAACACCATTACTAGGAAACGGCGTCCGAAATTAGTTATCAGATTCCAAAGAATGAAATTGCAGTTTGATTAAATTAAGACAAAGTTGAATTACTAAGCTAAATTATAACTATGTAATGGCGTACCATTGAGAAAATATACTATTGTAAATTATAAACTAAATTAAACTACGAAATAATATAGTTCTATTGGGTTGGCAAAGGATATAACTTGGTGACAGGACGTTTATATGTACCTGACGCGGTTTTTACTGAAGCTACTCGAATTACACCATCCGATCCCGGAAAAACTTCCACTATGATGCCCAATGGCCAAGTCAATGGTGGTACGTTATCTTGACCCAAGAGAACGACAGTACCGATCTCTATAGGGCGATCGGGAGTGCACCATTTCTGGCGAACTTGCAACGTGTGCAAGTACTCAACTCGCCATTTGTTCCAGTAGGATAACACAAGCTGATCCAAAAGCCTTTTGCGGTTTGTTAAATTTATGTTTTCTTCTGTCAATTCAGAAGAAGGCAAATGCTTAAGTGGACTGGACATTAGAAAATGCGCAGGCGTGAGCACGTCCGGATGCGGGTCTGATGAGAGAACACTAAGCGGTCGAGAATTTAAAAGGCACTCGATTTGTACCAGTACGGTAGAGAGTTCCTCGTAAGTGAGAAGCTGCTTTCCTATGACTCTATACAAGTGAGTTTTAACACTCTTAATGTTCGACTCCCAAATACCTCCGAAGTGCGGAGCTCGCGGCGGTATTCTTGTCCACTCAATGCGAGATTTTAGAAGCTCATTTTTAATATCTGTTTGAACAGACGAGTTCAATAAGAAAGAATAAATATCATCAAGTTGCGCCTTAGCGCCAACAAAATTGGTACCATTGTCTGAGTACATGACAGACACTGGACCGCGGCGAGAAATAAATCTTTTAAATGCAGATAAGAAAGCCTCGGATGTGAGGTCCGATACGAGTTCGATATGTATGGCTTTAGTTACCATACATATGAACAAACATATATAAAGTTTTTGCGAACGTTGACCTCTACGGCGAATAGGTGTGTAAGCAAGCGGCCCGGCGAAATCTACTCCAGTGTGCACAAAGGCTTTAGTATCACGGACACGGTATCCAGGAAGTTCAGCCATTTTGGGTGTTAGATGCGTAGGATTTAGACGGAAACAAGTGTTGCATTTTCGACAGCGGGAACGTATGACTGTTCGTCCATCTAATATCCAAAACCGCTGCCTTATAATAGACATCAATAATCCGGGTCCCGTGTGGCAGTACGTATTGTGATAGTGATCAATAATTAGATCAACTACGCGGTCACGTTTAGGTAAAAGCGCGGGATGCTTGGCTTCATATGGTAAGTCAGATTTAGACAATCTGCCCCCAATACGTAAGATTCCGTAGCTATCAATAAAGACAGACAAACAGCGCAACTTCTTAGATGGAAGTTCGCCTGCTTTAATTAAATTTAAATCGTTAGAAAAATGCGTATTTTGAACTATTCGAATAATGAAATTTTCGGCGGTTTGTATATTTTTAACAGAGCTATGACTAAGTAGTCTGTTCGCAAATTTAAGAATGTACATAAATACACGTAACAATTTATTCCATGAACAAACACGGTCAGCTATTGTATCTAAAATACGCGGTTCAGTATTTGATGTTTCTACAAGAAAAACCTTTGATTTAAACTCTGGCAATGTTTCACATTCAGTAGGAGATAATTTTAAAGGCCACTCGCTAATGGGTCGATGGAGCCAAGTAGGACCGTTCCACCATAACGAGTGTTCAATTAAATCAGATGGCAGCATGCCGCGGGAGAGTCAATCGCTAGGATTCTCCTTTCCGGACACGTGATTAAAACTAGCGGCAGGTAGGTTTTCCTGTATTTTAGCAATGCGATTACTGACAAAAATAGACCATCTATGGGGAGATCAGTGGATCCACGAAAGAGCTATGGTGGAGTCCGAGAAAGCGTAGACACCTGCAATAGGTACACGAGCGGAAAGTTTATCTTTGACCACGCGAACAAGCTTAGACAGAAGTAAAGCGGCGACAAGTTCTAATCGAGCTAGCGTTGTTATTTTAGCGGGGGAAACTTTGGACTTTGCACATAAAAGCCGAACGCTGATATTGCCTTTAGAGTCAGTTATGTGTAAATAAATACAACAACCATAACCACTAAAGCTGGCGTCGCAAAAGGCTACGATATTCACTACAGCTTCTCTAAAGACGCCAATGTGGCGAGGAACCTTTAGAGAAGAGAGTGAGGGGAAATCGCGCAAAAAAACGGAAAACCGATTGGTGATGGAGTCCGGAGGAACCTCATCCCAACCTATTTTAGCTAACCAAAGTTCCTTAATTAGGATTTTCGCGTACAACACGACGGGTGCTACGAGGCCAAGTACGTCGAACAAGCGGGCAACTAGCGATAGAATCGCACGCTTAGTGCATTTATCATCTACAGCGACTGTTGTCAAAGAAAAATAATCATCAGCGGGTTCCCAGGTTAATCCAAGGATTTTGAAATTATGTTTATCATTATCCATGCCAGAAAAATTAACTGGTAAGCGGTGAGACTCTGGGAGAATCTCCAACAAAGCGGGTGAGTTAGTAGCCCATTTGACCAGGTCAAAGGATCCTAACTTAAATAACTCAATTAAATCGCGGGATAATTGTATAGCAATCTGTTCATCAGGAACAGAATAGACATAATCGTCCATAAAAAACTGAGTTTCTACTAAATTAGAAGCCTCAGGATAGCGGTCGCCATGCTCACACGCTAAATTGCGTATTGTACGCATCGCTAAATAAGGACTAGGCTTTAATCCAAAGGGAAAGCGGTTAAAGTGAAAAGTACGTATAGGTTCATTTTTGTTGAATCGATATAAAATTCGTAAATATTTGCGGTGGTGCTCATTTACACCGATCCGTAGGAACATTTGTTTTATATCCGCTGTCATTGCGACAGGGAGGGTATGAAAATCGAGTAATAATAAAAACAAGTCGGCCTGTAAATTAGGTCCGACATGCAGAATGTCATTGAGTGACAACCCCGAGTGTGTTTTGGCACTAGCGTCCAAAACCACTCGAATGCTGTCTTTGTCCGGTCTAATAACGGCGTGATGCGGTATGTAGTAACCCTCTTCTGTTAATTCAGAGTCGGGTACCTCCGATAAATACCCCTGAGTTATATAATCGGTGATAGTTTTATTGTAATCCTCGCGTAGGGTTGGCACGCACGTGAATTTACGCTCGAGCGCAAGTAGCCGCCGATGAGCGACACCGCGTGAATTGCCTAATTCGGAGGGATTGCGCGCGAAAGGTAAATCGACAAAATATCTACCGTCTTTAAATAAAACTGAAGAATTAAAATTATTTTCACACTCTAATTCGTCCGGACTAATAAAACGCTTTTTTTTTTTTTTTTTAGGGTGGGAAATCATCAAATAACTTCTCCCGCTCTGGGCGGAGCGGGAGGGTGTGTCAGACTCTTACTGACTAAAACCCACCCGTATTCCTTCTTGTTGCCTGTGTTGCGGGGGCCTCGGTGACCCATAAGTACCTTCCCGCGACCCCGGCAGGCATCGGCCCTAGTGGACCCCTACTATGTGCTGACGACATCTCTTTGAGGCGCGCGTGGAATACAACGCGCCGTCGACCCGGGCCTGGTCCTTACCGGACGGTGAGCTACCCATTGCTCACCGTCCGCAAGCCCGCGCCTACGGTGGCCGGAAATCCGACCGGGATTCCCGACGCCCTGGGCGTCTCCTGCGGCGGCTAGGGGCGAGAGGGCGCGAAACTTGCCTTTCCCTCAACCGTCCCGCCTCCTCCTTCGCGAGCATTACTGCTTCGCAGAAGGAGGTGACGGCTGCCCATGCCCTCTCGCTCCGTACCATGGCCTGAACCAGGGCTGGACGCGAGAGGTCTCTGCCGCCGATCGCCTCCACGAGGACACGGCGGTGCTCTGCCCAAGCCGGGCAGACCTCCACCGTATGCTCCACCGTGTCCTCCGGGCGATCCACACAGTGGTGACACCCGGACGTTTCCTCCCGCCTTATCCGACACAGGAACCTCCCGAAGCTGCCATGTCCGGTGAGGACCTGCGTCACGCGGAAGGTGAGGACGCCGTGGCGCCTCTCCAGCCACTCCTCAAAGAGGGGACTTATCGCCGCAATGGTGGCGTGCCCAGCACTGGGTTGCGACAACCGTACTTTCCATGACGCCATGAGATCCCGCCGGAGCTCCGTCCGCTGTGCCGCGATTTCTCGACTAATAAAACGCTGAGATGGAATTTCCTCTAGCTCAAAAAACTTCTGCAAACTTGACTCGACGTCAATGCTAGCAAGCGCGGTAAACGAAGATGTCATGTGTGTTACGTCACTACTATGACAATCAATATCACCCGTACATATCCGAAACTAGTCAGTATAGCTGGGGGTGCGCGGGTGCCTTTTTTTTTTTTTTTTTTTGTTGCCGGGTTGGAAAATCCTCATGGATGTCCTCCGCCCTGGGGTAGGCGGAGGGGTCTGTCAGACTCTTACTGACTAAAAACCACCCCGGTGTTCCCGTCCCACACTTGCACCGGGGATCATGGGATCTAATGCGACTTCCACGATCCCCAGCTAGTGCCGGCCCGCCTCTGCGGGCCACCTCAAGTCTGGGGGGGGTGAGGTGTTTAAACCCCCCCCCGCGACGTCTGAAAGGGGCGCGCGTGGAACACTACGCGCCGCCACCTCGGGTCCAGTGTTATGGGGGGCGGCGGACGTCCCCAAGTCCGCCGTCCCTGGACCCATTTAGGGGGGCCGGAAGAGGGCGTTGTCTGCCCTCTGCCGACGCCCGGTGCGCCTGCTGCGGGCCGGGTGAGCGGAAGAGATCTCCCGCTCCCGTTCCGCAGCCTCGACCACGGCCGGCAGCGACAGGTCACTGCCCACTCCTGAGATAAGGGCTCGGCGTGGCTCCTCCCAAGCGGCACACTCTGCCAGCGTATGCCGCGCCGTGTCCTCCCGACAGTCGATGCAGTGGTGACACCGGGCGTCCGGCTCCCTGTTTATGCGACACAGGTACTTCCCGAAGCAACCATGCCCCGAGAGCACCTGCGTCACCCGAAACGACAGGGAGCCGTGCCTCCTCACGAGCCAGGGCTCGAGCACTGGCCGGACCGCCTCGATGGTGGCGAGGCCGGCGGTAGGGCGTGAAAGCCTGTCCCGCCATTCCGCCACCAGGGCTGCGCGGAGCTGTGACCGACGAAGCTCCATATGTCGCTGCATAAGCCACTCGCCCCGCGCCCTCGCTTCCTCGCGCCACTGGTACAGCGACGCGAGTACTTTCGCCTCGAGGTCCCAGGGCGGGGATCCGGCCAGTACGCAAGCCGCCTCGAAGGAGATCGTGCGATATCCCCTGATGACTCTGACGGCCATCGCTCTCTGCGGCTTTCGCAAGACAGCGATGCTGCCGGCCGTCAGGTCAGCCGCCCAGATCGGGGCCCCATACAGGGCCATCGATCGCACGATCCCCACGTAGAGCCGCCTACAGGCGGCGCTCGGGCCCCCCAGATTGGGAAGCAGCGTTGACAACGCCCCAGCCGCGCCCAACAACTTGGGCGCCAGTCGCCGGAAGTGGGGGCCAAAATCCCACCGGCTGTCGAGCACCAATCCTAGGTACTTCATGGTGGACTCGACAGCGATTCGAGCCCCCCCGACCACGATGTGTGATCCCGGCGGCGGCGCCCGCCGGGGGCCATGAAAGATCATGGCCTCCGACTTGTTGAGGGCAACCTCCAGGCCCAGGCGCCGTATGCGGCTCACCACCTGTGAGACCGCAGCCGTCGCCAGCAACGCTGCCTCCCTGTACGAGCTCCCCCGGTCCGTGACCAGTGTGTCGTCTGCATAACACGTCAGGTCCACGCCCGGCTGGAGCTCGCCGCGCAGCACCCAGTCGTACCCGATGTTCCACAGGAGCGGGCCCACGACCGAGCCCTGTGGAACACCGCACGACATGCGGCGCTGGCTTCCGCCATCACGTCCCGTGTAGGTGACACACCTCTCTGCTAAATAAGCCCCAACTATGCGGCGGAGGTAGGAAGGCACCCGATGATAACGCAGTGCCTCCCTAATACAGCTCCAGGGCAGGGTGTTGAAGGCGTTGGAGATGTCCAAGGACACCGCCAACATCACCCCGCCCCGGGACACCGCTTCCTCCGCCAGGACTCTCACCCGTGATATAGCGTGGATGGTGGAGCGCCCGTGCCGAAAGCCGAACTGGCTCTCGGCCAGGTCAGGCCCCTCTCCGCACAAGTGGCTGACGAGGCGGGCAGCGATTATACGCTCAAACATCTTACCCACCTCGTCTAGCAGCACTATGGGCCTGTACGCGGACGGTGAGTCCACAGGGCGCCCCGCCTTCCTGAGCAGGACCAGACGACCAGATTTCCACAAAGTGGGAAACTGGCCCTGCTCAAGGCACGCTGTGTAGAGTCCTGTCAAGTGGGGCTCTAGCTCCTTCAGAGCGAGGGCTAACGCTTGGCCGTGGATCCCGTTGGGCCCCGGAGCCACGTTCTTGGCCCGGAGCCGCGTCACGGCTGCCCCCATCTCTGTTTGTGTCACCTCTGGGACGCTGATGGCGTTCTCTTCTTCTGCAGACTCTGCGGCTGTGGGCAAAGCCATCGGCGGCGGAGTATGCTCCGCTCTTGCCGGGAAGAGGGCTGCGACGACCTCCTCCAGCAGCTCAGGTTGGAGACTCTCCGTGAGTGCAGGCGCCGCGGCTCCAAGTTTCCCTCGAACCACACGATAAGGGCGCCCCCACGGATCTCCGTCTAGAGTCTCCAACATCTCCTCCCTGGCTCGCGTCCTCGCTTTGCCGATGGCCAGCCACAAGGCCTGCTTCGCCGCGCGGTACACCTCATACAGCGCGGCTTCTTCGTCAGGGACCCGACGACGTCTCCTCCGGTATCGGGTGTACCGGCGTCTAACTGCTACGCACTCGACACGTAATTGTGCGATCTCGGTAGACCACCAGTACACCTGGCGCTTTGCTGGATGTGAGTGGACGCGGGGCATGGACGCGTCGCAGATTTGTGTCATCGCCCCGCGGAACCACAGCGCCTCCTCTTCGACGTCGATGGGTCCGTTTGTTGCCGACTCCCGGATCCAGGCCTGAACAATAGCGGCCTCCTCGAGAACCTCCCTGTCGATGCGCTTACGCGTCCAGCGCGGACCGTCCCTTCGCGGGGCCGATGGACTACGGCCGCCGGTGGTCTGGGTGGAGACGTCGAATCGGATGTATCGGTGATCCGCCAACGTCTCCACCTCCACGGCGACACGCCAGTCACGGACACGGCTCGCGACAGCAGGGCTAGCGAACGAGACGTCCACTACAGATCCGCCCCGCTGTCGCACGCACGTGTGGACCGAGCCCCGATTCAGGACGACCAGGCCAGTCGTGACCGCCCACTCCTCTAGCGCCTCACCCCTAGCATCGGTCACCGGAGATCCCCACGCCGCAGACTTGGCGTTGAGATCCCCGAGCAACAGCACCGGGTGAGGGTGGAGTCGGCCCACGACGGCACCCAACTCGACAAGGAAGTTCTCGAAGTCGGCGAGACTCTTGTTGGGCGAGAAATACGCCCCAACCGTGCCAATGCCGTCCGCGAGGGCGGCCACCCAGCCGTGTCCTCGGGACGGGTTGACGAGAGCCCCGCCAATGATGGCCACCAAACCGTCCAGGTCTCCCACCCAGTTATCCCTGGGGGGGACAAAGTACGGCTCGGCCACCACAGCCACGTCGATCGACCACTCTGCCATGCTCTGGAGCAAGAGATCCTGAGCTCTGGCAGCGTGGTTGATATTGCTCTGGAGGAAATGGTACAGCGCCATTAGACGCAGGCCATCCCCTCCGCACCATTCACAGGCCGGGAGTCGGCCGTAGGGCAGCCAGGCTGAGGGGGGGGTAAAGAGCCCCCGGCAGCCATGGCTCCCCTCTTCTTTTTTTGTGCTGGCGCACGACAGGCCTTGCCGCCAGCCCTGTGCCCCGCGGGCCTCCCTGCAGCTGTACAGAGGCTGCAGTTTGGTGCCGCGGAGCATTGGGCCGCCTTGTGGCCGGGCTGACCGCAGCGATAGCACTGCTCGCTGCGGTCTATTTCAGCGGTGCACCGTGCCCGGACATGCCCCATGTCCAGGCACCGGTAACACCGCAATGCCCTGGGTTGCAGCAGCTTGACTCTTGCTGCAACCCATCCCACCAACAGACGCCCACCGTTGGCGACCTTGTTTGCCGCCGCCACCGGGCACCGCACCCAAATCGTGCCAGGCCCGGAGGCGTCGGCGCGGATCTCACCCGTCCGCACGTCTTCCGGTGGACATCCACCGGCCTTGGCAACGGCCGCCACGACGTCAGCTGGGGTCGCCGAGTCATCCAGTCCGTCGACGCGCAGCTCAGCAGTCTTCATAGGCCTGGACACCCGGACGTCCTCCGGGTTGAGGACCCCTCTCAGTTTGGCGGCCAATGTGTCCGCCTTCTCAGCGCTGGAGGCACCCGACACCTCGAACAGCCGCGCTCCCGTAATGGCTTGCTTATAAATAAAGCCAGCTGGTGTGCCAAGGTCGGGGAACGCGATCTTGCTCCTCACATCAACCATTACCGCCTGATAGGAGAGGCCCCTCGCGATGGCTGCGGGCTGCAGTGTTACCACCACAGCCGCGGAGCGTGGGGCTCTCGTCCTAGGCGGCTTTTGGGTCCTCCTCGGTGCTGGTGCCGGTGCTTTAGCGGGTGCTGGCGGCGGCGCCGTCTTCTTCTTTTTTTTCGTCTTCTTGACGACCGTCGTCCAGGCCTCTGTGGTGGTTCCGGGCGCGGTTGCCGGGGGAGCAGCCATTCGGGAAGTGGGCACGGACTTTGCCTCCGTGGGCTTCTGGGTCCCCTTCGCGGGCTTTTTGGCCCCCTTCCCGGGCTGGTTCGGCTCAGCCACCGCCGCCGCTCTCGCCTCCGCCTCCTTCCTCCGCTTATCTGCCGCAAGCGGCGGTCGGATGATTTCAGCCGGGGGGAGTCGCGACTCTATGGCCTCCAAGCGGGCATCCAGTCGCGCATCCACCATGCCCCCACACTGCACCATGCAAATTCTGGCCACCCTCTCCATGTCGTGGTCCGACCAGGCAGGTGGTGGAACAGGTGCAGGGGCCGACGAAGGCGCGGCAGGAGTGGGGCCGGTGGCTGCGGGAGGTGCTTGCCGCTGCCAGTCTTTCCTCTGAGCAGCAAACTCCCGTTTGAGGTCCTCCAGCTCGGACCGGAGACGGCTATTCTCCTCCCACAACTTTGCCGTCTCCTCCGTGCTCGTGCGACTGAGGAGGACCTCAACTGCCTCCCTGATGTCATCAGCCGCCTCCTTCAGAGCACGGGTGAATGTGCCCTTCAGGTTGCCCGATTTGGTGGCAACCTTCAGGATGACATCCACGCCGTCCAGAGCTTGGCGACTGAGAGCCACCGCCGATGGGCTCTCCCCAGCAGTCATCCGGGCTGAGCGCCGCTCTCGCGCCTGACGGGCCAACTCGCTGATTTCATCAGCCGCCACCGCCTTGCGCTGCGCCCGCTTAGCGGCATTCGCCTCCGCCTTGTTAGACCCCAGCAAGATGCCCTCGCTAGGGTCCACGGTCGTGGGCCCGGGGTCACTCCCCACGCCCTCGGCCTCCACCGGGGCCGGCGTATCGGGTCGGGAAACCGACCTGAACCGACCCCGCACGCCGCGCTCCGGTAAGCGAGCGGGGGCTCCACTCGCCACTGCACGACCTCGCCCACTAGTGAGTGTTGGGACTTTAGCAACCGGCAGGCTCTCCTCACTAGAAGAGCCTGACCCCGCGCGCTTCTTCTTTCGCGTGGTTTTTTGCCAAAATCGGCCACCCACCTCTTCTTTAGTTTGCGAGCGCTTTGAGCTCACGCTCGCCACGCTCACCAAACTCATCTCGGATGCGGTGTCAGAATCTGACACCAACAGTCGGTCCTTTTCAGGACATGAGCCTCCTCGGCTGTTGTTGCCATCAACGACGGCAAGCGGCTTTGTTGCGTCGCACAGTCGCTCCAGGCTAACCCGGAGCTCCTTTTCTTGCGACGCAAGAGGTTGTTGACGAAGACCGGTGGTCTGCCGGCCTACGAGGCTATGGGTGCCCCCCCTAGATACGGTGGGGCTGCCTTCCGTGGAAGGGCGGGATTGTGCCTCCTTATGGAGGTTGCCCGCCTGGGGAATATTTCCATTAGCCTGCATTTTTTCATTGTTTTCCTTTTAAGGGTGAGGTCCCTGTTCGCGCTAGCGACCGGATAACCCTCCGGCCATTCATCCCCTCGGCACGCTAGACCTTGGGATTGGGACTCCCCAGTGTACGCCAACTCAATTCCCCTCTGTAAGCAGAGGGGGAGTAGGCGTACGACCAACTCTAGCCCGGTTCCCTTCACCGACCATCGTGGATGATCGGTGATTGGAACCGTGACCCTTCCCCGTTTGTTGAGAATTCGCCGCCAGCACCAAGTGTCCACCAAAACCTGGTGGGCAGTTGGAGCCGACGTTGCCCAGGGTGCGCCACGAGGAGGCTTCTCAACATGCACCCCTGCGCGGGGGCCTGAGTCAACCCTATCACCTAAATAAATAAAAGGGAACAGCTGTGCTCCAAGCACAACATCGATTCCACCAGGTACATTCCAGGTTGAGTCAGCAAGCGGTAAATTATTTAAATATGACATATCGTCATTTAATCTGATAAAACTAGCGGGAAGTCTATCTGTAATGCAATCAACAACTAATGCGTGTATATAATACTTATTGTGAGGATTAATCCGAGATTCTATATTGAGATAAATAAAGCCGTGTACAGGTCGTGAGGTCATACCAACACCTTGTAAAGACGAATTGCGTAATTTAATTATGGGTAAGTTCAAACGTTTACAACAGTCCACAGTAATTAAATTATTTTGCGATCCATTGTCTATTAAACACCTGACAACAAGCTTATCTCGGCCGCTGCTATCATATACGTATAACTGCGCGGTAGCTAACAAAATAGTTGTCTCTGTCGGTAAACATATTTTAGCGGCGGCACTAAGCGAGACAGACGTAGCGGCAGGCTCGCTCGGCGTTGAATCACTTTTTACTTCGGAGAAATGTAACAATGAATGATGTGTTTTCTTACAAGTTTTACAAACACTCCGTGATTTACATTTAACCAAAGAGTGGGATAGACTTAAGCAATTTACACAGCCATGTTTCCTTTTAATAAATTCGAAACGAGCTTGCGGAGAATTCATATTTTTAAATTGTGTACAATCAAACAGTCGATGATCGACGTTATCGCCGTCACACAGCGGGCAGCGGTTATTCGAAGCTGGTTCGCTACAAGATACAAACGCTTTAGCGGTACTTTGAGTATTACTTCGATTGTTAGCTAAACTAGACTTAGCACGCGATTCCGTCTGTGAATTATTAACGTGTGAGCGCTGGAGTACCTTAACATAGTCTTGCATAAATATTATAAACTCCGTATAGGAAGGCAAATCCTTGCCACTCACACGGCTTTCAAATTGCTGAACAGTTTGTGAGTCAACCTTTCTTAAACCACAGTGTAATATCACAAAATCTAATAAGTCTGAAATGTCTAACTGCTTCAATGCAGCGACAGACGCTGAATATCGTTCTACAAATGCATTCAGACTAGCAGCATTGCCGGCGCATCCTTTAATGTCCAGTATATTATTGAGATAATGAATACCTAAACTACGTTTATCTTGATACCTTTTGACAAGACTGTTCCACATAACACTGTATGTATCTCCTGTGGGAACAATGCCTGCAGTTAGTTTTAAGGCATCATGAGTTAATTTACTTATTAAATACTACACACGCTGCGAATCCGTCAGATCAGTATTTAAATGAACATTAGTACGGAACATTTCATAAAACATGGGCCAATTTTCAGTTCTACCGTCGAACGATGGTAACTCGATTGGTGGTAACTTTATGCTTCTACCTCCCTTCTGATCTGATGTTAATGTTTTGCCACTTGAAAGAGGAATTGGTGACGGTCAGGTGGCGTTTGTAGCCTAACTCCAGCAAATAATGCAAAGCGGTACCTGTGCTTCTCCTGGCGAAAGTCTTGAAGAATCCTTCTGGGCAGGTGGCCACCTTGCTTGCCCGTACACTGGTCACTTGAAAGTCTATAATTTGGATTTAATCGGACGCGGGTTATTATTTTTAATTTTGAAAACTTAACACAGTATATCCCCAAGGATTACGGGATAACGTAATAAAGTTTGCGGTTTTGCGGGCGCGATGAACTGAGATTGAAAAAACTTGGTTTGCGGTGAGACGAAATGCTTCCGTTCGGCGCCGGTGCACTATGACGTCTGACAGCCATCATTAGCTGTCACTAGCCGCAGGATTCTCTAAATCCCGCGACACACAATATCCGCGGCTGCAATATAAGCCTAAGACAGACTACAGACACCTTATAAACCGTCCACAATCAAAAAAATGTAAGGGGCAATAACTTGCCACACCACGCTTAGTACTAGAAAGCTGTTTATCGCATAGGTGTACATATTAATCACGCCGACAAAGTGCTAAAATATCTGGGACGATCTGTGACCACTACTTTCCGATTCAGGGATCAGCTTGCGTAATATTAAGCATTAAAGTGCAAATTTTTGTTAGAGTCAAGTGTCCCCCCCCTCCTGCCAACTAAATGATTGTTTATGGAGAAGTAAAAAAATCATGGCAGTAGTACATATGAAATTAAAAGGAGAACTATCACAGCTAAGTAGGCTTTACAAGTTAACGAGTAATAGTCGACCAACTTAAATTTGCAGTTGGAGACTTGATTGTGGCATAATTATATCGATGTATGGGAGAACATTTTTTCAACTACAATGTTGAGTTTGTTTTTGGGATAAATTCATACTAACTTCCCAACATCGGAACCTTTCATTGTGCGTAGTCCGACACGCACTTGGTCGGTTATCATTCTTTGCTTCAGTTAGTTCTAGAGTTCGCTGAAAATATTTGGAATGTGTATTAGTATTAAAAAAAACGGACTTCAAGAACTTTTACAAGACTCTTTAGTTTCTAAGATGATACAATGTAAACTATTCAAATATCCTGCGTTGGTTTACCTGCCCTAATTCTTCCATACGACACTACTCTTTTCATAGCAACGGATCTTACAACAAAATACAGAAGCAATGCTGTCACTGCAAAGATATTTTCATTACACCTTAAAGTTCCATTACAACTGCTAATGTGAGCAGCGACTTGTAAATTACATACCTTATGACGCCGGGAACATTCTTTCTTACTTTGTAAAGGTAATGAAGATGAGAGATGAATACCTACGACTCTTTACGAATGCCTTGATAGTGACCTATAAAAGAAACGGAAATTAATCGACTGTGTTATAGATACAATGATGTTTTCATGAAACCGACAAATGACGTTGAAACTTCCGAAAAGTTGTTTAAAATTTTCATCTATGAAATATTCTGGCTAGCTTTCGGGCTCGCCATAGATTTGATTTACTAGCTTGGTGTATGTAAAGTCGGGGCAATTAATTGTTAATCAAATTGTCTACCAACTTAAATTGTCCGTATATTCAAGTCATAACTGAGGGCTTGTGGCTAAGTAATAACAGCCGCACGGGTCGATCGATCAGGTTAAGCTACGCTTGCCGCGGTTGGTCCGTGGATAAGTGACCATCTTTACATACCAAGACCGTGCCCCGGAAAGCACGTTAATTCGTTGGTCTCGGGTGTCATTTGTAGATCTTTGACAGTCGTTACGGGTCGTCAGAAGCTCGAAAGTCTGACACTCAGTCTTACCAAAGGGTACCGTGTTACCCAGTAACTGGGTTGTGGAGGTCAGATAGGCAGTCGCTCCATGTAAAATACTGGTATTCAGCTGCATCCGGTAAGACTGGAAGCCGACCCCAACAAAGTTAGGAAAAGGCTAGGCAGATGATGATGATATTCAAGTCATAACTGTCATATTTTGACTGTTGTATGAAATGGCTATAGCATGATAATCAGCCTATAATATTCCCACTGCTGGGACACAGGCCTCCTCTCTTCGAGAGGGAGTGGGCTGTAATCTACCAGGCGGGCCCAGTGCGGGTTGAAAGATATCACATGTCTTCGAATTTTTGGTTTGCTCACGATGTTTTCCTTCACCGTTTTGAGAGCAGTGGTGATTAAATTATTTACACAAAGTAAAGCGCCTGTCTGGGTTCGACCAAACGACCTATAACACGTTAGTCGGGGCCGTTACCATTGGGTCACCACTGCACTGATGAAATGGCTGGAATTTGACGTTGGGTGCCCGTTTGCTTAGTAAATTATCATATACGAGTATTATCCAAGAATATCATAATTAGAGATCGGATATTCGGATGCATATTTACCTAAAGTGAATTTATAGCTATGAAAGTATGGAAGCGGAATCTTAAAATATTTTTCCTGTAAAAAAAAGTCTCCGGATGCCAGGAATACCGGGAATGCATAATTAGTCGGATGTATAGTATGGAAGCGACTTCTAAAAAAATATTTATTAAAATAACCCGGGGTTTTTTTGTGTTGTTGTTCCACGATCCACGAGGATTGCATAACTATTTAGATATAATTACTCTAAATGTATGTGGTCCGTTATCTGATCTTGACGTTGTTTGCTATTGCAGTTTAGTATCTACCTACCTCCTTTACAATATTAGGTAGGTAGATATGCATCCGATTCTATAGTCAGAAAAAACACAAAATTCCGGAATCGCGGGATTTTTACGATCGATACAAAAGTGCATTCCATATAAGCCAACATTTAAAAGTAAGTAAATATACATCCGATTCTATAATCAGAAACCTAAATCAATCCCGGAACTGCGGGATTTTGTCGATACAAAAGCGCATTCCATATTAGCCAACATCTCAACTTTAGGTGAATATGCATCCGAATATCCGATCTTTAATCATAATCCACCACCTGCACTTTCATATTCTTGAGAAAATCTGACGTTTGCTTTTGTCTTAAACTGGTATTGTACTTATGCAACACCGGTACTTATTGGTAATATTATAAAAATATGTTCTACGAGTAACCGAACCTTTGTATGGCATTCATTACATTAACTTACAGACTATAAAAGCACAGTAGTTCCCCCAAATAATATATTTACGACCAGACAACGTTTGTCGTTTAGTTAAGAATCGTTTCAGATTATACCGAAATGGTTACGTAAGTGGAGTCTCTATTGTAATCATATGACGTTTCACAATACGCTTCCAGTGTAACAGCTCATCCGTTTATTGAGATTTTACTGATGTTTAATATGCTATAAATATTTATTTATTGCCATGCCACTAATACGCTATATCATTCATTTTATTGCGTTGCGTTTAAAATTTATATCCCACGATACTTCGTTTTACTAATTTAATTTTGTTGAATATGAAATTAAAGACTGATTAGATAGGTTTTTATTGTATTTTGCATAATTAATCAGTATCAGTGAAAACACAAAAAAACTTTTTGTTTATATAACTTAACACATTATGCTACTGTCGGTAAGGGAATTAGAAACACATAATATTAAGGAAATCACAGCTCCGTTAGATATAAAAATGCACTTAAACAAAAGTAGGGCAAATATATGCGGATTAATACTGTCCAAAAGAGTCAAAATATGTATTTTCTTAATCTGATCCGATTAAGTATGGAGGTCATCTATCAGATTTCCACCCACCTGGTTACATCATAAAAGTTATTCTGATGGTATGTCATCTTGATTAAATAATCCCGTCCCTAAATAATAATACAACGAAATTAGGTATTTCTAAAGAAAATGTGCATTTTCAACCAACATAATTAGCCTGTTCCCACTGCACTGCTGGGACACAGGCCTCCACTCTGTGAGAGGGAGTGGGCCGTAATCCACTACGCGGGCCCAGTGCGGGTTGGTAGACGTCACGCGAGGAGGCGAAACGCCGGGGCGTAAGTCCGCTGCTGCGAGAAATCGCGGCACAGCGGACGGAGTTCCGGCGGGATCTCATGGCGTCATGGAAAGTACGGTTGTCGCAACCCAGTGCTGGGCACGCCACGATTGCGGCGATAAGTCCCCTCTTTGAGGAGTGGCTGGAGAGGCGCCACGGCGTCCTCACCTTCCGCCTGACGCAGGTCCTCACCGGACACGGCAGCTTCGGGAGGTTCCTGTGTCGGATAAGGCGGGAGGAAACGTCCGGGTGTCACCACTGTGTGGATCGCCCGGAGGACACGGTGGAGCATACGGTGGAGGTCTGCCCGGCTTGGGCAGAGCACCGCCGTGTCCTCTTGGAGGCGATCGGTGGCAGAGACCTCTCGCGTCCGGCCCTGGCTCAGGCCATGGTACGGAGCGAGAGGGCATGGGCAGCCGTCACCTCCTTCTGCGAAGCAGTAATGCTCGCGAAGGAGGAGGCGGGACGGTTGAGGGAAAGGCAAGTTTCGCGCCCTCTCGCCCCTAGCCGCCGCAGGAGACGCCCAGGGCGTCGGGAATCCCGGGTGGATTTCCGGCCACCGTAGGCGCGGGCTTGCGGACGGTGAGCAATGGGTAGCTCACCGTCCGGTAAGGACCAGGCCCGGGTCGACGGCGCGTTGTATTCCACGCGCGCCTCAAAGAGATGTCGTCAGCACATAGTAGGGGTCCACTAGGGCCGATGCCTGCCGGGGTCGCGGGAAGGTACTTATGGGTCACCGAGGCCCCCGCAACACAGGCAACAAGAAGGAATACGGGTGGGTTTTAGTCAGTAAGAGTCTGACACACCCTCCCGCTCCGCCCAGAGCGGGAGAAGTTATTTGATGATTTCCCACCCAAAAAAAAAAAAAAAAGACGTCACATATCTTCGAATTTTTGGTTCTAGGACACGCCGGTTTCCTCACGATGTTTTTCTTCACCGTTTGGAGAGAAGTGGTGATGAAATAATTTACACAAAGTAAAGCTCATACCCGGACAGGCGTCCGGGTGTGTTCAACCAAATGTAGTCAAAATAAAGAAAATAAATAAAGAAAGACAATAATACTGCTTAATAAGCTCAATGTCTATGGTATCAGAGGAAACATCCTCAACCTCACAAAATCGTACCTTAGCGACCGGAAACAATATACGGAAATAACAAAAATTTGCGTCAAGACTAAACGTGAAAATAAATATTTATCTGAATATAGAGTTATCAGACATGGTGTACCACAGGGTAGTGTACTAGGCCCATCACTATTCTTACTCTATATCATTTGACTTGCCACGTTACATTTAGCATCCAATGGTCTTATTTGCTGATGATAGCACCGCATTAATAAAATGCACTGACGCAAAAAAATATGAATATTCAATTTAAGTCAAAAAGTGAGTACAACCACGACATTGGTAGCTTACCATGCATTGGTAGCATCAATTCTGCGATTTGGCATTGTATTCTGGGGTAATTGTAGTATGAGAGAACAAGTATTTAAGGCCCAAAAACGATGTATAAGAGCAATGTGTGGTCTGAAAATAACAGACAGTTGTGTACCTGTGTTAAAGTCCCTAAAAGTGTTAACATTTCCGGCATTGTATATTTTGGAAATGGCCATTTTTGTAAGAAAAAATAAGAGTTACTTTCTAACAGTGTCAGGGATACAGCTACATACAATACAGCTTTACTTAGGAAAAGTGTTTTCGGCATGGGTCTCATCATATTTAACAAAATACCAGACATCATAAAAAATGTCCCAATCCTAATGTTTAAAAAGAAACTGACAGCCTTATTACTTTTTTTTTATTTTTTTTTGAGGGTGGGAAATCATCAAATAACTTCTCCCGTTCTGCGCGGAGCGGGAGGGTGTGTCAGACTCTTACTGACTAAAACCCACCCGTATTCCTTCCTGTTGCCTGTGTTGCGGGGGCCTCGGTGACCCATAAGTACCTTCCCGCGACCCCGACAGGCATCGGCCCTAGTGGACCCCTACCTATGTGCTGACGACATCTCTTTGAGGCGCGCGTGGAATACAACGCGCCGTCGACCCGGGCCTGGTCCTTACCGGACGGTGAGCTACCCATTGCTCACCGTCCGCAAGCCCGCGCCTACGGTCGCCGGAAATCCGCCCGGAATTCCCGACGCCCTGGCCGTCTCCTGCGGCGGCTAGGGGCAAGAGGGCGCGAAACTTGCCTTTCCCTCAACCGTCCCGCCTCCTCCTTCGCGAGCATTACTGCTTCGCAGAAGGAGGTGACGTCTGCCCATGCCCTCTCGCTCCGTACCATGGCCTGAACCAGGGCCGGACGCGAGAGGTCTCTGCCGCCGATCGCCTCCACGAGGACACGGCGGTGCTCTGCCCAAGCCGGGCAGACCTCCACCGTATGCTCCACCGTGTCCTCTGGGCGATCCACACAGTGGTGACACCCGGACGTTTCCTCCCGCCTTATCCGACACAGGAACCTCCCGAAACTGCCGTGTCCGGTGAGGACCTGCGTAAGGCGGAAGGCGATGACGCCGTGGCACCTCTCTAGCCACTCCTCAAAGAGGGGACTTATCGCCGCAATTGTGGCGTGCCCAGCACTGGAGCCTTATTACTTGATAAGTGTTATTACTCAATTAACGATTTTTTAAATGACACTACACTTTAGATTTATTATTTGGCATTGTGTATTTCCTTATTATTATTATGGTCGCTTTAAATTTATTCTATCTTTTATCATTTTTAATTTATTATTTTTGCCAATTTTAATTTGATTGACGAGTTTTGTTTAATTTGATTGAGTGTTTTTAATAAAAAAATATTTTCAATGTTTGCATGCCTAATTTAGTGTAGATTGTACAGGAATAACAAATTTTGTAAACACCTTTAGTTTACGTACCTACATTCTAAGCGATTATTATTATTATTAATAATAAGTAAAAAAAAATAAAGCTTTACATGATCTAGCTGATAAGGACAAATTAATTTATTCATAGCACTTGTAAGCCCTTGTAGACACTTTTGTTGGTTTTAGACTCATAACGAGCCAATCTCATTATAACTGAGAACTCCTGAAAGAAACAGGAAAATTTTAAAACATTTTCAGAACATTTCGTTCATTGTGTTAATCGGCAGTACCGCCCAGATGTAGACAGACTGCTTCCATCGCCTACAAACATCAATAAACGACCCATTATCCCTTTCACTCCTACATCTTGCGAGGGCAGATAAGCCACTGGATACTAATACAATCCCAATTTCTAATCATCAAAATTGAGTATCAGTAACAGCTTTACATATTCATAGTCTATAATCATTTATTTCAACATTCACTCCGCTTGTTTCCGTTTACGATCGCCAATAGAGCTATTTAATACAGGGAGCTCTGGATATAGGAATTAGAATAACTGTGACCCTCACCCTTATGTTAATTCAGTGATAGTAATGCCAATTAAAATGTTAACAATAGCACCGTTGTAAAAGCTACAGCTTTATTGAAAATAGACCGGTTTGGCACACGACACCCATCCGCTCACATCTTCATTCTTACTATAAGCTAGGGAAGTTACATAATAATGTTTCCTAATTAAAATTTCGCTTTTAAAATAACAATACCATGTTTGCGATTGTTCTCTATTGTAACTTGCGGTAAAAACGATTTTATCTCACCTACATGCAGATTATTTGAGCATGTCTGCTTTTGAATACATAGTAGATAATTTTGAAGCAATCTACTCTTTTATTATTCAAATGTGTTTAGATGGTCTTTTGTAATGTAATGTGCAAATAAAGCAAGGTTGGACCCGTATAATGCTTCAAATGATGAGAGATATGATGCCGAATAACATCTTCATCTAATGATGAATATGTTATTCGGCATCATATCTTGAATGTGTGTCAAACTACTCTAATAAGAAGTTTGACATGCATTCAAGATTGCAATGTTGTAGAAATAAAGACTTGACGTGATTAATAAATCCATAAAACTTATTTAATCCGTGCATATAATATTTAAAATACAAGTTTAAAATAAATATGTTTTTGGGGTGGGGTTTGGGATCTACCTCCTAGTGGTCCACCCCGGGCAACGGCACCACAGGCTTGCCTGTGGTACGGCTGAATGATCCCACTTAGCGGTGGTAGGCTCCGCAAGGAGCCGCCTGGCTCGCTACCACCCTCCCACCGGAGTCCGGCGCCAAGCAGCTTGCTGTGTTCCGTCGGTGTGTGGGAGTGCCAGTGCCTTTGGGGGAGTAGGAGATTTGTCAGTTGCGCTGTCCAGAACCGGTCTTGGTCTCTGGGCTTAGCTTGCCGGGTAACTCATTGTGGAGGGTAGCGGGATCCGAAGCACGGTGCCAGCCGTTGGCCGACCGCAGTCAGTAGGGGGCCCAAGTAGCACGCCAGCCACGTGCCAAAGGCTGCCCCGCCAACTCGCGAAAAATCCCGGTATGCTCCACCGTGCCAGCTGGCGACTGGACGGGAGGACCCGGTGGCCATATCCGGGGGGGTTCGGGCGTCCCCGCAGTCTCCAAATGAGTTCCCCATAGGTTTAGTTGATTCTAGTGTTCCACATGGATCTCTGAGCAGCGCCTCGACAAGTCGACTTCTCTCCCCAACAACTCCACTCAAAATGTCTAAAGCAAAAAAGAAAGATAAGGTTAAACAACGGCTGCACTTCCTCCCACTAAAAGTGCACCTCACTAACATCAGGGGGTTGCACTCCAATCTCGATCCGGTCCATCACCACCTTGAGACCGAGAAGCCGCACCTGTTTTTCCTAACGGAGACGAAGATAACAACCCCGTCGGACGTGGCGTACCTCAACTACCCGGGTTACTCTCTTGAACACAAGTTCAAGAAGCAAGCTGGGGTCTGTGTGTACGTCCACGATGACATTTGTTGTCGTCGTCTCCGTTGCTTTGAGCACTCGGGTTTTTCTGCCATATGGCTACTTGTGGACTCTGGCGTGGAGAAATTTCTCTACATCGGCGTTTACCGATCGCACAGCGGTGACGAGGAGACAACAGCGCTCTTTAATTTCCTCGTGGAGACGACTGACGTCGCCCAGCAACGGTACCCAACAGCGAAGCTCGTTTTTCTGGGGGACTTCAATGCCCATCATAAAGAATGGTTGTTCCCGTACCAGAAAACTGACCATGCTGGGTTAGAGGCGCGCAAGTTTGCTATTACGTTAGATCTAACCCAGATGGTGAATGTGGCAACGCGGGTACCGGATGTTGACGGCCATACACCCAATTGTTTGGACCTTCTGCTGGCATCTGATCCGGACAATAATTCAGTGTCGGTCTCAGCCCCGCTGGGAACGTCCGACCACTGTCTGGTGAAAACCGTATCGACCTGCTCTCCACCAGATGAGAGTCCTAGAGGCACGAGACGAGTGTGGCGATACGAGTCAGCGGACTGGGATGAGATGCGGCACTTTTTTGCGTCTTATCCATGGCGGTATGTGTGCTTCTCTTCGGGTGACCCCTCGTGCTGTGCAGACGAGGTTGCGGACGTTATTCGGCAGGGAATGGAGTATTTTATTCCATTCTCCGACATCCCACTCGGCCATAAATCCCGGCCTTGGTATAATGCAGAGTGCGCCCACGCTGAGGCCCGAAAAGAGTCTGCCTACCAAGCCTGGGTCAAGGCCCGCGACCGTAAAGTTGGAGCTCGTAGGGTTCGCGCGAAGAAGAGAGCCTTTAACACTGCCGCTAAGTCCTGCAAGCGGGTTTTACGTGAGGCACGTTTTGGCCATGTCAGACGTATTGGGGCCAAGCTGGCATCGCACCCTCCGGGTAGTAAACAGTTTTGGTCCCTGTCTAAGGCGGCCGAAGCGAATTTCTGTCGTCCCACTTTACCTCCAATGCTGAAACCTGATGGGTCGCTGGCCCACTCCGCAAGAGAGAAAGCAAATTTATTTGCATCTCTCTTTGCAAGCAATTCACGTCTGCACGCTGGCTCCAAGCAACCACCTACAGTACCTCATTGTGACTCCACGATGCCGGAGATCGCAGTTCACATTAGAGAGGTCCGAAGAGTATTGTGCAGTCTAGACGTGAATAAGGCCAGCGGGCCTGACGGCATTCCGGCGAGAGTGTTGAGGCAGTGTGCGCCTGAACTGTCTCCTGTGTTGACACGTTTGTTCCGCCTCTCTCTTAAAAAAGGCACGGTACCAAAATCCTGGAAGCTTGCTAATGTACAACCAGTGCCCAAAAAGGGCGACCGTGCTGACCCTGCCCATTACCGTCCGATCGCCATTACCTCCATTCTATGCAAAGTTATGGAAAGGGTACTGAACAGTAAGTTGCTGACCTACCTCGAAGACAATGACCTCCTCAGTGACCGTCAATATGGCTTTCGCCGGGGACGGTCAACTGGTGATCTTGTTGTGTATGTCACGCACCGCTGGGGCGAAGCCATCGAGAAACATGGCGAAGCACTTGCTGTATCGCTTGATATCTCGAAGGCTTTCGACAGGGTCTGGCACGCTGGTCTGCTCAGCAAGCTTCCTGCTTATGGCATCCCAGCTGATTTTTGTAGCTGGATATCAGACTTCCTTAGTGAACGGTCGATCAGAGTAGTCGTTGACGGCTGCTCCTCTGACCTTATGGCTATTGATGCCGGAGTTCCTCAGGGGTCTGTTCTCTCTGCAACTCTTTTCCTGCTGCACATCAATGACCTACTACAGACTGGTATTGTTGGGTACGCGGACGACAGTACTGTTTCAGAGAGATACTTGTCCAGCGCAAAAACCAACGGGGCCGCAGTTCGTTCCTTGAGAGAGGCCTTGGTAGAGCGGACAGAGTTGACGTTAAGCCTTGTCTCCCAGTGGGGTGATGATAATCTGGTCACTTTTAACGCCACCAAAACACAAGCGTGTCTTTTTACCGCAAAAAGGAGTCGTTTCGACCTGACTCCTACTTTTCGGGGTACATCGGTTCCTGTAACTGATCGGCTCGAGCTCCTAGGCATGGAGTTGACATCTAACCTCAACTTCGGCGCCACCATCGAGTACAAAGCCCAGACTGCGGCCAAGAAACTGGGCATCCTAAATAAGGTGAAGCGATACTTTACGCCTGGACAGCTTTTGACCCTTTATAAAGCGCAGGTCCGATCCTGCATGGAGTATTGTAGCCACCTTTGGGATGGCTCGGCTAAATACCAACTTGCCGCGCTTGACTCGGTGGAACGCAGAGCTAAGAGGCTCATTGGCGACGTAAATCTGGTGGATGCCAAGCTTCACAGTTTGGCCCATCGTCGCAAGGTTGCCTGCTTGTCGGTCTTCTATAGATTGTACTTCGGAGAGTGTGCTCAGGAACTCCACGACCTCATTCCACCGGCCCCCTTCTATTATCGGTCATCTAGGCGCACTTCAGGTTACCATCCCTTCCTGGTGGCTATCCCACCAACTCGCACTAAGCGTTTCCAAACTTCTTTTATAATGCGCACAGCAAAGGAATGGAACTCTCTGCCTGCGTCTGTGTTTCCGAACGCATATAACCCTAATCTCTTCAAAGTGAGAGTGAACAGGCTTCTTCTGGGTAAGCTCGCTCCATCGTCGACTTTGTTTCTGTCGCCTCTGGCATAGACTAAAGTCAAGAGCAAACCCATCACAAATAAAAAAAAAAAAAAAATGTCACCAAATGTTACCAAAAATAGTAAACTCACACACGGTATTTAATCAAAACACATACTCGTATGTTATAAATTGATACATTTTTGACTAAGATATGCCATTATCACGACACACCTGCAAAAGATCATAACAATCATTTGTTAAGCCGCAACAGATTAAAAAACGTATTAGAATAAACCCAAAAATAAATAATAAAACATCTACAACGCAAATTATTTGTTTGTCAGATTCGAATCAATATTCTTTTGATTCGCACGTTAACAATACAGACTGTAACATCAATCAAAATGATTTCAAAAGTAACACCCCGTTGCGGTGACAGCGGGGAATCGATACATAGTGTGGGGACGGAAATAAAAACCGGTATCACTTCCTACTTCACCCTTCGGCTTCCGAACCACAACCACGGTTTTTTTTGTTCGCAATCTATTTGTGCCATTGCTTTCCTTCAGATAATATAATTTATCAAGGGCCTTTAGGAACAAAAAAACACAAAAATTAAAAGCGCAACTCCCCTCATTAACACGACAAGGCTTGAATCGTAAAACCGATACTTCTTGGTACCGAACGTTCCCACTTTCCCTAATTTGCACGTGTGTATGAATCTCCATTACATTCAGTATTAAATCTAATAGTGTCAAATAGAAACATTTAGTAGGTAAGTATGAACAAGGTGAAAAGGAAGACTGCAATAAATTAGTATTAAGATAATAATAATCGCTGTTAAATCTCCGAGCTTCTGGTACCGGTTCCAAAGATATCCGCACATGAAACAACATTATCTTTCTTTAATTATGATCTATGGTTATTGTGCAATATTTAACATTCCACAGTTTCAAACAGGTAGTTTGTTAAGCTCCTCTGTTTAAGATGTTGTACACCCAGCTGATATTAAATTTAACTGATCGCTATCTGCAATTAATTAACAACAGTGATAATATCTAGCAGAAATAATTACGTGGTTGCTAGTACTTACACTACAAAAAGTGTAATAAAACAAGCTCTCGATATAAAACGTATGATACGTCAACAACTTTTATTTGCAATAAAATATTCCAATAAAAAGGATATTGGTTTAACTACGGTAGTTAATTTTGACGGTTTTGAGGAATATCTTAGATGGAAATCAGGAACAGTAGCGTCTGTTACTAAAGTGACAGAACAAATTGCCGATAATGAAATAACAAATCACGCGTGCTTAGAAATCGATTTGCTTCGCATCGCGCGTGATGGATGGGCAGGCGCACGCGGCGACGCGCATCGACCCCTTTCATTCATCACCACCGAGGGATTTAGGGCGTGAAGGGTAAATGAATAAATTAATATGAGGCCTTAGAATTTGTAGTTTAGGCCGCAGCTGTTGCCGTGTTTGAATTTGTAATGCGATTTCACTATCAACAATTATGAATTCGCTTTGCGATTAGTCTACAAAGATCAAACATTCGGTAACAACAGTAAACGTTACCGCTATATAAATAAAACTGAAATCAATTTTGGCGTAATGAACGACTGAGTACAGGTTGTAAATAATAAAAGGAACGATGCTCTTATCAGAGATCTGGTAGTTTAAATGGTTGTCGTAGCAAGGGTATCGGATTTCTGTTTATTGCTGCAGACGGTAGCTCTGCAGAAGCTGCCTCTACGAGTGAGTTGTCTGCGAGATCAAGATAGATGAACGATAACGAATAATTTCCAAATCAAGTTTGTCATTAACTGGTACCTGACTTGCAACTTCGATCATATTAACTAATGTTGAAGGTGTATTTAATAACAGATGCTGGTTTGATACGTCAACAGTGTACACAGTTGCGTTAATGTCTGTACTTCATTCATTTGTTTTAAAGGTTTTTTTCGTAATCAGAGGATTTCTATAAATTTCAGATACTTCACGAGAAATGTTACTTTTAATGTTCGGTTTAAATATTACATTCGAGACGATTCCACAGTTGAGCATACTCAGTAAAGGGATCGGAGCATAAACCAATAAATTAAGGAACATGCGTTAAGTAGTTACTCATACTCAATTCTTGTGATGATTTCTTAGTAGGCTATCAATTGAGGCGAACATTTTAAACCTATTTGTTGAGGGCCTATTGATATCAGTCAAAGGGCGTCACTCTCGAGAGAAAGTTTAATGAATGACACTGTAGTCACGCGTTTTCGTTGCATTCAAATATTCATGTCAGTCGAGCGACGCTTCTGGGCTATATAAACAAGTCGTCTTAGAAACTTTTTAATGTAAAATAATTGAATATAGGTACGTGTAAAACATGCATTACCAAGGATTAAAACAGCATTCCGAGTATAACAGTAAAATTTTCAGTACCCCGGTTGCGTCAAGAACATTTTAATAGAGAGTGGACAGGTGTCGTTAAAGGTTTTCATAATATTCCTTAAGAAATAACAGAACATGTAATGCCTCCAACGGCCCTTTGTCTAGAAGCTGATGAATTTGAAATTTTGCGTGGAGGACACAATTGTGCGTGAGGACATACTTTCATGCACATTCTTGAAATTATTGAACACAATACCTTCATAATAATATAATTATTGGAATACGTGGTGTCAACAATGACCTTTTACAATTTCTGTGATGTTTATTTCCTTGACTTATGAGCGCAAACAAAGACGCGTAAAATTATAAAATTTTATTGAATTACCATCATGGACCATCGTCTCAGACAGCTATTGTCACTTTAGTTCCGTAAGTAATAGAAGCCTTTGAGTGAGTTGCGGAAGATCGTCATTTTTCGGGACCGTCTCCATAGATCCAATCGAGAAACTTGTTAATCCCTATAGCCACTTCTGTTCTGGTATCATATTGTTCAATTGATCGTTCTTTCTCGAATAGATGTAATATGAATAGATGGTCTACTCTCTTTCAGAAGCTAGCCTAAAACGAGACCAAAATGATCAGGTCCAAGCATATTGGCATCTTTGTGTTCAAGCATATTGACAACTACCATTCAACCCTAGCCAGCATCGTGATCATGAAGTTCCATCTCAAGATCGCTCTTTGTAACGGTCTACGGGAAATGCGAAGTCGACAGGTTAGTATGATTATGTACAACATTATACGGCCTATAGTGTCCATAATGACATTGAAATCATAATATTCACATGAATAGAGTCCAGGGGGTCACTAATGCAGCATATTTCTTCATCTTCATGACGTCTTTCGGTCTCAGGAAAGCGGATCTTAAGAAAAAGACGCCTTATTATACACACGTTTTATAGACCACCGTTAAATTAATTCTTAATTAATTTCCTTCGAAAGAAAATTAGACTTTCAAATCACTTCCACGCTGTAGTGCTACCAGCAGATTTTTATCAATGTTTAAAACAGTATATGTAGTTGCATTCTCTTCTGGAATGATCTGATGTGAATGATAGAAGATGAAGAAACTTTTGACGAATTTTTGGCCAAATACTATAATAGTATGTCCCGATTTTTTCAGGCGTCTTACGGTGTTGGATTGGCAGCAATTACAGACATGAGGTGGAAAACGTCGATCCAGAAGTGGCTTGCGAGTTGCAATTGGACCTAGCTGTTTGACGATGATGGATGACATTTTATTCGGGCACAGGATGAAGTAAATATAAGAATTTTCAGTATTTTTTTGTAGTAGAAAAATAAATCAAATGTTTTTTAAACGGGCTTTACAGATAGTAGAAGCCATAATCTTTTTAAAGCCCGTTGTTTATTTATCCAATACAAATAAAACACCTTACGCAATACAATAAATGCCCTGAATAGAGAAATCATGGTACCAGGCTATCATAAATAGCGCGGCGAACTATGCAACTGTTGTAAACTCCGCGGCTCCGTCGCAGTTCGACTCGCAGTCGGAATATCCTGCTCCTGTCACTTCCTGCGGTCCCAGCAATCCTTGTTCTAACTTTGCATTGTCCACAAACTGGGTTACTGGTGACATAATAGTAGATAACGTCTTTATTACTAGACAGTTTGTGTGTTGTATTGCTATTTTTCCTTAAAAAAATGGATTTACATGAGAATAGTTTTTTCTTTTATAAAAGTTCAGCACTTTGTGGTCAGGGTCGTCTTGAGGGTTGAAAAGGTCGTGAAGATAAAATCGTCTATGCGTTAGTTCCAGACAATATTATCTTAATTTCCATTAATTAAAAGTCTGTTTTCTTTCCAAGCACTTAAACTTTTACGCTCTAAGATTCAAAGATAACATTTTAAGATTATTCCTGCAAATATATACTTAACCGCAGCTTAGGTTACGAGATGCTTATATAAATAAATACTGATCTCTTGCTTTATTTTAAACTTGCCCCACCATATAAGTCGACTCAGTTTTGCGGTTTTTCTATTCGTCATTCAGTAGTTATTATTAAAATGGCCTTTAATTGTTTTTCTCGCTACCCGGTAATTTGATGTTGTTTCTAAAGAATTATTTTCGTCGTAAAATAACTGACCTAGTTTCAACTAAATTATGCTTAGACATTAGCAAAATGAATAACGTGGCCGTATTTCTGAGTTCGGAAGTGATGAATTGACTTTTTATGGACTAATCGATATCATAATATTTTTTACAAATATATTGAACGCATCAATTTCTTGCAATGACACCGCACTTCCGATTGAATAATTGGAATGTAAAATAAATGAATAAAACATGGCGTAGCAACAAAAGAATGCATACTTGCAATAGTTTCGCTGCCAAGAATATTCATTCATAAATGGGCTCTACCGCTCAACCCTTACGTGCTCAAAGTGTTTAAGTTTTTTTCTTCTAATAGAATTTTTAACTTTTTTCTGTTTATTATGGTTGTTATTAAAGGATCTAACGTGAATGCATATCCCAAGAAAAAAATTTAGTCATGGCGTTAAATATAGTGAATTAACAGAGTTCCTGGATGCGTCACCGGTTGCCAGAGCTGTAGGGCGACCGGTCGGGGCGAAAGTCGGCTCCGGCCACACAGTTGGATCGGCGCGGTACCACACCACAGTCTCATCTAAGCCACAGCTATGCGAGCATCTTCCCCATCATAGCCGAAAATTCCACATTCCCGGAGACAAGCGCGGCGACGCGACGCGAAAGTTGAAATTCGAATTCGCGATATATTTAACGAAAATTCCGAACTATATTTTTTATTCTGTACTTGAAAAATTTGGAGCAGTTGGCGGCAAACGGTAAAGTTGTGTGTTGGTGTCCTTAACAGTGTTTAATAACTTTCAGAGCTTTTTAAGATTTTCTTTTAATTTATTTGTGTGCTGTACCGTGTGCCGAAACATTCGTATGGTGTGAAGTGATTTTTATTTTGTGCACTGTTTGATTTGGATTTTTTTGTTCCGGAGTTTTTGGTTGGTTATTATTTATTTTTAATTTTATTTTTTATAACTTTATGCATACTTTGATTAGTTATTAAGTGCTTGATTTTATTACTGTAGTTATACATAATTATTTGTTTGCGGAAACTATGAGAACCTGCGTAGGTCGGCAGTTATTGGGCCGTTAAGTGGAATGTGCGTTCATATTAGTTTATGATTATGATAAACGCATTATTATCGAAGATAGATGACCGACGCGTCTTTTTAACTTGTCAAGTTATTGCTTTGGGAATGGATTTTATCTTTCGTAATTGGATAGGAAAACTTTATTAAAAAGTATGAAAATGTTTTTTTCGTTCTGTTAAATACTTATTTAGCAATTTTTTTTTAATTATTAAAAAAAATATGAGGTGATTATTTATCAAGTTTTTCCTGCTGATTAGGTGTTTGAGGAAAAAACTTATTATACAATCTATTTAACGTGTCAACGAAGCCTTCACATTAACAGTTATAAACCACTTAGAAAGATGTTGAAGCCGATCAGCCGCACGCGCCAATGATTAATTTCTTACAGTACAAATGAATTATATCGGAAATATTTCTAATCTTTTTCTTAATCGTTCTTTTATCTTGGAGATCTTTAAAAACTCGCTGTGACCGGACCGGATTAAGCGATGGTAGTATCAAAAGTTATTAAATATTTTTTTATGAAGGATCCATAAGTTATACTGGCAAGTATACGCGGCTACATATCAAGTCGTAGCTGATCTCGCATTGTATAGCATTTCGCTACAATTAGAGGTCAGCTTATACTGGGAATGTATAGCTTGATGTGTAGCCGTGTGTGTACTTATAATTGGGGATGTAAAATACCCCTATTGTAATATTGCAGGCAGTTTGTAAAGACGTATCACGGGGTTATTAGTTGCTATGAAAAGTTTGTAGCGTTTTCAATGAAACGGCTTAGGTAATTTACTTACAGCTTTTTTTTTGGAAAATTGTGAGGTTAAACGTTAATCTATAGTAAATGTAGCGTTGGGCCTACAGGGCCTTACTCAGTTATCATACCACATTTACGTAACATTTATGTACCGTATATCTATGTACCGTACATTTATGTACCGTACATTTATGTACCGTACATTTATGTACCGTGCATTTATGTACTGTACATTTATGTACCATTGACTCGAAAAAAGAAGCAGTAAATGTTAAATTAGTTAGCGGGTTATGAATTAATCGGTTTTATCTTGAAATATCGTTTTCTATTTCACGATTTTTTCCCGAGTGTACTCGTACTAAGTTTCTACTTTATTTGGATGAGATGTTACACCAACTAAACGGGTTGGTAATTTGGTAATATGATTTGGAACCTAATAAGGGATATGAAGAAGGGTATGCCAGTTTGTTAGAGCTACGTTTGAGAGAGCTTCTACCGTACCTAGATGAAGATGCAAATAGAAAGGTTTTTTTTTTCTGTAACTTAGTCGTGCGCAGTTGTCATGCAATGAATAAATAAATAAATGTTGGGTTTTAATTGACTTCTTGTCGACTTCGGTGTTATATCTAAATATTAAACATGGCCAAACCGTTTGCTAAGTCTGGTGATTATGGAAATTCCGTGCTACCGTTCATAACAGCGTCGGGATATCTGTTGGAACCCTAGGACTGACCAAGCATCTCGTCATCGACCGACTTATGTCCAGCAATAGACGTTTTTGGGCTGACATGGTGATGATTATAACTATGCAGCCATTCCCTGCAGCATTGCCATAATAATATGATGACTTCCATGTTATGATAATCTCTGCCTTTTCGAACTTACAACAATAGTGGGTTTTTGTAAATTGCCAGATTGACTTATGTGATGACGCGCGAGTTATCGGAAAATTGAAAAACTTTACACAACACGCTTAGCGTGGAATACGTTTTTCATAACGAAACGTTTTATAGATTGGCCTTTTTATTAATAGCGATATTTAAGATGAAAACAATTTCACCTCAAAATCTACAAAACCGAATGTTCAAAAAAAAAAAAAATAATTTCATAAAACGAAAATAAAAGACCGTCTAGACCGATTCAGGTTAATTTTCTTTTTTGCCCGAATGTTTGTGACAGAAATATAGAATTCTATGAAACATATTAACTTACATATTAACTTAGACGTTAGTCTGAAATTACTGGCTTATAAAATTGTTATAGTTTTCGAACTACTGGAAATGAGGATAATAGTAAACTTTGCAACTTCTGGCCTTGTATAGTTTTAAATTTATTTTATTAATACTTAGTGAAATTTCTTAGTAAACTGTTCGCTAAAAACCTAATTGCGAAATTGTTTTAAGAAAACCTTCGTTTTTTTTCTGAAAATAATGTGAGAAATATTTTTTTTTTCGCAACGGTACGAGTGTCTGTTTAAGTGCCCAGTCGGTATCGGGTCTGCATATTCAAGATGCATTTATGATGTCTAACACATTTTACAAAATTCGTCACTCTTGATGATTCTTAAAAGACTTTTATTTAATAATAAATAGAGAATATAATCAAATGAATCTAATTTCGATTTGATTTAAATTTCATATCCACTTTTATAATTATTGGCGTTAAAATACTGATATTCACAACAGTAATCACAATCATGCAGATTTCTCAAATCCGAGTTTGTCAATTAAGTATTCTGTTACGTAAACAAGCCATCTTCAAAGGTAACGTAATATCGTCAACTTTTACCTACATACGTGCCAAACGCGGATACAATTCAATTTAGGTAATTAGTACTTTCACGCTAATTGCAACTTTGCTCAACCCTTTAGGAATTATATTCCTTCCAAGGTATTACGTAGGTATTAAGCTGGCGCCACACTGCACTGGTTTTTTACGAACGAATCTTCGATGAAACAAAAACGACGCGCTCAATCGAGTCGAGTTAATAATCGGAAAAACTCAGCAAGTCTGCAATCGCATTAACACAGACTGTAACAAAAATAATCGAGCAAACAATATTTTAACGAGTAATCGATTACAATCTTGTATCTCTAATCAAGCGCAAATAGAATGGTTCAAAGCTTCAACATAAAACTGAAACTGGAATGTTCTAAACACGTTACTAAAATATAGTGAACCAACCAGCGCCAACCGACGATAATCGACTAAACGACAAGTACATTCGTTTCAGTAATTAAAATCGACTCGAAACTTATCATGGGTAGTGAAATAACCATTGGGACAGCTGTTAACGTATCTGATATTAATATGATAATATGTCCGTAACATGAGGTGGTGTTGTAATCAAAAATTAACAAGACTTCAGCTTGTTTCGCGCGTTATGTAGGGGTTCAACCGATAAGAACGGTTTTCAGTAACTATAAGGGAAAAGAGGATTCAGGAATTTTATACTTTGTGTTATTAAGATAACTTTACCTTAATTGACTATTTAATAAAAACAACAACATTCAATATTCGATATCAACTACCGATTGTGTAGATTAATTAATTACTAGATTCCTACTTATCATAAAAATACATGAAAATCGAACTACCAATTACCTGTCTTACCAGACCAGTTGCGTTATTAATAATATCGAAGTCCAAGGGCTATGGTCAAAACTGTCAGAGGAAATCAAATTATTTCCTCATTTAGTTTTGAACTAAAATTATTTAACGTCAAACCTGCGTATATAATGTTACCTTTAGGCAACACGTAATAAGCAAGTCTCAAGGTTCTCTAACTAGACCTAACTTATGTATTTTTAATTAGGTACCTACCTACTTACTACATTCCATTTTGTAACGAAACTTTGACCCACTTTTTCGTGCCTAGTTACTAGTTTATAAATCTTTTTACTAGAAAAGTTATGTCCCTGATAGGAAAATAATAAACTTACGTAACACAAAGTTAGGGCAGGCCCAACATCATGCAAATATATTAGGGATGTCACCAATATGAACAACAAAAATCTAATAAATCCGAAATATCGTCTAACGATGGCCTAATTATTCCTATTAGAATCAATGTAAGTCGTGGCTTGGTTACTTTTGTGCATTGCAAAAAACTACCATGATTTTCCTTATAGGTAAGACATAATATCTTGTGTGGTTTCTCTCTGTGGTCGGTATTCCACTATGAGAAATCGATTTCAAGTGAGTGTTAAATCTTTTGATAATTTGAATAAAACATTAAAATGAAGTAGGATTAGTCAATATTTCATTCTTAGCCAGAAATATAGATTTTAAAGTCAACTATTTCAAAATCGTCCTTGTCAACAAGATATATTGCCCGAAAAAATCTTTTGCGATTTAAAAAATAAAAATACACGACAGAGTACAATATGTCTCAGGTAAAATGTTGTTTAACGAAATCCCATACAGTACACGGGAATAACTTGGAATCGGTATTAAACTCGCTATCCCATATATTTCTCGAAACGGTGTTATTGACTCGTAAGAATAAGTTCGCGGATAACTGTTTGCAACGCGACTGTACTTCCGAAAGCGTATCTTAGAAACTGCATCTACGAATCGAAAAGTTTCAGAGCATATAAACATGCTTATGTAGAGGTTCAACGAAATATATTTGGTTGGGTCGTTATTTCCGCGAAATAAAAGTTATATTTAGATAGTTACTTCTTATGTTATTCAATGTTTTGTTTGGTGTTATATTTGTTGTAGTTGTTACGTAGATTCGGTGTGCTATAAAAAGTAATTTGATGCTATTTAAAGCAATTATATCGTTTTTGGTATCAACCTTTCCGGCTTTCTATTGAGTTTGAATTAAAAAACCTCAAGGTATGCTCATTAAAGAGTTTTCACCATACTTATGCTTTTAAGACTGAAATACTTAGGGTTATTTTAATCCGACTGCCTCGTTGGTTTAGTGGTTGCAAGCGCTACTGCTGAGCATGAGGTCCTGGCTTCGATTCCCGGGTCGGGCAAAGTGTTCTTGGGTTTTTCTATTTGGAATATCTCAGTAGCAGCCCGGAGTCTGGATGTGTGTGCCCGGTTGATGGCAATAGGCTCGCCCCCTTACATGTGACTTAAACATAACTGGCGAAATGTGGGTGTACTACAGGTACACTTCTGCCCAACCCTTCGGGGAAATAAGGCGTGTTGTTATGTTATGTTATGTGTTATTTTAATCCGAGTGCAATCATTTTTCAGTGATTTACATCCTATTAGATAATACCTACCTCACCTGTTATGGTTTCTTCGTCGGGCCTGTTTGAACTGCACACAAATTTCCCATAATTAATTAACCATTTCTTTAAATGGGGTTCAGAAAAACCTGAAAAACCTTAACACGCATAAAATGGCAATCGATGTCAATGCCTTTCATTTTGACAGTTCAGTCAAGTTAATTGCGTTATTTACGTCGGTGAGGAGACGATTATTTAAACCTATGAAGTAATGGATTAGGAATTTCCTTCAAAACCCTCGGATTGTAATTGAAAGGGTGCTACGCAATTATTAGGGCGCTGATCTGAATAGTATTGCATCTTCAAGTAGCTTCTATATTGTTAGAGGGCAATTGGTACACTAAACGTTACTGCCCCGATGTGTGTCAATACCCTTAGAATCGTGTACACCAATAATGTGATGGGTTTATCGAACGACCCAGTACTATGTACAGCGACACAGTATACAAGTGACGGATTATTAGTCCATCGACTTGTAACGATTATATACGTAATTCTTAACGAGATACTAACTGGTCTTGCTTGATTTTGCTGACCACGGTTTTGTTATTGTTTGAGTAATTAACTGTTTGTTTACTTTACTTGTGCTAGTTTATTGTTTGTGACTTCGAGTTATAGCTATAGCTTTTTGCAAGCGGGCAGGCCCTTTATGCCTGGAGGCTTTTATTTCGATATTAAGTTCTGTTTACGTTGTTATTTTTGCTTGAGTTTTCGATGTGTTTGTTTTTTTATTGGTATAGTGGCGTGTGCTAGCTGACATAATGTGGCAAATAATTTAATTAAATGTTTTGTGTTGCGTAATGTAAATTATTTTGCATACTATTGTATAGAATAAAGTTTTTCTAAACATCTGTTCTGCTGGGGAGTTTGTTGCGCCACTTCTTCTACCCAGCTAAAGCACTAGGAAATGGTGAAGAGCGGGCGTTCTTTGGTGCTGATTCTAGCAGCCTAGTTTAAATTAATGACTATTGATTTTGATTTTTTGGTATGATTATAACGAATCCAATGTATTGGCGATATACTAAGAAATAAAAAGGATCTAAGAAAAGGATTTACAAAACTTTTTACAGTAATTATTTTAAAGGCTAGGTATCACTACTGCTAGAGAAAAATATTGGAAAATATTTGGAAAAATATTTAACCATTTTAATGTAAAGTTTTACCAATTGCTCATCATCTGCCTAGCCCTTTCCCAACTACGTTGGGGTTGGCTTCCATTCTAACTTGCTGACTAACACGATACCCCTTGGTAAGACTGGTTGTCAGACTTTCGGGCTTCTGACGACCCGTAACGACTGTCAAAGATCCACGAATTACACCTGGGACCTACGACTTAACGTGCTTTCCGAGGCAAGTACCAATAATTGTAATGAAAAATTCCTGATAATTGTGGGTTTGCTTAAGTTTACTTCGGAAAGTTATGGAGCAGCTAGCTAGTCGTGTTGCGGTCACAGAACCTAATCTCACTCATGTGATTTTAGGGAAGCTAGACCACAAAAATGTCTGAAATCTGATTAAGATACCTTGGGTACCTAAAAAAGGTAGGATAGCATATAAGAGTTCATGTGTTCCCGGTCTGAACGTGTTAAGGCGCAGATATATGATTTTAGTGACTTTTAAATCTGTTATTACGCCTTCATATAATACAAGTAATTTATGCAAAAAATGTGTGTTAAACAAGAACGCATACACATAAATTCTATATGTGAATATTTAAGTATTGTAGTAAAGTACTTAATGAAATAAATTCAGGAAGTAATGCCCACCCATAGCATAAAAAACGATATTACTTTTTTGTGTAAACAGAATATTTTATTATTTATAATTCAATCTGTGATGATTTTAAAATATTCATATTTTTGTTACTAAAAATAAATATTCCCTATGAAACCTAATGCCGGTGCGGTGCAAGCGCGACGCTCATTTGTCCAAGGTCAACGGCGATATCCAGACCCTTACGGGCCATGTTCACTAATGAAACTGAACGCGATTAGCACGTTTAAACTGCGTTCAAGAGTGCCACTTCCAACATTGTTGTGGAAAATTGACACTGACAGTTTATATGTGCTGATCACGTTCTGTTTTATTGGTGAAATTCACACTTAGTTTGCTAATACTTTCGCACTGCACTTTCGCATTTATAATATATAATATAATAATTATAATATATAAAATTAATTATAAATGCGAAAGTGAGTTTGTTTGTTTGTTTGTTACGCTTTCACGATAAAACGGCTGAACGGATTTGGATGAAATTTGGCACATAGGTAGACCATGACCTGGATTAGGACATATGATATTTTATATCCCAATATTCTCACGGGATCGAATCGTATGCGGGTGAATCCGCGGGGCGCAGCTAGATGTATTATAAAGGACAGTTTTTTCTTCCAGCATTTCTATATAGGTATTACAGAAAAACATTCTTGAAATAACATCAACTCAATTCCGTTTTACTCCAATAAAATTTATCTTAACTCGCGAAGTTTCAGTTGAAAATATGCACTCTGTGTGAAAGGATTTGTAAAACTACTATGTAACATATCTACGAGTAATATATGAATCGTTGGATAAAATCTGTAAGTCTGGTAATGTGATTGGATTAAAGACATGTTTGTTTGGGTGTTGGTAAGCGAAAAAGTTAGGATTCGGTCAATGAACTTATGTATCACTGAAAAGGGACTTACTTACCTAAGTGTCAAAGCCTTATTTCCAACAGTGGTCTGGGACAGGGCAAGTGACTTAACATCTAATCATACATATATAAACTCGGGCGTTTTTCGGATCGGGGTAGGCAGGAGCTACAGAGCGCCACTTGCATACGTACTCCCTTTGCTTCGTTCACGTTTATCTCATCATTATTATCAAAATGCACTTTTCACATAATCTCTACTTGTACATTAGACTATGAGTCAACAGAGGATTAATACAGGGTTTGTGAACAGAGTTTCTTCAACATGGGATGCTGTAGGTATAGTCAATCTCATGATTTCTTTACCACCTTACGGTTTTTCTGCCACGTCTTAAAGCGTCAAGGTATATTTTAGCTTTGTTATTAATCCGACAGTTAGATAGATTACTATTATTTACAAAAGTGCCTTTTATGTGCCTATTTGAAATAAATAATTTGACTTTGACTTTGATTCAACCTTAGTGATTTTTTAATTAACTTAGAGTTTTTTGTCAAAGTGGTAATGCTTAAAAGAGGTCGTCGACTAAACATCCTCTTGATGATGAAGAAGAATTATTTTCTTTGGCATGTAGTATTGATAAAATAAGATACTCTAGAGAAAATGCATTTCTTTCATATTAGTACATGAAAAAAATTCATTTTGCACTGATTGGTCAGTTGGATGATAAGTGATGTTTATTTCTGTAAATTGGTCCAAAACCATTTTTACACGTCAAAAATAACGTAAGTTTTAAAACTGGATGAGTTCGGTTTTTCCTATCTGACTACTCTGAGAAGAAAGATCGAAACAAACTCATAGTTCACAGTCCCGCCGCAGGAGACGCCCTGGGCGTCGGGAATCCCGGGCTTCCGGGATTTCCGGCCACCGTAGGCGCGGGCTTGCGGACGGTGAACAATGGGTAGCTCACCGTCCGGTAAGGACCAGGCCCGGGTCGACGGCGCGTTACATTCCACGCGCGCCTCAAAGAGATGTCGTTAGCACAAGCGTAGGGGTCCACTAGGGCCGATGCCTCCAGGGGTCACGGGAAGGTACCAAAGGGTTACCGAGGCCCCTGGCAACACAGGCAACGGCAGGAATACGGGTGGGTTTTAGTCAGTAAGAGAGACACCCTCCCGCTCCGCCCAGAGCGGGAGAAGGTATTCGATGATTTCCCACCCAAAAAAAAAAGAGTTCACAGTCTCTTTTAAATTCATCATTCAATTTGATCGTATGAGGACCAAGCAGATTAATGATAAATAGTAATAAATTTATCATTGTAATTTATTAGTACCCAATCATTTAATCGTTTTTTTTAATAATAATAATCATTTGTATGTCAATATTGGCAAAACAACGCTCACTACCTATTATTTTTTAGATTTTTGTATGTAATTATTATGTATGTTTCACAAATAAATTATTCTTATTCTTAAATGAATCTGCTGAATTTAAAAGAGACTGTAACCTTTGTGTTTGATTCGGTCGGAAATTTCCGAGATGGTCTTTTGAGGAAAGAACCATACAAATTTGAGTAGATATGTCCAGTCCGTGCACGCATTTGTCAGTGGTCGCGTAGCTCAACTCAGAACTTATCTCAAGTTCTGTGTTGAGCTACACGATACATAGTCAATACAAGCAAGCGTAGGTGAATGGCTCGTCCACAATAAAATAATTCCTCTAAGAGGCCATAGAGTAATTAAGCTAAGAGTATACCAATGTAGTGTAGTGCTCGGTGATTGATTAATTACTATCCGTACTTCAACAATGTTTAGTTAACCGAATTCTTAGTTGCGCAAGTTCTTATCGTCTGTCGGTCTGTCGCTGTTGATTAAGTACTACAAGTTTTGAATAATGACTAGTCAATGATTTGCAGATGCGAAATTGAGTTGGTGAATTAAATTATAGAGGCATGAGGAACAGGGTGTAAAGTTCACGAAAGGGAGGATCCTCCGACCAGACGGGTGTCGTGTCTGGTGGGCAACTGCCCGACGGTTGATGTCGGGACGTTGTATATATCCTAGTTGCGCGGTAAACTCTGCTTGCGCGATGCAGGCTTTTGCGTGACGTCAGTGTGTTGCCTAGTTCGCATGTGGCGATGTAGATGCCGCCACAAAATCATGAACTGTTTTGAACACTAAAATGGTATTAGACCACAGAATATTTGTAGTAGTGAAAGTGAGTGTGGGTTTAATTCAATTCTCGAACGGTATGACATTGCTGAAAACCAAGAGTTTTTTTTATCTCGCTAGCCTAGCAGTGGAAAAGTATCTTGGATGCTTAGGCCATTTATCATTTTCCACTTCGCTCTTTTAATTAACCTAAAAAAAAAAATACCTACGTTGTACTAAGAATTTACAAGCTTTAACTATTCATAAATATTTTCAAAAATATCCAAATATTCTGCTTACAATTCAGCATGACAGTATGAACTTATTTACTTCAGCGCCTGAACAAAAACATGTTGTGATACGGCACCGATATTTTGAGTAAAAACAATCTGTAAATCTTTGTTTACTTCGCGTATTTTATCAATAAATCCATAAACAACGTATTTGTAAGACTTCCATGTATTTATTATGTTTAAAATATTGATCTATTTATCATTGTGAAGTTCGATACTTCGAGTGCGTTTTGACAAATTGCGTCTAGATGTCTCCATGTCACATTATAATAACGTATAGTGCTTCGAAGTTGCGGTTTCAACAGAGAATTTTGTCATTGGTTACATTTTTGAGAATAGAAAGGGTTGGCTTTGTTCAGGCTCTGTACAGAAGGAAAAGCAGGTCTTTTGTTTCTTATACAATTTAACGCTTGTAGGACGAGATCCATAACTTACAAACGGTTGAATTGATACTTAGTAGGTGCCATAACCGAATCGTCGATTTGTCACCCTACGCGAAAATTGACTCCCGTTAAAATATATTAAGGAACCGATGGGGAAACTGTCTTTTCAGGTAAGTTTCCCAAACCAAATATTTTCAAATTCTTCAACCTTGAATATACCTTGTCTTCTTTAATAAAACTTCTGTTTCTAACCGCTAAAGGTTCATATTACATAAACGCTCGCGATCACAATAAACTGCAAGCCTGTATCGCTATATCCCGTGAATCGATAGCGCACCGCGTCACCTGCGCATGAGTTAGTAGCGTATTAGAATGCGCACTGTAATAGCGTCTGTTACTTGCTACGAAGAGCCTGTTATATTTTTTAGTCTGTGGCTGTACAGAAATTGTTGTAGGTCACGAGTAATACTTTATGGTTACGCAAAATTCAAAAGACTGTTTCTCATGAAAAAAACATGCAACTGAGAAATTACCTATTTTATAATAGTACTAACTGCGGTCCACGGTTTCGCCCGCGTGGCTTTTTCTAAAATAAAAGTAACTCCTTATAACATCAGCTATCGGCCAGTGAAAGTGCCATTAAAATCGGTCCAGCCGTTTCGAAGATTAGCCGAAACAAACAGACAGACAGACAATTTTTTTTTTGTTATTCATACCATGTATACTTTCACATGCGATAAGTACAAAGCTGTTATTTTGACATTACAAACAGACACTTAAATTGTAATTTGTAAAGATATTTCGACAATGCTGTGTTGGCAACACCATAAAATATCTATCAATTCTTAGGGAGCAAAATCGCTTTTGAATCTTGCGTTAGTATAAGGTATCGTGTTCGTGACTGTACTGAGAACTGTTTGAAGATAAGGAAATTTATTTATTATATTTTCTTTTTCTCGCATTATAATTCTCAGAATATATTTATAACTATGATTATTATTTTATAACTGCAAACTTTTAATAGGTTCAGTGTGCGCAAGCAATACATTATATTAAAACAATATTCATCCATGTATACGGATCGAGGACTAGGCAAGGTTAAACGTCAATGTCCAATCATGAGATTTAGCGCCGTAGGTACTGTTCATAAAAGAAAAGACGACAACAAAAGATTCAAAATCTCATATATACTCGTATTACAAAATCGTAACATTGTTAGAATCCCTTTTATCTGGATTCTACGAAACTCTTTTGTTTCCTCAGCAAAATTCAATTTACATACGTACAGTGTAATCTTAATCCCAAACTATCGCGAAAATATTTCACATATTCGCAATTTGTCGTGTTAAATCGTCCGTGTGTACTGTAACGTAAAACGTTCATTGCACTCAGCGTTTTCGCGAAGAATCGGCAACGTTCGACAATTTCCGAAAACGTTAGTCATTCGGTACCGTACGCGCGTATTTTTCGTACCGTGGGTGTTTGCACTTACTGGGATAACTTGATTTTCAATTAGCGTGTTCACTGTGTATATTTTTGATTTATTACGAGGTCAAGGAAGAATGTTTCTTTTGAAAAATAATTGAGGATTGATACTTACTGCATACCTACATTAGTTTACTTAAGTCTGCGAGAAAGTTTTTATTTGTTAATTAATTTCAAATATTGATGTTGCATATTTACAACATCAATATTTGTGAAATATCGGTTAATCTTTATAAACCTATTCATGCTTTTTATTAGACAAATAAAAACTCTGATTATATAAATTCTTGTTAAGATATGTTGAAAAGTTGAGGTAAATGTAAATAGTTGATATTTTCATTGATTACATCTTAGGTAGGAGGAGTTAGGTATTACAAAAAATAATTGAGTTGAAATACGAACCATTTAAATCAAAAGTTCGTTAAGTTAATTTAGTTATTTTCACATTCATTTTGGTAGTGCACTTAGGTCTGTTAAAGTGCTCTACGAGGTGATAATGAGCCCCTTCTGCCAAAATTAGCTTACTATTGAAGCAGTTCATATAAAATCAAACAAAAACATTATACCCATCCGATTTAAAATCGACAATAGAACCGCTAAAAACAAAAGTATTTCACCCCAATATAAACTCCCAGCTTTGTATTTTTAAATGGTCGTATCTACACTTTGCACCGCTGCACTCGTTCGTTGCACTATTGATGTCATTTGAACTCGCTGTCGACACAACGTTCACAATTTCCGAATACGTTATTCACTTTGCACCGTACGTGCGTATTTTTGGGATCGTGTATGCTGGCACTTACCGTGATAACTCGATTGGCATTCGATTAAGCGTTTTAAGTGATCGAGTTTGTATCTTGTAGGTGGTGTTTGGTATTCATATTGTTTGGTACTTATTATGTAAGGTATATAATTGTACTACAACAAGAGCTTCTTTATTGAATCAAATTTGGAAGTAAATGAATGTAATGTACATGTATTTCTGTATTATTTGAATAATTATTCTTACAAATATAAGTAAAAGTTATTAATTTTGTTTCAATACAAATTATGGACTTACTGACTCTATCAAAAGTTTTATGCGTTTTAGATCTAAGAAATATTACTAAGGATGACGACAAAAAAAATGTCCTATTTTTTTTTTGAGAATGGCATTCCGTAGTTGACCTTGAGAGGTCGTGACAACTTAACCGGACTATCCTGTGGCTGCCTTAAGACGCTGACAACACCTAAACCGCGGTCACTGTCAGATTGCATAGAAAAGAAAGAGAAGCGCGATGACACAACGCTTGTAATTTATTGCAAAATATGAAGCAATTATCTATTTACTCAAAATTGAGATGAGTAATCGAAAATAAAAGACAACTAAGTTCTGCATTCAAATAAGACGTTCTTGTTATTAATTAAATATGTAACATATATTGATATTTAATACAGATATTTTGGATTAGAACTCCAGGTAAGAGGTTAGTTTAACGTTAGTTTGTATTGAGATTTTTTCTTCAAAACGTGTTTTGGTAACAACCAAGTTTTGGGAAATATGTTCAACATTAACATATATTTTTTCCGCTACCACAAACTATACAGATTTGGCAATATTTTTTCTTAAGAGAAGCCTTTTTTGTCAATTGGGTCTTGTCAGCGCCTTAAGCGAACTCGGAGTCTCCAGCCAGGGGCGAATTTCTTAAATTACTAAGTGACTGCACAGTTATCCTATACAACACGTTTCCCTTATATACTCGCTAGAACATTAATATCGTTTGGCGGTTAAGGTTCCATATTAGTTTAAATGCATTGGAGTTTTGTTTCACCGCCCATTAAATTTTCATTTACGATACGGAAAAGCAATAACAGAAAGTCAATGATACGTCCAATGATGAAATAACATGTCGATTAAGTTTCAGTGACAGGGTTGCGGTAGATTCAAAGGTATAGACACATTTTTTATGACTTTTTGTAGAGATTTTGATTCGCTTATGACAGTTGAAGTTGTGTGATCGTGACTGATAAGAGATGTAGCTTTGTTTTTGTTACTGGTTATTTGGATACTTGGGGTAAGTCTGTTTTGTAGGAGCTGCGTCCCGCGGTTTCCCGCTAAAGTCTCGATCCCGTGGGAATAGCGGGATAAAAGTATTCTATATCCTAATCCAGCTCATGGTCTACCCATCTGCCAATTTAATCAACATCCGTTCAGCCGTTTTAGCGTTAAAGCGTTACAAACGAACTCACTTGGTTCTTTAGGATCACTCTCAGAAGACGGGACTCTTTACCCAACACCGATGATGACATTGGACAGAAAGTATGTTTTGCAGCATTCTGGAAAAAATAAAAGCATTGTGGAAGAAAAATATATTTACTCAATATACGAATGAATCCAACCGTTTTCCAATGACCACGGCAATTACAGAAATTGTTATACTGAAGCTGTTTTAGTACAAAGATCCTTTAGAGCTTTTACTTCTGCTCTATCGATATTTTCATATTTTCCAATAACTCGCGAACTTGTTCGAAAATAGCCCGACTTTGCTTTCTATAGTTGTCCCCAAACAACTACACAGACATGTCTAACTGGTAACTTCCGTACGTTTTAGTATAAAATGTCGATTGAGAAATGTCTGGTGATTTATTATTGGTTCGGATATTTTTGGGGCGAGATGGATGGTTGTTTTCGGTACACAAACGAGATGAGATTGTGTTGTACCCTATCATGTGTCTTTTGCAATTTTTCGAGTAAAAAATGTCGACTATTCGTCTTGTATTGCTGGTAGATGAAATGTTTTTAGTCTGGAATTGAGTAGTCGTTATGTTAGTCAGAACATTTACGTAATTGAGAGTCAACTGTTTATGTATTGTCTATATCTTCTTGTTTTGTCCATATTAATTATCAAAATGTTATTGAACTACATACTCGTATATACGTGCTTAAACATAAGAGTTTATTTATTTTGCCGGTCTACTGGTCGTAAACGCTACTGCTTTTTTTTTTTTTGGGTGGGAAATCATCAAATAACTTCTCCCGCTCTGGGCGGAGCGGGAGGGTGTGTCAGACTCTTACTGACTAAAACCCACCCGTATTCCTTCCTGTTGCCTGTGTTGCGGGGGCCTCGGTGACCCATAAGCATAACGGTCCTACTGGTTCTGGGTTCTATTCCCGGGTCGGGCAAAATGTTATTGGGTTTTTCTATCTGGAATTACTCAGTAGCAGCCCGGAGTCTGGTGCCCGGTTGATGGCAATAGGCTCGCCCCCTATTACATGGGACATAACTGGCGAAATGTGGGTGTATTACAGGTACTCCTTTGCCCAACCCTTCGGGGAAACAAGGCGTGATGTTACGTTTATATAATATAAACGTATCATCACTTCATCGTAACATCATCATTTTGTATTTAATAATAAAGTTTCTTTGGTTTAGTTAATTTATATTGAAAGTCCTTGAAGTAAACTGAAAGAATAAGTGTAGGTAGGTATACGTGGTACCAACTTTCGTGACAGCTTGTATTAAAGGTGATCAAAATAAATATTTGACATCATAATGCTATCGGCTAACAGGATATCTCATACATTGTGTTACACCATGCGAATTGGTAAAGTAAATTGTATGTTTATGTCATTATTGACCATTTAAGCTTGTAATGTGAACGCTCATTGCCGCGAAACATGGATTTCAAAGTCTATCCGGGATGGGCGCTTAAACGTCCACTGGTGAACAGTGAGGCCTCAATAAGACTCATTCAGTCATTTTCAAATGCACCACGCTATTTTTTTATTTTGGGTGAGAAGTTATCAAAGAACTTCTCCCGCTCTGGGCGGAGCGGGAGGGTGTGTCAGACTCTTGCTGACTAAAACCCTCCCGTGTTCCTTCCGTTGCCTGTGTTGCCAGGGGCCTCGGTAACCCTTTCGAACTTTCCCGCAACCCCGGCAGTTCCCACGACCCCGGCAGAGGTGCACTATGCTTGGTGGAAGAGTCTGAATTTTATTGTATAGGTACTTATGATTTGAGCTTATCCTAAATCAGGAAACGAGGAAACCGGAATACAATCATTGTAATTAGTGCGTCTGATTAAATAAAATTGAGTAGTCGTGTAATTTAAATTGAGACCTAATTGAAAACTCAAAACAAACTCATAATACTGAGCTAGCTCATTATTATTTCTAAAAAAAATACAAACATAATCAGCCTATAATGTTCCCACTGCTGGAACAGACGCCTCCTCTCTGTGAGAGGGAGTGGTCCGTAATCCACCACGCGGGCCCAGTGCGGGTTGGTAGATGTCAAATATCTTCGAATTTTGGTTCTAAGACATGCCGGTTTCCTCACGATGTTTTCCTTCACCGTTTTCAGAGCAGTGGTGATGAAATAATTTACACAAAGTAAAGCGCCTGCCTGGGTTCGAACCTACGATCTACAACTCGTAAGTCGCGGCCGTTACTACTGGGCCACCACTGCTCTAAAAAATACAAAACCAAGCGGAAAATTTCATCAAAAAAGGATAACCAGCCAGACACATAAATAATACCTAATATTAGATGCGCTTGTGCTTTTAAAGGAGGTATATCATATTCGTATCGATGCTAACTAGACAAAATTAATGTTAAAGTCACCTCTGAAACACATTAATGAGTTGATAGGGACACTATTATTAAAATAAAATACTCTGAATTTGGTAAAATGACAATAATTTTTAGTCAAAGTTTTGGTCATGTCAGGTCATTATAATATTGAATTAACATCCGTATTCTATTGATCGAATCTATTGTCTCTTTTGTTGGTGAATGTTGTTGCCAATAATCTTGGCCGAAATTGGAAATGTCTGAGCAGTTTTCTGAAAAGGATCGTGAATAACATTTTATTTCCTAGATAGTAAATTAAGCCCTACTGACATGTTTATCCAAATTAGTTTATACTGGATTTTTTGCGGAAAAACATTGTTTTTTAATAGAATCTGGTAAAAACAGACACTTTTTTACGACTCAGGAAAATATTGTATTTATTCATCCTACTTTACATAAAAAAATCGAATGGTGTCTTAAATGTTACAATAATAATTTATTACTAAAAAAACAAATAAAAACCGCTCCAGTAAAGGTTAGACAAGAGGTATCAAATTACATAAGTACATAATTATGTATATTATATAATGTCGTTACAGACTCCCACGTAAAGACATTAATATTGGAAGTAGTTACTGGAATGGTTCTTTATCATAATTGCCCGACTGCGGCGAAGCTAAAAAGGAGGGTTGTTTGACCTGTATGTATGTTTGTATGTACATATATATGTCCGTCACTATGGTCCTTCATAACTACTAAACGGCTGAACCGATTACGATAAATTATATGTCGTAGATTCGTCTTTATTGCGCGAGAGTCACTGGGTAAATTAAAATATAAAAAAAAACAAAATGGCGGATTTTTGGTGCGAAAACGTACGTTTAAAAAAAATCTCCCAAACCTTTCGAGTAGGTAGTATCAAAATGAAGGGTTTTAAAAATTATATGTTTCATTGTAAATGAATGAGAAATTGTACTTGAATGAGAAATGATAAAAAAATACACAGAACTTTTGAAGTGAGTGAGTAAGAGGCCATTATCACCCGATTATAAGTGGGTAAATAACCTAATTTACCGTCTTCTAATCCTAACTAAAAAGTGTAAAATAAAAAAAATAAATAAAAAAAAATCAAAATCCCGACTGCGTAAAAAGTGAACTTTTAAAAATATGGAAACAATATTTATATTATAGCTTAAAATACTATAAACAATCTAATACTATAATCAAGTTATGGTATAAATAAGGTTTCCATCTTTTTGAAAGTTCACTTTTTACGCAGTCGAGTTTTTATTTTTTTTTACCCAGACTGGAGTAGGCCGGGGCTGCCTTGAAGCGGCTCCTGCCCAATCTAGGGGATTCAAACCTCCTCCTCCTCCTGCCGGAGGCTCTACGCTGGGTTCATGCGGTCCATGGCCCTCTACGGGGCACCGGTGTGGGCGCGTTCCCTGGCGCGGCGGCCAGCCCACCGCACCGATTAAACCTGTCCTTGCCGGATTGCTCCCATTGGATCTGGAGGCAAAAGTCCTCGCGCGGAGTAACGCGATGAGGCGAAACGCCGGGGCGTAACTCCGCTGCCGCGAGTAATCACGGAACAGCGGACACAGCTCCGGCGGGATCTTATGGCGACATGGAGAGTGCGACTGTCGCAACCCAGTGCTGGGCACGCCACAAGTCCCCTCTTTGAGGAGTGGCTAGAGAGGCGCCACGGCGTCCTTACTTTCCACCTGACGCAGGTCCTCACCGGACACGGCAGCTTCGGGAGGTTCCTGTGTCGGATGAGGCGGGAGAAAACGCCTGGGTGTCACCACTGTGTGGATCGCCCGGAGGACATGGTGGAGCATACGGTGGAGGTCTGCTTGGCTTGGGCAGAGCACCGCCGTGTTCTCGTGGAGGCGATTGGTGACGGAGATCTCTCGCGACCGGCCCTGGTCCAGGCCATGAAATATGGAGCGAGAGGGCATGAGAAGCCGTCTCTCCTTCTGAAAAGCAGTAATGCTTGCGAAGGAGTAGAAAGGGGAGCCAGAAGAGGTAAGGGAGAGGCAAAGTTCGCGCCCTCATGCCCCTAGCCGCCGCAGGAGACGCCCTGAGTGTCGGGAATCCCAGGTGGATTTCCGGCCACCGTAGGCGCGGGCTTGCGGACGGTGAGCAATGGGTAGCTCGCCGTCAGTCGACGCCCGTTGCCGCGCCTCAAAGAGATGTCTAGGGCCGATGCCTGCCGGGGTCGCGGGAAAGTACGAAAGGGATACCGAGGTCCCTGGCAACACAGGCAACGGAAGGAACACGGGTGGGTTTTAGTCAGTAAGAGTCTGACACACCCTCCCGCTCCCAGAGCGGGAGAAGTTATTTGATAATTTCCCCGTCCCAAAAAAAGGGGTTAAGTTGTTTAAAATATGCCTTTAAGTTAAGTACCTAATGATTAACTTATACTTATCTATACATTACTTAGACGTTGTCTCTTAACTTATTAATTCACTCCTGTATCCCGCTACAAGAAAAAAATTGTGTAAAGAGAATAATAGTTTTTCTTATATAACACAGCTTTTATAGGCTCAAAATAATTTTCTCGCCCGAATACATAGCTTGTTTCATCAGTTTTTCCAATAAACTTTCCAATATTTTCCATAAAGTTGCCAAATGAATTTGGTAGCCGTCACGAGTGATTAATAGTGTCAGTTTCGTTATTGCCTGCTAACTGCTACTGGCAACTGAGAACGCTATATTTTACGTCAGTTACGTTTTCAATCTGTATCAAAAGTTTTTTTAGCTTCGCAGGGTTATTGGGTACATAGAGTATGGTATTAGCTACACTCATAAACAAACAACCTAACCAGAATCACGAGGAAGATTAGGGTTTATAATTCATTGAAGGTTTTGTGTAAATTGGCTGATATATGACGATGATTGTTGAAAATGTCGGAAAAAATCATGCCGACTGAGAGCTTACATAAGAGAGAGATACATAACATAAATGTTCTACAGGATTGTACATCTTAAATAGTTCAATAAAAAAGTCCTGGATAGCATATGTGTATCTTCTAAGGATGACCCACAGTAACCATTTTTATGGTTACTGTGGACCATCCTTTAAAAAAATATGGTTGACGGCGGCGCGGCGCTAGCACTGGAGTAACAATGACCTTTTCCTCGGCTATCACTACGACAGAAAAACGGCTGAATGGATTTGGAAGAAATTTGGCGCACAGATAACTAACAATCTGGATTAACACAAAATACTTTAACCTCGGTAGTACGTTTCCGTGGGATAATTTCCGACCTCAACGCGGGCGAAACCGCGGGTAAAGACTAGGAATACATAATGGTACATACGGCTACATATCAAGCTATAATTTCCAGTATAAGCTGACCTCTCATTGTACGGAAATCCTATACCATGCGAGATCAGCTTATACTACTGAAAATGATTTGTAGTCGTTTCTACAATCACTAAAAGCTTAATTGAATATTTAGTCCTCAATTTTCGATACTGCACCTACCACTGTTTGATTCTGCATCATTCGCCCAAAGGTTGACTGGTAAAATATACCTATGGCTAATGCCATAGGCCATAACCATTAAATACATTAACATTATTGAATACTTTAAGCAAACAACCGTACAGAGGCTTAATAGCCTCTGTACGGTTGTTTGCTTAAAGCATTCAATAAATACAATTGTAGGTATAAAGTTTCAAAATTGATAATCGTAAAAAAAAAACGGGTGTCTGGATTTGTGCCCGGTTGATGGCAAAAAGCTCGTCCCCTATTACATGAGACTTAAACATAACTGGTGAAATGTGGGTGTACTACACCTGTAGTACACCCGAACCTACCGCCGTACCGTACCTTGTTTCTGCAAAAGGGTTCGGCAGAGGTGTACCTACACCTCTGCCCAACCCTTCGCGGAAACAAGGCGTGATGTTATGTTATGTAAAAAAAATATTTTTACTGAAGACTAAGTTCAAAAAATGTTTATGGTGTTTATAAAAAGGAAATTGTACCAATTATCTACTGTATTGAATAATAGGTCTGTAAATTATGTAATGTCATAAATTGAAATTGTTTACTTACCAAAATTGTTTTTTTTTTGGGTCTCTGTCTTCCCTTTTTTGGTAAAAGGCCCATTGCTTTCAAACAGTAAAAAGTAAAAGTCTTGTGGTCCTTCAAAATTTAAACAATTCAAAGTATTGAGTGTTGTTCCTTTTTATGGCTCTTATTTTTAACACGGTGAAACGTTAAAAGGACCACCCACTGTATTACGTTTATAGCTTTTTTAATATAATTAGGTTCTCACTATCGGAAACAGTGTATTTTCATGATTACTAACAAGTACCTAAATTACTAACAAAACTTTCAAACACTTCGCAAATATTTATAAGTCTAAACATGCCAGGTTCTAGAGCGATACCTAAATGCCACAAGAATGCAGAAAATTCCTAGTCCTTGATATAAATACATTTTTATGTACAATACTTTAAATTTATTCCCACCTAGACGCTAGGTGGCAACCGCCAAGTGAAATTAATCATTATTTCCAATTACGTGGACACAAATGTCTTCGCGGTAAAGTGTACACTAGCCACGTTGCTGTGTTTATTACCGCAACGCACCGAACGCGTGTGATGCAGATGCACGCAACGCGTTTGGTGCGTTGTCCGACAAACGCGTGTCGCGTGTGTAAGCGCAACATTTTATGGTGCGGTCGCCACACCACAAGCGTAGTATTTACGCAGATTTGATTGTAACTGAAAGTGAAGGTTTGAGTTTTTGTTTTGGATTATTTAGTACTAACGAATTTATTCAGTTTCTTATTATTATGTCAATGATATTTCGACATAATATAAGAATTAGATATTTCTCCTCAAAAAAACTTTGTTTGAAATCGTATTTGTATTGTATCCTGTATAAAATAATGTAAGAGTTTTATAAATTAATCCCTATTATTCTTTTTATCAATTTTATCATATAAATGTCTCATTACCACACTGCGCGGTAACACGGTGTGTAAAGAAGCCGGTCAACTACATCGAACGTACAGTGGTCTCGTATGCCATTTCCAGTAACACAATCTTTGTGTACTCAGCTTCAAACCAAAAGTACCTGGGATCCGCACTCAGAACCTTCACCTTTATTTATGTACACTCAGACAGAAATCACCCTTTGCGTCGCCCGACGCATGGGAACCAAGAAAGCATTCAAAATGATTTATTGTAAATGGTTTTCTACTTTGTTGGCTAAAATAATAAGCCCGCGCTCGGATTGCTGTTCTAAATTCGATATTTTATTTGTTACGTTTTTTTCCTTTGCCGCACGCCGCTCGAAATAAATTAATTTGCACTCCTTTGTTAGCCCATTAGCGGCAGATCCAGTGAGTCAGCGATATGGTAATTAACGGACGACACGACAGCTTATGCGGATAGTACGAAGAAATTTTCGCAAAAGCCATAAAGGTTATATCTCGAGATGAAGCTGAATGAGACATCTACAATGCAAATAATAAAAACGTTAAAGGTACGGTAGGAATTGCGGCCTGCGGGTGGCTTTGTCCACTCACAATGGACGGTCTGCCGGGAGATTGACGCTTTAACTCCGGAGGTGTTAGGAGAATTAGTGGCCCATTATTGCTCTATAGAAAATGCTATGGTCAAGCTGAAAGCAGATAACAATAATTAGCTCGGACGCAACAAAAAGTGACATAAATCCCGCATAATAAGTTCCCGGGTGCAAAAAAACGTGGTAACAGTTTACCTGGATTCTTGTTTTTTTTGCAGAATCACTCGGAACGAACGTGGACCGATATAATAAACACCTCAATTCCTAGCAGAGGCTTTGTTTAATGATTTTTCTGTTGTGATCTTGCACAATTCTCGGTCAGTTCTGTTTTTTTTTAATACAGCTTGCCAGAAATATACAGTTTTTTGTATGCTTGGTAGCATTTAAACAAAAGGGACTCGGGGCTTGTGTGAAGGTGCGCTTTATTTATGACCTTACCTTCCAAAGCGATCTCTTGACCGACTTTGGGTGGTTTGTGACTTGTTATGTTAGTCTAAATTGAATTGAATGTTTATATGTGATCGGAACCAATAAATGTTTAACGCTCCATTTCTTTTGTTGCAGGAACAATATGGAAATGACGTATTGGCTCGGCACGCTGTTAGGAGACTTTGAATAAGTTTTAATTTGAATAAAAACCTCATTTTTAAATCGGTTCTAAAAACAAAGATGCTGGGGTGTGCTCTTAGGAGAGTTACCTCGTTTACCACTTCCCCTACAGACATCAGCTTTAGCTCGGCTGACGATAGCCGGTGCATAGATAAGTAGATGATAATAAGACAATCTTTTTCCAACATTCGGCCTAATAATTCAAAAATCTAAATTCAAAAACTGCAAAAATAAAATATAAAGATTTCGAAACTAAACTAGTCAGAATAGTTAAAATCGTTGTATAGTGAGTTACCAGAAGTTGCGTTAGTCGGTTCGGGGTGGCCACTGCGGTGGTATGCTTTATATTGCATCTTGGATCGACTGTGCGCTGTCAGGTCGCTACGTCACGTGGCTTCCCAGCGCGCGACTGCAGTGCTGGATGCTACTATCTGTATACACGTGAGTATTGCTTGTTTCAACTAATCAAACATTAGTATTACTTACCGTTGTTTACATACTTCTATGGTTCTTGTTTGTGATTATGTTTTATTTTATTTATTCGTGACTTTTGAAGAGTACCTTTTCAGTTTAATTTAAATCGATTGGTACTTCATTCCTTTTCTAAGTGTTACTGGTAGAGGCGTGGATTACCAAGGTAAGTTATAAAAATATTGAAAACAAAACTGAAGATTTAGGAATTCATTTGACCATACCGACTTTATATCAACTGTTCAAAACAAATGTATGTAATAAAATACAAATGTATCAATATGACTTTTTATTTCCATTGTTATGTGTTCATTCCCGACTGTTGTCAAGGGACTGCCTTCCAACTAATATTTTCCGCTTTTCCCGGTCATATCATCCTTCACGACATCCAGTCATCACTTCTCTGGACAGCGTTCTATTCCGGGTACAACTAGAACAAGTAGGTATGTCAACAAGAGATGTCTTAACGGATGTTATCTTTATGCCTTAAAATTACTCCTAACCGAAATAAATCTTCGAACGATCATTATTGTCCTACTACAGCCTCCTCTGCTTTATGCTCATCAATGTAAAGGACATAAAACGTGTCAATACATTCCGTTAAATTCTTCGGCGTGTCTTACGGGAGTGGCTAGTTACTGTCCGATTTATGGCGCAGTTTCGTCTCTCTGTATTTCTGCCTTTGTCAGCTCGAAAACTTCTTTGAATGCTTCTTTCTTATTGTCATTATCTTCAGTACATTTGTAACTAACTTTGTTTACAATAGAAACATAAATACTAATATTTTCATGTCCATTTTGTGTCTTGCGTGTATATAATTTTCTAGCTTCTCTACAATGTTTGATTTAATGAACTTCTTACATTAGGTTAAATGTCAATTTTAACTACCAGATTTCTTGAAAGAAAGTTTCGTGTTTAATGAATATATTTCACGTTATTCTAACATTAATGTTCTGTTGCTAGTTGTTAGTGTAGAAATAAATTTCCATCGACAGATTACGGTAAGTGCTCTTCGATAAGACAGATAAAGTTCGTTCACACAGCGTAGTTACAGTGAAATGCTTCCGACTGTTTGGGACTACAGGATTTAGATAACCATTAACATATATACGATGTCAAGAATCATTGAATAAGTGTTCAGTTTAACATCTTATGCCAAGGATTTGTTCATATGAACAATATTTTTATTTTATTTTTATTCACAAAACTAATGTACAATCACAAATCCAATAAAACAGCTACAACACAGTATGTCTGATTGACATCTACTAGATGTGAATCTAGCATGCATATTTTAAGTAACACTTACTACCTAATAAAAAACTTAAAAAGTTATACAAATCTTACAAATTGAAAAAAGCTTTTCCATAGATAATGAAAAATTTCGAAAAGACAAAAAAAAAATAATATAAAAAAACAATTATACAATTACGTCTCTAAGTTTACTAATTCTAGGTTAACTATTAAGAGACATTGTTGATACTGGGCGGACAGACAGTCTTTTACAAAAGTTGATATCCACCAATTGAAACAATTCTTTGTCCTTATATGACATGGCAAATAAATTACCTATATCATTCAATAACCAAAAGTGGGTCTTACGTGATCTGTTAATATAATCAACAGGAGATGCAAAAAACTTTGGCAACAACACTGTTTGTTTGCACACAGCGTTTGTCAAAAAAGTCACGGAGACGTGTCAAGATGTAAGGAATGTCATATTGTTTGATGGTAAACAGATAATTCGTTATTACAAGATTAATTTACATTTTACGGGTCATCGGTACACCGAGATATCGATTATCGGCTTACCAGAGATATCGATTTATTCGAGTGATTTCGAATACGGTTCGTGGGCTTTACTTGATATAAAAATCTTGATATGAAAGTGCTTAAACTTGTGTTCAGATTATAGTAGCGATATATTATGGTTTTTGTATAAAATTTTGTGGCGCAACATTTCCTAATATTCGATTTTAATCATATTAATAAATAATTACATTTGTATCAAATTGTGAGAGATAGAACAACTTTAGGATATATTTGAAACCTATTATTAGTACCTAGTTTAACTTGTAAAGTTTCTAAAGAACGATGGCGTGTAGGTATTATAATCATATTTTCTCTCGTCTATAACCGTAGAAAAATCAATAAAAATATCGCATTCAATATAATATTACTTCCAACGTTTTATTGAAATGGCAAAGTTTTGCAAGTCCATACAAACTTTTATGGTAATAGCGAACAATACAACATTGTTAATTTCGAAATATGGATTTCAAAATAGCAGAATATATGTTTTGATCGCCGTATCACCTTAATATCAGTAATAAACAACGAATAACTGACTTTTATGGTGTCTTGACTTAAAAATTAAAGGTCATTGGAGGATTTTGGCTACATAAAGCCCAATTATACCCTTGACCGATCCGTCCCGCCCACTCTATGTATTCAAGACATACCAAAATCGGATACAATAGGATAATTAATAACAACGGTTGTCTGTGGCGATGCATAGCTAATGAACGACATTTGCAAAGCCAGTGCTGTAGAGTAACACAGTAGTTTATTTTATCATGTAAATACATCTCATTGAAGCGTATATTAGCATACATATTGCTTTTTTGTTGGCCGATGTGTCTAATTAGAATTTGGCATTTGAATTGGGATACAATGTGTGACATATGTCTCTGGGGTGAGTAAATTGTAAACTGATTTAAGGGGTGATTTAACTGGTTTACCCGTCCACGAAATCGATTGATTTTGATAAATTTTGTTGATTGTTTGTGATAAAGGGAAATACAATAAAAAAAATATTTATGATTGGAAAAGTCAAGCATGTGGCTGAAAGAAAGTTTTGCAAATAAATTATGTATTCATGGAAAATTATTCCTAAAATGACGCGAGACTGTCGTTTGATCATGTTCTTACAAGAAACTACTGTCGATTTTGAATATTAAAAAATATCATCACCATCATTATATGGTCTACTTACACGTGGCTGGACCACTTTTTCAACTTCGATACAAGATATGTGTAAATATGTTTGTACAAACCTACTTACAGAAATAAAAATCATTTATTATATAACATTTATTTTCCGAAAAAAAAAACCCAGTCGGTAATGTATTTTTTGTCCTAATATTTTGTACCTAAACCATTTCCAGAAATTTAATAATCCCTCTTTAGTTTCCAGCTATCATTGAAATAAATTCAAATTTTTATTTTGTGATAATATAATATCTTCATTAAGTAAATCAATGGCGAAATAAAATATATTTTCGAGAGCGCAAAAGCGATGAAACTATTAACCGGTGCTACGAGTATGACTGACATTGAATGATTTAGCGACACAGAAACTGTACTTCTATAGTCACACAGAATTAATGTTTCAATTTTTCAAGCTTCCTCACAATTAGATAAGAAATTGACAGAAGAGGGTTTTTTTTATGCACGGAGCCTTAAGTAACGTTAGGATAAACAGTGCCTTTTGTTATTCTTTTGTTTATTTGTGTAGTTCAGTCGTGAACTCTGAATGAAACGAAGATGCAAGAAAGATAGTAGTGAATGTTAATAAGGTTCTTTCGTAAACAAACATCGGAGTGTCACATTGCTTTATTTAATTGGCCATGGTCGACCATTGAGAATTTATTGGTCTTACCAAATATTTGGGTTGGGAAGTATGACCTTAACCAATTTTATATTGTAACATAAAAAAAAAATTGGTTATTTTAACAATAACTAAGTTGAAAACCTCGATGTGTAGGCGTGTAGCTTTTTTACATGTGAACATTTATTTTTTATTATTTATACGAAGGGATACAACAAATATTTAGGTAGAATGTATATGTTAATGCAATGCAGGTGTATAACAAGTTACTTTACTCATTTAAGGAACTTCCCATCGATATGTTCAAGAAAAAATCTGACAAGTTGGTTAGTGAACAATTGCTTTTACTACATTAGCGAATTTAAGGAATATTGTAAAAATCCAAGATGACATGTACTTATTTTGATATTGATTTCGAAGTAACGTTTACCTTATTATAATAATATTAATTAATATTGGACATAATGTAAATCATATATCTTAAAATTAATTGTTCTTAATTAATTGAGAATGACATTTGAATATTTGTACACCATATGCTATGGTAGAATGTACAGAACTTAAATATATTAATACCATACTATGTAAAACTACATTCGTACAAATAAATAAATCCTGATTCTGATTCTGACATAATTATAAGTTTAGTGCAAAGGAAAATGTGACCGACGAAATCCGCCTCAAAATTAGGTCTACAATCTGATAGAATCTTGATTAATCCGTCATTAATTTATCAGTTTTAATTAATTACATCCAGGGCAAAGGTGCCACAGTGTCGCACATCTAATGTCACAAGACTACTAATTGTAACATGTAAGACTTGCACAAGGGGCTATCCAAACAGGCGGCGTTACAAATTATTTGTACCGGGATGTTGCACGATCGCTTCTTAATTAAGTTAAGAGTAATTGGTATATTTCGTGTAATGAATGAACTGTCGTGAGATCTGGGCTTATTAAAAGAGCACTTTCGGTAGCCTTAAGCTTTACCGCAGACTTAAGTCTTTTTTATTTTTTTTTTTTTTTTTATTTTTATTTTTTTTTTTTTGGGTGGGAAATCATCAAATAACTTCTCCCGCTCTGGGCGGAGCGGGAGGGTGTGTCAGACTCTTACTGACTAAAACCCACCCGTATTCCTTCTTGTTGCCTGTGTTGCGGGGGCCTCGGTGACCCATAAGTACCTTCCCGCGACCCCGGCAGGCATCGGCCCTAGTGGACCCCTACTTTGTGCTGACGACATCTCTTTGAGGCGCGCGTGGAATACGACTCGCCGTCGACCCGGGCCTGGTCCTTACCGGACGGTGAGCTACCCATTGCTCACCGTCCGCAAGCCCGCGCCTACGGTGGCCGGAAATCCGCCCGGGATTCCCGACGCCCTGGGCGTCTCCTGCGGCGAGACTTAAGTCTATGGTAAAGATTCAGGCTACCATATGCATGAACACTATTTGAAGAAAATTTCAAACCGATGAGACTTTTTCGTACGTTATTTGCAATCATTTAGTCAGGTGGATCTGACGCAGGTTCGTCATCTAAAATTAGCCTCTTCATGTATATAGTTGAAGGGATACTCCGAAGACAGAAAGGAATATTACGAGTATTCAGCTAATTTGATGTAATTTCCTAAATTTTTACCCAACTGCCCCAGAAAGAGGCTAATGTTTTTCGAGAGTATGTACTATTTCTTTGTCACGCTCTGTAGCCTATTCGGCTTGATGGATTTTAACATAAGAGGTGTCGTTAGATTCGTCTTAATGGTGGGAGTGGCATAGGCATATTATTTATATATTGAATCTGCAAATACAAAAAAAAGGGAGCGAAAGGTTTTTAAAATAAATTACAACAATATTGATATCAAATAATAGCTAGTAATGAGTCAATTTCATATAGGTATGTATAAAACTGAAAGATTGAAATAAAACAAATTATTAAAAAAAAACAAAACACCCGACTGCTAAAACGCATAACTGAAAAGATAAAAACAAGCATCATAATCTATAGATTTTTTTCAAACCAATAACCAGAAATATCGTGTAACTTTTATTTTTCCCCGCTGGTGATTCCAAAATTCTATAGATTATAATGGTTGTTTTTCTCTTTTCAGTTATGTTTTAGCAGTTGGGTTTTTGTTTTCAGTTGAAGCTCTACAAAAATAAAGTTGTTACAACTTAATTTATATTTCCTAACCGGTCCATTCTTAAGTCAGGCGAGAATGTACCGTTTTATAGGTTTCGTTTAAATATCAGTGCTCGAACAAACTACCGTCTGACCTCCGCATGGCCATCACAAAAGATTAGAACACGTGATAAGGAGGAATTCTACATATTCTTAAGGCGCGAAACTAATATAAATATCACTTTAAAGATACTAAAGTCTCGGCTATCGGGTTTATTTGTAAGTCTAATACGATCTTAAACTCTTATTGGCTCAAATGAGAGTTTATGAGTAATAAAATGTGTGTCACCTGTATTTACTTATTTGAAATATTTACTATATGTTAATAGTCTTGTTAGCTTGCGAATTGCAAGCCAAATATTATTCGTATTTTTTATAAGGAAAAAATGTTATGTAATTTACGTATAACAGAAAAAAGAATGTGTTAATTTGTCTGTGGTTTTCGTGGGAATCGATGTTTGGTAGTTTTTTATGGTTCCGTACCCAAAGGGTAAAACGGGACCCTATTACTAAGACTCCGCTGTCCGTCTGTCTGTCTGTCCGTCTGTCACCAGGCTGTATCTCATGAACTGTGATAGTTAGACAGTTGAAATTTTCACAGATGATGTATTTATGTTGCCGCTATAACAAAAAATAATAAATAACAGAATAAAATATATATTTAAGTGGCTCCCATACAACAGACATTACTTTTTTTGCCGTTTTAATAGATTAGAGTACGAAACCATTCGTGCGCGAGTCCGACTCGCACTTGGCCGTTTTTTTTAAATGCAATAAAAATAAGTTATAATTCGAAGGTGTAGGTGTTCAGATATCCATAGGTATCCATTAGGTACTAGTTTTGATTTACCGATGCCTACTTATTATATCCACATTGAGCGACATTTTCAGTTTTTATCGTGTGCATATTATATTTTGCCGGTTTGAAAAGTCTCCATTCGATCTTAAAGTCGCACATATAAAAAAATAATTTGTACATGGTACCCGCCCTTCAGTGGCGTGCAGTGGTTCTCCATAGAGGGTAGGCCACGCATACTGACACAAAAAAAAAACTAATTCGCGCAACATCACAGCGTCGCTCTACATATGATGACCCTCAAAGTTGTCACTATTGATTTACAATATTTGAAAAAAAAAACATTGAAAGTAATCCTGTAAAAACAAAAGTTAAATACAAGAACTCACCACATTATTCAAGGTTCAAAACACGATTTTCTGACGATGCAAATAGAAGAAAGATTCGGCCACCTCAAATATCATAACCTAGTGGGTGGGTGATAATTACAGAACACGTCACTTGCAAGATATCCGAAGTCATGAATTATCATATTTTTGGATTAATTCTCGTAATTCGGGCACACATCTACCTTTAGACACAATTTGAATCTTATCATTAAACGACAAGTGCAACTAACCTAATCTAACCAACACATTATCGGCGCAAACTTCACAACAGAACACCATTCTTAGGTAAACAACAAATAATATTTACACTACTTTACTTTTCAAAACGAATTACTTATAACTTACTAAGATATAAAATATGCAAAACATTCAAGATCGGATTTACATTGCGTGTCACTGTCACATGAAGCAAACACTACCAATTAAAATTGTATCATTGTCATACCGTGTTCTTCCACAAAAGGGACTACCAAATTTTGCCGGATAATACAGTCCAGGTTTGCCAAAACTTATTTTCCTAACTCCCCAAAAATCAAAGCAAAATTTCCCAAATCTGAGGAATATAATAAAAAATTATGAAGTTTTTAATTATTTTTATAGGGCTTTTGCTATTCCTTACAATTTATTTATTATTATTATTATGTTTAATTTTTTTGGAAGGTAAAAATAAAAATGATAAATGTGACAATACCACCCTGTTTTTTTAATTGTCTCTAGTAGTCACCAAGGAAACATCCCCGCAATTCGAGGAATTGTCCAAAAATTGGGAACCCTGGTCTTCAATACTTTTCATTCATTCAATCTTGACTTTACACACAGCCAATGGGTTTCGAGCTCCTGTCGCAGGAGTTACGCCCCTAATTTAAACCATGTCACTATTGTGTGCCGTTCATACACACGAAAATATACACGAGTGTGCGTAAATTTATCAACGGTATGTAGGCTAGCCGAGTGCTTGCCTGCGCATACCTACCGTACCAAGCTCCGTCGAACTGTGAGTCACGTGGCGTCTGCGACAAGTTGCTATAAGAGTTTTAACAGGAGTTTAACTTTTTTTTTATATTTTGTATTATTGTATTACATAGTTAAAATAAATGCATTTGGCGTTGTTGGCAGGGTAGGCTAGGCCTAATTGCCTCTATGGACGGCACACCCCTGGTACCTTTAGCAGTCGTAGTTATGGCAGTCGCTCCATGTAAAATACTGGTATTCAGCTGCACAGACTGGAAGCCGACCCCAACATAGTTGGGAAAAGGCTAGGCAGATGATGATGTGCCCTTATATGACATAAAACTTGAAAGCGGTAACACATCGTGTTAAGGTTTTTTTGTTCCCAAAAAGTACCTAAAATTACCTCAGAATTCTAATGCCAAGTTTTTCAACCAACACGACCTCACAACGTGCAATTTAAGTAATGCATGTTCGTCTATTTTTAAATCTGAGTTAATGTATCTTTTATCAAAAGATTATGTCATCTTCACGACGATTAATTTGTATGACAATACCTTTGACAAATATTGTACCTACGTGAGTCACAAATGTAATTCCAATTAGAGTCACATTTTATATGGGAATGGATAACATCTAAACTATTCTAAACCAATTAAATTGGGAATAATTGGGAATAATTGGGATTAGGTTACTACGACGTCATTTGGGAGTATCTAATATAATTCCATGTGATTATCATCATAAGTTAAGACCTGTTTTTTCATTAGTCATGAGACTTATGAGAATAAATTATATCGTGGTCAGCGAGGCTGGCAGAGGAGCTGGAAGCCTAGGGAGTGAGGGGAAACTTTAGTACAAGTATTTTCATTCCGGTTGTGGGAAAGGCAAATTTCGCGCCCTCTCGCCCCTAGCCGCCGCAGTAGACGCCCTGGGCGTCGGGAATCCCGGGCGGATTTCCAGCCACCGTAGGCGTGGGCTTGCGGACGGTGAGCAATGGGTAGCTCACCGTCCGGTAAGGACCAGGCCTGGGTCGACGGCGCGTTGTGCTCCACTATGCTATCCAATATGCTATGTTAGCTTTTAATTTCACAAGCACTTCATTTAACTGCAGTACAGAATTCAATAAACTAGCTTGTCATTTCACATCATATACCAAACTTTATTTGCGACATGTTCCAATCGGTATTGTCTATGAAAAAATTGACAACTTGATTTGGAAACCTGTCGCATTTGAATACCAAAAAATTAAGAATAAAAATCGTTGACCGGCTTGAGAGCAAAAAGTTATCATCGCAGAGTGTACGCTTCGTGGGAAAGTCCGAAAGGGATACCGAGACCCCTGTCAACTCAGGCAACAGAAGGAACGGGTGGGTTTTAGTCAGTAGGAGTCTGACATACCTTCCCGCTCAGCCCAGAGCGGGGAGAAGTTATTTGACAACTTCCCACCCAAAAAAAAAAGTGTACGCTGGAATTTGTAGTACACTCTAGCTTCACCGCGTTCTCGAGTCTACGTAAGACAAGATCACTCTTGTTTTTTCCCGACGGCTTAGGCAGAGGTGTACCATAGTACACCCACATTTCACCAGTTGTTTTGAAGTGCCATGTAATTGGAAGTCTATTCATCCATAGCCATCAACCGGGCACCAATCCAGACTCCAATTCTTCTTGTGAGAAAACATAATGTTAAAATTACCATCGGAACTTGGCTAGCGTAGTTTGGTGAACACAGCATAAAGTTATCCAGTTACAGTTGGATCTTCCTCTTTATCTGACACTAGCTTTTCGCCCGCGACTTCGTCCGCGTGGATGTCGTATCTTCGCCTACAAAGTTCATCTCTCTCTCCTTCCCGTTTAAAAGATAGTTTCCGAAAACTAACGATTGCTATCTTTTTATTTATTATATTAAGACAAACTTTATTATTTAGTACTAACTACTATTCAATTGTTTTTAGTTTACAAAATAAAATATAAAAGGTATCTATTGAAGCGAAGGTCTGTTCGCTCACACCGCGGCGTTTTTCTTACTTATGTCATTGTTATACCACTCGTAAGTTCTAAACGAAAGGTCCGATTCGAATAACTTAAAGAAGAATTTACATGTACATAATCAACCTTGATTGTGAAACTATTTAGTTGGAAAAGGATTAATATCATGATACGAATGTCATGTTTTCTACCCGTGTTCTGATTGACTAATTTGAACAAAAAAAAACGATTATTGTGACTTAACTATAATAGGTGGACATATAGCCTTGAGAATTTCTTTATGGGTAATGATAAGTTCTATAAACATGTACTACATTATTATATGTAACATCAATAGTTTTCGCAGCGCATGCCAAATAATTACTTTTATAGGCAAGTTTTTGATACCTTATGTTACATTATTGCTATTTTCGTTCGGGATCGCTGATTTTTTGAAAATAAAATACAGCCCATGTTACTCGCTGATAATAATGCTTTTTAAAGATGATATATAAAAAAAAAAATAGATACAAATAAACAAAAAAAAAAATCTAATCTTTTATCTTTATAATATTAGTATAGATAACCTCATACTCATTCCTACGACCCCTATGAAAGAAAAGATCAATGCTAATCTAACCAATGGCAAAACATCACATACAGGTGAAATTGAACACAATGTAAGTTCAATGGAAGCCGCTTCGTAGTAAACAGACAATAATGTGGCGCTTAGGAATTTATTGCAATTGAGTTTTATAGCCTCACAACCTATAGCCTATTTTGAGTAGCCTTTTAAGGCTATAATTGAAAGAAGCTACAACAGCAACAGAAGCTACAGCGTTTGACATCATGTCCTAGTGAAAGCGATGATTTTAAATCAAAATGTGAGGTTATTTATAAGTGGGATGGTTAAGAGGAAGTCCCTTTCTTCAATTTTCTTTCTTCTAACTTCCAACATTTTGTATAAGTTCTCGTTCATCTTCCAGTGGGTACTTACTCATTTTTTACCTAAATTATTTTCCTCTGCTCTTGTTATATTGTAAGTTTCTTTGTGGTTACTTCGTGGTTTCTTTATGGTTTCTTCAGTTCTGCTTCTGCTTCTACTAGCTAGCTATTTTTTAACAAATTTTGTTGCTTTTGTTAATTTTGTTTTATTTTATTGCTTTTGTTCCCCTCTGCATCAACCACTCCTAATATATACTTGGATTTTAGTGTCTTTAGAGGTAGATTTTTCTTTTGATGTGTAACATCTTTACTCCCGTTTTCTGTGGGAGGGATTTCGAGAAAAGGGACGGAAGTGTGTAACAGAAAGTGACATCTTGAGCATGGAATAAGTAAGTACTTTTTTAACAGCATGGAGTTAGTAGGCACTTTATACTTAGCATTGAATTAGTTTATACTTTTATATTTAGCATTGAATTAGTGTACTCATAGAAATAGTTGTACTACATACATTGATAGATATTTTTTAATTTTGAGGTTAATTTCTGTCGCTGCTCAGTTGCTTATTACTTTTTTTTTTTGTTTTGAGGATGGGAAATCATCAAATAACTTCTCCCGCTCTAGGCGGAGCGGGAGGGTGTGTCAGACTCTTACTGACTAAAACCCACCCGTATTCCTTCCTGTTGCCTGTGTTGCCAGGGGACTCGGTGACCCATAAGTACCTTCCCGCGACCCCGGCAGGCATCGGCCCTAGTGGACCCCTACATAGTTGCTTATTACTAAGGTGAGATGTCAGATATCACATCATATGCGACTACTGTAAGGCTCGCTTGTTATTTTTTTTCATACATTCCCAATTTCCAATGTAAACTCGACAGTATGTTACCAATCACGAAAACGGGTGCCTAATCCCCAATAATGTTCTCCGTCTGATGTAATTCATTAATCTTTTGGCTACGTAACAGATATCTACATACATTTAAATAATGCTACTTCGATGTACTCTTCACTATTCCAATGGCTCTCTTCACATGCATGTAACTACAAGATTTAATGGTCTTAGACGATTTTTTATTCGCACATTAAGAAACCGCCGCCGACTCGTCGCCGGGAAGACGCGGCAACAATAACTGTTGTATGTGGGTAGATGGATATTGTTTGTGGCCGTCTCATATTACTTTATTTCCATATTGGAGCCAATGCTTGGGCCAACGTTTTTGATGAAATAGGCATGGTGTTAATAGTTGTCGAGTTTTACTGAAATTAGAGTGAGATATGAAAAAAATAGTAAACACAACAATAAAACTTCAATTATGTCTCGTTCAGTGTTCTTCAACAAATGAACTTAATTAAATTAATTAGGTAGATACGTTAAGAAACAGATTTTCTAACAGTGCTCAAGAATTTACTGAAGTAATATAATTTTCTAATAAAACACAAAATGTAATATTTTATTTTTCTCCGAGAAAAGCTCAGATCATTTGAACCAACAACAAACCAAAAACAATGCTGCAAACATTGGCGCCAATTAGCAGACAACGTTGCCGATTACAACAGAAACGTCTAGACGCATTGCGAGGCAGACATTTTTTATTTCAGCTACTTGTAAAGTGTGGGCGGGATTTAAAAACAAATCAATCATGATTGATTCTGTGGCTTGTACAAGTGTAGCTGCGTTTTGTTCCAATGTTTGATGTATGGCAATATGGGTATGTTACGTTGTGGTGTTCTGTGTGTATGTGCCGTTAGTTTGATTGTTGTGTGGTTGTTTGTTGATTGTTTTAGGTGTAGTAGCAGTTTAGGGTTATATGAGGTCGAGAGGCTTTATAATGTATTTGAAGTCACTATAGTTATGTTATTGTTGATCACCAGAATTATCTCACATTTTCAAACTGTGGTACATTATCAAGTTTGACTCTCTTGTTGGTTGTCCACTTCCACGTCATCGCATCCGCCTTTTCCCAACTAAGTTAGGTTTTGCTTCCAGTGCAGCTGAATACCAGTATTTGACTTGGAGCGACGACCTATCTGACCTCTACAACCAGTTACTGGGTAATACGATACCCCTTGGTAAGACTGGTTGTCAGACTTTCGGGCTTCTGACTACCCGTAACGACTGTCAAAGATCTGCAAGTGACAGCCGGGACCAACGGTTTAACGTGCTCTCCGAGGCACGGACGGGTCTCGATATGTAATGGATGGTCACCCATCCATGGACCGACCTCGGTAAGCGAAGCTTAACCTTCGATCGACCCGCGTGGCTGTTATTGTTTAGCCACAAGCCCGTTGCCAAGTGCACAGATCCATATTATATATACATGTCGGGACAGGGGGCCGATTGGGGCTTGATTCTTAACCGTTGAACATTTTACTGGGCGTAGATGTGTGCAGCGGACGAGAAGCAAAAGTTTGAAGTTGATTATTGATTTTTAGGTTATATTTGAACTTGACAAAATTTATAAAACGAAACGTTGTTCAGTTTCTATGCACTTGTTGTCCGTAGGAAGTCCTATGGTCAAGAGGGTCCACGTTGCTGTAGCGCCCTCGTCGACTCGCTCGAACTTCAGGCTAGACTCTGTCGAAGCGCGCCAATTTCACACTTGCGTTTCGTTGTCAATTGACATCCTATCCCAGTTGGTTCCTGGAGTACCTATGCCGAATGAAAATATTATAATTTCTTGACCTCTTCACAAGTGATGTCTGTCTAGGAGGAAAAGGGGTGGATAGAGGGCCCTCCACCAGGGAGGTCGGCGAGCCGAGCCGAGCCTGCCCAGCCGAGAAGGCTCATCGAGCCGAGAGGCTCACAAAGGCAGTGCAGGGCTCAGAGGCTCCTGGTGGTGGGCCGGACGCCGGTGGCGGCCCCAATTCGGAGCGTGTGGCCGGGTTTGCGGAGGTGGTGCTGGCCCTGATCAAGGGGGTGGCCGTGAAGAGGCTCAAGTCCTCTAAGGACCAGGCCATATCCGCGGCCACGGCCTCGATTGTGGCGGCAGCGGAGGCCCTTCACCTAGGGCCTCCTTCAGACGGCATGTCGGAGATGCGGGCGGAGGTCGCCCGCCTGACAGCCGCCATGGAGCTTCTCAAAAAGGAGAATGAGGAGCTCCGAGCGGACCTGGCTGGGCTCAGAAGAGCCGACTCCCAAGGGGAGCCGAAGGGGGGGCAGCAGCATGGGCAGGGGTGGCCCGTGCCTGCTGAAGACCGGGTTTTGACCCTGGTGCGGCAGGAGATGGCCTCCTTGCGGAGTCGTTTCTCCGCTCTAGAGGCCATAGTCCTGCGCCCCCCGTTAGCGGCGAGCCAGCCAGCCTCGGGCCAGCGCAAAGCCCCGTCGTACTCTGCCGCCACAGCTGCCACGGCCAAACCGGGGTCGTCGGGGCAGCCAAAGGGCGGGGCGAATGCGCGGGCCGCAAAGGCTCCAGCCCCAGAGGCGAGGATTCCGGCCCCGGCGGCGAGGGCCCCAGCCCTGGCGGCGAGGGCTCCGGTGGTGAGACGGCCGCCCCCGCCTCCTAAATCTCTTCCAGCCGATGCCGAATGGCAAGTAGCCGGAGAGAAGAGGAAGGCGGCTAAGGCGAAAAGGGCGGCCAAAAAGAGGGAGAGGCGGCAGCGGCGCAAGGAGCGAACCGCCGCGGCTAGGCTCCGCGCCCCGAATTCCGCAGCTGTAGTGATAACACTACAGCCGGATGCGGAAAAGAAGGGCGCGACCTATAGGTCCGTTATGGCGAAGGTGGGTGAGGTGGTGCGCCTCGAGGAGCTCGGCGCTGCCACCGGCCTAAAGATGAAGATAACGGCGACAGGGGCCCGAATGGTGGAGGTCCCCGGGGCGGCCAGTGGCCCGGCCGCTGACGCTCTGGCCGAAAGGCTTAGGGCGTCCTTGAATGCGGACGAGGTCCGAGTGTCCAGGCCCACCAAGTGCGCTAGCATGCGCATCATAGGCCTGGACGACTCCGTGACGGAGGACAAGGTAGTCGCCGCGGTGGTTAGGACTGGAGGGTGCTCTGCCGAGCAGGTGAGGGTGGGCACCATCCATCCTGACTCCGCGGGGCTGCAAACCGTTACGGTGAGCTGCCCCGTGTCGGCGGCCAAAAATATTGCCAGAGAGGGCCAAAGGCTATTGGTGGGCTGGGTGTCCGCACAGTTCAAACTGCTGGAGCCCAGACCTCTGAGGTGCTTCCGTTGCCAGGTGGGCGACCACGTGCAAGCCAATTGCACCTCGGAGGTGGACCGCAGCGGTCTCTGCTACCGCTGTGGTCAGCCCGGGCACAAGGCCGGCTCCTGCAACGCCACGCCGCACTGTGCCGTATGTGCGGCGGCTGGCAAGCCGGCCGACCACCGAATGGGGGGCAAGGCCTGCACTCCACCCGCCAAAGCCAAAGCCAGGGCCAGAGGCAAGCCCTCCGCCACCGCCGTCACCACCGCAGCCGCCACCACTGCCACCGCCGCTGCCGCCTCCAACACCGCCGTCGTCGCCGTCGCCACCGTGGCCGCTGCGGCAGGCCCCTCTCAGGGGGCTGGGAAGGAGGCCCAAGAGGGGGCTGACATGGAGTGCCATTAATGGCCCCATTACGCCTCCTCCAGGCGAACATCAACCACTGCGCCGCCGCTCAGGATCTGTTGCTCCAGAGCATGGCGCAGTGGTCGATTAACATCGCCGTGGTCGCTGAGCCGTACTTTGTCCCGCCCAGGGATGACTGGGTGGAGGACCTGAGCGGCTCAGTGACCCTAATTTCGTCGGCTGCCGCCGGTACCCCGTCCCTCGAGGCCGTCAAGAGAGGACGGGGCTGCGTAGCAGCACGGTTCGGGGAGATTGTCGTGGCAGGAGTCTACCTTTCTCCGAACCGAACTCTTGCCGAGTTCCACAACTCCCTTGCGGAGTTGAGAGACGTCGTCGTCGGGTTTGGTTCCCTCCCCGTGTTCGTCCTCGGGGACTTCAACGCCAAGAATCTGGCTTGGGGTTCCCGGTTAACGGACACACGGGGCAGGATGGTGGAGGACTGGGCTCTGGAGACAGGCCTGGTCGTCCTAAACCGGGGTTCTGTCCCCACATGTGTGCGGATGCGGGGTGAATCAGTGGTGGACATCTCGTTCGCCAGCCCCGCTCTGTCGCCGCGTGTAGTTGACTGGCGTGTCATGGAGGGGGTGGAGACCTATTCCGATCACCGGTATATCCGGTTCGACGTCTCCGCCCAGACCTCGGACGCGCCGGTCCGACGGGCCCCGAGTGGTCCGCGGTGGGCGCTGAAGCAGCTGGACCGGGAGCTTCTCCTGGAAACCTCGATCGTGCAGGCCTGGGTGTCACCACCGGACAGGCCTGCCGACATCAACGACGAGGTGGAGTGGTTCCGGGAGGCCATGTCCGACATATGTGACGTGGCAATGCCCCGGGTCCAGCCTGGACGTGCCTCGCGCCAGGTGTACTGGTGGTCGCAGGAGCTGACGGCTCTGCGCACTGCGTGCGTGGCTGCGCGACGCCGGTACACCAGGCACCGCAGGCTCCGTATCAAACCTCCGGATACGGAAGCCATTCAGGCGGAGCTGTACGAGGGGTACAGAGCGGCGAAGACCGCCCTCCAAGCGGAGATCCTGCGGGCCAGGGGTTTGGCCCGCGAGGAGTCGCTGGGGACTCTGGACAGGGACCCGTGGGGACGCCCGTACAAGGTGGTGCGGGATAAACTCCGCCCATGGGCTCCCCCGCTAACGCAGAGTCTCCGGCCCCAGCTTGTGGAGGACGTGGTGAGCGCTCTGTTCCCTTCGCGAGGGGAACACTCCTCCCCACCTATGGCTCCGCCTACTGCGGTGCCTGATGCGGACCACACCGCCGACGACGACGACGATGCTCCGGAGGTGACCGAGGGAGAAATGAGAGCGGCGGTACGCAGGCTTAATGCCAAAAATACCGCCCCAGGACCCGACGGCTTACCTGGGAAGGCCTGGGTCCTGGCCTTGGAGGCTCTCGGGCCTCGACTTAGGGGGCTCCTAAGCGCATGCATGGAGAGGGGCCAGTTCCCGCTTCGCTGGAAGACGGGGAAACTGGTCCTCATAAAGAAGGCAGGGCGCCCTGCGGACACTCCGTCCGCTTATCGGCCCATCGTGCTGCTCGACGAGGTGGGCAAGCTCTTTGAAAGAGTCATTGCAGACCGCCTCGTCGGCCAGCTGGTGCGGGTGGGGCCGGATTTGGCGGAGAGCCAGTTTGGTTTCCGCAGAGGGCGCTCTACGGTGGACGCCATCATGCGTGTGCGAGCCCTGACGACGGGGAATGCTGTTGCCCAGGGTGGGGTCGTCTTGGCGGTGTCTCTAGACATCGCCAATGCCTTCAATACCCTGCCCTGGAGTTGCATCAGGGAGGCACTCCGGTATCACCGGATGCCGACCTACCTCTGTCGTGTGGTCGAGGCCTATTTGACGGACAGGGCCGTCATCTACCCCGGTCACCAGGGAGTGTGGAACCGGCAAGAGATGTCGTGCGGTGTCCCACAGGGATCGGTCCTGGGGCCGCATCTGTGGGACATCGGATACGACTGGGTGCTGCGCGCCGACCTCCCTAGCGGCGTCAGCGTAGTGTGCTACGCTGACGACACGTTGGTCCTGGCGCAGGGGAGGTCGCACCAGGCGGCGGCCGAATTAGCGGCACGCGGGGTTGCGACAATCGTCGAAAGGATCCGGCAATTGGGACTCGAGGTGGCACTGCACAAGTCCGAGGCCATGTGTTTTCATGGTCCTCGGAACGCGCCACCGTTGGGGTCCCAAATAACGGTAGGAGGGGTTTCTATCGGCGTCGAGTCGACGATGAAGTACCTGGGACTCGTCCTCGACAGCCGGTGGAACTTCGTGGAGCATTTCCGACGTTTGGCTCCCAAGCTGGAGCGGGCGGGCGCTGCATTGAAGCGGCTCCTGCCCAATCTAGGGGGTCCAAACGCCTCCTGCCGGAGGCTCTACGCGGGGGTCGTGCGGTCCATGGCCCTCTACGGGGCTCCTGTATGGGCGCGCTCTCTGGCGCTGCGGCCAGCCCGCCGGTTGAGCGCGGCCCAAAGGGTCATGGCCATCCGGATGGTCCGAGGATACCGCACGGTCTCCTGTGAGGCAGCGAGCCTCCTTGCCGGATTGCCGCCATGGGATCTGGAGGCAAAAGCCCTCGCGCACGTATGGGAGTGGCGCGAGGAGGCGAAATGCCGGGGCGTAAGTCCGCTGCCGCGAGAAATCGCGGCACAGCGGACGGAGCTCCGGCGGGATCTCATGGCGTCATGGAAAGTACGGTTGTCGCAACCCAGTGCTGGGCACGCCACGATTGCGGCGATAAGTCCCCTCTTTGAGGAGTGTCTGGAGAGGCGCCACGGCGTCCTCACCTTCCGCCTGACGCAGGTCCTCACCGGACACGGCAGCTTCGGGAGGTTCCTGTGTCGGATAAGGCGGGAGGAAACGTCCGGGTGTCACCACTGTGTGGATCGCCCGGAGGACACGGTGGAGCATACGGTGGAGGTCTGCCCGGCTTGGGCAGAGCACCGCCGTGTCCTCGTGGAGGCGATCGGCGGCAGAGACCTCTCGCGTCCGGCCCTGGTTCAGGCCATGGTACGGAGCGAGAGGGCATGGGCAGCCGTCACCTCCTTCTGCGAAGCAGTAATGCTCGCGAAGGAGGAGGCGGGACGGTTGAGGGAAAGGCACGTTTCGCGCCCTCTCGCCCCTAGCCGCCGCAGGAGACGCCCTGGGCGTCGGGAATCTCGGGCGGATTTCCAGTCACCGTAGGCGCGGGCTTGCGGACGGTGAGCAATGGGTAGCTCACCGTCCGGTAAGGACCAGGCCCGGGTCGACGGCGCGTCGTATTCCACGCGCGCCTCAAAGAGATGTCGTCAGCACAAAGTAGGGGTCCACTAGGGCCGATGCCTGCCGGGGTCGCGGGAAGGTACTTATGGGTCACCGAGGCCCCCGCAACACAGGCAACAGGAAGGAATACGGGTGGGTTTTAGTCAGTAAGAGTCTGACACACCCTCCCGCTCCGCCCAGAGCGGGAGAAGTTATTTGATGATTTCCCACCCTCAAAAAAAAAAAAAAAAAGTGATGTCTGTCTATTAGTTAATGAAATAGACGTGTTATTTTCGCTAAAGACCTCTGCGTACGTGAGGCAGCGTCCATGGTAGCAGACGCAAACTAATTCATATGTCACTCATATCAATCACACGCCGTCCAAATATGGGGCCTGATGAATTATTGAGATGGTGCGTGTAAAGTAGACGCTGTTAGAAGCTTTAATTTTTAATAGGTTATTAAAATTCTAGCTACTTATGCCCGGTGCCTTATGGGTAAAACGGATCGTTTTAGTTACCAATCGATAACAGTCAGTAAAATTGATAGTAGATATAAATAAAAAAAAAATAATGCTGTCTGTGGTAAGCGCGTCACTTTAGAACGGCTGGACCGATTTGATAAATTTTCTTTTTTATATTCGTTATAGTCCGAATAAAGTTTTTAGGGAATTAAAAATTGGAAAAAGAGAAAAAGATTGATAAAGAGTATTTCTATCTATCTAAAAGTTTCCTAAAAAATGGAAAATTCGGGAAAAACTCAAAAATGGGTTAGGACCAAATTTTTGACGTATTGCACAACGGAAATCACAACAGAAATATAATACACTGGAAAATAAATGCAGCGCAATATAATTATTAGGGTGTGTGAATATTTTAGGCAGGTGTAATCAAATTAATTACACTTGCGTGACACACAAAAATATTCCGATGATTTACACACACCCTAATGATTATATTGTGCTAAATTTATTTTCTAGTGTGATACATTTCCGTTGTGCAATACATCAAAAATTTGGTCCTGACCCAAATATGTTTTCTATGGGACTTTTGTATGATTTATTGAAATTTGTACAGTAGTACTGTACTATTTGACAGTCTGTCGGGTCAGCCAGTTGTTTATAAAATTGTCACATTACCTTAATTTGTCGTGTGATAGCCATTTTATGCAACTGTCAAATAGTGACAGTTAATTTTCCCGACTTAAATGTCTAACTGATTTATCATTTAAAAAGATTTTATTTTATTTTATTTTGACACATAATAATGTTAAATTCTGAATCATTTGTTAGAGATTTCTTGGAAAAAATATGGACTCTCAACAAGATAGGTTTTGTTTCCTTATTATTTTTGGTAACTTAATAACAGAATAAACTGACAGTGTTTTTCCGAGGATTTCCCAAAATAGACCTAAGCAACATATTTTATCTGATCGACGTGATTTTGTATTGTTTTCCTTGAATATAACGGGGGTAACCATCACCTCTTAAAGCAGTATTGTTATAATATTACTTCACAGTGGGAGAGTGATGGAGCTATACAGGACTTATAGCTCCATCTCTTTCTCACGCTAAGTAATATTGAAATAATACTGTTATAAGAGGTGATGGTTACCCCCCTGGTCTTCCTAGCTTTTTCTCAATTATGGTGTGGTCGGCTTCCAGTCTAACCGGATGCAGCTGAAGACTGTTATTTTTAATCTTCTTTTTTATATCTTAATTACTATTTTTTCCTTCTTCGATAAATTATACGTATATTTGTAGTGAACAAAGTGTTTTTGATTTTACGACATTACGTCGGGGTTCGAAGCCCCAGCGTACCAGGTTACATTGCTGCTGCGATTTGGCGGTCCAACCAGCATCCTTCACTATAATATAAACCAGTATTTTACATGGAGCGACTGCCTATCAAATCTCCACAACCCAGTTACTGGGTAATACGATACCCCTTGGTAAGACTGGTTGTCAGATTTTCGGGCTTCTGACGACCCGTAACGACTGTCAAAGATCCACGAATGACAGCCGGGACCAACGGCTTAACGTGCTTTCCGAGACACGGAGGAGTCTCGGTATGTAAAGATGGTCACTCATCCACGGACACGGACCAACTCCGGCAAGCGTAGCTTAACCTGATGGATCGACCCATGCGGCTGTTATTTGTTTATTACTTAGCCATGCGCTCCTGTTCCTTGAATATAAGGTATCATACCTAACTATAATGAGACCAGATTTGATTTATTTTTCTCTTTCTTTTCTATTTATTTTTATGTCTATTTTTGGAACCTAACACAAAATTATCAGAATTATCCGACCCGATATCGATAATACTCGTATAACAATTTTCCATTTCGATGGAAAATTTACCGATCCGAACCAAATAATAGACGTATTATTATTATTAAATGCGTCTATTATTTGGTTCGGATCGGGAAATTTTCCATAGAAATGGAAAATTGTTATATTGTGTATTCTTTAGTAATGTATTCGTGTATTATATCCCACAATATTTGCAAATATCATAAACATACCATTCTATTATTATATTGATGTTTGTTGTGCATTATTGTGGCATGATACCGTGGTAGGCACAAAAAGATAAAAACGAGGCACATAGCGATTAAAAAAAAACGAGCCTTACAGGAGTCGCGTATGATGTGTAACATCTGACATCTCACCTTGGTAATAAGCAACTGAGCAGCGACAGAAATTAACCTCAAAATTTAAAAAGCTAAATTATAATAAAATATTTATTCGAACTATTATTCATTACTAGTGGTCGCCCACTGGTTGAAATTCGACGCCTCTACTTACAATCTATATAGTACCTACTAATTCCATGCTCAAGCTGTCAGTTCAGCAGACACAGAAATCGACAGAAAAGAGCACATCAATAACGCTAGTTCAAGTTTAAAATTCCTTCGCATAATATTTATAGGTGTTTAAACTTCGCCTTAACTGAAACCTACTCACGAATTGAATGGGCTAAGTGGCGCGATGGGCTTCTAATACTAATAGACGGATGAGTTTTCTTTACTGATTGTCGTCAATGGCGAAACGATACCCTCGTATTATAAATGTTATTTTATTATGAAACTGTATAGTACAGGTCAAAGATATAACTGTGAACATATCAAAATACAGTAATTTTTCGTACAATAAACATTTCTTAGTACTTGTGTTTTCTGAGAATCCCTGAGTAATAAAGGTAGGTGAGGTTTTACTCATCCTCAGGATAAAACGACGAAAAATACAGCTCTGAAGATATACCCAAAAATACCGAAGTTTAAACAACTCATTATAAGGCCCGCCCACGCGATAATCTGGTCGCTGCCTAATTGCTTAACCTTAGTGTTGAATTCATAATTACATTAATTAAACAGAGGTGATGTATGTAATTAGAATTTGTTTAGCTAATAGGTGTCGCAGTGGGCTGGCGGTCGAGGTAATATCTTCATTCTTATACGGCAAATTAGCTGCAACACGATCGTGCTTTGTAGACACAGAGTATTAAAATGGAGTGCTTAGATTTTCCCAAACAATTAAACTGGTGCTTTTTGAGGGAAGGGAGGCCTAATGAAGCTTCTAAGGGTCAAACAGAGCCTACAATGGACAAATAATTTACACACACACACATAACACATAAACATAATATCACGCCTTGTTTCCCCGAAGGGTTGGGCAGAGGTGTACCTGTAGTACACCCACATTTCGCCAGTTATGTCTAAGTCCTATGTAATAGGGGGCGAGCCTATTGCCATCAATCGGGCACAAATCTAGACTCCGGGCTGCTACTGAGAAATTCCAGACAGAAAAACCCAACAACACTTTGCCCGACCCAGGAATCGAACCCAGGACCTCATGCTCAGCAGTAGCGCTTGCAACCACTAGACCAACAATGCATTCACACAAACAAATAATAGACAAGCAAGACAAATAATTTAAATTACTTCTAATCTCAAGTGAAGTGGTTGTCAATTGCAGCTGCTGCAAATGTCGACGGCAGGTGGCGTAGGTGGAGCGTAGCGAGCTACGCAATGCCTACGCCTAAGTCAGTGGACACTCCTCTACCGCATTACGTCTCCATTTCTTCTTATTCTGTGGTCAGAAGGTATCGAAATAATTAATTCTACACACATTTGATTTGCAATTTATTGTGCATAGTTATTAATTGGTCAAGGACAGCTAATGAGAAACAATTGATTTTCTATTGTTTGACTCCAAATCGGTGTTGCGCGGGGCTTAACAGGTTAATGAAATTTATTTTTCGACGATGAAGGTTCAGCGCGTAAATAACAATGGATGTTGAATGTACTCGTATATATTTTTACTTTAAAGTAATTCGTGATCGTAAATTTTCTGTTTATTGTTGGATGAATTTGTTTGTGCCCTCTCACTTTATTGAAGGTTTAGGCATTATTTGCCCGAAAGATAACGAAAAAATAAAAAAAAGTCGGCCCAGAATTTATCTAAGAGGAATAGTATTAACAGTACACTACATACTCGTAGTGTCGTACATACATCGCGAATCAAGATCTGTAGAACTTGGTAATTGTATAATATTTTTATTTTAAAGTAATTGGTGATCGTACATTTTAGGTTTATTGTTGGAGATTATAATGAATTTGTTTGTGCCCTCTTACTTTATTGAAGGTTTGGGCATTGTTTGGTGCTGCCCGAAAGATAATGAAAAAATAAAAAGCAAGTCAGCCCAGAACTTATCTACGAGGAATAGCATTGACAGTGAACTACATACTCGTAGTGTTGTACATACATCGCGAGTCAAGATTTGTAGAACTTGGCAATTGATGTTTAAACCTAGACAATATTTTTAATTTCCTATCGGTGCAATCACCACAATGTATGATTTTAGTGACTTTTAATCTGTTATTACGCCTTCATATATTGCAAGTAAATTATTAAAAAATATGTTAAACTAGAACGCATACACATCAATTCAATATGTGAATATTTAATTATTATATTAAATTACTTTATGAAATAAATTCAGGAAGTAATCTCTTCCCTAAGCATAAAGAGAAAATATCTTTAGTTAGATATTTTCTTATTTTTAGGGTTCCGTACCTCAAAAGGAAAAAACGGAACCCTGATCACTTTGTTATCCGATTGTCTGTCAAGACTCTTTATCTTAGGAACGGAGTTGAAATTAAGTACTCAAGTTTACAGTCCCTTGAAGCTGTGAAAAAATAAATTTTCTAAATTACGTAAAAAAAGATACGGCTGTATATGCCGCAAAAACGTATATTTCGACACTCTCAAGGGAATCAAAATTTATAGGGTACTTTCCGTTGACCTAGAACTATGAAATTTGGCAAGTAATATCGTCTTATACGAGTACTACAAGTACAGGGAAAAATCTGAAACATTTGAATTAAATAATAAATAATATAGTCTTTATTAATACCTACAAATTTGTACGGAATCCTCGGTGAGCGAGTCCGACTCGCACTTGTCCGGTTTTTTTGTGTGAACAGGCTATTTTATTATCTATAACAATTCTATCTGTGATTTTATATTCATAGTTTCGTTATTAAAAATAAATATTCTCTATGAAACCGAATTGCGGAGCGGAGTGAGCGGGACGCGCATTGGTATGACCAAAGCCAACGGCCATTACCCCACCCTTAGGCCAGATTTACACGGTGTAATTATATTGCCTGTGATATACCGTAAGTTGAAGCAATACAACTATCTAAACAGTGCTTACATGACATTGTACGTATGCCACAGGCAAGAAACTTGCATCGTGTAAATAAGGCTTTAGGTAACCAAAATACTACTCGATATAATAATAATAATAATAATAACATTTATATCCAAAAACAAATTACATACTGGTTCATGAATGTACTTGGGCTGTGTTTTACAGTTACAAATGAATTAAACATCTGTAGCCGAACTAGGCAGGAGCCTGTATTTCGGCTATCAGCGCCAATCCCCTCAAATATTTTAATGAATTTTTAGCCATCAAACACGACTAAGTTGAAATACTGACCAATTAATTTAATAATAATTAAGAATATATATAAAAAAGTAAAAATAATGAATTAAATTAACTTATTATTGTTAATTTAATTCAAATGAATTATAATAATTAACAATTTTTACTGTTACTTTAAATTCAAACTACTCGGTAAAGTAAAAGTCTTTTGTACATAACAAATTATCGTAAACACCCGTGGCTACTACGAGTGTAGGGAAGCATGAGCACGTTTTTTGAACTCGTCACGCCATACAATTGCGTTTGGAAAGCAACTTTTACCCAGAAATGCGTGGGCGCATTTATTCGGTACGAGAAGGAGTCAAACTTGAAACTTTTTACATGTATAAAGTAATTTTTTTGATATATAGCTTTGTGTTTGTTTAATTTTTTGTCATAAAATATACTTTTTTGTTGTGTTTGGTATGTTTGGATGATGAATGTGAATTTCAATGAATGTAGTCACGTTTAACAGGGAATTGGGACTATTTGTGGTTGTTTTGTAGGTAATTCCGAGTAGCTAACAAGAATGTCATGTTTTCTAGTTAACAATAGAAACTCTTGCTACATTTACAACCACTGGAAGGTAAATTTCATTTACCTCAGCCGCTAATAACTTCATTATTCCTTTATAATTTTGCGTAGACCAGTAAAGACCATATAAACAATTAACATGCGTGTTTAAAAAAAAGCTGAACATAATACAGAAAGCACGGATATGTCAGTAAATTAATTAGCATAGCACTGTGATCCGGTCCCATTCGGGAACACCTGTAAAGTATAGGATGGAGAGCAATTGGATACAGCTGTTTCAACATGACTATTAGTGAATAGGATTTTTAAATACAAATCTAACAAACAAAATCATTGAACCTGTAAGTAAACTAAGTGTTAAAGTAAGTGATCTATTCACTTACAGAATCAGTCAGCCCTGATCTAACCAGGGCCAACCCTAGACAGGTTTTGTGAGCCTGACAGGAGTTAACAATATGTTCACAAAAGCACGAGATTCACCGTTAAAGGCGAAACGCAGTAAGTAGTTGATTTGAATAATAATCATTAACTTTCAGATTTTGGACTCGCTATTTGCCAATGATCGGCGTCGGTTTCATAATCAGCTTATAATGTTCCCACTGCTGGGACACAGGCCTCCTCTCTTCGAGAGGAAGTAGGTTGTAATCTACCACGCGGGCCCTGTGCGGGTTGGTAGATGTCACATGTCTTCGATTGGGTACTGGGGCATGCCGGTTGCCTCGCGATGTTTTCCTTCACCGTTTAGAGAGCAGTGGTGATGAAATTATTTACACAAAGTAAAGCGCCTGCCACGGTTCGTACCCACGACACGTAAGTCGGGGGTGTTACCACTGGGCCACCACTGCTCTCACCGGTGTGGGTTGGCTTATTCTTATTTGTCGGTACGCCATCCCGATTACCCGACCCCGATTTTACAAAACACTATCTCTAAAAAAAATATCCTTTACAAATATTTCTGTTTGTTTAATGGAGCAGTTCTTTTATCAGAACAGCCACGAGGTTGTTGCCTCCACACTGTACGACAAAGTTTGTACCAACAGTGCTAGTTACAAAGTTGGTTGGTTGTTAGATCACAATGGTATCTTCCACGTAACGGAGCTGGTTAGTACTACGGGAAACGCAAACTTACTTTTCCTTGGTCAGCGACGCGACTAAAACTTATTTGGGTTCAATGATTTCTTGTTGTTTTCAAATATGTAAAGGAATTGTGTTTAAAACTTGGGACTGTTTGGTTGTATATAACATTGTTTAAGTTAGTCATAATGTGGGGTTACGTACTATGTTGATGACCTTATTATGTATTGAGTAGAGGTTAACGTTTGGCCATATTTGGATAGGTTTTTTTAATGGATATTGTTAATTTAGGCTTTATGTGAAGATTTTTACGCCGAAGCATTTCTCTTTTTTTTTCGAATTATTTTCCAAGCGTAATGATAATCCGGGTGTCACCACTGTGTGAATAGCCCGGAGGACACGGTGGAGCATACGGTGGAGGTCTGCCCGGCTTGGGCAGAGCAGACATTTCGCGCCCTCTCGCCCCTAGCCGCCGCGGGAGACGCCCTGGGCGTCGGGAATCTCGGGCGGATTTCCAGCCACCGTAGGCGCGGGCTTGCGAACGGTGAGCAATGGGTAGCTCACCGTCCGGTAAGGATCAGGCCCGGGTCGACGGCGCGTCGTATTCCACGCGCGCCTCAAAGAGATGTCAGCACAAATGTAGGGGTCCACTAGGGCCGATGCCTGCCGGGGTCGCGGGAAGGTACTTATGGGTCACCGAGTCCCCTGGCAACACAGGCAACAGGAAGGAATACGGGTGGGTTTTAGTCAGTAAGAGTCTGACACACCCTCCCGCTCCGCCCAGAGCGGGAGAAGTTATTTGATGATTTCCCACCCTCAAAAAAAAAAAAAGCGTAATGATAATTGTTTTTTTTTAATGGTTTTCCGCTGGGAGGTTGTTGGCTGCTTAAGCTGGACTATCCTATGGCCGTCTTAATTATTTAATTTAATTAAGGTGTCCTGGGGCATAAAACATAAACTAATGATAATTGAATTAAAAAATAAAGGCTTACTTACACGTAATCGACTTGTTATCCTAACGGTTTCCACAAGTTAGTTCCTGGGTATAACGAGTAGTTAAGTATTTAATGAAGATAGCCAATTGTTGACTTGTAATGGTGTCTCTAACGGCTTGACCCACTTTTTCAAAGTCTTAGTTTTATGGGAGAGCGCAAATAAAAACACATTACATGTAATGAAGCATTTACTTGAGTTGACAGAAAGTGTGTACCATAAATATTTGTGTATTAAGTTTATTACTTTCACCTTTAGTGCGAAGATGATTGCAATCGGTGGGCTATTGATTTGTTTTAAGTGGCATGACTGGGAAATTGCTGGACATAGGCCTCTTGTGTTCGTCACTATATTGGAGGGAGCCTACGGTAGAGCCATTTCACCAGTCAGCTCATATTGATTAAGCTTTTTAGTAGGTAATTGACAAAAGATGGCTCTTTCTTTTCAAGGGTTCCATACCCAAAGGGTACAACGGGACCCTATTACTAAGACTCCGCTGTCTGTCCGTCTGTCACCAGGTTGTATCTCATGAACCGTGATAGTTAGACAGTTGAAATTTTCACAGATAATGTATTTATGTTGCCGCTATAACAACAAATACTAAAAAACAGAATAAAATGAATATTTAAGGGGGCTCCCGTACAACAGACATGATTTTTATGCCGTTTTTATAGATAATGGTACGGGAACCTTCGTGCGAGAGTCTGACTCGCACTTGGCTGGTTTTATGTATCGTCAATCGCATCGACTCTTAAGTGGTAGAAATCATACCATGTACTGGTCATCCCTGAAGATTTGATTGACTGGCAATAGCACAATTTACTCTTCAAACTCATACCAGGGTACCTAGAGTCTAATACATTTGCAGATTCTTTAATCTGCAAATGTATTAGACTCTAGGTACCCACCAAAGTAACATCTCTTTTCTGAAGTGCCTTTAAACTGCACCTTCACGAAAAAGCGAATCATTTAGTACGTAGTAAACGTCAGTTACAATAAAGACTCGATGTAACTTCGTCCCCACAGTTAAAATGGCAAAGGAAAAGAATTTATACGTAACTTTGACTCGCCATTTCCTACAAGACGGGAAAACAAAACTATTTGAAAGCGGACTAACAGTTTTATAATCTACGCAATGTAAGATTTTGTTTAAAAATAGTTTTTCTTTCTTTCAGTCGTAAATTTATGATGTTATTTGGTCATTTTCTTTGAAATAACTATGTGAATTTCGTGCACACCGATTATTTGGATTTGAATGGGTCGGAAGAATTTGAAAAACGGTCCTTCAGAAAAATGCTCTGAGGAAAATACCATGCGAACGAAACCATATTAGGGCCTATACACACCACGTTTTTTAAACGCACCTTTATCCTACAGAAGGGTCTACAGGCTGCGTCTGACTCGCTACAAACGCGCGTCAACGGCGCGTTTAAAAAACGTGGTGTGCACAGGCCCTTAAGTCGCAGATATTTAATTTAATGACTTTTAAATCTGTAATTACGTCTTCAATTAATGCAAGTAAGTTACGCAAAAAATGTATGTTAAACTAGACCGCATACACATCAATTCTATCTGTGAATATTTTAGTATTGTAGTGAAATACTTTGGTGTATTGGGGGCTATTTTGCTTATGGGCCCTCGTTGTAATTTTACTTGTTGTTTCTTTTTAACTAAGTATCTGTTTTAATTAGGTATATAAATTATGTAGTCGATGATTTTGGTGCACGTTAAAACTGTAATGAGTTTATGTTGGCGCCGGGATTCTACCGTTTTGCCGAAAAGATTTTGCCAAAATTTCACTACCCAAACAAATTTTAGCAGCTTTTTTTATACCAATGCAATGTTTAGAATGATTTTAAACAATCTTCAGATAACAAACGTTAGAGAAGTTTATGTGCTCGAATTTGTCTGAAACAAGTCAAATGTATGGTTACTGAATTGAATTTGTCTGAAAAAAGATGGTTAGGTTAGGTTTAAATTGTGACCTCCTACGCCAGAAACGAATAGATTATATAGAACAAAATATGGAAAAAAAAGATTATTTTTAGCAGGCTATCGAAAACCGAACTAGTTAAACGAGGTAGAAATTTTATTTTGCGTAAAATGAGTTATTCCAACTGAAATATTTGACTACATAAAAATTGGTAAAAGTACTACGAGTAGTTGGTAAACAAGTTATTGTTTAAATGTTCACTTGCCAAACATTAGGTTTGCGTTACAATTATTTGTGAAGAGATTTTTTGCTAAGTAATAATTTGGCAAATGTTATTATGCGGAAAATTGTTTGGGAAGTGATAATTTGGCAATTTCTTTTCGATGAAACACGGGAGACACGTTGGCGCCATTTTAAATGTATAAATAATGTACTACTGAATAAATGAATAAATTTATATCAATAATAATAATAATCGTTTATTTATAATAAAATAAATTATTTAAAAAACAAAAAACCCGACTGCAAAAACACAACTGAAAAGGGAAAAGCAAGCATTATAATCTATATAATTTTGGTCTTGCAGGCGGGACAATCGAATAACCTGAAATAAGGTGTAACTTTTGATTGTCCCCGCCTGCAAGACCAAAATTATATAGATTATAATGCTTGCTTTTCCCTTTTCAGTTGTGTTTTTGCAGTCGGGTTTTTTGTTTTTTAAATAATTTATTTTATTTCAAGCTTTTTAGTTTTATTAACATATATATTTGAAAATTACTCATTACTAGCTTTTATTTGATACCAATATTGTTGCAATTAATTTAAAAAAAACACTTCCCCTCCTTTTTTTGTATTTGCAGATGCAATTTATAAATATTATATAGCCTATGTCACTCCCACAATTAAGACGAATCTAAGGACACCTCATACGTTAAAATCCATCAAGCCGTTTAAGCTACAGAGCGTGCCAAAGAAATAGACATACATACATACATACATACATACATAGGTACTCTCGAAAAACATTACCCTCCTGAGGCAGTCGGGTAAAAAGGGGCACATTTACATAAGTAACTTAACTATTAAAATAGAGCACAGTTGCTTATTTGCCTGTGCTTCAGGCTAGGAAGTGCATAAATACTAAATTTAACAAATTAAAAACGAATATAAAGTAAAAAATAAAAAAATAAGGTAAATAGTACACTTACATGAAAAATAATGTACATTTTTTAATAACTAAAACTCGGGATTTGGAATGTAAAATTAGGATACGGAAACACAGAAAATAATTGAATAACCTGCAAGCAAATGATTCAGCCATATAGAAGATGGCAATATTTCTCGCTCACTTTTATTCTTTTATGCGAGTTAGGATAGCAGAGCTTTTATTCTGAATTTTTTCATAGGTACCTCTTGTTTTCCAGACAAACTTTACCAACGCATACGACATAATATTAATAGCAAAATTAAATGTTTTCATTTTAAATCGTCGTTCGTATCATAATAGCCTGTCGGCTGAGGCTTTTGATGTGATCAGGCAATATGCGTAATTGTGGGTTTAGTGGTTAACACCTTGGCTCAAGCGACGAGAGGTAGCGTGGGCGGAGAAAGTGACAATGAGACTTTGACAAAGGCACGTTCTTTTTGTCAATGACATAAAATAAACAGAAGGTTCAGTCCTCACTTAAAGTTCGCTTCCAGGTTGTTTTAGCTCGTGGCCAACATCGGAACTAACCGCCATTTGGTTCCGTCAATACCATTTCTGTGACAATTTCACAAATTTTTACCAACAACTGTTAATGTCATGCGGGCGCCGAAAGATCCCTGTAGCACTCTAGTTGTGTGTGAAAAGTCCCAACAACCCTAACTAATATTATAAATGCGAAAGTGCGTTTGTTTGTTACGCTTTTACGCTAAAACGGCTTAACGGATTTGGATGCAATTTGGCACATGGGGAGCCCATGACCAGGAGAAGGACATAGGCTACTTTTCATCTTGGATCGCAGACGAACACCATAACTTAAAGTCACTGAAGTTCCTATTGGGTCATTAATAGATAATAGATATGATAGAAAAAGATTAAGAGTAATTAGAAATAAAAAAAAAATCTTCAGTCTGATTTTGGCATTCCAATGAGACAAGACAGTCCAATTTAATCGAAAAAATACGTTGGATTAAGAAGTCTTGTGGGTCGAGTAGGTATTGAAGTTTTGTATGGGACAGCAGATAATTTTTTCACGATTACGATATTGGTCCCATGGAGAAAACTGTTCAGTTGGATGGTATGTTACACACCCTTAAACTTGACGACACCTTTCTGATACACCCTGTATAGCCAAGAGATTATTATCTAGCCGAATTATTATCGTCGTTCAAATAGACCTTCTGAATGTATCGTTTCATTTTGTTCTAAATGATCACAGCTGTTACCAAGACAGAGGGGCGTAGGCGGAATAATAGAGAGAAAAATATACACTGTTCAAACAAGTTATACCTACTTACGAGTAGCTAACGTTAGGTGTTTTGACAATCACACCAAGAACTAGTAGAATTTCTTCATGAATTTTCTTTAGAATGTGCACGTAAGTGGAAATGGTCATATATTCTTTGAATAATCTTTCGTAAGTTCAAACAATGGTTCTTTACTTAAGAGTTTAAATAATAATTCATAAATATGTCCAGTTTTATTGTTTGTTTTACGCATCGGTTATTAGATTCACAATATTTTATGTTAGCGACTCCTGTTTTCAAATATTTATCGTTTGTTGACAATAAAGCGTAGAATCACTCATTTAACTAATGTGGGCTTTGTCTTCACTGCTTTTTGTTGCCGAATAATGATTGGAAATGATGAAGATTTCGAAACACAAGCTTATAACTATTGGGTAGAGTCTAAAGCAGGGATTCCCAAACTATTTTGGGCAAGGGAGCCAAAATTAACTGATACCTCAGACCCCACAGCAATTTTTTTTCATGTTGTACGAACTTGTGCACGCCTGTTGAGTTTTGTAAACGTACAACAATGATACTTCCTACTAAAATATTAGTCATTCTTATAACAATTTGGTAGTGTTGGTACCTACACGTAACACAACTTATACAGTATCTTGAAAGTTTCAAATAAGAACTTGTGTTAATTAATAGGGGACGACTTTAAGACCTAGTTCACTCCCAAAATATGTTTTCGTTTATGTCGAACCCTGGGAAACCGATTCCGACCCCCAGGGGTCGATATCGACCACTTTGGTAATCCCTGGTCTAAAGGTTACTTTTTATGTCGACGATGAGGTGACGGCCAGCTTAAACAAATTAATGCTTCTTTAAACGCATGGATGAGGTGTGACTTACCAGTTCTTAGCAATAGCTACTCTATTGCTAAAAATAGGTGGGTACTCGAAAGCTACTCTGAGTAAAGTCGAATTATTGATTTACTGCAGTAATCTTACATGTGCTAGCTGTAACTTTGTGTAATATAATGGTCATATTTATTGTGTTTAGTTAAATCGATTTATATAAGTATAAAAAAAAAACTGTATAAGTAATATATCTAATGTGTGTGTATAGTAAGTAATGTACATTAAACATGACCATTATATTACCCAAAGTGACAGCTAGCACGTGTCAGATTACTGTCAGATTACTGATTACTGACGCGAGAACCAATCGACTTCATCAATCAATCGTAATCTTTACATTTATGTAAAACTAGCGTCTGCCCGCGACTTAGTCCACGTGGAAGAATATAGCTTATGCACTCAGGGGTAGCACCCCAATAAAGAATTTTCGGAATCGGATCAGAAGTTCCGAAGATAAACCCCTACATACAAACTAACAAATTTTATCATAAACGTGTATATAAAAATCTCGTATCACGGTGTTTGTGGTCGCAATCCTCCGAAACGGCCCGACCAATTTTAATGAATTTTTTTATGTATTTTTATAGGTATGAGAATAAGTTATAAAGTATTTTTCATCCAGATATTCCCACGGGATCGAGATTTACGCGGGTTTAACCGCGGAACGTAGCCAGTTTATGATATTAGTATAGAAGTATAGATGGAATCCCAAAACTAGTCATAATCTCTAACAAAGACGCGAGACAAAAAGATAATAAGTTTAACGTCGCTACTCGCTTTCCGTTTATACCTCGCACCACACCTCAACTGCAGTATTTTTACATGGCGCAAGTGTTTTTAATGAATAGGTATTATATTAACTCGGGGGCAGGATTTTATACCATAAACCGTTGATGTCTTATTAACGGCGAGCATCAGGTTATCTCGATTATTCGTGAAATATATGCAGCGCTAAAGGTTTTTAATTATATCGGTTTTTATACCTTTTCTGGGCACAACTATGTAGGATGGATTGCTTACTAATGACGTGCATGGCTGTGGAAGTGAGGTGCACTTAATTTACATTTATTCTACTCTAACTGCTGCCCGCGGTTTCGCCCGCGTGGTTTTTCTAAAATAAAATAGTATACTCTATAAGTTATTCTTTATAACATCAGCTATCTGCCAGTGAGAGTCCCGTCAAAATCGGTTCAGCCGTTTCGGAGAATCGCCGGAACAAACAGACAGACAAAAATAAAAATAAATGTTTTTTGTTATAAGTACCGTATGTATATACTTTCATATGCATTCAGTAAAAAGCTGTTATTTTGAATATATATCTATAGAATACGTTGAAAATATAATAAACTGTAGTGTAGTAAAAAGCTGTTATTTGACATTACAAACAGACACTTCAATTTTATTTATTTGTATTGATTTATAGATTGAACTAGAAAGCACACGATATCTACTCATTTTAGAATGCAATTTTTAAACTAAAAATCTCAATCCTATGAGCTATCTATTGTAGCAAGTAATCTACGAATATTTATATATGTAGGGACATATACACATAATTTTCAGAATTGTATCAGTAGTTCCGATGATTAACAGTTGTTAATCATCGGAACTACTGATACAATTCTGAAAATTATGTGTATATGTATACATACATATATGATGAAAATTCTTTCACAAGCAACAATAAATAAATATTATTATTATTACAGTATTGTTGACTGCCATAGGATATATTTTATGTTAAAATAAAAAAAAATCACGTGGACGAAGTCGCTGGTAGAAGCTAGTCTATTATAAAATGTAGAACAACTTTATTTTTATAGAACCCAAATCAATTGAGACTTTATTGTTACAGTTTTTTTTTATATATTTTTAACAAACAACAATATTTGGAGTGTTGACGTCTCTTTATTTTTTTTTTGTGCGCTTGTATTTTTATTGATAATCACTGTTATGTAGGTGAACCAATAAACTGTGAAGAGTGCATTTCCGTTTAAACAGAACATACCGATGTAATGAATATTAAAAAGAGGGCGTAAAGAATTCGGCATATAAATTACCTACCGATTACCTTAACGCGGTATTAGTTGTCAGAAAATAGTTAAGAAACGAGAAAAATGGCCGCCAAGAAACCGTCTCTGTAATTAAAGATAATTATAATCTTTTAGGGTGTTTAGTAAAATGATCGATTCACGTGAAAGCGGTAACTAGTATGCAATAATTATATTAGTTTATGGGTTTTTAAAGAACGTTATAACGTTTTTTTATCGCTTCTTAGTTTCACTAATACGATATTACCGCATTGGTCGTAAAACTCGCTCATTGGGTACCAGATATTTTTAGATAAACAACGCTTGTAATTGCCACATTAAAGTCATAAAATCAATATCAACATATTGATGTGTCACATGCATTCACTGAGACGCAGCGTGTTATAAATTTTATTTTAATAAATTAAAAGCCTCTAGGTATTTTTTTTTTTCTTCATTTAGTAAGTTATATAGCAATGTGCAGTGCCTCATTTAGATATTTATATATATATTGCCCTATTTGTTTAATAAAAATTCTTAAGGTTAAATGGTAACTACGCATGTTTTTTTTTCAATGATATTCTAAATAGTCATCTGATGTTCATCAAGTAAATCAGGTCATTGACACAGTTATTTTTGTATAAATCTAACAATTAGTAAATAAAGTGTGATACACAAATGCCCAAACACGACCACGCGGCCTGAGTAGATCAAAAAACATTTTACGATTATTAAACCCCTCGATTGACAACCGGGAAGGCATTCTCGTCGTTCCCATATTTTTATTGCGTGTAAACCCGTCGGCGCTTTTTTATATCATCTCTTTTAAGTGACATAAATTCTAATACAAAGTCCATTTGTGTATCTCGGACGTCTTAAAAGGTATAGGGATAATCGTTTTTCTGCTTTTTACAAGGAACTCATTTCAATTATCGGTCGATTTGATGGGTATAAAACGCTATGGTATGTGTCGTGCGGACGGCGCCCCACAGCGGTCGGTAGGACGCCCCGTGTGTTCTTTTCCATTTTTAATTTCCAACACGCTAATTTAATTATGGAATCTTGTGTTCTTTTTTCCAACGCAGCTGTATCCTGCCAGCGGTTCATAATTTTCATAAGTTAACTGTTGTTATTACAATCGATTTCTACATTTTTGATGTAATTTTATTATTGAAAATGTTTTTTTATTTATTGTTTTTTAGTAGCTTAATCACTGAACTTATTGTTTAATTTAAATACGCTTTGGATTCAATCCTTGATTAACGGTATTTTTATTAAGTTTCATTTATTACGATCCTGTTCTTATCTCGAAGTGACTATTACGAATGGATGAAATAATGTAAGTTGATAGGAATCTGTGTAGGTGTATCATAGTTGATTTAATCGTGGGATAGTGAGATTAATATTACAAAGTGGGCAAGGACTTTGATGTCTCACGACAAATTGTCCAAGTGTCTATGATAGCTACATGGAGTTATGAATGAATGGAAGAGTCCTTGTTGAGTATGAATCCCTACTTATTTAATCATTTTAAATATGAATGATTCTTATAAATATCACGAAAGAATAGATTTTTCAGAAAAATTGAATCATACTTTAACAATCAAAATCTTATGAAAACTGGCCTTGAAATAAGTCCATGAGAAAATAAGATCAAAGTTCAAGATCATTTTAGGAGCAGCTCAAAACCGAAAAATTATTTGTAAAAAACAACAACTTAACAGCCAAAACACACACTGTGTTCATATTTGCCTCATCTCGTCCTTAAAGCATCCTTGTTGATCATTGAAATGGCTCTGACGGAAGAATAATGTCAACTTCTCGCCCCTAAGATACAACTCAAGAAACACTCGCTTTGTTTTTATTCCTTTTTGATACTATAGGAATGCATTCTTGATAGTTTTGATTTTGTACCGTTATGTGACGATAGGAAGGATATTTATTTATTGAAAGTTTTATTACACATGTTGATACGTTTCTATAAAGAGTCGTAAAAGAAAATTATAAGCTTATGTTTGATTTGATTTATCAAGAGGATTAGGCTTTTGTAGAGGCCGAAATGTCAAGATTATGACTCTAAAATGTGGTTGGAATTAGGATTAAGCAGGATTTATTATACATTTGTATCAGTCATGAAAATAAAACCTGTTTGGATTCCATAGAAAAGTGAAATTGCATTCCGACTGATTTTAAATAATCTCGATAATACCTAATATACATAAATGATTATTTTCAAAATTTTCCTTCTCTTTTAAACGAACTTCAAAAACGTAGTAAGTTTCTAAGTTTGACCTGTAGTTATGTCTCTACAGGTCAAACTTAGAACCTCCGTTTTTAAAGTTCGTTTAAAAGAGAAGGAAAATTTTGAAAATAATAATTTAAAATGATACTACGATATTAACCCTGTTCCACAACCAAACACACGTAAAAAGAAAGCGAAATGTCAAAAACCCATACGATATATCACTCATAGATTCAAAATCAAATTAAACCTTTCCAATGTACGGTTAAAGTGCCAAGAAAAGACAGATGGGTTCTAGTTATAACATAACAAGGAGGCTGAAACGATTCATCAAGACCTTGTCAATTACTACTGGCATACGACCATCTTGACACTGTTCGATTTAATTAAAATTTATTTGACATTAAACCACGGTGGCCATATTTGGAATTAAGAACTTGAATTTCGGACGCTATCACGTTCGAAATTCAAATTCTCTTTTCGAAAGTTAAATTCTAGAAGTGTCAGTTTTATCTATGACTGACTGATTGATTGGTTGAGATAATTACGGTGTGAGTGTATTGATATGAGGGAAATGTTATCAGATTTAGATAAAGCTGTATAATTCGAGCATGGTGGTGCTAGCTTTCACTAGGAAACTACCTGATAATGTTGTGGTTCAGACAGAAACCAGAAGTAACCTCTTTACCAACTTATATGGACTCTAGGTGGATCGTAAATGAAAAATTCAGATATCACTTTTCTTGTCAGAACCTCAAAGGCTAGAATTTTACTATTGCAATATGAATACAGTGTAGTTATGAATTACAATCTATGACTAAAGCATCGAAGAAAATTGTTTTATGAGAATCTATCCAAACAGAGTCCGAGCTTTATAATCTACTAATAAAACCTCCCATAACTTATGGACACAAACCGTGTGGCCAGACATAGTTATATACTAACAATTAATTTAATAACCACAATATTTTCTATTACGGACATGTTATTCTGACATTTTCATAACCTACATAATGTAATATAATGGCAGTTTCAACACACTTACCATAACCATATTTCGATCATAACCATATTTTTGTCTAATAAACGAATGAACCAATGTTATGAACATAGTTACTGATATTTATAGCCGTAAAATCATCTCACGGTTTGTTAATTTAAATTAAAAGCCGCGTAATTATAATGTTCGTGGTTCGATTCGATTTTCTTGTCGCTCAATGTATGATTTAAATGTCGGTGTGAAATTTTATGGACTAGTGTAATGTTGCTTTATGCGAGACAGAACAATCAGAGTATAAAAGAATTTAATGTTGGTGCAATTTTAATGAAATTTTCCATTTTTCTTTTTATAACATGCGTAAAGAGGTGTTGAACCACTGTTAAATTTTATTCTCATAATGTTCAGTTAGTTTTACTCACCCAGACAGCTAGGCAACGCTAATTCTTTGTTTGCTTTTCACCATTTAGAGTTTAGACTTTGCTAATGCAACGCTAAGTTCGTCGCCTGCGACAGAAATATTTCCTGCTTCAAATATTCTTGTCGGGACTGTAGGTAATTAACCAAATCATGGCTGCAACTCTGGAAAAAGAAGAACAATAGCTTCGCTCCTGATCATTGAACCTTACATATTGACTTAGGGCGCCTCGCACCTGTTTCAACGCAACCATCACAACCAATTTTCTAATTTGTTGAACAAAGTCATTTCGTTACACAGCCGGTCATATAATCCTATCTCTCTCTCTTAGTACGAAACGGCAGCGTCTAAATGTCATAATTTTAAGGATATCTGCATACTCTAATATACTTTTTTTTATCCATTGCTGAACAGTAATGTATAAAAAGTGTTATGGCCAATCAATATTTTTCTTAATTTTTTCAAATTGCAAAATGACAGAATAATAAAACTATTTTGTATATTTTGTTCAAAGCAAATACAAAATAAAAATGCTAATATAAAAAAAATCCAACATATCATCTTATTTACTTTTATAGACATGGAATATCCATTTTTGAAAATGGAATTTCCATGTCTATAAAAGTAAGTTAAGAAGAAACAAAAAAACAAAGTCTTTTGTTACACACCCGGTCATATACTCGTATCTCCACCCGCATCGGGCCCGCTTATATTTTCCGCTACTATTTCGTTAAGCCCCTGACCTGTTTCCAGGGCTCAAGTTTCCACCGTATCTAGATTTAAGATCTAAGTTAGACTTTTATCGTATTCGGCGATCTAGGCTTTACATAACAACTTCAAGTTCAGGCCGATGTTTATCGATACAGTCAGTACTTTGAGGTCGTGTGAATATTTCTTTATAGACGTTTTAAATTTTTATGCCAAGTATGAATATTAAAAATTTTTAATTACGGACCAGATTGTAGCGACATCGTTATGTTTGTGGGTTTGTGGGTTGTGTGTACAGTTCAGTTTATTTCTTGCTTGTTAATGAATTCTAGGGATTACTTAATGAGTAAAACTGTATGTTCCAAGCATTTTCTTACACGATTTGGGGTTTAGGCTACTAGTGAATTTTGTTTTTCTGAGCAAAGCTTCTACATTTTCCGTCTTTTAAGCTACGTCTAGCGTATCAGAATAACTTCCGCCCAAAAACAGATAAAACAGCAATTAACGCTCTAACGTCGCCAAAGGCCATATTGCCTTTGGCGAATCCTTTAACTACAAACTAAATTAAATGTCACACTATCTAATCCACGCCCAAGGGTGACTAAGCTTCTATAAAATCGCCATTTTAATTCGATTCTATACTATCTGGGATTTAAATGAAACCTTACATTAGCATTTCGTAGTATGAGACATGCACTTGCTATCCTATTCAATTTAAATAATTATCAGTATCAATTGCATTAAAGTATACGGAAAGAAAGAAATAAAAGCCGACGTTGTATCTTACTCAACGTCGTAAGACTAGTGAGTACCAATTAGCAAGAATACATGCCAATGATGTTGGATATTTTGTAAGGTATGACATTGTAGCGTCCTTATTACGGTGAGCTTTATTGCCCGTTTGATGATATGATGTATATGATGATATATCATATATATTATATAATATATTATATATATCATTTATTATTATTTATATATATATATATATTTATTTATATCAAATATCTGTCTATGATGCGGTGAAAATGGAATGGCCAGCGTTGTAGCTACAACAAAATATTTATTTATAAATGATGATTAATGACTCGCTTCTTGATTTGTATAAAATCGTTCAGTTTACAATATTCGACTTCGACTGAGATAGAAATTGATTGTTGCGAAATATCATATTATCCAACTAATATTATAAATGTGAAAGCTTGCATGTTTGGGTGTTTATTACTCGATTACGCAAAAACGGCTGCACGGATTTGCATGAAATTTTCATCCTGGATCGCAGACGAAGTCGCAATAGCTAGTCAAATATATAAGACATTTGCACTGAAACTTTATACCGGACTTAATTTATAGAAACAGCAATGCCACAGTCCACTTTAATGTCTCAATAAACCAACACTACATTCCTTCTACGGTCAATGCGGCAAAAAAGTCATCGGCACTCGATTTGTAATCGGCATGTCTTCGGCAAGCAAAAGTGTCGCTTTTAATGATAATAAAATACTTGGTTTATGCCTTCGGAGTTTACAATTAAAGTAATTGCGAGTTTATAAAATGTTTACAACATTGAACAATTTGTATGAAAAAAAAAGATTTTATCAAGGAGCAATAACGTGGTATCTGATCTGTTTAAGCCTTTTACACACTATAAACTTTTTGCGTAGATTTGTTTTTTTTTTTGTTATGTTGCTTCTGTGTCTGAGTATCGTGTTTACTGATGTAGCTTTATTTGAATTTGCGTGAAATTGAAGTACCAATGTAGCCGTTTCTTCTTAACTTACTTTTATGGACATGGAAATTCCATTTTCAAAAATGGAATTTACATGCCTATAAAAGTAAATAAGATGATATGTTGGAAAAATTTTATATTAGAATTTTTATTTTGTCTTGGCTGCGAATAAAATATACTAAATAGATTTTATATTCTGACATATTGCAATTTAAAAAAATTAAGAAAAATAATGATTGGCCTGTTGGAAAGGGCATAACACTCTTTATGCATTGCTATTCAGCAATGGATAAAAAATAAAGTACAGTAGAGTGTGCAGATATCCTTAAAATTATGACATTTAGGCGCTGCTGTTTCGTACTAATTATTTTTTATGAGTTATAAAAATTAAGCAATTCATACTTTTCCGTATATTGAGACTTTTAATTGACCATTTTTTTTGTCTTTACGTCATATTCACTCAGGAGGGCAATAATTAACTGTAAATTATTATAAACTGATCATCGTTAAGATAAAGAAGAATGTCAGAAGTCTGCCGCGGAAATTCTGCGTCCGAAAATAACATTCCAGTCTGCATTTTTCTGCTATGATGAAAATAATACAAAAAATAATCATCGGGTAATCGTAATAAAAAAGAGTCTATTTTTTTTCTTGGAAATAAACTTACCAGACATGTCTGTTATCTATACATATTATTAATTGATGTGCTTTTCGTGCCTCTCTACAGTGTGAACCGTGTTGTTGAATTTAGATGCGGGATTCACCATCATTTAGAGAATTTATTCCGGAAGGTTTACGTGTATAATATATTAATATTAAACTTAGATACTTGAGCGTATTGCACTACGTTTTACACGTGGGCTAGATATACTCTAAAATCGTACAGTGCCCTCAGCGTTCAATACCGCTACTGCAGCGCATCAGGGATGTTCGCGGATGCACATGTGGATTGTTTCTTTGCCGCAATGCCTAAGCGCTGTGCGTCCCTGGTGCGTGGGGTGTGAGGCGGCAACAACAGTATGCTGTCTCTAATTTCGAGCAGGCTGGACTGTCCGTACGTGAATCGCTGCTGCGCCATTTCCCATAGAATGGTGCCGCCGCGGTGAAGCGTCGGACAGTACTGCCGCTGTGGATATTGTACAAGAATTTGGATATAGATAAAATGGTCCTAATTACTAACATATGATAAGTTTTACTAACAAATGAGCCATGGTTACTTGAATAAATAAAATAAATTATTATTATGATTAATTATTATAATAAATCTCAATATTTTGTCATGTCATAAAACCCGTGCGAAGCGGGAGCGGGTTGCTAGTTTTGTTTTTATATTTTCCATTTTTCTATACTCCTAAATATAGACTGTCCTATCAATTCTTAAACACCGTTCTAATATTTATTAGAAGGCGTAGCTAACGTTCAATTAAATCGGACATAACGCGAATCAAATGAATGCTTAGACTTGGTGGCTAATTGATAACACGCCCTGCCTCAGATTTAAAGACATTTTGTAATATGCCCAGAGAAAGTTATTAGGGACTAGACTAATTCGTTCCATTGATATTATTGTGTAAGTTCTTTATGTATTTGAAGGATTGGCTCGATTTGTATGGATAACATTCCAATGGTATGTTGGAAAGTAGGCAATTTTTGCCCTAGTGGGCTTATGTTGCATTTTATTAAGAAAACTTCCAAATAAAATTGTTTGAAAATGTAACGGATGTAATAAATTCTTCTTCATTATGTCAATGGTGAGTTTACTGTCAGATATGATGCCCGTAAAATGACGGAAGTGGTGTGATTTTTATTGTTTTTCAAATATCATATTACTCTAGAATATTAATTGAATTTTAAAAGCCTTTAAGAATATTACTTATACATCACAAAATTAATAGTTAGAAAGTTAATCAATCGCGAAGTTTCTCGGCCACTGACATGCGTCTGGGCACCTCAAAGTTGAAAAAAGAACGTCTTTCCATTAAAAGCGTATTAGCACAGTAGGCAGCTGGCGGCCGAACAAATGGCCGTCTTAATGAAGAAACATGAGCTGCGATTACGGTAGCGTATAAAATAATATATTATTTTAATCAAATCGTTCTAGGCACACGATTGTCTATAGGGCTATTAGTCTGCAACAAGTTCCTGGACAATTCCAGACGTTGCATGCAACAGGTTCGGTGTGAAACATAATTGATTTTGTAATAAAATTCAATATAGACATAATTTTAGGCTGTGTCGTAAACCACAAAGACGCCGAGAGAGATAACGCCGCCCATTGTATATTTTGTAGTGTATACTTTTTTCTTTTTGTAATGTATAATCTGGTGTACAATAAAGTATATATAAATAAATAAATCATAAATAAAAGACGTCGTTACTAAACATACGAAGAGTAGTCTAAAGTCGGAACGAATATTCGAGACAAAAATCGATAAAACAATTGGTGATCGTGTCAAACAACACTAAACTAATAATCGAGATAATTACACGATCTCTAATAGTTCGTATTTCAAAACTAATATTGATGAAGATCAAACAATTTGTTTGGAAACAAAACACGATCAGGCGGACAAGAACAATGCGGAAGTGAGTAATCAATATCAAAATCAATCTGTTAATGATCACGCAATAAATAAATGATTATGAAATGAATATTTGGCTCACTGGCTAACACGAAGCTGAGATACCAATCCCGAACAACCACGATTTGATAGACAAGACTCATTAGCATTGTTTATTTTCTTTTCAATCAATATTTTAGATACGAAGGCGCCAGTACCACGACTGCACCATCTTACCCTATTTTTCTTATACTCATCTTCCTTTTAGAAGCCTATAGAGAGAATTCTAAAGCAGCGAGTCAAGATGTTATTATAAACATTACTTTCACAATAAATCATGTTTATATTTTTTGCGAAACATTTTATGGTTACAGAAGCTATAAAGATATCGGTGGGTATGTTAAATAAGTCTGAATATACAGTAAAATATTCTTTAGGTTCTTTTTTCTGTAAGGAGATATTGAGACGTAAGGATCGAGAGTCGAGGCCAGACAACTTTATTCTAAAAGCTGTATTTTTTTGGCTCTGACATTAAGGATTACAACATGAGTTAGGCTTGGTTTGAAGATGTGTTTATCTATCAGGCCCACATTCCATGTCCAAATAAGACAATATATCAATTTGCAGTCATTACCTAATCACCATTTCTGTCTGTTTAGTTAGATTTATAGGCTTTTAAGTGAATTTGTACTAGCTGCTTCTAGTCTGTTCCATCGCATTTCGAAGTTCATTTGATTCTCAGTTGGACCAGTTAATGATTATTATACCTAGCTTTATCTAAAATTAAAATGATCACTGAGTGAAGTTTACAACATTATATGGACTCACTTGTTTTTTTAATGTACACTAAAGTCGTCAACTGTCTTCGCTAATAATGTAGCAGACGAACTTTTCAAACAATCGGAAGTCTTTACCGTCTCCATTCATATTTACATTGTACCCGACAATAGCTGCGTTTGCTATGCCCAGCTTAACTATGTCCATGACATGAATAGCACTACTGACAATAGGGGTTTGTCCGTCTGTATGTGAAGCACCGATGTGCTGTTAAGATGGCCCTGTTAATGTTTGTAGGAAATTAACACTGCTTTTGCAAGCCTCCATTATTCTTTATGTCTTCATTTTAACTCCCTAAGGATTTGACGGCCGTTTACATATCGGTCTGCCTTTCGGAAGATTTTTATGAGTCAGTTCTCAGTATTTTAAAGCTTTTGTACTTCACTTTCATAAGTAGAAAATTGGCTGTTATGCGTTTTTGTGTTATTCTTTGAAACATGTATGAAGACTGTATTATTTCTCTTTATGACCTCTTTCTACAAAATATTGGCTTCGCAGTTATTGTCAGAATGTTATAATTTCTGAAACTGCACCGCTGTAACCTGATTCTCTTAAATTCATTGAGACCAGAGACAGTAGTTCGGTGCCACTTAGCATTAAATCTTCATCTCTCTTAGTTTGTATTGTTCGAACATTATTGATACCTGAACTTCTTTTGTGAATTCCACTTGTTATACCTGTACGAATGAAGATGCTGCAATAAATTCATAATTCCAGACGTTATTCTTTTCTTGACATAATTTAAAAATGTCTTTGCTTCGTTACTGCTGGACCACAGCCTCTGCAAGAACTGCCATTACCGTGCAAACGATAGATTAATATAGTAGCATCCCCTCGTAATTTAACTAGTAGTTGGGCGTGATGAAGCCTAATGATATAGTTCACAAAAGTAGCGTCCTTATCAAAATGAAATCTTAATTGATCCGACTATGAATTCATAAAACAATTTTAATTGTCATGTTTTGCATAAAACGCATTGGAAATAAATTGTTCACGTTGAGAGTGGACATCGTGAGATGACGTGGGAGGGGGAGCCGTCCGATGCGACAGCGCAACAAAATGTCACTTGGCAACTTGTTGAACAATATTTATTCAATACCGACTTGAAAGATGGACACTCGAAACTCTTGTGCAGGAAATGGTTAATGACATTCAGTTCTTAGATACACAATCATGGAGTATGTTAATATTTCCTCAGTGCGCTACGCGCTCGTCTCGGCTCGGTCACGGTGATCAATTAATTTAATAAAAAATCTGACAAATTATGGCAGTCTGTTCGGCGGTCTCTTAAAGAGACGTGGTGATGGCACAAGCGGCAAAAAAGCTTGATACAGTTGAAAGTGTGATTGATGGACGAGACGTCTGCACACTCGCCAAGGACGGCGTAATTGAATTTGATAGCAAAGTTATTCCATACTTAAACTTTGTCAACTTTTTCATGGGTAGGCGACATAAAGTTCAAAGTGCGTCTTGTTATATGCATTCTTCGTTTGTCCGGCGCACGTCGGAAGTTCAAGTAAACCGGCCAGTAGCGAGATTCCATTTGATCATTAATTTGCCTCGCATCAGCTGCACAGAAGTGGTTGCGCGATATGCAAAACAATCGAGATACAGCGGAGAGCGGCTCGAGAATCTTTGTCATTCGGTGCTGGACACACAGGGGACGGCCCGGTGATTGCGCAGTTAAATATTCAAAAACGAATATTGAGTAAAAATAAAAAAAATGGTATGGTAATACTCGATAGTCATTCATACACATATCATTAGCAAGCGGTAGATAAAATTAATCCTAAACAACTTTGTTAGCACACTAAGTATTCGATGTTCGGCGACCGTTACTCGAATGTGTGCACCGAACATAAAGAACATAGGCGAATAGTTGTCGACTCGATGTTAAATTTCGCTTGTTTAACGATTACACTGCTGTGTTTTTGTCATTGTGTACACACCGTAACATGCTAATTATGAGCAAAGTCTGTGACACCAATGTATGTTTGGCTTCACGTAATTAATTACATATCGACGGTTACAAGTTAAAAGGTAATAAGCGACATTTTGGTAAAAAAGGAGTTATACTTAAAAATGTCATCCTGGCCTTCATAACTAATTTTCGACCAAAATGTCGCTTATGCCTTTTTACCCTTTAACCGTCGACATAGGCACATACTTACGATGACATTTATTTTTGTACGTTAGGAATTTTGTGTTTCGAACGCAATAGTTAATGAATGTGCGCACACGCTTTTGGATCGGCTGTTAATTGAATGCCCTTTTACGATATAACTGTTAAAATTGCTTAACAAAACGTTTATATTGTTTCTATTATTTGATTTTATAATTGAATGTATTCGATTACAATTTTGTTTTACCTGGGAGCTTACTGTGAATAATTTTCGTTTTATTGCTTACATAAATTATTATTTACTCAATGCTGTTTAACATTAATACCACACTCGTATTGGACACGGTATAATAAAAACTGAAGTGAAAAGAGTTTCAACTGAAACGAATCAGTCCTTTAAAAAATATGTGTTAATTATAAGCTAGATTTCCCATTGCCATTTTAAATATTGATTGCCAGTGTGTATACATTATCCCGACTCTGTGGATTTATCGATGTTAATTTTTAACAGATAAAAAAGAATACCCTTTAGTGTGTCACTAAAGGGTATTCTTTTTTATCTGCGTAAATCTCCCACGACCTCAGTGTGTATCCAGCCTGTGATAATTCGCGGCGGTGTTCAAAGAATCGATTTACCGGTGCGATATCTTCAGAGACGGTGGCGCCTCCATGGGGAGTAACTTAGTACTACACATGTTACATGTGTACTGATTACTGAGTAATGCCTTAAGTAACATATACGCCATATGCTACTTAAGGTAATAAGTGATTAAGGAGGAAAAAGTGCATTCATTTTGTATTTTGTAAACTAAAATTAATGTAGGCATCATCAATTTACTGCACATGAATTAAAGATTAAATAATCGTAACTGTACTAGTAGAATTTTTGAATGAAACTTCAAAGCCGCTAATAACTTTGTTTAAATTTTGCCTATCCGATGAAAAAAAACCAGCCAAGTGCGTGTCAGACCACGCGTAATGAAGGCTTCAGTAAACGTAACTTTGTAGTTGATTTTTTTTCTCCTTTATATCGATATACGTCACGCTTAATTCTCCAACTGCCAATGTAAGTTTGTAACCGCAAAAAAACAATGTGATAAAACTACAAACTAACGATTTTCGGACTTCTTCCTTTACTTGTGCTGTGAAACACTCATGATAGAATCATGAAATTTGGCAAGAAGGTTATGATTTAATTGAGAGTTTCATTGCGTTTACTTAGAAGCTTGCTTTTTTAGAGCACAAGGCGCCTTAGTCTTTCTTTAGTATTTGATATTAATTTTAACTAGATACTTCCACACGTACCTGAGAAAAAGGGTCTTAATAGACAGACAGACAGACGGACGGACGGACGGACAACGACGTGATCTTATAAGGGTAGTGCATTTTTTAAAGGTGGTGGAGGTGTCCTGCATACCACCGACTCAGCTTAGCCTATTCGCAAAATAAAAGTGGACCGTGAAGTTATTTCACTATAATCGTCTGCTATAAGTACACAATTTGAAACAGTAAGATTTTGGAAGACTTAATAAACATCATCAGCTGTCAAACCTTGACAGTTTGGTTCTACTTACCCCGGAAGATATGAAACTTGTCGATATCACAAACAGCAATACTTAAATTACTGATAGAGGGAGCTGACGGATGCCCGCGCCGACTTTATCTGAATTATCTTGGCATACATATTCATAGACAAACTTAGGATCTGCTTTCGAAAGAAGCGCCGCTTCACTGAAGCAGGTCGGACTATAAGTAGGGACAGGGTATTGGCTGATTTTCATATCTAGGTACCTACCGTCATCCCACCCAACGTCAGTTTGCCATTGTTGACAAGATCTAACACAAACTTCTGACACAAAAAAGAGACTCAATTTCGATTTCAATAACCAGGATATACAATATTAATAGCCGTCGTCTATTCTGCTTAATTTAAATAATTAATTATGTGAAAAACAAATGTGTGGGTAATTAATTATATTTTATTTGACATATTACTGCAAATTCCGGAGATGCTACGCCTGATACCGGCTATATACCAATAACAATTTGTCGAAACAATAATTTATTGTACATTTATGTTAATTGAGAAACTAGTAGGAGACGTAAGCAGGTTTTAAGGAATTTTCATTATCTTTTTTTTTTGTTTCGTGTTTTTGGAATGCGAAGATTCCCGTTTGTGTCTTTTATTTTTATTTAATTTAGTCAAAAATTATTTTAGTACTACAGCGAAATAGCAAAACCTAAGCTTAAAAAACGAGAGGTATAAAAGCTCTCAATAACATTTAAATGGTTTTATGAGAGCGTGTTGCACGACAGCAATAGAAAATACGTCATGAATACGTTTATATCAATATTCATAAGTTATTGCTCAATATTTTAATCAACCGTCCAATCAAGTTGTGCAATTATTATTTGTTTAAAAAAAAAAAAACAAACTTTTACGATATTCACGATTCGCACGTCTCTTTTGAAAAGAACAAGCAAAAAAAGCAGACAATTAAAATCAAATGGACAAAATGACATGTAAATTGGCGAATTTACTATCAATATATTATAATGTTAGATCGTTTCGGTCAATTATGACAATTTTATGGCATTCTTTGTATTGTCACGTTCGTTGTGTCGTCCATTGTGCTACCGTAGACTTAACAAGAATTTCCAATATCATTAATTAGAAGATGTATTTATGTTTTAATTTTACGACTTGGATTTGATAGATGGACTTTAATTTGTTTTTTTTTTTAGCACCATGTTAAACATTTTTCAGACACTTGTTTTATTTTTGGAAAATCCGTTTGGTGATCGCCGTAAAGATTATACCTATGAAAACAGTAGACATCCTAATAACACTGTTATGAGATCATCGATCGAGATGTACCAACGTTGTGTTGTGGATAAAGCATCGCGAAATAGAAACTGCTTGTCAGATTCAAGGTGCATTTAAAGAGCACACGAATTAATTACCAACAACCAGAAATTTCCAGAACGATTGCTGGAAAATTAGAATAGACGTAGAAGTTTTTTTTATGACACGTTTTCATTGTCATATCCTTCCAGAAGACATAAAAAATGTCCATCATCTAACCTAAAGGAGAAATATTTGTATGCAACAAACAATAGAACAATTTAAAGGTAAATAACACGTCTAACCGACCTCAATTATAAATGTATAGTTTTTCCAAAATAACGTCTTATTTGTATTCACAATGTGACCGCAACTGGTGTGTTCGCCTTAGTATTCCCAAAACACTATACATTGTCGATTTAGAACTGATATCAATTTGTAGTTATGCACGCGAAGGGAATATTAAACGCTACGTACTCGTAATAAATTTGAGTGAAAAAACCGTTGCATACATAAACACGATAGGTTAACGATTTGTTTCTCTTTTTTTAGTACGATTATTAATATTTATTGTCGTGTAGGGAGTTGAGTTCGAACGATGTGACAAGGTAAGAACAAATTACAGTCTGATCAAGCGGAAAGAAGCTTGTTCTATGAAAAGTAATGTTCTGAGAGTTCAGAAGGAGCATGTGTTAAAGTATGTATTTTCTTTGACAACTTAATTTAAAGAATTATCTTATAAATCACTTGGGAATAAAATATATTCAAATCATGTAACATAAAGAAATATCTCACTCCATTTTCTGTTAACCCTACCACCTAATTAGCCTACAATTTGCTTATTATCTACTTTTCTTTTTCTCTTTTTATACGCAAATATAATATACATATATCAGCTATGATTAACGCTAAGATACACTTAGCTGTAGTATAACTAAAATATTAACATAAAAATCTAAATGAAATGTATTTATTTCCGATAAAGATAACCTTACTTTTTGTTATAAATCTAAGCCTCTACCGAAAAATAGATTTTTCTCATCTTTTGATTAAATCTAAAATCACATATTCCATTAGCAAAACAATCATATTTTTCACTTGACATAAACATAAATCAAGGTTACTGGAACAACATATTCAGATATCTAAGTCAACATATTTTCGGTTGTAATATGCAAGAAATTATTTATTGCTGATTTGCCTCTACACATTCGTTCCATTTCAACAAAGCCATATGGAAATACAAGTATATTTGTGTTAGTTTTCCTCGAGAAAACACGGCTGCAAGAATACGTGTAACATTCACTAAATAATACTTTCACTATGCACAATGAGTTCTAAACATTGAACTGTGTGAATGGCAAACTGTGAAGCTGACTTACCTGGCCATATACATGAAAGAAAATATGAAAGTATTAATTATTACTTAGTATGAAAACCATCCAGTTTTTTTTCAAGAAAAATTATAATTTGTATGTTACGTGTATTCGTAATTCCTAATTCTGAATATTAACATTCAACCATCTTTTTGAAACCACCTCTTGAACTTTTTCATGTTTTTCTTTGTAAATGCTCGTGCAGACTAGCGCGATATCGCCCAGTCTGCTCGAGCCTTTAAGGTCTAAATACCATAATTATTTTTATAATAAAAAAAAAAAATATTATTATTAGCATTGCCATTCTATGTGGCGATGCTGCCAGTCTCGGCAAGTTTCCGGATGACAGCAATGCGGACGAGTACTTCGACACCTATGTAAGTATCCTTTTGTTTTTGTATTTATTTGAATAGTTAGTTAGTCATTTAATTTAGTACCTAGTGTAAATAGTTAGTTGTGTTATGTATATTGTATACAACATTAGTTTTTGTTTACCCTAAACCCGAAAAGGGGTCATTGTACTCATCATTTTGAAAAAAAAAATCTAGGGGACAAACCTTAAAACCGCGAAAAAAAAATCAGCTGTCCCATACATTTTGTCGATTTAAGTGAACACAAATGTATGGAACAGCTGTTTTTTTTTCGTGATTTCAAGGTTGGTCCCATAGAAAAACTTGTTCAAAATGATGAGTCCAATGACCCCTTTTCGGGTTTAGGGTAAACAAAAACTAATGTTGTATAAGCATTTTGATATTGCTATTGATATTGATTGATAAGTATTTAAATTGATAATATGACATCTCTGTACTCCTGACTTGTACACACGGCTACACATCAAGCTATACATGTCCAGTTTACGCTGACCTCGCATTGTACGGAAAACCTATACAATGCGAAATCAGCTTATATTGGAAATGTATAGCTTGATGTGTAGCCGTGTGTACTAAATCATTTATATTTTAATTTAACTGTATTGACCTTGAACTTGACGAATTTAGAATCCCATTTAATTAAACTGGACATCATGTATTGTATTGCCTATTTTAAATTATTTACTGAATTTCATCATGACATGGTAAACTTGTATAGATTTGATTGAATGTGTTAATAATTAAGTGAGTCTTTGTTATTATAGTAGCATAAACTGTTTGCGTGCCTTAGTTAAAATAGTTAGTATAAGGATAATTTTAAACTTAAAATCTGTAACTTGTACGAGTACCTACCTACCTACTTTCTGCGCAAATAAAGAACTATTCTATACTATTCAAATGTTATCATTGGAATAGAATATTATAGTTCTTTATTTAACTTTATTTTTTAAATAATAATTTAAAAAAATATAGTTTCCAAAAACATATTAGGTTGAGGCCAAAGAAAGTGGAACCATCTTTCAATGGAAAACTTATTTATGTTTCTTTGTTCAAATTCTTGATTTCTAAATTGACATTTGCATTAGTTACGATGTCGTTTCGATTCGTTTCCGATAGTCGTAAAAGTAACTCGATGGTCGTTATCGATTCAATTCGATGGCTCGATGTTATGCTTCTGTTTTTAATGTTACACTTCGTAATATATTAGTGGCACTTCCCACGAGGCACATTCTTGTTGAATCAGCTGATTAACATTATGTTTTGAATTGAAAGTTGGAGGCAATGGGCTACTGATGTTACAGTTTTATTGATTTTTTTATATTGATGGTTTAAGGTATGATGTAGATTATGTTAATTTTAATGTAATTTGTATTCTTGCAGCTATGTCGTATTCATATCGGAACTGTAAACTACGACAAGTCTTGTCTGACTCTGAAATTGGAGAATTTCGTGGATCTTACATGGGAAACCTAGTCTATTTATATAAATACTAGCGACCCGCTCGCCCGTTGTTCGCGCAATTTTTACGACATGACAAACCGTTGAGATTTCTTAATTATATATATATAGGTTATACACAGAAACCATCCAGAATTAATTCTCTGTAATTAATTAATTAACCGAGGCCCTTTTTTAGGTTAAACTTAGTTTAGTTAATGTTAATAACCATCTTGTAGTTAGATTATGTAAATAAACATTTACTCCAGGTTAATTCTCTGTATGATGGTGAAAACCGCATCAAAATCCGTTGCGTAGTTTAAAAGAATAACGCGGTCATAGAGACAGACACGAAAAGCGACATTTAATTATAATATGTACAAAAGAAAATATTTACGCATCAAAATCAATCAATCTACCTAGTCTTTTCCTAAGTATGTTGGGGTCGACTTTTCACTAGTCTAACCGGATGCAGCTGAATACCAGTATTTTACGTGGAGCGACTGACCTTCACAACCCAGTTACTGGGTAATACGATACCCCTTGGTAAGACTGGTTGTCAGACTTTCGGGCTTCTGACGACCCCTAACGCCTGTCAATGATCTACGAATGACAGCTGGGATTAACGGCTTAACGTGGCACGGAGGAGTCTTGGTATGTAAAGATGGTCACCCATCCACGGACCAACCCGGCAAGCGTAGCTTAACCTGATGGATCGACCAGTGCGGCTGTTATAACTTAGCCATGAGCTCCTATTTAAATATACACGCATGTTAACACTATATTACAAGAAGAAAATTAAGCTCATATTATTTTGTCTCTTGATTTGTAGAATACAGTTATGTTACCAGGGAAGTATTTTATTAGTATTTCCTTTTTATCCCATTACATACACATACATAATCAGCCTATAATGTTCCCACTGCTGGGACACGGGCCTCCTCTCGGTGGCCGTAATCCGACACGCGGGCCCAGTGTGGGTTGGTAGATGTCACATATCTTTGAATTTTTGGTCCTAGGACATGCCGGTTTTCCTCACGATGTTTTTCTTCACCGTTTTGGGAGCAGTGATGAAGAAATAATTTACACAAAGTAAAGCGCCTGTCTGGGTTCGAACCCACGACCTAAAACTCGTAAGTCGCGGCCGTTACCACTGGGCCACCACTGCTCTATCCCAATCTAATGATGGTATATTGTCTGATGATGCAAAAACGGGATTATATCGAGATGGCCACACGCGTTGGTATTTCCTGTGTGTTGAATTTTGGTGTGTATGTTGTCATTGTTTCGTATCACGCATTAAATATTATATGTATATGGCATAAATTGGTTTATTTTTTTACTTTTTTTTATATCGGTCCCTTTTTATATGGGAGTTAAACATAACGTGCGAAATGTGGGTGTATCTGTACCTCTGCCTAACCCTTCAGGGAATAAAGGCGTGATGTTATGTAAATATCGGTACAATTATAAATAGGCACAAATTGTACATATAAACCTATGTACCTACATTCATTACAAGATATTTTGCAGACTCAAAATTAAACATTTTTACCAAAACCACAATGTGCGTCATCGCATTTTTTTCAATATTTTCGGTACCGATTAAAGACTTCGATAATTACGCCCATTAAAACCGCTGCACGTCCAACAAATTAACTGGTAATTAAACGGCGCTTAGCTATTTAATCGAGCAAATTAACCTATAATCTCAACAGCTGTAATTGCATTGCGCACATGCGTCGAAAACGGTATTTCTTAACAAATGTCCGGTTTCCTTCGGTAGAAATTCAAAATTTACATAGACATGTACTTCAAACCGTCACCGTGGTGGGACCCGTCCGTTGTATGGACAAATGTATTGGTCAAGGTTCCCTAATGAATATTCAAAAGTCGATAGCTCCCAGAGTTGTCGATAAGTACTCTTACCCTGTTTGTCAACGAAAAACCAGATTATTCGGCAATAGTAAATGTACTGTTGCTACTTCGGCGTCATCATCTCGTTCTCGCTGACGTTCCGTTGACGGTTTGGTGGACCAACGGCCTTATACTGCATAGAACACGTTGGCTGTAAACCAATGGTTTATTACCGCTAAATGTTGTAAAGCCCTGCTTTTGATTTTATTGGTATCAGTATTGAAATTAATCGTAAAAAGCCTAAAATGTGTCGTGAATTAAGTTTTACGATTAATATTCTAGAATTTAATGTCGATATTATGTTACAATATTTTTTTGAGGTAACTTACTTATTATAAAACATTAAATCCTTTCCACGATATCTACAGATAATTCTTGTGCCAGTTAGAATACAATATAATCTATTGAAGCTTATATTTTAATTAGGTTTTATTAAATTACTAGCTGTGCCCCGCGGTTTCACCCACACAAGTCTCGATCCCATGGAAATATCGGGACGAAATATACTTTACGACCTGTTCTCATATCTACCAAATATACATAAATAATTTCATAAAAAGCGGTTGAGCTGTTTCAGAGGAGTGCGACCACAAATACCGTGACACGAGATTTCTGTATATTCGAGAATAGGATTTATAAAATATAATAATAATATGATATACATTTATATGTAATATACCTATGTATAAGTCCTAAAAGTCCTTAATTTGTGTCCTAATTATGTAAAAATATGCTTTAAAGAAACACCTTTTATTAAATTACACATATACATTTGTATACACACCTTTACAACGGATGATCACTGCAAGACAGGTACGATCTCTCGTCAGCCTAGTATGTTAATCAAAGTTGGCGAAATCAAATATTTGTATTTATTTTGTTTATCAATCGTAGTCAATAATGTTCGGTAAATCTCTTATTATTTATATACCAATTATACAAGTTTGATAAATATAGCTGAGATCCGGATAAAACCAACTAGAGACGAAAGCCCGTTTAATGAAGCAATCTCGGCTCCTAAAGTTAAATCCACGGAATGGTGTAAAAATATCGTTTGAAGCTTGTAGTTTCTGAAAGTAATATTATGACAAGTCATTCTTTTTTAAACCTGACAATGACACAACTTGTAAAATACTACTCGTCCCCGTATTTTCACTTCGCTCAAACACGTATTGAAAAAAAAAGGAAAGAAAATGTGTTTATTTGGCACATATCACAAGGCAGAGGGGGTTTAAATTTGGAGTTGCGGGGGGGGGGGGGTTTAGGGGGTATATACATCATCATCATCATCATTTCAGCCAAAAGACGTCCACTGCTGGACATAGGCCTCCCCCAAGCACCGCCACTTTTGAGCTTCCCGCATCCAGCGGATTCCTGCGGCCTCCACAAGGTCATCGGTCCACCTTGTAAGAGGCCTTCCAACGCTACGTCTTCCGGTACGCGGTCGCCACTCCAGAACCTTTTGGCCCCATCGGCCATCTGTTCTGCGAGCAATGTGCCCTGCCCACTGCCACTTAAGTTTGGCAATTCTTCGGGCTATGTCGGTAACCTTGGAATAATACATAATAATAAGCATTTATTACAGGTTACAATAGCCAACACCTTACAAAATATCATACATAAATAGATATTATTATTAGATGGTTTGGTCATGCTTTTTTTTTTTTTTTGAGTGTGGGAAATCATCAAATAACTTCTCCCGCTCTGGGCGGAGCGGGAGGGTGTGTCAGACTCTTACTGGCTAAAACTTACCCGTATTCCTTCCTGTTGCCTGTGTTGCGGTGGCCTCGGTGACCCCTAGTACCTTCCCGCGACCCCGGCAGGCATCGGCCTTAGTGGACCCCTAGTTTTGTGCTGACGACATCTCTTTGAGGCGCGCGTGGAATACGACTCGCCGTCGACCCGGGCCTGGTCCTTACCGGACGGTGAGCTACCCATTGCTCACCGTCCGCAAGCCCGCGCCTACGGTGGCTGGAAATCCGCCCGAGATTCCCGACGCCCAGGGCGTCTTCTGCGGCGGCTAGGGGCGAGAGGGCGCGAAACGTGCCTTTCCCTCAACCGTCCTGCCTCCTCCTTCGCGAGCATTACTGCTTCGCAGAAGGAGGTGACGGCTGCCCATGCCCTCTCGCTCCGTACCATGGCCTGAACCAGGGCCGGACGCGAGAGGTCTCTGCCGCCGATCCCCTCCACGAGGACACGGCGGTGCTCTGCCCAAGCCGGGCAGACCTCCACCGTATGTTCCACCGTGTCCTCCGGGCGATCCACACAGTGCTGACACCCGGACGTTTCCTCCCGCCTTATCCGACACAGGAACCTCCCGAAGCTGCCGTGTCCGGTGAGGACCTGCGTCAGGCGGAAGGTGAGGACGCCGTGGCGCCTCTCCAGCCACTCCTCAAAGAGGGGACTTATCGCCGCAATCGTGGCGTGCCCAGTTTGGTCATGCTGAGAGGATGAATGAAAGGCGACTAACAAAAAGTATTTACAAGGCAGATGTGAGTGGAAACGCCCGGACCCAACGCCCTAGGAGGACACCCAACCAAACCTAATTGGTGATGTGTACGTCTTTAATTGACTTGAATGTGCCCTGGCGGCTGAGAGTATGTCATGCTTACTCAAAGGTCTCGCTGGTGGTGGCGTGTGTGTTGGATCATTGAGTTCCTTTCAAAATGTTTGAGCTGAATGGTGCTGATCCACACGTCATGTTCGTGAACGGGCGCCGTCAGTAGCGGTTGACCATTTCTTAGCTGCCACGGCTTATTTTAATTTTTCAATCATATCTTTTTATTACGGACACTTTTAACGTGCACGTCTTTCTACATTGTTCTCACATGTATAAATTCAACATGAACGATGTAACCAATATTTTTGTAACCATATTTTAATTTAAAAGAGTGTCCGTGGAGTTTCTTGACCTTTTTCTCCATAAGAACCTACCTACTACGCTTTGGAATGGGCTACTAGCTTCTTCTTTCTGACTGACTGACCGAACCCTTGACAATTCAAAAGTGCCTGTATTTGGTTTATTTGAAATAAATGCTTTGAGTTTGCGTTTGAGTTTGATGTTCCTCAGAAAGGTCAGGGGGGTAACCATCATCTCTTATAGCAGTATTATTATAATATTACTTCACAGTGGGAAAGTGATGGAGCTATACAGGGCTTCATCTCTTTCTCACGCTAAAGTAATATTGAAATAATACTGCTATAAGAGGTGATGGTTACCCCCCAGGTGTGTAGTACTCGCAACCGGCGGCGTGCGTGTATATCCAGATGTATGAACGTAAACGAAGCAAAAGGAATATGTAAGGAGCGTAACAGGTGGCGTTCTATAGTTTCTGCCTACCCCCATAGGAAGAAGGCGTAAGTTTATGTATGCATGTATACATAAATATTATAAACAAAGTTGTGTTAATAAATAAGGTTTAAAACTATGTTAGTGGCAACACCTGTGCTTGCTATGCCTTGATATAATAATTTAATTTGTGTTAACTTGTGGCCGTTAGAGAGTCCAGTAATGAAAACATTCTGAACACATGTAAGAGTAGAGTCGGCAAAGTACAGTAGCGAATAGCAGCCATAAAGATCGAAAGATAATTAAGTAAGGGCTACTTATATAGAGGAATTGGTCAAATCTATTCGAATGATTACGTCCCTTCCGTCAGCAAGAATTGCTTCAAAAAAACAGCTTCATTGCCTAATCAATCTACTCAGTGTATAGCAGTCCACTGCTGGAAAGAGCCTCTCCCAGGTTGCGCCACAACAACCCGTCTGACTGACTGACTGACTGGATGCCATCCGCATCCAGTTTGTCCCAGCCACCTTTTTAAGGTTGTCGGTACATCTAGCTCGGGGGCGTTCCGCACTACACTTTCCGATACGCGTTCTCCACTCCAGAACTTATCTGCTCCACCGGCCATCGGTCCTTTGACAAACATGGCCAGCTCATTGCCACTTCTGCTTGCTTACTCTACAGGCTATGACGGTAACTCGGATTCTCTATACGCTACCTTCATAATAAAGAAAGATGAAATATCTACCCATCTTCCTAATGACTCATAAACAATATAATTATCTTTCTTTTTGTTATCTTAGTAAAATGTCACATTTTCCAAATGTTCGCTGTCGTAGTCACAGTGTATTTGACGTCAAACAGTCTAACTAAAATGTTTTATTGAAGAATTTTGCTGAAGACATAATTAATCAAGATACTGAGACATGTCTTCGGGGAAATTAAACATCACCTAGATTGAGTGCATAGCTAGGCTATGAGATGAAAATTAGTCATCGTAGGTCACTCGGTAATCCTTCTAGTGACGTGTGCGCTGATTTTGTTTAAGATGACATTGTGTTTTGCAGAATATAACTTGCGTTGGTGTTAGATAGTGTGGCGCCTACAATTTAAGATAACAAGATTGTCTATTATAACTCTGGGAACACTGAGGCGAATCCCGCGCGGGATGTTTGTTATTTGAAAGTAACGCGACTATAAGAATACCTCCATGCAAGTTAGTTGACATAATTGGCACGAGGGAGTTTCGTCCCGTATTCCGCTTCAGTTTGGTCAGAGCTATATCTTACATGTAAGTAGAACTATATCTAGAGCTGAATTCAGCATATTTCTATACTCGTTGTAGTTACATTGACTTTGCTTTAATTCTCTCGATTCATAAGAGCGTTTACACCGTACGGCATTTCATACAGATTTTCAAGTTCTTATTTTTCGAAATGACTGAACCGATTTCAATGAAACTTCATACACATAAGAAAGTTACATACGTCTTAACAATTAGAGCGGTTTTAAATTTTCCATACAAACAGAAATTTCCAATTATCTTTTTTTAAATAAGAAATTTCGAAAATATTTTCCACTAACTTTTAAGACCTATGTAACTTGCTTATGTGTATAAAGTTTCATTAAAATCGGTTCAGTCATTTCGAAAAATAAGGACTTGAAAATTTGTATGAAATGCCGTACGGCGTAAACGCTCTTACGTACATAGATACGAGTACCTACGGGTTCGCTCTGCTTTTGAAACCTTCGATATTTAATTGACGAACTTGCTGCTGCCCGCAGCTTTGTGTGCGTAGCTTTTTCTAAAATAAAAAAGTAAGCCTAAGTTACTCCTTATAACATCAGCTATCTGCCAGTGTAAGTCCCGTCAAAATAAGTCCAGCCGTTTCGGAGATTAGACAGATAGACAAAACTAAAAATAAATGTTTTTTGTTATAAATACCATATTTACTTTCATATGCTTTCAGTATAAAGCTGTTATTTTGACATTACAATCAGACACTTCAATTGTATTTATTTGTATAGAATACTTTGGAAATCTAATAACTGGAAGCCCAACCTGGCAACTAGTAACGTCTGACCTTCGAAGTGTTTATCGACTAACAATTAGAAGAACTAAATACCAACTGTTACAATCTACTAAATCTAGAAACTAACCCAGCAACAATCAAATCGAAACTCGCGTGACTTTGAACGTCGGCAAACGGGGTTGGGGTCACTGAATTAATCCAATTCGCGAAGCCTCTGCAACGTTTTATTTCTACGCAATTCGTGCCCTTTCAACACTGTGTTCTTAATTCGATAGAGTTCAGTGTGCTTTACTAATTTAGGTTCAAGCTTGGTCGAGATTCTGAGAATTTTCTGTAGGTATTCCAGCTACACTGTGTTTCAGATTTGATTAGGGTATTTGAACTTGAATTGGTTTTAGTTTTGATTAAGTTTGTTCGAAAATTATTGGATTAGGAACAGCATTAATATGATAATATTAATTCTGTTCCTAATCCAATAATTTTCATCCCGATAGGGATGGAATAAAAGTTTCTTAACTTAATAAAATTTTGATTTCATACTTTGCATGTAATAATATTTTTTTTTTTACAAACGACATAATTTCACCCCTTTCTCCTCTTAAGCCAAACGAACCTTGAATATTATACGCCTCTTGACTTTACTTAAACAGCTTTAAAAATCGGGAAAAACCTTACTTTACCGTTCCCCTACCAACGTAAGTAAGTATGCAATAAATGGATGAAAACGTAAAACATTTTTGTGGGTAAAATAGCAATTAAAGCAGAGTATAATTTAAAAAGTACCCTGAAATGCCAATTCTCTAATTGTTTAATCGTCAGCGACTAACAACGTAACCCATAACTGTTTTGAAATGCATACTAAAATCAACTTAAATCGTCCAAAACGATATTCTTGAACTGTAAAATTGAACGGCCGCAGTACTTCGTTATGAGAGGCCCCTATTTTCTATGCACCCTAATGATTGTGGCTGTCACTAATTGATGGTTCCCTCTTTGGGTATCGTTCTCATTCATTATTTAAGTCGTAAATGTCTTTTTCCTGTATAATGCGAATTGTATTCTTGAATGGATTCGGTTGTAGCTGTAAAAGTGGTGAAGTTGTTGCGACAAAGTGTTAATTTTATATATTGGCCTTATATTATCACACTCTAGCACATTATTTGTACTTAACTTTTTTTTTTTTTTTGTTGGGTAATCATCAAATAACTTCTCTCGCTCTGGGCGGAGCGGGAGGGTGTGTCAGACTCTTACTGACTAAAACCCACCCGTATTCCTTCCTGTTGCCTGTGTTGCCAGGGGCCTCGGTGACCCTTTAGTACCTTTCCCTTTACCCCGGCAGGATTTGTACTTGCCTAAAGAGTGTTGTTTTTTTGACGAATATTTTGTTAATGTAAAACTTGGGTGGATTTTTCAAGGACAAATAGTCCAGTGTCCTAGTTCATTCTTACAGAACTGCACTTTTGAATAAAAGTGTTTCCTTAAGACCTGTGAAGTTCCGTGGTAACATCAAACGGCCCCTTCGACCTTCAACAGTTCAACTGCCCATCAAATACCGAGAAAATTAAACGATTTCTCTACGTCATTATCACATACTTATATTCATACTTTGTAGTCGTAAAATTATAGAACGTACATAGAATTCAACGAAATGATTAACAGAGAAGTACAATGTTGCAATCACATAAAACGCCATTTAAAACTCAATTCTACGAACTTTATCTTAGGAATTGTGGTATTCGATTGTTATATTGTATTTTTAATCAAATTGTACTGGTAACCCAGTTTTTAAAACGTATAAAAATGCACGGAATATGTTAATGTTCCGTAAATCCTACGGTTTGTCGAAGCTTGGCAACGAAAGCGAATTAAAAGTACTTTGTCGATTCTTTACAGTTGTTTCCAGGATATAATAATACGCACACACGCGGTACAACAGCTTGTTACGCATTTAATAACTCAAAATCAAGTTTTAACTAATTTGAATAAATCGTAATTAATGTAGGTATAAAAAAATCCATCAAAACCGTCCATAACCAAAAAAAAAAATATTTATTAGTCTCTAAAAGAAATGCCTAAAACATCTATAGTCTATGCCGTGTCTTAGTCGTCATCTAGTCGTCATACTTGCATAAGCACGTAAAATATCTGTAGACTCTATCTGATCAGAGATGATCAACCCAAAGGGTGCTATAACGAATGTGTTATATTTAATGTATTAATATTCTTGAAGAAAAAGCGTAATAAAGTTTGTTGATATTAATAATAACATGAAGCAACTATAGTTTCTGTTAGTTCGATATCCGATAACAATTATTAAATATCATAGTTACTACTGACGTTATATCTAGATGACGGTTTTGATTCTCTTTGATAAAATATAAGTATATGGGGATGTAAAAGTAGCCGAGGATTGGCTTAAGCTTGCTTAATAATGTCATCCAATTAGCTCAAGAGTTTAAACGAAAAGCCGTTTGCAAAAAAATTTGCAACTCGTTAAATTCGCTCTAATGAATTGGAAGACTGGAAAATTCTGCCAGATCAATCGGTAAATTGTGTAAAGTTAGTACCTACAGTAGACGCACATTGATTAATTTAATTCCCACCTTAATCACAAGTCTAACATACATGTCTACTCCTTCTTCACAAAAATCTTACCTTCTTCTCATGGGGGCAGAAACTACAGAACACCACCTGCTACGACCTGTTCCTACTGCTGGGACACAGGCCTCCTCTCTGTGAGAGGGAGTGGGCCGTAATCCACCACACGGGCCCAGTGCGGGTTGGTAGATGTCACGTGTTCGAATTTTTGGTTCTAGGACATGCCGGTTTCCTCACGATGTTTTCCTTTACCGTTTTGTGAGCAGTGGTGATGAAATAATTTACACAAAGTAAAGCGCCTGTCTGGGTTCGAACTTACGACCTACAACTCGTAAGTCGCGGCCGTTACCACTGGGCCACCACTGCTCTCACCACTTACATACGCCATTAATTAGAGTCATGTGACTCTAATTAATTAAACCAACATTTTATCATTACAAAAGTAAGAATATCAGGCACTTTTATCAAATATACTTAGGTATGTATTATAAGGGCTCCGTGCCCTTATAATACCGGGGTTAATGAATGAAAAATGAATTTAGTCATCATCTGCCTAGCCTTTTCCCAACTACGTTGGGATCGGCTTCCATGCAGTCTAACCGGATGCAGTAGAATACCAGTACGACTGCCTATCTGACATCCAAAACCCAGTTACTGGGTAATACGATACCCCTTGGTAAGACTGGTTGTCAGACTTTCGGGCTTCTGAGGACCCGTAACGACTGTCAAAGATCCACGAATGACAGCCGGGAGCAACGGCTTAACGTGCTTTCCGAGGCACGGAGGGGTCTTGGTATGTAAAGATGGTTACCCATCTACGAACCAACCGCAGTAAGCGAAGCTTAACCTGATCGATAGACCCATGCGGCTGTTATTATTTAGCCACAAGCCCGTCAAAGAAAAACGAATTTCGTATATCTATACTTATAATCTTATATATAAAATTCTCGTGTCACAATGTTCGTTCCCGTACTCCTCCGAAACGGCTTGACCGATTCTCATGAAATTTTGTGAGCATATTGAGTAGGTCTGAGAATCGGCTAACAACTATTTTTCATACCTAGAAATTACTTAAAAATTATTTATATGGCAAAACAACGTTTGCCGGGTCAGCTAGTATAATATAATATTATAAATGCGAAAGTCTGTAAGAATGGATGGTTGGATGTTTGTTGCTCTTTCACGCAAAAAGTACTAAACGGATTTGAATGGAATTTAGCACACAGATAGTTTATAACCAGGAATAACACATAGGATACTTTTTATCCCGATATACCCACGGGGTCAAAACTTATGCGGGTGAAACCGCGGGGCGCATCTAGTGTAAAATAATATTTATCTAGATATTTTTACATCATTACGCGATCTCTCTCAAGTCTCCAGCTCTAAATTTCTTGGTATATTCTAAATATGAAAATAGTGTTTATCTCATAATATTATGCAATCAACGTATGTAAAATATTCGTGAAGGTCGGTTATCAAAGCCAACCGGTGAAAACCACTGCAGTACCTACCGCATTAAGTCCATTGTTATCTCATACAAAAATGCTAATTGTTGGAAGCCGCGTGTTAACAACATTGTCAAACAATTAAATTACGTTATCTTTATTTGTCATCTGATCATAATACATGGGTAGTAAAATATTACGTCATGGAGTTGACATCCTCTGGTTCGCATTAATTATCACTCATTTGTCACACACATGTCTATTCCATGGATGGCAAAACGACAAAAATATTGTTTTCTAAAGATTGGTATTCATAGTAAGTGAAGAAAAGAGGCCTAACTTCCGTAAATAAGGATATTGACTCCAGCATATAAAATTGCCATTAAATCCCGATAGTAAAATTGTTGCACTGCCGAAAAAGCCGAATGTTCCATTGAATTCCATGTGTATTCGGGAGCAGCTCCAAAAATTTGGCCCATGTAGAAAAGACACCACTCTTTTCTAATGTATCCATAACTTTAATATCCCACATTTCCACACGTCTAGATGATGCCAAATAATTTGTATGCAGAACCTAAAATATAGCTCAGATATACTGTGTGCTCCACGCTTTTCCAAGCTATACTGGGTCAATAGCCGAAAATATAGCCTGGCTATGCCTTAAGAAAATGTTTCTCCCAAACATTAAATCTTGCAACATATGACACACAGCATTTACAAGATTTGCATGAAAATAGAGAGATAAGTTTATCATTCTTTTGACATCATAGACTGGTCGGTATTAAAATTTAATAAACCTGTATTATCATTTACCATTGACTGGAGGTGCCAATACATGGACAATATACCTAACAGTACCTACCTATGCCCCGGGTGGTCTTGCCAATGAAGTGACAATGTGTCAATTCAAAATTTTCCATACATGTTTGTTTGTTGTGTTTTGTGTGGGTGGCATGCCCTTAACTTAAGGTTAAGCTCGTCAAAGATTAAAGTTCGTGATTTTTGTTTTGATAAATATCGTACCTACTTGAATGTTGACACTTTGTATGGTAAAGTTCTTGGGAAATTAAATATCTATATATAAAAATAAATAAAATTAAAAGGTCTGTAATGTCAAAATAACAGCTATTTACTAAATGAATATAAAGTATATACGGTACTCATAACCAAATTTAAATTAAACTCTTGTCTTGTCTGTCTGTCTGTCTGTTTGTTCCGGCTAATTTACGAAACGGCTGTACTGATTTTGACGGGACTTTCACTGGTACATTGCTGATGTTATCTGGGATTAACTTAGGTAGGAGTAACGTACGTCATCTGCCTAGCCTTATCCCACGTTGCGTTGGGGTCGGCTTCCAGTCTAGCCGGATCCTGAATACCAGTATTTTACATGGAGCGACTGCCCATCTGACCTCCACAACCCAGTCACTGGGTAACACGATACCTTTTGGTAAGACAGGTTGTCAGACTTTCGTGCTTATGACGACCCGTAACAACTGTCAAAGATCTAGAAAGGACAGCCGGGATCAATGGCTTAACGTGCCTTCCGAGGCACGGGGTGTCTTGGTATGTAAAGATGGTCACCTATCCACGGACCATCCGCGGCAATCGTAGCTTATCGATCGACCCGTGCGGCTGTTATTACTCAGCCACGAGCCCACGAGCTTAGGAGTAACTTACTTATTTTTCTAAAATGACTTAGGTACTTTTATTTTTTTCAAAGCCAAGCCGCGTGCTGCAGCTAGTTCATTATATAAACACGGAAGCATGTCAGTTGCCTGGACAGGTAGGTTTAAATTAGTAAAATTAAAGATCTTGTACTTGTAATGCATGTTATGAAGATTCATCACAATATTTAGTTAGGTATGTAAACAATTTGATCTGATTTTTTCAAGGTTGCGAGTACAGTGATGAAAACATTGTGTCTTTAATCTGTGACATAAAGATAAGTTCGTACTATTTGACAAAGACATTGTATTTTGAGTTAGGCTTACTAATAACAAACACAGTGAAAGATTTCAAGATTTTAGTGAAGTATCATGATTTATCATTCTCCTGCCTTTATTCCAATTTATTTGCGGTCGGCGTAACATGTCCCTTTCTTCCATACTTGTCTATTAGTTGTCATCTCGGTAGTCATCGTCATCGTCATCGTCGTCATCTCGGTGCCCACCGAGATGACGACTGCACTGCTACTGTATGAACAGTCCATCCATCGTTACTTTGGTCTTCCCCTACTCTTATAGCCATCATACTCAAAACTTTCCTCACGACATTTCCCTCATTCCTCCGCATCACATGCCCATACCATGACAATCGATTCCCACACAACTTTTCAGTCACCGGTGCCACTTTCAGACTTCCTCTTATGTACTGATTTCTAATTCTATCCATTCGTGTCACACCACACATCCCTTTTAGCATTCTCATCTCAGCTGCATGCAATTGCCTTGCATTAATTCCTATTGTGGCCCAACATTCTGAACTATATTAGACAAAATGATTGTGTTTCAAATTAGTTTCCCTAAATTTTATTTATTTTGTGCACTATTGATTACCTCAAGTAAACGTACATAATACTAAATAAGGCTACTAAACAGTACAAGTTGATACTGTATTACAGATTGATGATTAAAATTATTAAATTGTATTGTATTAAGTAGTGTTGACACCATTTTATACTTATATAATTTCATTCTATAAGCCTTATTTGGCCTTTGACAGATTTGGTCCATAAACCATGGTGGTCCTTCGGGTCTTTTAGGTGTAACATAATATTATTGATTATTGTATACGTTACTAAAGTACTTACTTATTGGCGTCGAAAATTACAGTTTTTCATAAGGTACAAAAAGTGGAAAACAACATAAACAAATCCACTGCAAGTCCTAAGCTTAACAAACATGCGTTGCGGTTTCCATTAGAGATCTATATGTAATCGACGTGGCGTGCGGTCGACTGTGCTATCCTAATAATCATATCTTCTACGTTTGATACGTAAAGCCTTGAAATGTTGGCAGTATGGCAGATAAATGACGCGGTTATTGCGACTTTACGTCTATGAGATTGCTTGGTTTAGAGTCAGGTCACACTGAGACGCGACGCGACGAGACGAGGCGCGCACTTAAGATAGCGATACAATATAGAACTTTATTTACCTACCACACAAAAAGTATACATTTTAGAGTAAACATTCGAACACGCCCCGAGGCATCGCTCTGTGTCTCGAGGCTTCTCGAGGCATTGCGCAACGCAGCGATGCTTCGCTGGTAGACGCGGCGTGCAAAAGCCCGCTAAGCCCGTGCTGCGCAAAACAACTGGCGCCTCTTCAAGCAACGTCGCGTCGCGTCTTGGTGTGAACTGACTTTTACTTCTTTGTTGTGTACTAGCTTAGGCTATGGTTTTCCTGGTTATTGTTGATCTGAGTTCAGGTTCAGTGTCATGTGAGCGCAAAGTGATGTTGTTACATCGATTTCTTACAGCTATAATTTCCATGTTTGATAGTGGATTTGGAAGCCTCTTCTCTTTATGTTCCTATTATACAAGACAGGGCTTTCACCAGAGTCAGTCTATCAATCAACAATTTCCTTAAGGTTGTCGCAATAAAGCTTATCTGCTTCTGGTTCTTCAATATCAAAATCAAAATTCATTTATTCAAACTAGGCTGAACAGCACTTTTCGAACGTCAAAATTACATAAGACAGTCCCCCAAAACCCCCATCCTTCACCATTTCCTAGTGCTTTAGCTGGGAAGAAGAAGTGGCCAACAAACTACCCAGCAGCATAGCTATCTGTTCAGTTAGAGAAAACAATAATGGATTCTATACAACAGTATGCAAAACAATTTACATTACGTGCAACACAAAACATTAAATTATTAGCCATATGTCAGCTAGCACACCACTAGACCAATAAAAAAATATTAATAATTGCTGACGAAATCGATATATAATATGGTTATTGAGCATATTCCTCTTGTTTGGTCCATTTGCATAGTATATCACGTGAGTCTCATTGGATTTAAGAGGATCAATGGAATCATCATATTTGAATTGCATAAACCACGGCGCCTAAATTGACTTTGATTTCGACTCATTCCTATCCATTAATACCACAATGTTTATGTGCTTAGTATTCTTAAGTAATCATGACTCAATTAGAACGTGTTAATGAATTAAATAGTTGATGACACAATTCCTTAATACCCTCGGAATGTTCACATGACTGTTGACTTTCCATATTTGCATTATAATTAAAAATAAAAATCGGACACTTTGCGTACGATCATGTTAAGACGTGGAACGTGAGGGTGCATTAATTAGCTGTTAGCTAATGTTTTCAACAAAATTTTTGTGACGATGGGAAAACGGCGGATAACACGGAAAACTTCGTGGATTGACCTCGATAAGCTTACGTTTGGTATGTGTGTTCACGTGTTCTTACCTAGCGAATAGGCGTGAGTTTAAGCGCGTTGCTATGGCATGTTTTTTTTTTTTTATTGGAAATCATCAAATAACTTCTCCCGCTCTGGGTGGAGCGGGAGGGTGTTACAGACTCTTACTGACTAAAACCGTATTCCTTCCTGTTGCCTGTGTTGCCAGGGGCCTCGGTGACCCTTTAGTACCTTCTCGCGACCCCGGCAGGTGCTATGGCATGTCTGGTGTCCAAACTGAAGATGGAGAGGTATGTTCAATTGGTAACTCACCAAGATATCAACCAGATTTCATTGACCGTATGTAAATATGAATAATTGAATATAGATAGTCACATTTGATTTGATAATACACCAATTCGGTATTACTCAGGAATTGGTTTGTTGACAGGTTATATAACAGACACTCAATGCAAAATATTAAAACTCTGCGGCTTTTTGCTTAAGTAGAAGCCGACCACGGTAATGATGGTTTAATGATAACCATAAAAGCTATCAACAAGAAGCACACGTTGCAATACCAAAGTCAGAAGTCAAAAGTCAGAAGTCAAAGTCTCAATTGACTTGCCACGTGCCCAGAAAGCTAATCACAGGTTCGAATTAAAATGTTAGTACTCTCCAGCGAAAAACATCTTGACCTGGTTGTGTTAATTGAAAATTCAACGACTTTATTCAGTATGCAAGCACCATCTGATCTGGCGAACTTTAGCTCGTAATCGTAAAACGTGGCTGTTTCTACTTAGATAATTGAATTCATAGGTGTTTTAATTACTGTTTTTAATTGATTTTTGACAAACAGTTTTGTTTAGGGCCATTGTTGATCGTTGTTTTCTTGATCATTTAGATTTTTTTTTTTAATTTAAGACGAAGGAACAAGCTATCGGTGCGTATTGATGATTTCAGTATGAGTTATACAACCACATCTATCTTCATTTGTAATATCTTCTCTACGAAGAGTATAAAGACGTATCTATTTTTATACAAAGTGCCATTTTGTGCTTCGTTTCTTCCATTTTTACTGTAGTCATGCTACGTGTGCTGCTTATATAAATCCAGGTTTCATCACGATATTTTCGTTGAACAAATTTGTTGGTCATAATCTGTCTAGCCTTTTCCCTGGGTAACACGATAAGACTGGTAAGACTGGTTGTCTGACTTTCGAGTTTCTGACGACCCGTAACGACTGTCAAAGATCTACAAATGGCAGCCGGGACCAACGGCTTAACTTGCTTTCCGAGGCACGGAGGGATTTTTCTATGTAAAGATGGTCACCCATCCACGGACCAACCGCGGCAAGCGTAGCTTAACCTGATCGATTCACCCGTGCTGCTGTTATTACTTAGCCACAAGCCCTCTGAACAAATTCTTTGGTATACTAGAAAAATTAATAGGTAGGTACTCGTATATGGTTAAGGCGCATTTCATGCTTATGTAAAATTCAAACCACAAATCCAAACATAAACATACAAAACACTCTTAAGAACCATGTTAACGAACTTTTAAACAAATATGAGTAAAAGTGCTAATGTAGCAATTGGAGGATACCTACTTCACGTTTGTATTGTCTTAATATTAAAACCTTGCTGGTGCCTTGTCCGAGGGTCTGACCTGGCCGACTGGTGACCTTAATTATCTTCTTCTTTGTCCTTCTTTTGAAATTGTACTTTGGACATAATTTCTATAATATCTAGTACTTCAAAGACGTTTTTACAAAAAAAGAAAAATTTCATCAATATTAGGAATTTATGAGACGGTTTTTAAGGTTCCGTAGTAAACAAGGAACCCTTATAGTTTCGCCATATCCGTCTGTCTGTCTTCAGAGGTATAGGTATACATATTAATCATGCCGACAAAGTGGTAATATAAAATCTTGAAAAAAAAATTTTTGCTTTTACTGTGGGGCTGATATAATGTTTTTCTCGTTTATCCCATAATGTGGGGTATTGTTGGATAGGCCGTTCAAAAATATTGCGAGTCTGTGAACACCATTATTCGATTCAAGGATCCGTTTGCGTAATATTAAGCTTTAAAGTGCTCATTTTTATTACAGTCAAGTGTCCTCCCCTGCCAGCTAAATGGTTGTTTATGGAGATGTGCAAAAAATCATGGCTGTAGTACATATAATGAAATTAAAAGGAAAACTATCATAGCTAAGTAGGCTTTACAAGTTGACGAGTAATAGTCGACCAACTTAAATCTGCAGTTGCAGAATTTACCATGACGTATATCGATGTATGGAAGAACATGTTTTTCAACTACAATGTTAAGTTTGTTTTTGGGATAAATTCATCCTAACTATTCCCAACCATGGAACCCTTCATTGTGCGTCAACACGCACTTGGCCGGTTTTTTTATAATGTTACCAAGATGTAACATAGGTATTGTCGTGAATATTTGCCACTATAGGTTTAAGTTGTACAATTTCTGACTGCCTCGTTGGTCTAGTGGTCGCAAGCGCTACTGCTGAGCATGAGGTCCTGGGTTTGATTCCCGGGTCGGGTAAAGTGAGTTTTTCTATCTGTAATTTCTCGGTTGTTAACAATAGCCTTGCCCCCTATTACATGGGTCTTAAACATAACTGGCGAAATGTGGGTGTAATACAGGTACACCTCTGCACAATCCTTCGGGGAAACTTGGTGTGATGTTATGATGTACAATTTTTGTCAGTTTTCGGGGCTACGACTGACTGTTTTAGCTCTTAACCACCCCGTCCTGAAAACCGTCTTATCATTAAAATCATTGTTTCCGTGGTTCCTTTTCAAAGATTTTTTTTGTACTAGTCATTTACGACGTTTTAATAAGTAGGTACTACAGAAATAATATTAAAATTTTATAGTAAAATGTATTTCCAATTAGTTTTACATTAAATTACACAAACACACGCACACACACACACACACGCACGCACTTTATTAATAATTAAAACAGTAGCTCAACGTTTTAGGTTATGAAATAACGGAATATTCAGCTGAGTGCTATTTTCTGAGATACAGGCCTTGCCTAGTTCGGAAGATAGAGTCTATACCCTTTTTTTTTTCGGGTTGGAAAATCCTCATGGATGTCCTCCGCCCTGGGGTAGGCGGAGGGGTCTGTCAGACTCTTACTGACTAAAAACGACCCAAGTGTTCCCCTCCCACAATTGCACCGGGGATCATGGGATCTAATGCGACTTTCACGATTGAGAGTTGTCAGCTGAGCGGAGCGGAATTGTCAGCTGAGTGCTATCTTCTGAGATACAGGCGTTCGGAAGATAGAGTCTATACCCTAAGCTAACCTTTCTTTACCACCACAAATACTGCTGAATTACTATTGTATAAAACAGTAGTATACTTACCTAGTATCTAGTTTTAAGGACTTTTAATGTTAAATCCTTGTTGCTATGCTGGTGAGAAATAAACTATTTTATTTGTTTTTTTTATTTATTAATTGCACATGTTTAGTTATTGGAAGAAACTAACGACGTCAATAAAACGTTATACTATACATTGATTTGCCATTAGTACAATAATGGGTTTGGTCAGTCATCGATTCATAGTAATCACAATGAAATTAATATTTAATTATGATTATGTACTTTATAATTGATGATAAATCATGAATATTATAATTATGTATGTAATGTTGTTTAAATAATTACCTGTTAAGCGGATCTAATGTCAGCTCTATGTTTTCTTGAATCTTCTGAGATGATAAGTCGAAGTTTCAACAACTCACAATAAATATAATATTTGAAAAACCGTGTAAAAAATAGGCAGGAATATCTTTGATGATTAAAGCATTCAACTCCAGCCTTAACTCAGACTGTTTTAATAAATCGCAGGCGTCGATAATTAAAAAAAAAAATCCGTAATTGAAAACTATGTGGTTGACATAAAATTTATGAAAATAGATGAAGGAAAATACTAAACCCACAGAACTAAACCCATAATAGAAAACACTACGAAGTAATAAATCAAATTTGAAATTACTGACTAACCGCGACTCGCAGCCATTCCAGACTCCGTACTTAGGGACCATTTTGTCCCGCTTAGCCTTAGAACATCGACTGTAGGGTACGGTCAGGCGCGTCTTTTACGGCGTATCTATATTTGCACAGTGGTCTTGCAACAATGCCCAGGTATGTTGTCAGCAAATAAACGTCAACTTCGAACATTAAAATACATGGGATTTGACTTAGCACATTGTGCGCGGAATGTGATCAAACAAAAATGCTGAGGTTTTAAATATGTGTTTGCCTTTTTGAGATAAAATTAATTACTTTATCAAGTTATTGGGTTTGAGTGATGGTCAGTAAAGTAAACAATGATTGTTTGTTGAAGATCATGACTGGCCTGAATATTTTCCTCAATTAAGTTTGTTTTATTTAAAAGTTATCCGTCGTAAGAAAAACAACTCCAACTCTCTCAAGATTTTGTTTTTCATAAACGCTACTTCTCCGAAAATATGCAATTGACCGTGGTATTAACATTATCAGCCTACCTAACTTCAAACTTAGACATATAAAAACACTGGGTAATCCAACATTAAAAAGGTAGATGTTTAAAAAAATATACTCTTATAAATAAGTTTGTACTTAATTAATATTCTGGTTCGGCTCAAACTTATCGCAACATAACATAATCAGCCTATAACGTTCCCACTGCTGGGACACAGGCCTCCTCTCTGTGAGAGGGAGTGGGCCGTAATGCACCACGCGGGCCCAGTGAGGGTTGATAGATGTCACATGTCTTCGAATTTTTGGTTCTTGGACATGCCGGTTTCCTCACGATGTTTTCCTTCACCGTTTTGAGAGCAGTGGTGATGAAATAATTTACACAAAGTAAAACACCTGTCTGGGTTCGAACCTACGACCTACCACTGAGCGGCCGTTACCACTGAGCCACCACTGCTCACAAACTTAACACTGCAAAGTAAAAATAACGTAGGTAAGTATTTTTAGTTACATTGATGGTGTTAACAAATAAAAATTAAATATTGAAAGCAGTAGGAAACTATTGATATATACTCGTATATATCGAAAGAATTTCAATTTCGCGTCTACTACCAATATTTTCCCATAACTTTGTCCTTGCTCTAATAACCCACAAACTGGTATAGTCATCAGGCAGGCTGCTAACTCGATTAACAAATCTCTCGAGAGCTGAACAATGTCATGACTAACTCCGTTCGCGACTTCGTTCGATAAGGATCTCTTTTATTTTCCGAATCAGTCTTTGTTTGTCGTTTTTCTTTCGCTTGATTTGTGATAGTGTTAACTGAAGTTTCAGCAGTTATTTCTGTAGGAGAGGCTAGGTGAATTATTGGTTTATTTAATTTGAAAAGTTATTTGATACAAGTACCCACTGACAACTACAGATAAATTATAATTCTTACTATACCTAAGTACCAAGTGTTCTAAACAAAACATGAATTATTGATACTTCAAACTCAAAGCATTTATTACAAATAAACCAATTACAGGCACTTTTGAATTGTCAAGGGGCCAGTCAGAAAGATGAACCTAGTTACCGATTCCAAAGCATAGTAGGTTGCTTTGGAGTTTTAAGAGCCATTTCACGTTTTCGCGCGAATATCGCAGATTTCAGTCGCCTAATTTACCATCTTAGGTAATACTCTGACATTGGTGGATACATGTAAAAAATAGACTAATCCTTCTTTTTGACACTTCATGTAACTCATTTACAAAAACTTATTTGTTTACTTTGTGGTGATTAATCTCCCACAACCAGTTTACTGAAATATCATCGCCGAGTCAATTTCAAACTCCTATATCTATCATTAATATTTATAAATTTAACTGAAAAAAATACATAAAGCATCAGAAATATAATTTGATCGACACATACAGTACTAGAATATCGATTCTTAATAACATTAATTAGTAAAAAAATAAAGTCTTATGCCAATTTTTAGGTTTTGTATCGCTAATAAATCGTGATTTTTTGGTTTAAATAAAGCGTAATTACATTTTTTTTTATTGGCGAAATAAACTATGGTTTTTAACAAACCGAATTCTAAAGTTTTATTAAAATCCCTTCATTTAATTAGACATAATATCGTTATTAAAATCACTCTAAATTAGAATAAATTCCGATGCTAAGCGGGCAACCGTTTAGTACGGCGTGAGTGCCGGTCGAGGTAGGACCTGCGCCAAATTTTCCCGCGTCTCGATTTTCGAGCGCACGTATTGTGAACGAATTATTATACTACGACTACAACATTTTGATTCACTTCGTATTTATTTTGCATAAGGTAAGAGTTTAATTTATTATCAAGTTAAGTATTAGTTTAGTAGTTTGAGAATAATTACATATTTTTGTTTTATTAGTTTTAGCAATGGAGCGAAAGGGTTGTGTATACCATTGTGTCAAAAAAAGGAAAAATAAAAATTCTGCAGCCTTAAAGAAAGCAACAGAAGCGAGATATATATAATTTGCGATTCGATTGCGATATTATGTACACAGTAATCGATCAAATAAGTACATATCGACATGAACTATAAAACCGTAATTACAATTTTAAGGATTTGTATACACTGACACTTCGACGTATAAAAATATTGATGTTTTTGATAATCATTTATTGATAAAAAAAAATATTTATTCGTAGATATTGAAACTTGACAGCTATTTTGTTTTCATTTCAGAATGAGAAATCGCATGAATCGAGTAGAGGAGGATAGTACCTTTAGAAGACACGCCACCACCGTACCGGGTACAAGTGGAACGTCAGATTCGATAACAGAAATTGTATGTTTGTAACTAGCTACTTCAAAAAGATACAGCTATACCTCTAAACGAACGTAAACTTTTAAATATCGACCGACTGAAAAGGTTTTACCAAAGTTTTACCAAGATTGTGTATTGCTAGAATTTTTTTTTTTTAGGGTGGGAAGTCATCAAATAACTTCTCCCGCTCTGGGTGGAGCGGGAGGGTGTGTCAGACTCTTACTGACTAAAACCCACCCGTATTCCTTCCTGTTGCCTGTGTTGCGGGGGCCTCGGTGACCCATAAGTACCTTCCCGCGACCCCGGCAGGCATCGGCCCTAGTGGACCCCTACTTTGTGCTGACGACATCTGTTTGAGGCGCGCGTGGAATACGACGCGCCGTCGACCCGGGCCTGGTCCTTACCGGACGGTGAGCTACCCATTGCTCACCGTCCGCAAGCCCGCGCCTACGGTGGCCGGAAATCCGCCCGGGATTCCCGACGCCCTGGGCGTCTCCTGCGGCGGCTAGGGGCGAGAGGGCGCGAAACTTGCCTTCCCCTCAACCGTCCCGCCTCCTCCTTCGCGAGCATTACTGCTTCGCAGAAGGAGGTGACGGCTGCCCATGCCCTCTCGCTCCGTACCATGGCCTGAACCAGGGCCGGACGCGAGAGGTCTCTGCCGCCGAAATCATAGACCCTAGAAAGGCAAAATCAATGCTTTTACGAATTCATATAATGTAAATGATATGTGATTTTTCCCAGTTCATTTTTATTACATACTTTACATAACATATATTTGTGTTTTTTTTATTAGTCTAGAAAGCTTTAGTAGACTGAATAAATAAAACAACTTTTTTCATAAATCTCTAACCATGGTGCATTACGATTATAAAGGCTCAAGACTGTTTAGTCCATCTCAACACTCGCGCTACACTGCTTGCATTGTGTATGTGTGGATAGCTGCGCACACATACACAATACTGCCGTCTTTTACCTAAACTCGAGCGCAATAATTTTGTGAAATGGCTCTTAAGCACCACCAGTGATACATTTGAGTGAGCATGACATACTCTGCCGCCAGGGCACATTCAAGTCAATGAAAGACGTACCCAGTAAATGGTAGCTTTATAGTAGGTACAAAGTGCTCACATGCAATTATACAATACTTCTTTAATGTCTTATCGAGGTATATTGTTTTCTTGATTCATCTAAAGTACTGATAACGTACATATGGAAAACAACGTGACAATATTGAAATCGCTAACATAAATAGGTAAGCAAGCGAGGTAACCCTGTATGAAAACAGGCCTTTGTTCTACAAAGAGATATTTGGCTGAAATTATGGAGGAGCGAGTTTAGAAGATAACATTAGAATTTTGAAATGTTTATAAACGAACTTACAACCATTTTTGGCCACAATTCCAACTGCACGACGAAGTACACTGGCGGGCCATAATCGCTATCAAAAGAAGTATGACTAAACAGCTTAGGTAATGTATTGGTCACCGTTTTCATTGAATTCAGTGTACAATGCATTTTTTTGGTAGGTATTGATTGTTATGTGTTTGTGACCGCTTGTTGAGGTTTATACGTAATGCCCCACGTAATCCTTAACGTATTGTTTCCTTAATACCTTTCTGTATAATTATGATTCTAGAAGTAGGTATGGACAATTTTTAAACTATACTTTACAGCACTACATTTTAGGGGTTTCCTTGTGTCTTTAGAGATCATTCAAAGGCCATTATGGCTTAATTACTAATATTAAATATTTGGTTATGTGGTTTTGTATGTATCGAAAAACAAGGGAATATTCTAAGTAATTCATACAAAATACTGTTAGTCATAAGTTATAACGCTTCTTTGTAGGTATCAAAATAATCCTGGAAAGCCCTGAAAGTCCCGAAAAGATAAAAAAAAGGCTGTTAGCAACAGCAGACAGGCGCGACGCGACAGCGCGACTCGACACCTGTAGCACAATTTCTATGAAAACTTCATGGAAAGTATTGCGATGTCGCGCCCGTCTGCACGAGCCTTTATGGTTTCCTTAATACCTACAGTTGGTTTTAGCGGTAGGTAGGTGTAATACTGCAAATATTTTTTCTTTATTTCTTAATTAAAGTAGGTATTACATATTTGGTTATGTGGTTTAGTATGAAAAAACAAGTTAATATTCTAAGTGAAATTATACTGTTTTGACGTAAGTGTTACGATTCCCTTGTAGGTATGAAAATAGTCTCGAAAAGATAAATATATATATATTTTTTAAGTTCTTTTAAAACTAGATTCCGAAAGATTGTTAGTAAAAGTTTGGTACACCTAATTATTGTTTCCTTAGTAGGTACCTACAGTTGGTTTTAGCGGTAGCTAGGTGTAGGAAATTATACAAAAAACACAAAACTTTAGGCTTTTCCTTGTGATCTTTGAAACATATTTTAATGCTTAATTACGTAGGTCTTGCATATTTGGTTATGTGGTTTTATATGTTTCGAAAAACAAGTTAATTAATTAATTCTAAGTAAAATCATACTAACATTTAAGTCATAAAACATTACGCTTTCCTTGTAAGTATGAAAATAATCCTGTTAATGTAATTTGGATAATTGTTATGATTTAAATATGTTTCTTATATATTTAGTTATAGAAATTCAGACACGATGTAAAAATTGTTATTGAATAAATGAATTGAATTGAATTGATGAATTTTTGTGATGGTCATTATGGTCAACGACCGCTGCTAGTCTTGCTGTTACATGTATAGTTGAGAAAATCTGTTTTCTTTTGTTTTGTCGTGTTTAAGGGTCGGTTCACATCTGACGGAAGATGCGTCGCGTATTATCGGTCGCGTAACGCCAGAACAGACAATTATATGAGAAAACATTCAACCTTTCACACTTAACCGATGATGCGTTAGTGCGTCGAGCGTACAGCGTCTGTTCCGTTTCCGTCAACGCATTGTCGGCCGATGTAAGAGCGGCGTAAGAGAGTCGTAAGGAGATCATCAAAAGATTCTATGGACATACGGTAAAACTGAATAAATTTTGAAGGATACTCTCTTAAAATTGCATATAGACAATGAAATTGGCCAGTTGATATTCTTTTAGTATTTAAAGGATGCAACCAATGTCGTCGTTTCCTTTTCCGATCTTGTTCTAAACCCTCCCAAATAGCTAGTATTTCGATGGGCTTAATTTTAAAATTAATTATCACACAACACAACCGCTCTGTAGATGCTCAATGCAGAAACTGAATAGACGCGTAATAATGTGGCAAAACGAACTTACGCCTGACGCATCTTCCGTCAGATATGAAGACACCCTATTTGACCGAATAGACGCGGCCGATGATACGCTCGACGCATCTTCCGTCAGATGTGAACCGACCCTAAATATCGATATCCGTTACGTATGTGCAGTTTACACACAAAAAATGGATATTTCATGTGATACACGAACTGCGGTTTTTTTTTTTGGTTGATCATGTTTAAATATCGATACCCATAACTCTGTTTCACTGGCTAATATATTTTAACCCTGTATAGTGGAGTGTAGCAGTATTTATAATTATTTGTATAATAATTTACGATAAGATATGTCTTTATATCTTTTTCTGCAAGAATAGAACTGGAGCTTATATTAATTTCTTAAAAGTTCAATTAAGAGCGTGCATTCTGAAAGTGAGTGACGTCGCAAATAGCTGTCAAATATTTAGCTGTTTTGATTAATTTGGCAATTTCACTGTATGGAAATATGAAATATCGCTACCTAGTGAACTAAAATATTGATTATTAAATGCAATTATTAATATCACAACACCGAATATTTAGTTTTAGATGTAAAAAAAAAATATTTGGGAACTTTCCAAATGCCCTTTTTATACCTAAAACGGTTAAAACATCAAAATCAGTGTTATAATTGCAATTGATTCTTAATATTTTAGGTCACTAGTTAGCGATATTCATATAACGGTACAGTAATATTAACAAATTACTAAAAACAGGTAGATAAATGTTTGACAGCTATTTGCGACGTTGCCAACTTTTAGAATGCACGCTCTTAAAACTGATTAAAAGAAAAAAAAGAAAGAGGAGAGGAGGAGAATGAGTGGTATAGCTAATTCAACATAGGTATGTCAGTTTCTTTTAATCACCACTCAATCTCCAGTACTTCAGATGCAATTGAATTCGGATACATAACAAGTTCATTGACACGTCACATGCGACCACAAGACAACCAATGACAGTACGGCTGAGCTTGACATATTGCGACACCTCAACTCAATGGCCGCCACAGCCTAAAAGCTCACGATCAAATCTACCAGTGGATCCACAGCGGTAAAATTTCTGGCTTAGAAATATTATAGTCTGTGTACCGATGAGTGTGCTTCGAAGAAAGTTTATGCAATCGCTCTTATCTCTTATTAAATTGATTTTATAATGTAAGCATTGAGTGGTTTTGATTAGTCAGATGTCATTGAAAATTCTTTAAGTTAATTCCACTAATAAGTGTCGTAGATTATTGGTAATTGGCTAAATTAGATTTAGTGACTTATACTTTTAAATGGCGTGTATAAATATGCATAAAATAATATAAATAGGTTTGATGTGTTTTCTATTTAGATTTGTTAATTTGAATATGCACGTATTAGAACTAATGGAATGCTGATGTACTTTGAGACACCTTAAATATTCTCACTCTGACACGAAACTGCTGATACTTCTACCACATTCCATCATCCCCTCAAATGGAAATACTTTCATTCTATTAGGTAATTCATCATTCTCCTGTCCTTATTCTAATGTATTTGCGGTCGGCGCAACATGTCCCTTTCTTCCATACTACTCTATTAGTTGCCATCTCGGTAGTCACCTCCTTTCTAGCCATATCATCTTTCACACAGTCCATCCATCGTTTCTTTGGTCTTCCCCTACTCTTATAGCCATCGACAATCATACTCAAAACTTTCCTCACGACATTTTCCCCATTCCTCCGCATCACATGCCCATACCATGACAACCGATTCGCACACAACTTTTCAGTCACCGGTGCCACTTTCAGACTTCCTCTTATCTACTAATTTCTTATTCTATCCATTCGTGTCACACCACACATCCCTCTTAGCATTCTCATCTCAGCTGCATGCAATTGCCTTTCTTTCATCCCTTTTGTGGCCCAATGTTATGATCCATACAAGACAGCAGGTCTAACCATTGTTTTATATCTTTCCGTAATTATTCATGGAAAATGCAGGTTTAATAGCAATACCTATCGTCAAACTTACAACTCGCCGCCTCGTCGCCTTACAATAAATTATGCTTTAAACAATATAGGTACAGGAAAATATATTTTAAAATACCCCCCAATAAAGCCAATTATCTATTACTTACCACAAATAATTCATATTAATTATGACACAATTGTGACACATACCTTACATTCACCACTTTTCGTATTCTACAAGAAGTGAATGTACCAGTTTTCGTTTTATTCGATGCCATGCAGATATGGGCATAAATCGTAAAGCCGACGATAGCCCGATGGCGCCAGGAATCAATGAGTGTGTGATAACAATAATAATGATAACACGATAACTTTGAACGGCGCAGACGCCAGTTTATGAAAGTGTTGAAGCTGATAAGTGTTGTTATGGTTTGTTTTATTCGTGTTATGCGAGATTTTAGGGAAATATTTATTACTTTGTACGAAGTTTAATTATGGCTATTTCTATAAAACTGGGTTTATTATAGAATGTTTTTCAATATTTTACATAAATTCTAACAGTAGACGACAGACTTCTGGACCTACAATTTTTTTTTATTGATTTATATCAATCTGCCTAGCATCTTCTCAATTATGTTCGGGTTAGCTTCCAGTCTAACCTAATGCATTATACAATTTACATGGAACGACGACGGCCTATCTGACCTCCACAACCCAGTAACTGGGTAATACGATACCCCTTGGTAAGACTGGTTGTCAGACTTCCGGCCTCTGACGACCTCTAACGACTGTCAAAGATCCACGAATGACAGCTGGGACCACCGGCTCAACGTGCTTTCCGAGGCACGGTGGAGTCTCGGTATGTAAAGATGGTCACCTATCCACGGATTAACCCGGCAAGCGTAGCTTAACCTATTCGATCGACCCGTGCGGCTGTTATTACTTAGCCACGAGCTCCCCTAAAGCTCTAAATTTTTTGAATTGTGTGATAATTATGTAAAAAGATTCTTTCAAACGGAACTATCCTGTGCTTCAGTGCTGAAGCTCTAACGCCAAATACTTACGTTCAGCATCTTCTTTTCTTCAGAACTAAAACCATCTTCTATTTTTCCCAATATACAAGACGCAATGCATTGAAAATAAAGACCTGGTTTAGCTTTAAGGATACAGATAAATATGGAAAAAAAGGAAAATTAAAATTTACATAATTAATGTATACAAAATAAGTATTGTAAAGATACTCCAACGTTACTCTTTTAAAATTTAAAAGAGTAACGGTGGAGTTTCTTGCTCGTTCTTCTACGTTCGTACGAAACTACCCTTTGGAAGGGGCGACTAGAATCAATTCTATTTTTTTGGAAATTTTGTCGTTCAAAAGTGACTATTTGAAATAAATAATTTGACTTTGATTTTGAAAGTTACTAGTACCTATCGTAAGTGAAAGAAAAAGTGTTCAATTCTTATAACTATGATTCCCAACTATATCGGTGCTGTTACCTTAAGATCCCCGATTATCTTTGCGTTTGGGCACAGATTACCCCCTCTTTTTAGGTCTATTAAAATCATACATATGAACCCTAACAACACGTTAGAACTCGCTGTCATTTCATGATCAAATTGTCATCAGTTATACAAAAGTCTGGACTGAACTGATACCATAAAAAATAATCGTCAAAGTCGACTCGATAAAAGATAAGCGTAAATACGTAAAGAAAAATACGCGTTGACTTCAGAACCTTCTCTTGTATGTCGTCAGTTAATAAGGATATAGAATTCTGCATGAAATTGGATGTGAGATTTATGTTTCATCTTAGATCCAATTTGTACTCTAGTCCTAAATTTTCTATTAGGACATTTCTTATACTATTCAACATGGCAGTCCATATAATGTGAGGATAGAATTGTAGATGTTATTTGCTGGGCTAAGAAGGCTTAGGTGGGGACAGTCGCCAGCAAATCAAGAAACCACAAACTGTCAAATTTCTTAAATGATTTTAGGCCTTAAAATGACATTTAAGTTCAAAATCGAATGAGAAAACTCAAACTAAAGCATTTGTTTCAATAAAACCATTTACAGCCACTTTTGAATTGTCAAGGAGTCGGTCAGTTAGAAATATGAAGCTAGTTGCCCATTCCAATGCGTATTAGGTACCTATGGAGAAGAACGCGCAAGAAACTCCATGGACACTCTTTTAAATTATATTGTTACATAAAATAGTGTTAAATTTATAACTAAATGTGAGGACGTTGTTAAACACAGACAGTTTGTGGTAACTAGTGTTGTGCTGACAACTGTACATCGTAGGTTCTACGAATATCTCATTTATTTTCTGGCTATTGTGGTAAATGAACAAAATATGTAGTTTTGCTTTTGCCTTTTCTTGGTACTGATTTAAGTGCCGAATAAAGAAAGATAACGTTGTCTTTTTCTTGGTAATTATATGTGTTGTATATTCAAACTTTTTCGGTGTTATTACAAAAGAAGGATTTCTTTTGACATGTTTTAAACCATCGAGCCAGTTTTTCTTATAAGAACGTTACTATGATTAAAATATAGTTCTTTATACAAAACTGACTACTTAGTCCGGTACTTAGTTGACAGTTTTGCATTAAGAACTTTAACGTAGTCGGAATAAAGTTCTAAATTAAAAAATGGCTCAATAGTTTAAACCTGGGGCTGAAGATAAACCTTGTTTTGTAATAAGACGGATTAGGTCTACATATTTACAAATAGTCATGGACTGTACTCTTAACTCTATATTTGTCACCTTTTCTAATAATCTGGTGCTGTTCCTGTATTATAAAAATTCATTGTACATGTACATTTAAGATTACATTATTCTTTCAACAATATGTAATACAAAAGTAGCTACCTCTCGTTTTCTTATTATTTCCTCTTCTGTTTACTAATCTCTCTCGAGCCTGGTTCTTTTTTAAATCCTTGAACGTAAATGTTTTAGGGGGGAGTGGTCTCTTATACCAAAACACACAATTATTACCATAACAACTAAACTAACTAAAAGAACAATATGAGGATTTATTTTAAAATCTTAAATATATCATTACATAAAAAAAAAACAGTAATACAGCAAATAGGAAATAGCACATTGTACGAGTATGTGTAGACCGTATAAGTCAGATATTGCAGAAGATCCAATTCGAATAAATCGCTATTTCCACATACTTGCTGATTCCCAAGTTACAGAGTATGAAAACCAAAGGTTCACATTCCGCTATTGGCATTTAAACAGCTTCTGAAATGTGATCTATCGGGCGTATTGTATGTCTTTTTCTTAAATATTGTGAGTTGTTTGCAATATGATGAAGGGGATTGCTCTGAAAAGAGATTACAAAGGTTGCCTTTGGCAAAGCTTGCTTGATTTAGAAAGGTCTGTAGTGTAGAACTGTCTGAACTGTAGTGGCAGTGTAGCATTTTGATGGGTGCGGTACCAATTCTGTATTGCGCTTGTTATATTTTATGCGACTTCTTTATTTCTTTTTCAATCATTGTCCTTTTGCACCTAACTTTATAACACCTAATCCTCTACGTATTTCTTCTATACGCGTTCAAAGTTTGTCGTAGTTATGTTTGTCCACTGGCGCCTGCTCTCAGTAATTGTTCGAACAAATTGACACATAGTGTCGAGACTCCTGATTTATTAATGTTCCTAGTTCTAGCACTTACTCAACACTATGAGGATTATACGCGAAAACGTTAAACCTTTGCGAAAATTTTGTGGTGAGCTCTATTTTTGGTGGTGTTTTTGGTAATATGAGTAGGAAATGGGACAGTATTTTTATGCTTTATTAAAAAGAACCAGGTTCTTGATAATTCATTACAATTTAGCCTTTGAGGCCTCGCTTTAGTTGGAGTAAATAATTTCATCACCACTGCTCTCAAAACGGTAAAGGAAAACATCGTGAGGAAACCGGCATGTCCTAGAACCAAAAATTCGAAGACATGTGATAGCGCACTGGGCTCGCGTGATTGATTACAGCCCACTCCCTCTCGAAGAGAGGAGGCCTGTGTCCCAGCAGTGGGAACATTATAGGCTGATTATGCAGCCTTTAAGACTAATAAGCAATTTTAATCTAACTTAACTTTTAACGTGATCATTGAAAAAAAATTTAGAATAGAGTATATTGCACGACACAAGTCCGCCACTTTCTTAGAGTCTGATATAATAATAAAAACACTTTATTCATGTGTTATATAATATGTGTGTCATTGTCACTATTATTTCTACACTTTTTACACCACACTAACTCAAAGGGTTTTATTCGTTTTAGTCTTCGCACTATATTTGTGTTGTCTAACAGCTGAATTGCCTCAACGTTCACGTAAAGTTTTCTTGTGCCTTGATAGTAGCAAGATTATTTGTTCAAGATTGATTCAACAGTTTTTGTTTTATACATTTTGAGTATCTTCATACAAATATTGCAGAAATAGTACCTGCACACTGCCAATTAATACCTTAATTTGTCTAAACAGGATTCTGATAGCTTTCCTCTTTTAGCAGAAAAGGTGTTCCTATATCGGACTATTAATACCGATGTTTTAAAGGATAACTGTTACTTTTCTACTATACATAATCAGCCTATGATGTTCCCACTGCTGGGACACAGGCCTGGGACTCTGTGAGAGGGAGTGGACCGTGATCCACCATGCGGGCCCAGTGCGGGCTGGTAGATGTCAAATGGCTCCGAATTTTTGGTTCTATGACATGTCGGTTACCTCACAATGTTTTCCTTCACCGTTTTGAGAGCAGTGGTGACGGAATAATTTACACAAAGTAAAGCGCCTGTCTGGGTACGAACCTACGACGTACAGCTCGTAAGTCGCGGCCGTTACCACTGGGCTACCACTGCTCTGCTCTTTTCAATTATTTTTTTGAAATCTTTGTATGTATTTTATTTATCATACGAACGGAATTTAACGGTACCACCACTTACTTTTTACGCCTCTGCTAACCATGCAAGAATGGCTTGACTACAAAACAAAATAACATCGCAACACAAGTTCTATTTCGTCGAACAACTTGCAGGAAAAGTACTAAAAGAAAGACCTGTTAGCCTCCTTCCAATTAACCTCGTTGGTCGATTAGCGGTACTAATCTAAACACATCGACTAAACTGACGCTTACACGATGACGGGTTCCCGACTCGAATAGCGATTATCGAAAGGAGATAAAAGTTGACTCGTGTAAACGATACTCGCAGCAAGCAAGCCGAAATTTGACATGCCTTTGGAAATTGACAGCGTCCGTGTAGACAAAAAAAAAGCCTGTCGATTTATCAAATCACAGTTCAAGAAAGTCTGGCGAGTCTCGTTACGACATAATCTTATTCGAGTTTTAGTTTCACAGATAAGTGTAAACACACGAGAGCCTGCCGCTGGCAGCCTCGCCTACGAGATTCACATGGATATTGTTGTTGCTTCTCGATCGGTCGAGAAACTTTCCGCGTGTAAATGAGCCTTTATGTGTATTTCCCTAATAACAAGCTCCTACAAATAGAATTCTTAAAATTAACAAATGGAGTCACACTACTAATATAATTAACAATGACATAGTTTTTCCTGGTACTCATTATTTGTTAAATTTACATTTACAAACTGGACAAGCACGAGTTGAACTTGCGTGGTGAGGGTCCGTATAATATTTACCTTGTTTTTTATCCCAATGACAAAATTAAGATTGCAGTTGGAAAATATGTTCTCCCATATCTTCCAACTGCAAATGTAAGTTTGTACGCACAATAGTTAGAGATTTCTTATAGTATTTCCTGTAATCTGTAAGAATAGAACTATTGTCTGTATTTTTTTCAATAATTTTGGCTCAGTATTTTCGGAGATATGGTGGGGGAATGGTCAATATTCATATACTTTCTAAAATAACTTTAAAACTGTTTATTGTAAAATAATTGAAAAAATATATTTGAAACCTTCACAATAAGCCCTTTCATTTGATAAGTCACACGGTAAATTTTGCAAAACTTTTTTTTCTTTTTTCTAATTTGTCTCCGAAAGTGACACTCTTATTCAAAATTCATTTATTTTCGCTACACGTTCGTGTTCGGGTCACAGAAATTCATATGTGAATCAAATTTCAACACACAGATACTTAGAGAGAAGAAAACGGGACCCATATGGGAACACTCGTGTGTCTGACACGAGTGATCCTATAAGGGTCCCGTTTTTTCCTTTTGAGGTACGGAACCCTAATTAAGATAATGGGAGCTTATGTGAATTTCGTTGAACAATATATTGTAAGCATTGATATCATCAATTTCTAATTTGTCACGATCAATATCTCTTTAATTTAGTGAGCTCATATTACCTATGATTAGGTATCTTGCTTATAGGAAACGGAACGTTTGCATTGGCACCGAATTATAAATACATTATCTGATAATATTTCGCCTGCATTAACGAATTGGGACATGTTTTAAGTGATAAAAGTGTTTCAAATACTATTTCACTAGTTACTTATTTTCTTTGAAATGAGGGGCTCATGGCTAAGTAATAACAGCCGGACGGGTCGATCGATAAGGTTAGGCTACGCTTGCCGCGGTGGTTCCGTGGATGGGTGACCATTTTTACATACCAATACCACCGCGTGCCTCGGAAAGTACGTTAAGCCGTTGGTCTCGGCTTTTATTCGTGTATCTTTGGTAGTCGTTACGGGTCGTCATAAGCCCGAAAGTCGGACAAACAGTCTCACCAAGGGGAATCGTTTTACCCAGTAACTGGGTTGTGGAGGTCAGATAGCCAGTTGCTCCATGTAAAATACTGGTATTCAGCTGCATCCGGTAAGACTGGAAGCTGACCCCAACATAGTTGGGAAAAGGCTAGGCAGATGATGATGACTTATTTTCTTTGAATTATGTATGTAGTGTGTGTTTAAGGCGTTGCTATATATTTTTAAAACGAAATCCATTATTCATGCACTGACCGCACCTGTACTTCATACTTACCTATTTAATGGACCTATCTACCCTGAGTACGTATATTAATAACGTTGGTTTCGTTGAACACAAAATTAAAAAAGTAAAGAAACAAAAACTTATAGATTTTTCATTAAAATTTGAGACTAATAATTTCTAAAATAGATGAAAATTGACCACTCCCTTGAAATGGTCACCTATTTTCTTAAATAATTATAAAACTTTTTATTTTAAAATTATAAAAATATACTCGTATATATATTGGAAACCCTCACAGCAAGCCCTTTTTATTTTATGTATAACACAGTACAGTTCTAAAACTTTTTTTTAATTTTCTATTTTGTACCCCAAAAGTGATCCCCGTATTCAAAATTCACTTATTAAGGTTACACGTTCGTGTTCGGGTCATAGAAATTCATATGTACCTATACTAAATTTCAACTTAATCGGTCCAGTAGATTCGGAGCAAATCTACTGTGACAGACGGACATACAGACAGACACGAGTGATCCTAAAAGGGTTCCGTTTTAAATTTTGAGGAACGGAAGCCTTTTTTTTTTTAGGGTGGGAAATCATCAAACAACTTCTCCCGCTCTGGGCGGAGCGGGAGGGTGTGTCAGACTCTTACTGATTAAAACCCACCCGTATTCCTTCCCGTTGCCTGTGTTGCGGGGGCCTCGGTGACCCATAAGTAGGTACCTTCCCGCGATCCCGGCAGGCACCTTTGTGCTGACGACATCTCGTTGAGGCGCGCGTAGAATACAACGCGCCGTCGACCCGGGCCTGGTCCTTACCGGACGGTGAGCTACCCATTGCTCACCGTCCGCAAGCCCGCGACTACGGTGGCCGGAAATCCGCCCGGGATTCCCGACGCCCAGGGCGTCTCCTGCGGCGGTTAGGGGCGAGAGGGCGCGAAATTTGCCTTTCCCTCAACCGTCCCGCCTCCTCCTTCGCGAGCATTACTGCTTCGCAGAAGGAGGTGACGGCTGCCCGTGCAGGAACGGAAGCCTGAAAAAACATATTCAACCTATTCGTTTCTATTTGCCCCACCGAAGTTGTGAACAATTGTTGTGGGACACAGTGGACGACCAAATTCTGAACTTCTGGTTAAATATCGTAAAAAGGTAGAGAACAGCAACATTCAGTTTATTTCCAAATAAGAAGGTAACATGTTAAATAAAGTGCAGGTGTGAGAAATAGAGAAAAAACATTAAACAAATAGAAAATACAATAGAAAAAAAGACATTTAATAATTGTTAAACACGCTGTAACTCGTTTACATGACAAGAAAAAAGTGTTCAGTGTTTTCCTTTTGAGTAAGTGCAATCATAATGATTGAAAAGTTCTTAAGAAACATAATACACGTGGAGACTAGAGGTACCTAGTTCAAATAAATTCAATAGGTACATAAAGGCATTACACAATTGATATTTGGAGTTCGACTGAAACACGATTTTTGCTGAAATTGAAAGTTGGGTCAGTCTGTAATTTATAGAATCTGAAATGTACTCAGTAACAAACATTTGAAATGTGGGTGTACAGGCACGAGCACTAATATGTATATACTTAGCAACATACAAAAGCGATTTTTTCGTGGAATAACGACTGCAACATTGAGGTAAGACCTATTTCATAATAGCATGGGTTCCAAAATACTATGTTCGTAACGACATAAAATTACAATCAACACAGTAGGAGAAAATAACTTTTAAAGTTGTTAAGTGTATACATATTAGTGCTTGTGACTGTACCTACTATGGGTACACCCCACCCTTTTAAACCCGACCGCAAAAGCACATAACTGAAAAAGACAAAAACAAGCATTATATTTATAATCTATAGAATTTTAGCATTGCAGACGAAGACAAACAAAAGTTACACCATATTTCCGGTTATTGGTTTGGGCTATTGTATAGCCTATGTCACTCCCACAATTTAACGACACCTCATACCTATGTTAAAATCCATCAAGCCGTTTAGGCTACAGAGCGTGCCAAACAAATAATAGTGTCCGGCCTTTTTGCCCAAATGTCCGGCTAAACTGGCTGATCTGTCCGGCTTTTCGATTTTAAGACCTGGCAACACTACCTACATACATACTCTCGAAAAACATTACCCTCCTTCTCGGGCAGTTGGGCAAAAAATAATGCTTTTACTGAAGTTTCAGGAATACTTGATTTGTAAAAAGAAAGTACGACCACTTATATTACAGAAGATGTTGAATAAGGGTTTTCATTTTATAAAAATACTTCTTTTTCAATTACATGTAGAGCCACAGTATTTATGTACCTAATAATTAATAATAATAAACCTTATTGGTGACGTTATTCAGAAAGGTCAGGTGCGTAGTACTCGCAAGCGGCGTGCGCGTATGACCAGATGTATACTGTCTATTAGTCTTCCTGTGGTTAAGCAAGTGGTGCTTAACCGAGGGAAGACCAATAGACAGCGTATATATACATACTCTCAAAAAACATTCCTTCCTTCTGATCAGTCGGGCAGAAAAGAAAGATAAATTCCTGAATGCTTTTACTGAAGATTCATGAATACTTGATTTGTAAAAAGATTCATTTTTCAAAGACATGAAGAGCCACGGTATTTATTTACCTAATAATGAATGATAACAATAATAATGAATGACCTTATTGGTGTCGTTCTTCAGAAAGGTCAGGTGCGTAGTACTCACAACCGGCGTGCGTGTATAACCAGATGTATGAACGTAAACGAGGCAAAGGGAGTATGTAAAGATCGTAGCAGGTGGCGTTCTGTAGTTTCTGCCTACCCCCATGAGAAGGAGTCGTTAATATAATAATAATAATAATAATAAGAAAATGCTGTATTTACCTATAATTGTTTGTTACATTTAGTTCTATATTTTCTGTTGCTTCCTGTAATTTCTGTAGTGTTTATGAACGTTGGTAAATCTAAATAAATAAATAAAAAATATATGTATTTAAAATATTTTGGAAACAGCACCAACGATTTTGGGTGTCTTGAAATGTGTTTGACGATTTTTCGAAGTAATAATATAATACTCTTATCATAGAAGTTTCTGTAAATATTAGTTTTCACACTTAAAAAGAAAGAAAGAATTACGTTCACTTACCACAGACTAAAATACTAAAAGATTACAGACTTAAATGTACGTGACGTTAGAATTTCACACATTGCGCCATCTTAGCTGTTAGTTCGTTACGATCAATAGATAAAATTGTTAAGTATGCATTATAAATGTTTCGAGCCGTCTTTAATAGGTTACTTTTACTACAGGATTTGCCCACAACGCGTAAAATACCAATCTAAAGAAAAGCAAGTACAAAATTCTCAAAAAAGTTGTAGGGAGGTACTCTTACGTTGCCTTTGTCGTGATTTCTTAAGTAACGGACGGACAGATTTACATACGTATTAGTCAATATTAAGGATTTCCATGTAGATGACGGTGGGACGTCGTTTTGTACGTTCTCAGGTATTTTGTTCCGTTTTATCGAGTGTTACACGGTGGACAACGGAAAATCCGTTGTCCACCATGTAACACTCGATATTTTTAATCGAATTCTCTAAAAGAATATTTTCAATTTTGAAAAAAAAAAAAATGTATACAGGTTTTTGATTTTCGTATCAACGCTTCCGTAGTACTAATCATAAGGATATATTTCAAAACAGATGCCTTTAGTATTTTGAAATCATTACAATGTGACCGTTGCTGACTGTACCCACAGACAATAAAGCTTTTATGTGTTTCGGAAAAAACACATAAAAGAATTCAGCCCACATTCTTTTACCTATATTTTTCCAAATATTTGCTAGATGTTATTTAAAGCACTACTTAAAAAAATGTTAGCATTGACTGTGTTGAGCAAATTATAAAAATATTAATACGAAAACGTGTAGGCGGCGCTTCTTTTATTATTTATTTACATTACGTACGTACGCGTTGACAAACGTTTAGCGAGTATAAAGTAAAATATTTAAATAAAGCTTTATGGGCCTTAGAACATGGTTGAAAATTCCTAAACAATGGTAATATCTAAGTAAAACTTTCCGACGCTCGCGGTGCGGTCTTGACCTAAGAGCTACGAAAGGAATGATCAAATCAATCGTAATGGCGTCATTAATATAATATAATATTGCCACTCAGAAGAACTAAGAATTTCCGCGTAGATGAGCACTGAGGAATGTCGAAGCGTCCTCGTTAATAATTTCTATGTTCTTGTTCTCATGATGGAACAAGCTACACGTGAATACTTTAATGCTCTGAGCAGATGATGGACAATCTGACCGCGGACAATATGTCCGCGACGATAGAACGTGTTCGTAATGTATACAATAACGCACACGTAGGACAAATATACTCCCAGGATTTCCGATTCCAATTTGTCTGCGACGACAGAATGTGGTTAAATGCACACGTGGGACAAAATAGACTCAAAAGGAATAGAGCAGTCATTTCTGTCCGGCGGACAAATAGTCCAACGTCTACTCATCGCTTTGTTGCCTTGGTAAAAACATCAGCTCTTCAAGATTGGTAACGCAGCTCCGTTACCAATCTTGAAGAGGCACTGCCAGGGTGACTTTACGTTCGGAGTTTCAGCACTCGTGTACCTTAAAATAGAGCAGTGGTGGCCGAGTGGGAACTGCCGCGACTTAAGAGTTGTACGTCGTAGGTTCGAACCCAGACAGGCGCTTTACTTTGTGTAAATTATTTCATCACCACTGCTCTCAAAACGGTGAAGGAAAACATTGTGATGACACCGGCTTGATGTCCTAGAACCTAAAAATCGAAGACATGTGAAATCTACCAACCCGCACTGGGCCCGCGTGGTTGATTACGGCCCACTCCCTCTCAGAGAAAGGAGGCCTGTGTCCCAGCAGTGGGAACATTATAGGCTGATTGTGTATGATGTCCTTAAAATATTACCCAGTAAGAATCCATAGCAATCCCTTCTAAATCCATAAAATATAAATTATAAGATCTAAGACATCGAATATGGCATTTGATCAAAGTAGTCCTCAAATACAGGATATAACTAAATTGAAATACATGGTACTGAACCATGTTGAAATAATAGAAACGGAAAATAAACCGATTTCGAGAATAATTTTCTTACTTAGGTAACTTCAAAACGGCGGTGAACCTTTATTCTTAATTAAGGGGACTACAGGACCTAAACGCAAATTTTGTAAGTTTTATAATGCCTAAAAGTATATGATCCTCTGCAGTAAACAAAATCAGAAAAATATATGTTATTCTTCAGGATATATGCTAGGTAGGTAGTGTGTTAAAAACATAATACAACTAATTTGATACGATAGAAAAAAATCACGAAGATACCTCTAAAAAATTATTTACGTACTACATGCAATCATTCTGTTTTTTTGTCAGATTATTCTACAAGCAACATATTAGCATAATAGTGTTTTATTTTGTTTATATAATCTATAGCTTTTTAGTAAATCGATAATTGCTTCATATTTTGCACTAAAGTACCAGCGTTGTGTCATCGCGCTTCTCTTTCTTTTCTATGCAGTCCGACAGTGACCGCGCTTTAGGTGTTGTCGGCCTCTTAATACGAGAGTCTAAGTGAAGACAGTTTGGAAACGTCTATAAATCAGTTTAAATATCAAAGTTGGATTTAACTTTAATAAGATTCCTTGCCTTGTTGGGCTGATCGACCACAGCGCTACTCAAATCAAATTAAATCAAATCAAAATATTTTTATTTCACATAAACCTACATGGGCACTCATGAAACGTCAGAAGCTAGGTGCACGGTTCCAGTTGGTCGTTTCCTATGGAGAAGAGCCGACAAGAAACTCCACGGATACTTTAAAAAAAAAATTGGCTTTTACAATGTTTTCAAATTACAGTTAGAGGATAGTGTAGGCCTGTCGAAATGTACCAGGTACATAACAAAAAAAAAAAAAGAAAAAGGTCTACAAAATATCTAGTCTTTTAAGCCTAAAGTCAAAAGTAACGTGTAACAAACTCGCTAGTAAGTCACGTCGTGTACGGAGTGCCAATGAAATAGTGCTCTGACTCTCTGACATTCTGGCTACTCATTGGTGATTTGATCACCCTTACACTCAATAAATCCATGTTTCATTGACAAAGCCAACTCTAACGCAAAACAATTCACTTTCTAACTTCACGTTACATTGTAATTTACATCAGCGACTTAGAATTTTTTTGTCAGATTTACCTGAAGCATAAATTTACAGAATTGTCGGTTGTCGTGCGACGGACAATGTTGGCGGCACTAAAACTGGAATAAGACGTCACAGAGACAAGCCCTTTTATCGGCGAAGAACGTCAAGTAAAGACTTCGCTTAAGCACTCGCACGTTAAGTGTCTTCACGGACCAAGTTTATTTACACAGAACATTCTGATTATAGCTTTTCGAGCGTAACTTTATTGTGCGATACGGGCATTGTAGTGCAACCAGTAAATAAATACTCGTAAACGCGACAACGAGCAACTGCGCTCGCCAGTATTGTAGTGTTATTTAACAGTTTCGCAATAAGGACCCGCTTTATTATTATTTCGATGTTAATAGTGTATTAAATTGGACATTATTCAAATTGTAAAGCGATAGTTTGTTTGTGACATATTCTGGTGTCGTTTTCATAAAAGTCATGGTATAGCATTGCCCTTTGGTTTCGTAAGCGCTGTCAAGAAAATTGGGAAATGCAATGCTTAGTTTTCATGGTCAGGCTAATTAGTAATGATGTAAATGATGTTTGAAAAATAAGAGGATGTGGTGAAATTGTCAGTGATTAAAGTTGAACGGCAGATTTCGTACCGCTTACTTTTTGTTGTTTTGTTATAGAATTTGTACCACATATTAAGGCAACTTAACCATTTATTCTCATGTAAGTGTACTATTTTTAGAAGTTCGGATTATAATAATAGGTAACTACACGTAATTTAGTCGTAAACTAAACGCAGTTTAGTTAAAATTTAAAAATAAATGTTTAATTTTATTCAAAATTTAAATTTAACGTTTGGTATTTGGATGACGGAACCCTGGGAGGCGATGTGGACACTGTTATCTGACTTATCAGATATTAAAACAAATTTCGAAAATATTGGATTAGAATTAAATTTTAGCAAATGTGAACTCTTTATTCAAAAAACTTCTTACGGTTTGGATAATTTAAAATCCAAATTAAATTTTCTGGCACCCAATATCAAAATAGTAGACAGAAAGTCACTTTGCCTCCTGGGTTCTCCCATCTTTGAAGAATCTTTTCCTGATTATATTACTAACACTATTTCTAAATTCCAAAGTCACGCAAATTGTTTACTCGAAATCAGTCCTCATTATGCTCTTATAATTCTAAAGTTTTGCCTTTTTGTCCCTAAATTTACTTATGTGCTTCGCTGTAGCCCTTTTTGGAAACATCCAAATTTGCTTTCACCAATAGACGATTTAGTCAAAACTAGTTTAGAAATGATTTTAAATATTCAGCTCAATGAACCATCTTGGTTACAAGCATCCCTCCCTATTCGGTTTGGACGTATAGGAATCCGCAAAATTTCGAGTGTTGCTTCCCCAGCCTTTTTGTCGTCCACCCATAGCACGTCACGTCTCATAGGTAATGTCCTAAGGGCTTTGCCAACAAACTATGAGACTGCGGGCTTGGAAGATGCCAAGAATGCTTTTCAAATTGCTTGCCCGGGTAAAGAATTTCCAGACAACCTAAAATCTCAAAGGAGCTGGGACGATATTTATTGCGATTTAACATACAAATCGATTCTGAGCCGCAGTCCGGATCGCGCAAGACTTTTGGCGGTCGGAACCAGAGAGGCCGGTCATTGGCTACATGCCCATCATTCTCCATATACCGGTACCTTCTTGGATCCGACCTCGCTTCCTCTGGCGACTGGTCTGCGGCTTGGGGTCACGGTATGCACTCCACACACATGCCCTTGTGGCACGGACGTGGACCGACTGGGTCACCACGGACTTTGTTGTCAAAAAAGTGCAGGCCGCTTTTCAAGACATGCGACACTTAATGACATAATCCGCCGGTCTCTTGCCAGCATCAATGTGCCTGCTCTTCTTGAGCCGACTGGCATTATCAGAGATGATGGCAAAAGACCTGATGGTGTGTCTTTGGTCCCGTGGAGTTTGGGACGGATGCTTGTGTGGGACGCTACCTGTGTAGACACACTGGCACCGTCCCACCTCCAACGGACTACTTCTAAAGCGGGTGCAGCAGCAGAAAATGCCGAAAATCTGAAAGTTATTAAATATGGAGGGGCCTTGGCAGAGAGTACAACTTTGTACCCTTTGGCGTCGAGACCCTCGGTCCGTGGGGTCCCAGTGCGCATAAGTTATTTGCGGAAATCGCGAAACGTCTAGTTGATGTAACTGGTGACCGAAAAGCTGACGGCTTTCTCGCGCAACGCATCAGCATTGCAATTCAGCGAGGAAATGCCGCCAGCATCCTCGGTACAATGCCCCGAGGGCATTTTTTAAACTTAACTTAGTTTTAATTTAATTTAGTTAATGTTAATAATCATCTTGTAATTTGGTTATGTAAATAAATTGATATTAACGCAGTTATGTTGGTAGTTAATTTATTATTAAAAAAAGATTGAATGAAAAAAATGCCGGGAAATTGCTAGTACCTCCTCAGAGATTGCAACTATACAGCAGAAATGCCAGTTGTATGACAATCAAAATTTATAATAAATTACCACCTGGCTTGAGAATGTTACCAATAACTAAATTCAAATGTAAAATGTTTACTTGGCTTTTAGATATGTGTTTTTATTCCGTTAATGAATTTTTAAATCATTCTTTTTGACATTGTAATTAATATTCTACGCTATTAGTATTTTGACATTATAATTAAATATTTTGATACTAGAACTTTGATTTTTGACATAACTTTTTTTTTTTTTTTTTTGTTTTGGAACTATGTTGTTTTTTTTTTTGGCATGATTTAATATTTTGACATTACAAATAATCCAATTCAATTAATCTAAATTATTAATATTGTATCAAACTAAAAATATAAATTAATAAACAATTTCAATAATTTATTATAACTCTTATTGTACTCGTAATGTCTATAAGCATATTATTGCATGCACTTAGCTTATTTCATTTTTCTACACCAGCAATGGTAGTATATGTGAATCTATGTTTAATTTAAGATCTCAATGTACCATATACTTGGAAATAAATAAATATTATTATTATTATTATTAAGCTATGCTCGCCATGAGGGTGTTACCCGACCTGCCCCCTTATTAGATGATGTAATATTAAGAATTAATTAATTATAAATAAAATAAATGTACTTAAAAAAAACTATTAACACTCAAAACCCCATCAGGACTTCATCATTATCAAACTGTTGCAGTCAGCTGCTGGACATAGGTATCTCCTAATGTACTCCGCTGAGTAGGTACGATCCTCATCTCAATTTACCTACTTGATAGTAAGTAAAACACTACAAAAATAACGACAACTAATCTAGAACATATTATACTTTATTACCTAAACAATGTGTATGTGCCTTTATGTAACGATCTACATTGGTACACTAGTACATAACCTTAAAAAAAAATGGTTATAACTTTTACGTCCCAAGTTCTAAAAACCCAAGAATTTAAAAAAGGGCTTGTCTATCATAATAACTACCAATTAAAACAAAAAATATCCCAAAACACGAAATTTTATTAGCGGTACGAATTCCGATTTTCCGATTTCCGACCAGTTAATGAGTGCCTCTCCTCATATCGTGGACACTTGTGGGGTTTGTAAATAAAGGAAATGAAATGAGATTTTAAAAGGTCACGATTTATTGGTTGACGATGAAGCGGTCATGCGCCGGGCGGGTCAAGGCGAGGCTGTCCAAACAGTCCTCTTAACTTGCATGCCTTCCACGACATCCTCCACTCTAAACAAGGAAAAAAAAGAAACGTTATTGTACTCATTCGGACGAACTCGGAAGTAGTGTTGCACAATGTGACTAAAAGAGCTCAGAATTCAAATCGATTCTTACGAACTCATGTTTTTTTTTCTTAAAAGCCAAGGCAGGCTGTATTTTTACAATTCTGCGAAGAAATATTAAGTTAATAGTATCGATAAACTGTATGGGGAAATACCTACGATTGATGTAATCGATTTAATATTATGATTAATTTATATGACAGTAATAAAAGCTTTTAGGGACATTAAAAGATTAAAAATGTCGCAATCGCAGGTTTTTCTAGGCGTAGGAAAGTTAATCGTTCGTCGTGCGTAGCGGTTCTTGCAACATTTTTGTTATTTAGCAGAATTTATTCAAAATCTTCCTATTTAATACATGCCTCAAAAATAATTTCTCAGTAGCAACCTGGACTTTGGATTTGGGCTCGGTTTATGGCAATAAATAGGCTCGCTCCCTATTACATGGGACTTAAACATAACTGGCGAAATGTGGGTTTACTATAGGTACACCTCTGCATTACCCTTCGGCGTAAACAAGCGTGATGTCATGTGTGTGTGTGTGCGGCATGCCCTTGGTGAAACTACATAATCCTAGTATTTTACCAGTTGTTATTTTCCGTACGGATAATAAGTTAGCATTGAACATTTAAACATCTGCAATGTCAATTTTATGCAAACAAATAGAGGTTTTTACTATGTTAGTATGTAAAACGCAAATAATAACATCCACAAGGTAATGTTTGTAAACACGTGATAGACTGCAAATTAGCACAAAATTAAACTGAATTTTTCGAGTTTTTAATAGACCATACTGTAAACTGCAAGTTTTTGCTAAATATTTTCTAACAAATGTTGGATATCCTTGATATTATCATGTCAAAGACAGTTGAATATAAATTCTAAAGCTGCGGTTTCACTATCCTGCAGAGCGAACATTTGTTCGAACAAATGTTTGAGATTCTGCCGATGTTCGCCAAAACATAAATCATCTACTTTCACTATTCCCTGCCAAGCGAACATTTGTTCAGAGCAAATGTTTCCTGATATCGGTCAAAACAAAAAAAAACGTCGGACACCAATCTAGCACGTCCAACAAGACAACAGAGCAAATGCTGGCTCGCCGTGACGTCGCTTTCATTGAAAGAATGAGCGAGCGAGCATTCGTTCGCTGAGTTCAACCGATCATCACTGAACAAACATGTTCGCTCGCCTAAGTGCTTCATTCACCGCGCGAACAAACGCTTGCTCGCTCAGAACTGTTCAGGGGCTGCAGTCTCGACATAGATAGCACGGAAAAATCACAATCTTGTCAAGCAATTTTGACCGTCTAGGGACCCCACCAGGACTTTGCGACCGAATTCGGTCGTAAAACAATCGCTATATATGTCGAGACTGCAGCTCCTGAACGCTAAGTGAAAACGCCTGCTTTAGTAGCATAAAATCACTACTTACCTACTCATAGTTGTGCCAAGACTATAATTTAGTCTATGTTCTTTGCTGGATGTAAGATCGTAAATATCTGCCACAAATCAACGTTGCGTTATGTTATTGATAAACGCTTATTAGCTAGGAATAATAATTAATCGAAATGCATTTCAATTTATTAACCTTTCTGACCCACTCCTGAACAAAAGTGTTCTCCCGTTTTTCTCGACTACTTTCTCCTTTCCAGTTTTCGAGTATTTCATTATTTCCACCATTTTTATTTCAGCAAATTTAATACTATTCCGCATTGGGCCCGCGTGGTAGATTATAGCTCAGTCCCTCTCGAAGAGAAGAGGCCTTTGTCCCAGCAGAAGGAACATTATAGTCTGATTATGCTATTTCCACCAAGCCCCTAACTGCATAATAATAATTCTAAGTAAATATAAAAAAAAGAGTTAATATTAAGTATGCAGGATTGACACCTGCACAAACATCAAATTCATGGTTTTATATTTGATGTTTGAAGAATTGGAATCTTATAAAAAAATATTCCAGCTCATTGTTCGCATCTTTTATTAAAATGTTTGATGTTTTTGTAGTCTTCTAATTTACCTATTGCATATAAATTAAAAATAATAGATTTGCGAGAGTGACTTTTCAAATTTTAACATAAGATATGTTCACATGACCCATGTGTTTTCTATATTTATATAAAAAAAAATCTGTCTGTATCTATAATCTGCATGAACTTAATATATTGAATTCGAACCCATGAACAACAAGCTCGAACAAGATATCAAAACCAAAACCAAAACCCTCTCTATTTACCAACATTATATAAAAAAACAACATTAGCATTTTCTCAGACATAAATACGTCATCCATTGCTGCCCAAATCTCTTTAAGTCAAAAAATCTAAAATTCAAAACGAGCAATGTAAATGTAACAAAGCGTTCCTATCGCCCGATACGAGCCTGCCGCAGACAGGAGTAACTGAGTAAGGTAGGCACTGCCGCATTGACCTATTTTGATAAAGTCGTGAATAGATTACGTCCGTCCACTGTAATGCTCAGGTGCTGCATGCATCGCTTTCCGTGTTTAGTTTTTGTTAATATTTATTTTAATGTAGGTGTTTAATTGTGTTTTTATCATCGCTGTGGCCTCTGTACTGTAGTGTGATACGATATGATGAGTTATTTTGTTTAATTAATTGATAGAATTTACGTTCACAGATATGTATCCTATAGCTAATCTGTGAAAAGCGTTGTGGGCTACAATATTATCTATAATTTTTGTGTATTTTTTATTTCTATGTTTTATATTGTAGCTGTGTGTTGTAGATTTTTAAAATAAAATAAAAAAGTTTTAAAAACATTGCGTGTAAATATATTAAAAAAAATTACGTCCCTAGGAAATAATAGTGATAAGAATGAGTACGATAATGTTAATACAGGTAAAGTCATAATTATTATTTAATTCCAAGATTCACATTCCTTCTCAATAATTTGATTATCATTTCGGTATTTTGTGACTAACCGAGTTCCAAGGAAATTATGTATTTATTTACATAGATATTAATAATTTATTTTAAATGTTCATTAACACGTGTTTATGTAGTCTTTAGTACAAATTGACTTCGTATGTATTTGCCACATTATTTTAAGACAGTGAAATAAACAGTACCTTCTATTGCTAAAATGTTATTAGGCAATAACTTCTCTGTTATTTTCTTCGCAGTAAAAGCTTGGTCTATAATAATTGTTTGCTAGTATTTCAAATTTTAAAGTTTTGTTTTTTATTACTAAAACATTGATGAAAAACACACAGAATCCACTGAAATGCGATTTTACAGTTTTTATTAACCGATGACGCGGTTCCATAGTTCCAAGATTTAAAAAAGCGACTTTTCTACAAGAATAACTACGTAAGTGAAAACTTTGTAAGGTCACCAACAAAGCCTCGCGGGCACACTAATACAAACGCACGCACACGAACAAAAAAGTTTAGCTTATAAGTTTATAATCAAGCGAGGTTTTTATCTCGTAGTCGTTGGCCGCACGCCGCGCCGCGCACATGTCGACCGTCCGCGCTGAAGCCTCACAAATACGCGCGTGAAAATAGACCCACCCCGTATATGAAAAATTAAGAAAAAAATCGCACCCTGGATAATTCAAAGACGCCAACACGTCAAAGGCGTTTGAAAAAAAAGGTGTTCCATTTTTAAATCGCGCTCGTCGGGCTCATTCGGAAAATTATGAAAGTGATGTGAAACGTAGGTGTTTCTCTTCAGAGTACGTTCAGCGCTTACTCTGTATTTTTTTCTAGTGACTACAAAAGCTATTGTTTGCGTTTTGCTTGAATCGAAGCACAAAAAGTATACTATTTTCAGTGTTTTGTTCTATTGAATGAGAAGTGTGTTGAAAAAATATTACATAAAAGTGGATTGTTCAGTTTTAGTAAAGGAAAAGCGGCCGAGTAATTCAGTTAGATGTATGTTCTACATAATATACAACGGGACACAACATGACGGCAAAGTTCGGCTATGTAAGTGGATTTTGCTATTTTTTTGTAGTAAGCCTTTTCATTTGCGTCACTAGTTGCCATGCAATTAGTACTGTGGCATGAATGAAGCAAGATAATTTTTATGTTCTTTTTTGAGTCTTTTATCGTTGAATTTTATTTTTAGCACTCTTAGATAATCGAAAACCCTCTAATCTTTACACAGACAGCGATAAACACTTGATTTGGATAATGTACCCTTTCAATTGACGTAAATTCGTCCATGAAAATTTTGTTATGAATGGAAATTTATTTTTTACCGCACTTATTTATCTTCGTTGATTTGTGTGCGATATGCTCGTAGATAATGTAAATCTTAATTATATATAAACGTGACAAGAGCGTTAATTCTTCTGATATACCCGAGTTATGTAAAGTCAGGTATTCACAATATATAGATATATTTTTATTTTATTACTCATTATTTTTGTGATTGCATATCGTGCAGTTGCGTGCTTGTTAATTTGCGGCGTCAGCAAGAAAAGCATTGACAATTACTTAACAAAAACATTAGGGAAGTAATATTCAGTTATTTTCAAGTGAAACTTACAATCAAGTTTAATATGAATGTATTATTCACTTATGTGTATAAATACATTAATATTAAACTTATTATGAGAGCTTATTATGAGCATATTGAGAGAATTTATTCCGGAATAAATTCTTTAAATTCTGCTGAAAATTGCATCAAAATCCACTGCGCAGTTTAGTAGAATAACACGGCCATACAAACAGACACAAAAAACGACTTTAATTTATAATATATTATGTTTAGATACTAAGCTACTACTTATGTAATTTGATTTGAAACGCGTAGTCTAAGCAACTCAGTACCTAATCCTACCTATCTTCATGTGTGGTTAAAATGAAAAGTAATATTAAAATGAAATATAATATATGTTTTACATATAATAAATAAACATCACAGTTACTTTAGCTTCTAAGTAACCTAAGTGTCTTGTAGAGCTAATGCCCCGCACTTGGAGACAGTTAATGATCCATTAACTATAGATCATTTAAGGGCTGTGTAAATATTATTTTATTAGAGCATGAATATGCGGGAGGTAATACAAACTTAAATAAGGACCAGTGAAAAGTGTTTAATTAACATTTTATAATTAATTTGTCACAATTTATGACATTAGTCGACATTTCAATTAGCGGTAAGTGTATCAAGACCACACACCAGTAACTGTTAGTAAATGACACATTAAGGTTCGGGTAATCGCGGTTGCCCTTGGCCATACAAAATAATGTGCGTCGCGCTCACGCCGCGCGGCCGTTCGGTTCATAGGGAATATTTTTTTTAGTAACGATATTATGAATATTCGAAAAAAAATACAGATATAATAAAATATACTAAAATAATCTGTTTACACAAAAAAAAAATCATGAAAATATCTTAAGTAGTTTGAAAGTTATGTAGTTTTTTGGGCTTCGGTAGACATTACTTCCTCAATTTATTTCTAAAAGTATTTTCAATATTTAAATATTCACATATAGAAATGATGTGTTTTTGTTTTTAGGGTGGGAAATCATCAAATAACTTCTCCCGCTCTGGGCGGAGCGGGAGGGTGTGTCAGACTCTTACTGACTAAAACCCACCCGTATTCCTTCCTGTTGCCTGTGTTGCGGGGGCCTCGGTGACCCATAAGTACCTTCCCGCAACCCCGGCAGGCATCGGCCCTAGTGGACCCCTACCTTTGTGCTGACGACATCTCTTTGAGGCGCGCGTGGAATACAACGCGCCGTCGACACGGGCCTGGTCCTTACCGGACGGTGAGCTACCCATTGCTCACCGTCCGCAAGCCCGCGCCTTGGTGGCCGGACATCCGCCCGGGATTCCCGACGCTCAGGGCGTCTCCTGCGGCGGCTAGGGGCGAGAGGGCGCGAAACATGCCTTTCCCTCAACCGTCCCGCCTCCTAGAAATGATGTGTATGCGTTCTAGTTTAACATACATTTTTGCATAACTTATTTGTATTATATGAAAATGTAATAACAGATTTAAAAGCCACTAAAATCATATATCTGCGCCTTAACTGTTATAAAATCTCAGAGCAAATGCGCTGACTCTGTCTCTAAGTAATCAGAGCCAGTCTGGCGTCAGAAGCAATATGTACTTATGTCACGTAGATTTTAAATATGCGCATAGTTCTATGATGTTATCATTTACAGTGTGGCTGACCTAGGTCACAACATTAACCCCCGAGGTGATGAACAGGCAACGATTTAATTAAACTATTAACTTGAGTATTAATAATGTAATAACATCATGCTGTAGATAACTAATAACGCTGTATTGTGTCTGTTAGGTAGATAGTAGAATGTTAGTGAACTTTTTTTACACGGTTTTGTTCTGGCATGATTACAGGATGATATTATTTACTTAATTTGCTGTATATCAGCGTAGTGGGTTTCGTGTAGTGGCTTTTATTATGGTTCTTAAATACACTTTTAGTTATGCCAATTTAATAACAAAAAAATAATATAATACCTATCTTATTTTTTTATTAGGTATAATCTTATTACGAAACCATTTATTATTGATAAAAAAATGCTGTATTAATAATGTGTGTCATAATAATTCTTAAATATTAATCAACAAAAACAATAAAAATAATTATAGATTTAAGATACATGACAAATCAAATTCATTTTTCAAGATTAAAAAATATTAATTAATTCAATGCAGATGTATATCAATTATTTGCATCAATGTACCTATTGATAAAAATCTAATTAATTGGATTTATCATTGAAACAGACTGTTTTTGCAGACTACCAATGATTTAGCGCCTTAATTAAAAGATCATTTGCCTACGAAATTATCCGTATTAATAATATAAGCTGAACTAATATTTTGGTTGAGCCCAATCAATCAGTTTTCTTGAGCAGGCATAGCGAAATTACAGACTTTTATATCACACGAGGACCTGGTTTCGTTTCCCGGGTCGGGCTGACGGTTTTTCCGTCTGGAATTTCTCGGTAGCAGCCTGAAGTCTGGATTTGTGCTCAGTTGATGGCAATAGGCCTCATACCTATTTTATGGGGCTTAATCATAACCGGGGAAATGTGAGTCTACTATAGGTGTACCTAGATTACCTACTACCTACTAGACCTAGACTCAGATTTCCCCGGTCTCTGCCTAACTATTCGGGGAATACTGGCGTATGTAATGATATTAATATGAAACTACATAATTGATTGAGGTCGTAGGAAGGTAGATAGTTAGGTAAGTTCTTACTTGATCGTAGCACACGATGCCTTAGCAAATGGAAAAAAAAGCCTTCAGTATATATGCATGAATTGAGGTTAAGCGTCTTCGAATACCTTTTAGATACTTACTACAGTATCAGACAGAAACCAATGAATAGAACGGACACTAAATATAGGTAAAATATTAAAAATTTATAAATATTAGTATAGGTATACAAGGTGTCGTTTTGCATCCTCGTCAAATTCAAGGAAGTAACTATGCTAATGATTCTCGACACGAATCAATAATAAAATAAGTAGGTATTTTTTTTATTTTTTAAAAATTTTTGAAATTCTACATGTATGGGACACGCATGTTAAAACGCGGCCCGTGTGATACCGCACTGTAACTGCCCTTTTATAAACACACTACCGCATACGCAACGGGGTGATTCTGTTCTGTGAAAGTGGTGTATTCTAAAATACAGTCGAACTTAAATAACTAAAAGACAAGTATGTATTAATTATTGAGCAGGTATCGTAATTTTATTTGATTATATATGTCTTTCATAGCAGCCTCCTAACATTTGACGAGGATGCAAAACGACACCTTGTATAATATTAATATTATAATATTTTGCGTCAAGTATGCTTATCTGTTGCTAGATAACAGTTATCAGTAAGATATTATTAATTGTTATACATAATTTAATATTACGGATAATTGGGTTCCATAGAGATTGTAATATTATTATCAATTGTATAATCAATTGTGAGTGTTAACATGACTAGGATTGTTTGGTGATAAAAAACCCAGTGTGATTTTTTAATAAGTATTATTTAGTAAGTTACCTACATACATTTAATTAACCATAAATATTATTATAACCATAAAAGGCAAATTATTGCTTTAAAAAATTGTGTGCATGCATTTATTAATTATTTAGCATTCAATAATGAACAAAAGGAAATTATAATTTTCATTTTATTTTCTTACTTATGCGTTTTATTTTTTTAATTGCGTCTCTCCATTTTGTCACGAGAAATGGATATTAGCTTTAATGAACGAATGTTATTAATGTTTAATTAATACATTCGATCAAGTATTATTTACACTGTTATATCTTAATTATTGGTAACGCGATTACACAGATCTCGTTTGTGTTGGTCGAATGAATTAAAATATAATTTAAAACACAATGCTATAACGAAAGCGTTTGTAGGGATTTTCTACTTGTAGGTCAGTTTTCATAAAGGTATATAATTAAGAACAAAGAACAAATATTATAAATGACATAATAAACAATTTATTTGATTTTTATATCATTCAAATCAATTCATCTGATCCAAATCTAAGTGGATTTTTTTCAAAGTCGATCGAAATATAATATACCAGCCTATTCCTGTCCCACTGCTGGGCAAAGACCTCTTCTCGTCCAGAGAAGCTATGAGCACCAGGTCGGTGATTTCAGACTTATATGAACTATAAGTCCAGGGAGTCTCGGAATAGATAGCGATCGCTTTACGACGGAATCCGGTCACAAAATCCAATTGGGATCTCTAGACGGTCAAAATTGTTTGACAAGATTGTGATTTTTTCGTGCTTGTCAAGCAATTTTGACTGTCTAGGGAAAGACCTCTTTAGGGAGACTTTACCACCGAATTCGGTCGTAAAGTGATCGCTATATATGTCGAGGCTGCAAGCTCAGGTTTCCTCGAGATAGTTAGGTACCTTCACCGATATCAGTGCAGTCCAAGCTAAACTCAGAGCCGTGGTCGCGGAAAGGTACTAAAGGGTTACCGAGGCCCCTGGCAACACAGGCAACGGAAGGAATACGAGTGGGTTTTAGTCAGTAAGAGTCTGACACACCCTCCCGCTCCGCCCCGCGCGGGAAAAGTTATTTGATGATATCCCACCCAAAAAAAAATCTGAACTCAGAAAGTATACCTATATGAAATGAAAAGTTATATTGGTACTTTCCCGGATTTGAAACCCGTGCATAAGAGACGAGGCCTTAACCACTGGGCGATCAAAACCGAACTAAAATAAGGTAACCTAGTATTTACATCTTTCATTTTGTGTTCTAAGTTACATTCTATACAGACTACCAGATAATACAATGAAAAGAAATTACAGATACGTGAGCGATAAATGTTGCATTTGTTTGTACTTGGTATGTGCATATTTTCATGGCCGGTATTGTAAGGTACTCTTTGGAGGATTTTCATACCATAAATATTGATCCACAGAATGCACGCCTTTTTGTTTTTGGCTGAGAATTTATCAAATAACTTCTCCCGCTCTGAGCGGAGCGGGAGGGTGTGTCAGACTCTTACTGACTAAAACCCCGCGTGTTTCTTCCGTTGCCTGTGTTACCAGGGGGCTCGGAAACCCTTTCGTACATTCCCGGGACCCCGGCTCTAGTGGACCCCTACACTTGTGCTGTCATCTCTTCGAGTCGCGCGTGGAACACAACGCGCCGTCGACTCGGGCCTGGTCCTTATCGGAAGGCAAGCTACCTATTGCTCACCGTCCGCAAACCTGCGCCTACGGTGGCCGGAAATCCGCCTGGGATTCCCGACGCCCGGGGCGTCTCCTGCGGTGGCTAGGGGCGAGAGGGCGCGAAATTGGCCTTTCCCTCAACCGTCCCGCCTCCTCCTTCGCGAGCATTACTACTTCGCAGAAGGAGGTGACGGCTGCCCATGCCCTCTCGCTCCGTACCATGGCCTGGACCACGGCCGGACGCGAGATATCTCTGCCGTCAATGCAGGCCTACATGATAAAAAATAAATATATAAATCCTGCTAGGGTTTTTCAAGCGTAGGGAATTTGAATTTAGAAGGTTTATTTAAGTATTTGCAATAATAGACTTATATTCATTTGAAATAAGGATTTTTTTTAAAATATTTCCGTCATAGTGAATCCTAATTAAAAAAAAAAGTCTGCCAAACAAAATAGCTCAAAATACAAAATATTAAGACCTATAAAGATTCTCAGCATTAAGTAGGTACCGGTACTCTCAGTTTAAAATTTTATTGTTTTTACTCGTAAAACTTGTATTTTATTGCCGCTTTTATAGTTTTCACTGCAAATAAATGTTATTCATATGATTTTAAATGAGACATTGATGCGTTTTGTTGACATGTGACAGATACAAATATAACCAATACTAATAATGTATTATAAATGTGAATGTAACTCTGAATGCCTGTCTGTCGGTCTGTTAGTCTGTTATCTTTTCGCCTTAACAGCACAGCTGAAGAGATTTCGATGAAATTTGGCACAAAGGTAGACCATAATATCGATTAATACATATGATACTTATAATCCAGGTAGTACCTATGTTCCCGTGGGATAATTTCCGACAACCACGCGGGCGAAGCCGCGAGAAAAAAGCTAGTTTTATAGATATGTTCCACTGTGGGTAAAAGCACGGATTTTGCAAATATAAAGCACTGAGGGACGTCCTTCGGCGTCCCCTAGTGTTTGACCGATGACTTACACATAAATTATACTGATAAATGATTTTATTCCACGATTAGATTACACGTCAATCATATTTTAAAAACTAGATGAGGTCGGCGTTTCCTATCAGACTACTCTGGGAAGAAAGGCCGAAAGAAAATCAGAGGTGTGACTTCTGATTCTCTGTTAAAGTCCAGACATAATCTTGGCCAGATGAATTGAGAACCACACAGCTTGAGTGGACCTGTCCAGTCAGTGCACGCATTTGTCAATACGTGCAGCTCAACTCATACTCATATCACAATTAATCAACTCAGCCTATCACTGCTACCTTTTGGATACAGACCTCTGACGAGTTAGGTACAACACTTGAGGCTTAGACAAATAAGTGGCAATCGTTTTCAAAGAGTTTCGTATTTTCTTCAAATACCTTTAAGTAAGTAATTAGTAATAACTGTTCATATACACGAGCGGCACGTTGCCAACGGCAGAGGCAACTGCAGTCGCCGACATTAGTCGATGGCAGCCGTAGAGGCGTAGACGGCAACTGCCGACGGGTCGACGGCTGCAGTTGCCTCTGCCGTTGCACTAAGCTTTTCGGTAGCTTACGTCAATTTAATAAATTTTTGTCTTTTCCATCATCGTTAATGCTGATAGAATATCACTTTGTCTAGGCTCTCTGGTTTTTGTCACTTCAGCGTTGCCATCGGAACTATTTTTTACTTTCTTTGCATCAAACGTATTGATAATTATGTTGTGCATTTTATACCCTTCCTTAGACATTTAAAGTATTCCTTTACAGCTATTAAGTATTTTACGTTCATTCAATCTCTTTGAGCACAAGCTTAATGATTTATTTCATTTTACAATTACAATTCTCATGCAAGAAAATGCAGTTAAACTATTAGTTGTCATGATTTATTGCAGATAAACAATAAGAAGACATAAATGACAAATTATATTTAATAACACAATGAATGATGAATATTTTACAACTAACAATAAGTTATTTTGTAAGATTTTGAACTTAGAAATTAAATAATATTAATACTGATTTTCAGAAATTTTATTGAATGATTAATTATATAGATTATTATTTAATCAACCAACGTACGACAACACGTTTCTAAGTTTTTTTTTTGGTGGGTAGGTAGGTCTAGGTACCTACAAATATTCTGCCAGAAAATGATTTAAATATCCTTTTACATTCTACTAATTTAATAAAGAAGACATCATTTATAAATTACTAGCTGCGCCCCTTGGTTTCACCCGCGCAAGTCTCGATCCCGTGGGAATATCGGGATTAAATATACTGTACGACCTATTCTCATACCTACCAAATATACATTTAATAATTCATAAAAAAAAACAGTCAAGCCGTTTCAGAGGAGTGCGACCACAAACACTGTGACACGAGATTTTATTAAGAAATATATAGCATAATTACAATGTTATAATAATAAGGATCTTTTTTTTTTGGGTGTCATATTATCAAATAACTTCTCCCGCTCTGCGCGGGACCAACCCGTGTTCCTTCCGTTGCCTGTGTTGCCAGGGGCCTTGGTATCCCTTTCGGATTTTCCCACGACCCCGGCAGGCATCGGCCCTAGTGGACCTCTACACTTGTGCTGACGACATCTCTTTGAGGCGCGCGTGGAACACAACGCGCCATCGACCCGGTACATATGAGTCTTAAGTATCTTTTTCGTCTTTCTCGTACCAAGTAGTAACTTGCTTTGATTTCCAAACACAGATATGAGTAATTAGCATAAAATATCGATAACATTGTCTCGATTCTGAATTATAGATCAATAAATTGTATTTATGTCTCAATATTTTAAAGTTTTGGTTGAATTAGCAGTTTTGTAACAGTTTCACAATGAAACGTAACAAACAAATATTGCGACGCCTCACTTAGTAGGTAATAATTATATTGTTAAATATGAGTTAATGCTGGAAGAGATAAGAAAAAAAATAGGATATTTGTAAGTATATTTGCACAAATATGAAGACATTATGTAGTCAAAACATTGAGTAGTTATTACTGTATGGTCTATACACGTGGATCCTCTTAGTTAGTAGAACATACGGTATACGCGTGACTTATTCAAAGTTCGACGGTCTTTAATCAGTTCTTCATGTCTTTATGACGTTTTTTTGCAACTAGGTACATAATTTAAATGTGTAAGTGTCTTTACATATTTACACACTCGTGAGTTTTTTTTTTACATTTCTGTATCTACGTCATTCTTTAGCTTTTTGCTGATTGTTTTGGGATCAGCTTTCAGCCAAACTTATAGACTGAAAAAAATTGTCAGAGCGGTTGTTTTCTGAACTCCGTTAATAAATTAGTGGATGATATCTTCAAGTTTTATGTCCCCATAGAGACACAAGGAATTTTACGAAACAAATCGCCTCGTAAAGAACCAAAAGAATTCCTATAAATCTAGTCAAAACACGTAATTTTTCGCTACCACATACGATGTTACGAATTCCCCAATATTTATGTTAGTTTTCGAAACATTTATGTTAATAAAGACCTCCCAGACACTCATTAGAATTTACAGTCGCTAGAAACTGTGCTCATTTTGTATTCACGGCACGCGAAGTTCAAGGCCGGAGCGAGAAAATTCATTACCAACGGAGTATTTGCACAGAATAGTACAGAAGGTTGGCTCCATACAAGGAGCAAAAACGCACGCACACACAGACAATTTTCACGTAGGTACAGCGAGTGCAAGCGCACTCGCGACTGGCTTTCGGTTGAGGTCGCTGCCCCGTTCGTGCGTTCGCATCTATGTGTGTGTGCGCCTGTTTTTGCTAGCTGTATGGAGCTGATCTTCTGTACCTACACTATTCTGTGGTATTTGCCTCCACAACGTTGTAGATCCCTCTTTATAATTTGTATACGTATGTACAAGTAGTAAATAGTACGAAGTTCATTTTCATTAAGTCAGGTAGAATTCCAGGTAGCTAGAAATTTAATTACTGCTGTATTATGAAATGTTACTTTCAGTCGTAAGGCTTGAGTTATGTTTACCTACTGAACCAAACGCGTAGAGTAAGCCTAAAGAGATAACTAATAAGGCATTTATTTTTTTTGGGTGGGAAATTATCAAACAACTTCTCCCGCTCTGGGCGGAGCGGGAGGGTGTGTCAGACTCTTACTGACTAAAACCCACCCGTATTCCTTCCGTTGCCTGTGTTGCCAGGGCCTCGGTAACCCTTTCGAACTTCCACGCGATCCCGGCAGGTTAATAAGGCATATGCTGTGACTTTACTGTAGCGGGGGAAAATTGTACTGTATATTTATATATACAGTACTTCTGCCTACCCTAGGCAGACGCAATTTGTCTCTGTATTCTAGAACGTTGCTCATTTATGAATCGAGAATTCTCAATTTTCATACTATTCTGCTTTGAATCGAGATAATTATTTACGAATGCGGAACTTAGTAAGACTGTGACTGATCTTTAAAAAAACCTGTCAACTCGAGTTTGAAATTGGAACGTCTACATTCCACATTCATATTTTATGGGAAAACAGTGCAGGCTGCAAGCGCCTTAATAATAGTGTCCTTCAATCGAGTGCACTTATTTTTTTTCTGCAGCCTTGATGCCACACTACCAGTACCTATTTTATGCCAAGCAACACGAGTATTTGCTTGCCTGGAATTTGTGAATTTTATTGATCATGTTGCGATATTTTTATATCTTATCTTCCTATCACAGTGCTTAAGAATAGATTGATGGAACTAGGTTACTGGGCTTTAACCTGCATTATATAATAAGTTATCAGTTCTTGAAATTGTCAAGTATATTTTTTTTTATTATGCTGGACAAGCAGATGATAAAACATGCGGAATATTTTTATCTCTTTTTATTTGAACACTGTCTGACCCGACAGACGTTTTCCTGTCCACATTTCAATAATTCTTAAAATATTCCCATAGAAAATGCACAGAACCTGATTCGAACTATTACGAAGAGTTTAAAATAAAAATTTGCCAAATCGATCCAGCCGTTTTGAAGTGATGAGCTTACTTACCAACGAGCAGCATTTAATTTTTATTATTTAGATAAGTTTGCAAGACTATTATTTATATTATTAATGATTCTCACGTGTCACTAAGTAGCAAATACATTTTTTTTTAATTTTATTTCTGGAATAAACATAGGAATTAATTATTTAGATTCGAATTCCTTACGCATAAACTTGAGGAAGTTACCGAATCTAAATAATTAATCGCTACTATTTAAATGTGAGCTGCGTGTTCGAAATTCGAATACGGATTGACAGTATTCGAATACATAAATTTTTTTGTTACTTTTCATATGAAGGCGAAAACGTGCGTCCACGTGATCACCAGTATCACACATTAACTTAAGTGAAGTTTATTTGTTGTTTAAATACTTTAGTTTATATTCTAGACCAAAGACAAGCAAGCATCGATTTAGATCACAAACTAGATTCGGGTACAGATTTGTAGAAAATCGAGAACACAAAGTAAGCATAAATCATTCAAGGAATTTATTTCACAGACACCATACATCTATAAGTAAGTATCTATACTCTTATAAGTAGGCACCGTGCAAGGTTCTATACAGAATTAGCTTCGTCCCACTGCGAAAAAAGTCACGAAAATCTACTAATATTGTGAATTTTGATATTCTCATCGATATACATGATAAGTAGTTCAGTTTTATGCACCTTATTACCTTCTAAAATATCCACACTAGGAGGAGTGTCCGAGTCCTGGGGGGTAACCATCACCTCTTATAGCAGTATTATTTCAATATTACTTCAGCGTGAGAAAGAGATGGAGCTATAAGTTCTGTACAGCTCCATCACTTTTCCACTGTGAAGTAATATTATAATAATACTGCTATAAGAGGCGATGGTGGGCCCCCTTTTTTTTTGATGGTAAAGCATTAAAAAACTTCTCTCGCTCTGGGCGGAGCGGGAGGATGTGTCAGACTCTTACTGACTAAAACCCACCCGTATTCCTTCCTGTTGCCTGTGTTACGGGCTCGGTGACCCATTAGTACCTTCCCGCGATGGTTGACCCCCTGTATTCTATATATATATGAGAATATCAAAATTCTTTATTTTTTTTCCTTACACAGCTATAATGTATTGACGTATGTTTACTACTATTTCAAAAGAGATCCCCGTGTATGTTTGTTGCGTAAAATGGAATTCTTCAACGATGCATTAGGTAAATTAGTATTATTTACGTTATGTGTACGTGACGTATACTATAACAACGATCAGGTGAAATTGTATTAGTAATTACGACGTGGAAACCCTACCCGTGATTTGGTATTTGAAGAATTTTTATGTAGAAACATTATTAATGATTTTCCTTTTATGCAAATAAACAATCATCGGCGATATTTGATTCTCATTTGTTTATACTTGTTAGAATAAGGACACCCGGACACACGTGTAGAAAATAAACTTGCAAGCACCATTTTTTACTTGAGTGTCAGAAATAATTCAGGTATGGCTATAGAATGCAAGTTATACGCCCCGGGCATATACTCGTAATATATAATATTATTTATATAATACATATACATACATAAACCCACACTTTCTTTCCGTGAGGGTAGGCAGAAACCACAGAACGCCACTTGCTTCGTTTTCGTACATAGATCAGCCGGTCGTTGCTTTATAAATCTCACCGTAAAAATGTAGGTGAAATGAGCTTGAAGTGAACTGTCATCTTACCTGATGCTAGGGAGTCTAGAGATTGACAGGTCACTTTGAACTCACTTCACCTAAGTTTACACGGTGAGATTTTTACAGAATAGCGCTACTGGTCATATACGCGTGAAAGAGGCATTATGGGTGAATTGATACAATAAATAACGAATAGAACCAAAATATTTCAGCAAAAACCCAACACTAGACATGCCCAAAATACCTATATCGCAAAAACACTCATGAACTTGAACAGCACTTACAAAACTTACAAACCGTCGCCAGTATTCAATCTACACACGTCTAACCACGCAAGTTACCTAAGGATAATCACCTGGCCTATGAACCCAAGTTTTTGTTACGCACTATGCCCGGTAGCAGCGATACCTTCATATCACGTTACCTAATGGCAGAGCATAAGATTATCAGTGATTAATGACTTTGTATGGAATCTAGATATCGTCCGTAGTAGTCGGTAACGTCTATGAGTATTTTTTTATGTTAATGAAGTATCGAGCTCGGTACGCGTGTAGGGAGCTACTTGAGTGACATTCTGCTGCTTTTTCATCTTTCTGAGATCTATCTGTGGATCTGTTACGGCCTCGCCGCCGCTAGATGGCGCACGGCAGGACTTACCATCGCCATGCCTGCGTGCAGCCATGCCGGCCGCGCCCGGCTTCGACTTCGCGCCGCTAGGGGTGCTAGTAGTCCATCTAGTAGTTCTGCAACTGAACCATCGCATTGCGGACGTCGCTCATTATTATAAAATAAACTCAGAATCAGAACATTTTTTACCATTTTAAAATTCAAATCAGAATACAGATTTTAGAACCAGTAAAGTCCATTACTTCGAAGCCTTAAACACAGCGGCAACAGCCGAATCAGGATCATTTACCTACATTAATTTGACAGAGTTTGCCATGAATCCTTTATTGTCATCATCACACACCACAAGTCTCGTTCTAACTTCATTAAGTAAGGAAACTATACCATAATACATCTAATCAACGAATATTACTAAGAGGTAAAGAAGTTGGTATGTTTGTAAACACCCTGTGTTTTTTCCCGCATAGGAATTCTCACAGGACCCAATCAATCTGCCCAGCCTTTTCCCAATGTTGGGGTCGGAGTCTAACCGGATGCAGCTGAATACCAGTATTTTACATGGAGCAAATGCCTATCTAACATCCACAACCCAACTGGGTAATACGATACCCTTTGGTAAGACTGGTTGACAACTCGAACTGAATGACAGTTGAGTCCAACGGCTTAACGTGTTTTCCGAGGCACGGAGGAGGCTCGGTCACCCACGGACCAACCCCAGCAAGCGTTGCTTAACCTGATGGATCGGCCCTACGGCTGTTATTACTTAGCCACGAGCTCCTCTATTGGCTTATAAAGTGTACTATTAGGAATAGTGTAGCTTTCTATTAGTGAAAGATTTTTTTAATTCAGATCAGTTTTTTCAGAGATAATCTTTTACAAACATACCAACTTCTTTACCTCTTAGTAATATTCGTTGATTAGATGTATTATGGTATAGTTTCCTTACTTAATGAAGTTAGAACGAGACTTGTGGTGTGTGCCTCTGGCTTGTTTTTCAGTGTCAATAACCTTATTAGGCTCTTTTTTGTACTCAAGGTTTTTCCGTTATCCGTTAATACTAGTGCTACTTCTACCGATATCGATAATTTTAAAGTTCAATCAATCAACTCAGCCTATAACAGTCCACTGCTGGACATAGGCCTGTCCCAGGCTGCGCCACAACACCCTGTCCTCCGCCTTCCGCATCCAGTCTGTCCCAGCCACCTTTTTAAGGTCGTCGGTCCATCTAGCTGGGGGGCGTCCCATACTACGCTTGCCGATACGCGGTCTCCACTCCAGGACTCGTCTGTTCCACCGGCCATCGGTCCTTCGACAAACATGGCCACCCCACTGCCACTTCAACTTGCTGACTCTGCAGGCTATGTCGGTAACTCCGGTTCTCTTCCGGATAACTTCATTTCTGATCTTATCCTTCAAAGAAACTCCGAGCATAGCCCGCTCCATGGCGCGCTGAGCGAGCTTTAATTTGTGGACCCGCCAGACTGTCAGTGTCCACGTTTCGGCAGTAATAACGGGCAGGACGCACTGGTTGAAGACCATAGTCTTCAAACACTGCGGGATTCGCGACGAGAAGACTTGACGAAGTTTTCCAAACGCTGTCCAACCCAGTCGGATCCTCCTGTCGGCTTCTTTCTCAAAGTTGTGTCTACCGAGCTGGATAACTTGTCCTAGGTAGACGCACTCCTTCACAACATTTTCAAGTTAATGTAACTATATGAAGAGGTTGATGAAAGTGTTAAAGAGAATCTGATGAAGATGATGGTGGAGTTCTCCAGATGCTCATTAGCAAACAAACATTTATAATAATGTTATGTAGCACTGCTTATTATATGAACTAGGTACTTCATACTTACCTGCTACGAGTATGTACTGCCAATTTTTTTCACATCTACAAGCGTTTATGTAAATAGGTACTTATTATGTAGTAAGACTCGTCAAGTACTCAAGTACTGAAGTTTTATGAGTTATTGTACGTTATGTGTTAGTCGAGAGCATGTGAAATAAAAAAAAAACTAACTTATTCAATCGTTGCGTCTTTGAACGTACCTACGACACAAGCTGAGATAAGAAAATACATTCTTGTTTTCTTTTGTGGCGTAAACCTGCCTTGTTTATGGTTTGGAAATACCAAAATGACGGGTTTTTTCAGTACGTAAAAACTCTTTTGTGATGAAGTTTACAGTTAAAATTATGATGCTTAGGATAATTTGGTGGTTCATTTGGTAAAGCCTGTGGTATTGGGGATTACGCGGCGGTGCTTCAGCTGTTATGAAAGGTTGTTTTTACTACTCCATAAGCAGCCTATAATGTTCCCACTGTTGAAAACAGGTCTCTCTGTGAGAGGGACTGGGCCGTAATCCACCACGCGGGCCCAGTGTGGGTTGGTAGATGTCACATGTCTTCAAATTATTGATTCTAGGACATGCCGGTTTCCTCTCGATGTTTTCCTTCACCGTTTTGGGAGCAGTGGTGTTGAAATAATTTACACAAAGTAATGCGCCTGTGTGGGTTCGAAGCTGCGACCTACAACTCGTAAGTCGCAGCCGTTACCGCTGGGCCATCACTGTTCTAGTTGTTACAAGTTAGTAGTTGTAACTACTAGAGCAGTGGTGGTGGTGGTAGAATAATAACGAAAATTAATTCCGGTTCATAGAGCCAACAACATTTTCAACATCGAAAAGCCATGTCATAGTTTTAATATTTTGTTTCTGGGCTCGCTTTTTCTACTTATTTATAAAAAAAATATAAAATAAACTGCTGTTGTTAATACTTTCACTGTCCACAAAGAAGACACAATAGTTAATAATAATAATAATAATAATTATCTTTATTGTCGTAAATTAAGGAAACATTTTTACGAATTCCCTAGCTCCTGCGCTAGTGTACACTGTATTACAGGAGCTAGTGTCATCCCCTAATTTTATGTTACATGTTATTTATAGCATCCAGAGATTACAAAGCGAATCAAAGCAAGAGAAATAATAAAATTAAAAATTATGTAAAATGCATTAAATAAAAAAAAAAAACAAAAGTTAAATAACCAACCTGAACCTCATTAGGTTCAGGTTGGTTATTTAACTTTTGTTTTTTTTTTTAAAATGGTTCATGGGACAGGGAAAGGGTTAGATAATCGAAGCTACAAATGATTTGTACGCACACTTAATTACCAATGTATTAGATAAAATTAATAGTACCTTAGTTCGTATGTGAACGAATCGCTGATATACCAACGTAGTCAATTGTTCTTGAAAGACTATTTATATTTTAATCTTTGATTATCATCCTAGATACAGAATAATAGAGCCATAGTATCAGAAAGATAACGATAATTTAGTAATTAATTAATTAGAAAGAAAAATAGTTTAAGAAGTTAAGTGACTACCTATCACCAATCTTATTGATAAAAATACCACATGGTGTATGTAGCTATGAAAAATAATAAGCTGCCAATGTTTTTTCCAATTACGTAATAAAAGGTAATAATTTAATATTATATAATATATTATATAATAAAATATAATATATTAAGTTACAGATACATAATGCGACATAAAATATTATTAGGTAGATATGCAATGCGTATCATGTTTTGCTATGATAAGGAATTATTTATTAATCAATTTAATCAATCAAACTCCAGTTGCTAATGCCGTAGAGAGTAATACTCGTATTCCTACATATTATCTTAAGAGGCAGCGTAATAATATTATTATATATATTTAACAATAAAACATTTATCTTCGCGTAGGCTTATACAAAACAAATACAGTCTACATTGTTTGCGCGTTTCACCCGACGAAGAAGATTACTTTCTAGTCTTAGTACCAGAGACTAGATCAGTTACTATAAATGTATAAATATTATGTATTTCTAACATTAGTCATTACTTCATTATGCCATCACCAAGAGAGAATAAAATTGAAATTAGAATGGACGCTTTTTCTTTTATTTTACGTCGGGGATGACCCTTATTCGTTGAAGTCTCTTCTACTTGCTCTTTTCTGTAAAAATCTCACCATGGAAAGAACAATGGCAGCTTCCCATACATTGTTTTATTTGAAATTAAATTACTGCGTATCTAAATGAAAAATATCATAATTAGGTAACTCAGCTTAATTTTCTGAGCTAGTTTGTGCAAGATTTTATGTTAGAGAAGGCGGAGATTAATATAGATTAATAGATATTCAGCGTTGAACGTTATATATCTAAGTTATATATCTAAGTAAGTATATTGTAGTCTGTGGACAGAGCTTCTGGTCAAGAGTTGTAAACTGTCAACGGTTGTCAATGTCGACAACTAAGCTATATTTTTTAAGACTTTGATTATAAGTCTTTTTAGTTTATAATTGTCATAACATTTGATAGTTTTCCTACCTACTTTACTGCAATATTCTGACCTTTTTTTTTTGGGTGGGAAATCTTCGAATAACTTCTCTCTCTCTCTGGGTGGAGCGGGAGGGCGTGTCCGACCCTTACTGACAAAAACCTACCCGTATTCCTTCAGTTGCCCGTGTTGCCAGGGGACTCGGTAACCCTTTGGTAACTTCCCGCGACCCTGGCAGAATATTCTGTCCTAAGGAAGAACATAGAATAAACTTAGATATACAACGAAATAATGATATATCTTGCATGTAAATATAATAAATGAATAACAAACTAAAAATAATAACATCACCACGACAATGGCGCTATATCTACTATTTGGGAAAATAAATATAAAATGGCAATACTAAACCAATCCAACCAACAATTTCCATTTTTTTTAAGACGAAGTATTCAAATAGCTTTTCAAAAACATTATTTTTACTCGGCCGTACCTACTAGATAATATGATAGTAAAAAAAACGTAGATAATTAATTTAATTTTAGTTCGTATAAGTGTCCATTTTAGACGATCAAATTTATTTCAAATAAGATTTCGCTATTGTTCTTTATGTGAAGTGAACTGAAGTGAACTGTCATTCCAGCTGATGCTAGGAATTGACACTATTGTCAACACACTTCAAGCTCACTTCACCTAAGTTTTCACGGGGAGACAGATCGGCTGAAACATTCCGTTACTTTTAATAGTTAAGGACAGTACGTAGATGCTCATGTGTTTTTCTTTTCTGTTCCAGGTTACCACAGCTTGCCGTCTCTGCGAAGATATTGTGCCTCCTGATGGTGAGTTTACTTCTTTGATTTCTATTATTTCATCACACAGCTCATTGATCATTGCTCATTCCACATTGAAAAACATGGAGTAGTACCTACGTGGGCAAACGGATGTTGCCGGTTGTAAATTGGAATATTTAGTGTCAAAAAACTTCAAGTGAAACAATCTCTGTAGAATCAATGTAGTTTTAATAAAGACCGTAACGTCGTATGATGAAAAAAAATCGATGATAGGAAATTGCGACTTTTAGTGACAAAATATGACGTATGTAAAAAAATTAACAAGCGCTACTTTAGCGTGACCTGTTCTCTTATCTTCCTACTTTGTAGTATTCAACTGGTTTAAAATAATAAATTGTACTGCATTAATAGACATAGAATTAGTAACTCATTTAGCAAAGAACATAAATTTTAAAACTAATTGTCTTTTAATCTCCGATAAAATAAATTGAGTGTGATCATAAAGTTTATTAATGTTGTGAGAGGTTTTAATTAAATAAAAATAAAGTCAGATGTTTTAAGGTTATCGGGTGTAGTCGTAAACTTATAATTTGGAAGCGTGGCAGAGTGGCATACTGTAAAATTCGCTACTGTATATTTATAATTAATTTTATTGAAATAAGAGGGCTGTTTAAGCAGTAAAGTATCTTTTTGGAAATATGATGCTAATTTGCCTCTCTATCTATTTAGCGACGAGTATTTAATAATAATTCAGAATCTATAGAAGTTGTCAAAACCTTAGAATGTTTTGAACCAAAGACCCAAAAGGTTATATCACTTAACAACTCAATTATCAGAGTTGGTAAAATTCAAATCAAACCATTACTTTACACACATGAAACCATTAGTATGATTTCCAAATAAAATTTTTCATTCGATTATTGAAAATTAGCATGAGGTGTCGATTTGCCTGGTTCGCTCCTATCTAGGTTAGGTATACTCATAACCCAAGTATGTAAACTCTTAATAAAACCAATTTACGTAACACGTAAAAAGGTTATCCGGTATAAAAGGATTAGTAATTTCAATCGCAGCCATCATTTTATTCACATTAGCTAGGTCTAATGAGAAAACGTCTGCCGGTTAGTTGTGAAGCACATACGACGCGGTGCGATAAAAGTTTTGAAAAATACTTCGTACCATAAAGATTCCCTACAAAATGTGCCATCATCGCAATACAATGTTAATTATTATTCATTTTGTATCAAATTCTAATTTTCACTTATAGCCGCACAAAAAAGAACCAAGGAAATACCATTATATTACGGAAACACGCCATACTTCCGAATAAATATAATTATACAATTAATTCTAACATTGCATATTGATCTTGTACACGAAACGATAACATAAAATGTAATTATGTAAATATTTCGACAAGTCAACAATTAAGATTAAGAACACCGAGGTTGAGTAAATAACTAAGCTTCGGTATTTCCAATTCGTAATCCGCGTTTGATTAGGTTTGTGCCTATCTTAGGCATTTGTAGCTTTAACAGAACCTACCTGAATATATTTCCGATGATTGAAATCGATCTGCGTTATCATATCAGCCGTTAAATGTTCTAAAGTGTTTTTATCATGTCTTGACCGTAGGTATCTCTGAAGGAGTTCTTCAAGGTACTATTTTGGGCCCTTTGCAAGCAACGATACCCCGCGACCTTCTTACTGCAGAAGAGTATTTTTACGCTGCGTATTATTTTCTTGAACCCGAATTTGTTCGTCACTTTCAATGTTTTGTATATTTTTCGTTATCATTAATAATTTAATTATTATGACATATTTTTCTTTAATCTTATTTCTCGCGATTTCAAGTAGGTACGTTCACAGTATGCATCCTTGGCTTATCGTCTTGTAATTTAAAGTATTGTTTTCTTTTCAATATTGGAACACCGTGACTGATTAGCTTTACTTACAAACAAACTTACTATTTATTTTCTTGTAAATTATAAACATGTTTTGTAAACTTGTTTCTTATTTGCAAATAGGTATTGTGTACTATGGAATACTTATGTGGTACCTACTATGTGGCTGCACAGATTGTGCAAGAAACTGCAGTATTTTAGTAGTTATCATTAATAGCTAATATCTCTGCGTTGTTGTCAATTAAGCCTAGAACCTTGTACTACAATATCTACGGCACTGGTATTTAAAATATAATTGTTTGTTAGGTACTTGTAAACGCCTTAGGTGATGAAATGTATATAGGTTGAAAGGAACACTGGCGCGCAAACTGTTACCATGAATTCAGTAGATGATTCTAGACCCACAAGGGTTGAAATTATTCGTCGGTAATAAAATAAAATGTTTGTTGAAAAAAAAAAGCCACATGGTAAAAGATTTTTTTTTAAATAACCGAATTACCTTATGGCAATAGTTTGCGTCCTGTATATGAGGAGCTGTTGGTTAAAAGCTCCAACTCTGATTCCAAACGCAGGATGTTCAAAATCCACACAACTGCTTCAATTTTGACGCCTCCTTTTATACTTCTTTCTCTGGAACACTGTTTAGTTCTATTTCTTAGCTTGACTCCTAACAGGCATATTAATGTTCTTGATTTTACACAAATATACTTCAGGGTTCCTCATTCGTTTGATACGGACGTCTAGACGTTGACGTGACGTGTCCCGCCGTCACTATCGGATGCACGACGATAATAAATCAATCATTCACTCGTTTAATTAAATCAATCAATTATCGGTTCAATAACGTAATATTGATTTGCGATGAAGATGATAATTAGGGTTGTGACGCTTGTTGAGATATCTAAAAAAAGTTTTTTTTTCCCTAAGTAGGTATTTAGTTTTTGCTCTTTTTTTACGAATCTACAAGTTGTAGATTTCTAATGATCTTCTACAATAATGTCGCCAATAGCTTTAATGATTCTTTAAATTGTAAAGTTAGTATTATTACCATTAATAAATTGACTGAGTCTGTACGTGACTGCGGCTTAGTCGTCGTAATTATCACATGTGCCACTTATGTTATTATCATCAAAATAAGAAAGTGTTACTAAAAAAATATCACATGAAGATTATACGTCAGAAACTTTACTGGGAAACTATAAAACTGAGCTTACCTATACGAAAATGTGGCAAAAAACATTAGGCTTGCTTTAAATGATTGCACTCGTAGAAGCTCACGTAACTCTTATTGACCATGGTCAAGACAAGCCTCTAAAGGTCAATGTTATTAATACTCCGCTGGTGGATACTACTACTCGTGCGCTTGATAAAATCATTAAGCTCTTACAACACACACATAAAACACTTACTAGAGACCCTATAATCAAGTCTAAAGTAAAATCTAATAAGGCTAAAAACTCTATTAAAAGTGGTACCTATTTTTCCGCGAACACATCATATTCAAAGTACGGGACATCAGAGAGTTTAGCGGCCACCTATCATTTGCCATGATTACATACGCAAACACTCCACGCTGTCGGATGAAGAAATTTGCTCTTATTGAATACCGCCTATTACTAGTTTTCAATTACAAAGCCTCTTATAAAACATGGGTTATGTTAATATGTAATATTAGATCGTTTATGATTAGGTTCATTTCTTTTGAATGAGTTTACAATATCAGACGTTCATCGATATTGATTTGTTGCAGGTGTTTTGATTCTTGCCATTCGTTTTTATAGATTTCTCTTTTGGCTCGTGCTTTAAAACTAGCTTTAAGCTTATAAGCCGAATATGCGTATACGTATCGATTTTCCAATTAGTTAACGATTTTTCGTAACGGTTTCCACAAAATATCATATTCCGTCCTTGTCTTTGCACTTCTGAGTGTGTTAATAACTTTATTTTGTGATAAAAACTGTGGAAAAATTAAAATGTGCAACAAGCAGGGGCATAGATTTTATAGTTCAAAGTCCAGTTAGACGTTAACTAGGATTATTATTCGACTGAAGATACGATAATCGTACTAAAAGCACGATTTAGGCCAGCACTAATTATAAAGCAAACTGCATATCTAGCACGACTAAGTGTTTAACGTGAAAACTCACGTATGTGGTAATATTTCATTTACTTAGAAATTAATTTACAACCAGAAAGGTCTGGATTAATTTCTATCTAATAATATAATAATCCATAATGTGGGGCTTGTGGCTAAATAATAACAGCCGCACGGGTCAATCGATCAGGTTAAGCTACGCTTGCCACGGTTGGTCCGTGGATGGGTGACCATCTTAACATACCAAGACCCCTCCGTGCCTCGGAAAGCACGTTAAGCCGTTGGTCCCGGCTGCCATTCGTAGATCTTTGACAGTCGTTACGGGTCATCAGAAGCCCAAAAGTCTGACAAGCAGTCTTATCAAGGGATATCGTGTTACGTGTGAGTTCCTTGCCGGCTCTTCTCCATAGGAAACGACCAATTGGAACCGTGCGTCTAGCTTCTGACGTTTCATAAGTGCCCATGTAGGTTTATGTGAAATAAAAATATTTTGATTTTGATTTTTTTTTTGACCCAGGAACTGGGTTGTGGAGGTCAGATAGGCAGTCGCTCTAAAATACTGGTATTCAGCTGCATCCGGTTAGACTGGAAGCCGACCCCAACGTGGTTGGGAAAAGGCAGGCAGATGATGATGAATATAATAATCATTATTGATGATTACATTATTAGGCTGATATTGGTTAAGTTCACGTTTCAGCAACCAGTGAAATTAAATCTTCTATTAGTAAAGTATCGTCATGGGCTTCTTCTAATCAGCGTTATTTTCAAGGCTACTGTGTGTATTGGTAAACCTTAATTAATTCGTTGACTCTCTTCATTATCATCTTCATTCTTCTACTTCCTTAATTACTACAATTCAATTATGATTTATTTATTTCTAGTCTATGTTCTCCAATTGCAGTGCAAAGGTCTCCCTTTCTCACAAATAAATTGAACATGTTTTAAATCCAAACATATTCCTACAATCGTTAATATCTTAGCACTATCTGTTGTAGTTCACTAATCTCTCTGCTACCATGTGAAGGTCTCCACTTGAAAACACTCGACATTTTGGCGACACATGTCCTGTATCTGGGTTATCAGAATCAAAAAGATTATTGATACCAAGTGCATTGATACCACTAAAAGCTGCGTGTGACTAATGTGGTTGTATGTGTGATATTTTAAGTTCATTCTATAACAGAACGATAGCTGTTGCAACGTACGCACAATATCATCTCCCAGTTTTTTTAAGTCTTTCATAATAATGCCGTCCATGTTTATATTTGATTCCCATAAAAAGTATCAAATATTAGTCATCAGTCCATTCTATTTTCTTGATAGAACTGATTAACAATCATTAATATACATATGTATAAATCACATTCGTATTACAGAATAAGTAATTTCCTGTACGCAAGAATTACAGCCGGTATTGGGCTGTTTAGTTTAAAATTTATCTATTACCCGGTATCGGTTGACGGACTCGTACCTATGTAATCGATATGTAAACGTTTCGATATAATAAATTAAGCAACATTTGTTTTGCATTGAAATCTTGGAATGCAGTCAAATATTTTATCTATTCGATTTTAGTAGGCGGAAGTGTAAATTTTTTTATTATAAATGAAATGCGGAAGTATGGATTGACGCTTCACATGATGATTTTATACATAAAAAAATAACTTTATAACTGGTTTAATTATGTATTCCTCTGAGATTATGAACTTGTACATGACTCAAATATTAACAAAAAAAGGAAAACCGATTTAAAATATGTAGTTACAAAAAGAAATCCGCATTTAGTTAAAAATAAGGATGATGAAAACAATTATGCATCCACACATAAATAGCATTTACGACAAAATGATAATTTTACCAAAAAATGTCGTGAGACGGGTTTATGCAAGTCGGCTAACGGATCTTCGCAAATCATTTACACGATTTGTCGTTTAACACTTTTGTGATACGTTTTTGCTTTTAAATCTCTCTCTTTGGAAGTAGTTCTTAATTTGTACTTGCTTTTTTCTGGCAACAGAATTACATTTCCAAAAATATCATCTTCAGTTTTGCGTTTCTTATTATCTTTTAATTTTTTTCAAGAGTTAGATAAAAATAACAATAATTGGTTTAAATTTTAGCCAGAAGTTTCAGTTTGGTTTCAACGGTTGTTTAAACATAGAAGAAAATATTAAGAAAAAATCTTCTACTAACAATATTTTTTTATAAAACACAATCTTTATATTTATTTATAGTATTATTTTTATTATAGTAACCTGCAACATTATCATAGTAAAACAATTATTATCATGTTATCTTCTAGCGTGTGTGGCCGGCTAATCCGTAAGTAATGATATGTTGATAAGGATTTGGAAACCAAACTGAACTTCATTGTGAGGTCTCACTTGCAGCTTACCATCATCCTTGTTTAAATCTTTGAAAATGGCTGGTTAAGGGTGTTTTTTGGTATCTTTACCAGAAATTACACGTGTGTGTGTTGTCTACAACAGATTCTTCTTTATGACCAGTTTAGTGTTCTGAATCGGTGTTCTTCTTCTTTTTGTAGCAATTGACTACCTACTCAAATGTTGTCCGACCAGTCACCATTCAGTCTCGATTTAGCCACCTGGACAGCCCAGTCATTTGCCTCGTTCAAATTCTGGAAAGTGCAAGTGGATGAGCAGGATGTGCAGGAAAAACAAATTTGAGGCGGTAAAAATATTTGAATAAAAATCAACTACACCGCGATTTGATGCGTCGGACACCTACAAAAGCAGATACCAATCAGAAACTTTTTCTCATCGTATTTGCATCTATAAACGATGATGCAACTCTTAGTACTTCGTGCTCTTCAACCCCGCTTGGGGAAATGTGTGAAAATAAATCATTTAAAGCCATAAAGCATGAACTAGTGAAATCTATCCGGACAGTTTCACTTACTTTCTATTTCTACAATAGTGAGGTGACCTATACATGTGTCAGACAGATAGCCCCTTAATCTAACGTTTCAAGCTAATCCACGATTAGCAATCTTCGATAGAGAAGTTAGGAAGTGATTACAAAGTATCGGATTTAGGTCAGGCATGTTGAAAGATTAGGTTTTGTCTACAAAAGTGTCTATTTCGTAATAATGTTTGATAAATGTCTTTTTATGATAATGATTTTATCAATGCCGTCTTTACACTTACAAATAATTGTCAAATACTTTAAGAGTCATTTTTATTTTAGTTTATACTTATGGAATTACCAAATATTAGACAAAATAAAAAGGCAGTCAAATGCATGAGTAAAACCTAACACGTTTTTTGTCCGTCTCAAAATGGCGTAAATCCCTCAATAAATTATGATGAACCCGGATTTTATAGACAGACACAATAAAATGATAATACCAGTCATGTCCGATAAAATTTTCATTTTAACCTATCAAGGTACTTATAACATAAGGTGTGACTGAGAAATTACGTTATCGATGACTGCAAAGAAAATCACACCTTCTAGATATCATGATAAATATAGAATACAAAAAAATGGAATGTAGAATTTGTATGAAAAAGTAACGTTCTTTCTGATCATGGTATACACCTGTCTATTCTTTATTTGATTTTGTTCCTAATTTGGAAAGGGTTGATGTGTTTCAGTATTTGGGACACAGTACTATAAATAATAGGGTTCTATTTAAAAAGCAACCTTATTTAACTTCGCTGGGAGCTGGCACATGGCGTTTTGATCCAGAAGCTTCAAAGCTTTACCAGCCCATACCGATAACTTCCGAAAATAAATCATAAGCTTATATAAGATGATAAGCAGCTGATACTAACAAGCACTGAAGTACCTTTCAGAGTACTGAAGATTACATGCTATTGAACACCGGTATCTGTGCTGCGTACCGTGACAATTTCCGATACATTTAGTACCGGATAGTTTTGGTTGGTTGACATGTAATCAAGCGTCTATAATGCGTTAACTCGGGTCGGCCAAGATAAGCCCAATGACAAAACGATCAGTGACCTCCAAATACACGATAATTGCATATATGTATAGTATCGACCTTCCTCTCAATACATGTACCGTAAACATGATTTGGTGAATAGTAATGTTAACAGAATATTTGCATAGACTAACAGTTAGTTTCAAAATTAAAGTTGAATGATGAAAATGTTTTGGGGAAGAACAGATAAAATTGTAGAGATCACTGGACATTTAAATACTTCAAGACGTAAAATACAAATAAAATAAAATATATCCTAATGCAAAAACCTCCCAAAACCATGTTGAGACCACAGAAACAAATCGTCGAAATAAATTAGTTCTCTAAATATTTATGTCGTGGTGTGTAACGCATAAATTACACGGTTACGACTTAGAGATATGATATCTCGATTAATTATCGTAATAGAATCAAGTGTACAAAGTTTAATATCACATGATGCTACAACTAATTGAGATAAACATACATTTATTTATTTACTGTAAATATGATTACGGTTTATTGCTGTACTTGTGGCGAGCTTTATAAGATCATATTATCGCTTTATTAAACACCAATGAAAGATAGTATTCCTTACTTCTTATAAGTATACAAAAATCTCCGTAATTTCCACTAACATAATTAACTCTACATCGTATTTGGAAACAGGGCCGTTATTTTTAAGTATGACTCGTTTTGACGTGATATGATTATGTGTCAAGATTTTTAAAAACCAAAAGTACTTTTTTCTTAATTAAAGTTTCGTAATGCAAGCTCTCGAGTTGTACACGTTTCTACAAAACTAACAACCTTATCTATCTCATTTGCATTTACATGTATTGGTTTTACTAAATTGCTATGGCTACGACAACAATCCGAATAACTTAAACATTCAACACTAAAAAGTAAATGCGGTATTGTTTACAAAAAGTTCACGTGAAATGCAATATGGCTGCATAGTGACCGCGTCGCGGTAGCCTATGCTTTCCCACCTGAATATGACACCGCCTGTACAGTTATAAAAGGACCTAAAACTACTGTAGATAAATATGAAAAATCAACTTTGATGGACATCTAAATAGGATTTATTATTGCCTAAACGTCGCAATCCGAACCCTCAGTCTGACGGATTAGCTGAGCACGGTTGACCCATTAAAACGATCGATTGTTTCCTTATTGTGGTGCCTGCGAGCATGGTGCTAGTAATAATTACAAAATTCAATATTACTATAATATGTGGTAGTATTTTCTCCGAGCTCACGTAACACCGTTTGAAATATGCAAGCGCCCAGATTATCACTGTATGGGCATGTTTGTGTAGTTGTTGCATTATAATTTGATAAGTAATACTAGAAATCACACGTAGTAATTTAATCAGCTGTGAATTTTTAATGTAAATCTAGATCTGACTATGGAAATTAAAGGGAATTTTCGTCGTGTTTTGGGGTTAACGAGCAAAATATTCAACATCTCAACTCGTGAAGTTCGCAAGGTCATAGGAGATAGGGTTTGATCAATATCTGCGTAATGAGGTGTCGGCCGACACTGGCGCCATTAAAATCCCGGTGAAAGCACCAACAGAATAAGGAAACTAATTTAAACGACTTTACACTTAGCTGTTAGAGTGAGGTGAAATGGACCACACGCAGCAGAAGAGTGTTGGGAAATTTCTCTATAGCATCAATACTAACTTTTACATCACGCACTTTCCTTTGAGTAGGAGTAGTATCTTAATCAAATGCCAATGAAACCGCAGTCAGCCTTCTAACATCCGTTTCCTTGTATCGAATTTTCAATTCTGAATTACTTTTCCTCTACGTCGTAGTAACACGTTTGTGTTACGTCACATCTATGACACAGTCTTCAATCATTAAAAGTCGTGAGTAATCCTTGCGTAAATCAGTGCTTTACGGCACAGTGTTATCGCGCCGTCAATTTAGCATGACCATCAGTCTGTTTGAACGCCGATAGCGGCGAAAATATCCAGTTCTGTGTTTCATTACGAGAATACTCACAAAATGGCTCAATAAGTTCATGAATTTAATGGCCGTAGGTAGTCTTGCTAAATGTTTATTAAGAGATCTTGTCGTGCTTGGTAATTTTCATAATTATCACCCTTACAAACCTGATTCACGATAAGCTGGACATATTAGAATATTCTGAATCGTTTGTGAATATATTCCTGCGCTCCATCAAATTGAAATCTTATCTTGTGCTGTTCGTTCTTCTAATTGTGCAATCAATTTGTTGATCCGAGATTATCGCTTTTGTTTATAATTTTGATTACATTGGTATTTTTGTTTGTGTTCAGGTGGTGATCTGCGGTGCGGTGCCATCGATGGTCCGGTCGGTTCGCCTCTACAGCCAGTGCTCCCATATGTACGTCAACGTGTTTCCAAACGGTACCGTCATGGCTCGCTCCGATGGAAACGACCAGCGTAAGTACCTTCTGTATTTACAATTTTACATCCTAGTTTATATGTGACTTTTACTGCATACTTTGCTAAGAACATCAAATCCTCATTGTGAGAATACTAATAAAGTTGAATGCAGTAAAATTGCCATCATAACTGTGATTATAAAACTAAACAACGTACGTGCACATAACATTTAGGTGCTACAATTACAAAGCGTAAATAGTATATAGATCTATTTACAAAGAAAATACTGTAATTCAATTACACTTACATTTGAAAAATGACACGGTGTACCTACAGCTTAAAACTGATAAAAACAAGGAAACATATATAGAAAATTCAGATGTTAAAACTATTGATCCTGACACTGCAAAGTACACGATAGATATCACGCTGTCCGATTACAATTATCAATTACCCCCAATTATTGAATTACGAACGCAAGAACAATACAGACTTCTATAACATATGCTGTTGAATATGTAATGCTATAATTGTTCGGGAGCGGTTGTTACAGAGCAGAGGTATGCAAACCGTGGGTCGTCATTGGTGTCGATTCCCTTGTTCACAAACTAAACTAAATTTAAGTTCAGTGCATCTTTTTCTTTCTATTTCATTATGAAAAGGACAGAAGATAAATTTTAGTTTAGTCCTGTCAAATTAATCAGCGCTTGACGTAAATTGACGTAATTTTAGTAGGCAAGTTTTTAATCACGTCTAAACTTATATGGAGTAGCAACAGGCGCTGATTAATTTGACAGGACTAAACATTTAAGCACTCCATATATCCATGGGATCTGAGAAAAACTAAGTATTATGTATTTTTCATAATTTCGTTTTACAGAAACAAATTAATACAATACGAGACAGTCAAATTTCTCTAATGTACCTATGTCCTCTATTTTTGTACTCCCATCTAAGCCTGCCACTTGTTACTGAAAAGGTTGAGTATCGCTGCATATATATAGGTGCCAGGTGTCTCCTTTCGCTTACATTTATTCAGTCGCCACCTGAAAAGAAAGCCAAAATGGTAGAACAGTTAACATTTTTACAGCTGCTTATTCTCGCAGTAATAGTTAAAGACTCAGACGGGGAATTCCATGAATAATGGACTGTGGACATAATAAATTAATTGCCTTGTCTGATCTTAAGTATTGTGTTAATCCGTTCACAGATACTTCAAGACCAATTAAGAGGATTGACATAACTAAGGGTTTTCTTTGTGATGATCATTGCTATGTTACTAATCTCGGAAATGTAAATCTTGGGTATATATGTCACCGAATGATTATGAACATCGTTAGTTTATAATCTATCTAGCGTGATTATAAACTGTCGAAAAATAGTGAACTGCAACAAACTTACAATTTAATGCATTATTTTTCGATAGTTTATAATCTATCTATGGCGAACCGACAAATTGTGAACTGGTATCAAATTTGCATGTTATGAACGCGTCATGCGCTCTAATACTAAATACCAAAGTAACTGCGACCAGCTTGGAAGAATCACGATTGGTTACAGTTCTAATCCAACCCATTTAGTCGGGGTGCCCTGGCTTAGTTATTGCGACCAATTCAGCTACCTCCGAGATCTACCAAACAGGGACGATTCACAATTTTACGGGTGATAAAATCGGTCAGATTTGATGATTTGACATTGATAGATTAATATAAACTACCGAAAATTAATGCGTTATATTGTAACAGTTCACAATTTTTCGATAATTTATAATGTCATCATGCATGCTCAGTCTTACCGGATACAGCTGAATACCAGTATTTTACAAGGAGCGACTGCCTATCTGACCTCCACAACCCAGTTACTGGGTAACACGATACCCCTTGGTAAGACTGGTTGTCAGACTTTCGAGTTTCTGACGACCCGTAACGATTGTCAAAGACCTACAAATGACAGCCGGGACCAACGGCTTAACGTGCTTTCCGAGGCACGGAGGGGTCTTGGTATGTAAAGATGGTCACCCATCCACGGATTTATAATCTCGCTAGATAGTTTATAAACTAACAGTGCTCACAATCTTACAGTAACGCATTTAAAAAAAAATGTATTTTTTTCTATCATGGACGATGTGGATTTTTGCTGCCATAACTAACAGAAAAGTTTGATCTTATTTAGGACAAGGCCAACTATTGCCCCATTTGGTAGAGCAGTCAATATAGTTTTTTTAATTTCAACTTTACTCACACATGAGGCCTAAATGTAACACTAGGAACCTTTCTTAAACAAGTAAAGAAAGTTACACAAGAAGTGGAACTCAAAGATGTACTATGAAGGCTGCATTCGCTAACACAGTAAAAGCACGCGGTGTAATAGTGTGTAGGGGCTAGACGTGAGAAACTATAGGAATATGTCAATACTTGACGGGTCAACGGCCAGTCACCGCAACAGGTACGGACCACTGTGCGATATAGTAACGGGTACAGCATTGCTACGAAGTTATGACTGTGAAATGTGATTGTTCTTAGAGTTTCGTATATTGTTTCAATAAATAATTATTTTCTATTTCACTATTCTCATTTTAAATTTTAATAATATTGTATGTAGTCCTATTTTTTTATAAAATTTATTATATCATCATCATCTGCCTAGCCTTTTCCCAACTAAGTTGGGGTCGGCTTCCAGTCTTACCGGATACAGCTGAATACCAGTATTTTACATGGAGCGACTGCCTCCACAATCCAGTTACTGGGTAACACCCCTTGGTAAGACTGTTTGTCAGACTAAAAATTTATTATATCATAATTAATTTTTATTATATCATAATTAATTTATATGAAATTAAATTAAATTAAAATTTTACTTAAAAATTTAAAATAAAGTCCTGGTTTATTGGTGAAAAGGACTTAGTTCAAGGATTTATTGGATTCCAATAACCTTTTACTTGATAAAGCATGCTGTTTTGGAATTTCATTGTTTATGGTGCAAACAAAGTACCTACATCAGCGCTGTCAGTAATCTAGCAGTAGCTGTAGTCCTGTGTGTTCTGTTCATAAAGTTATTAAATGTTTACACATTTGTGTCTAATTTATTTTTAGTTCCCTACTACTTTCTAAGTAAGAAAACTTTTTAAGTAACTAAACAATTCTTAGTAATTTGAAGGTTATTTGGATCTTAAGTTATATATTCTAATAATTATTTACATTGTAAAGTATTACATTATTTTAATTATTGTGAATTAAAGACTATGTGGATCATTGTTTTTTTTTTTCTGTTAGTTTTAGTCATGGTCTGGCAGTTTGAGTAATTTATGCGGACTACCCAAAAATCCTATATTTGGTATTGTTCGTCGAATCGTTGTGAGCTGCACGATTACTGACAAATGCGTGCACTGACTAGAAAGGTTCACTAAATCTGTGTGATTCTTTCCTCAAAAGACCATTTCAGGCACCAATCTACATGATCTTCACTTGATCTGACCCAGATTATGTCTGGACATTAAAAGAAACTGTGTCCTCTGAGTTTGTCTCGGCCTTTCTTCTCAGAGTAGTCGGATAGGAAACGCAGACTTCTTCTAATTTTTAAAATATGATTGACGTGTAAGTGTTTGTACAAACTTACTTACAGAAATAAAATAATTTATCATCTATCAATCCCAAATTATGAGACAGCAAAATTCATACGGATGCTAAATGTGTTACTTAATAGTCACCAATCTGTATAGTCATGAAATTTTATTAGATCCTCAAGTGCATAATGCATTAATTCTGTTATAAACTTTTAGTGCAATAATTTATAACGAAAAGGCTCACGCCGATGTTTTTTGCTATAAACCAAGCAATAATTTAAGTCTTAACAACTTTTTTGGTTATTTTATATCATTATTTTCATTCCTCCCAGTTCCAACAAAAACATTTGCAAAAACTCCCCTAACGACATCAGCGATAAATCGACGACTTTTTCTATTTATACAAAACTTGGCTTTTAAGCTGAGCTTGGCAAGTGAAGGGCTTTCATTTTTTCTATTATTTGACGAAAGTAGTATTCGCGAATATGTAATACTATTCTTACTTGCGAATGACTTAATGTTTGTGTTAGGACGACGCAACTGTGAACGTCAGCGCTTGTTTAAATTGGCTTTCAACTTTCGTTATTTTTGGACTTTGCTTATTACACGTATTACGAAGTGTTGTGTGTAATACCTAGCTTTAACTAACATTTCTTTTTAATCCCCTAAATTTTATCCTGAAATTGTTACCGTTGAAATTATTTTCAGAATCTGACACTTTATTTTGAAATATCTGATTGTATTTCGCGCAAATTGCATTTTAAATATTCATTATTTTATTTTACCTAGTGTTGTCTGGATAACTGCCAAGTTCTGCTTTCCAATTAAGTGTTCTCTTTTTGCCGTTGCTCCTACTATCTTGAAAGTAGAGGCACTAAAATATTCAGTGAATGGATGGAATTTATTTCATAATTTTGATATTTATTTTCCTACGTACTTATGTACCCGTATCGCTGGCGTATTATAATTAGTAAGCGCAAAAGGATCTTTGTCCGAAATCACAGAAAGGAATTTGATGATTACGAAACATGCAGGCATATTGTTGTGGTGTCTTTTATCTACCTAATTGAAATCCTTTGTGGTCGTGTTGAACTTACAGCTTTATGTTTGAAGCAACAAAATTGAAATTGCTTGTTGGAGTGATTTTAAGTAGCTGTGTTTATGCACAGCGCACCATCTTAGTATTGTGAAGTTCACATTACATCGTACGACGGTCGTACAACTAGTGACCTAATAATGTCCGCGACAGTTTCGTATCAGCATTTTGACATGTAATTTAATTATGAAGATGTTTGCTTTATAATTGCGTCACCCACGCACAGTTCATTACAATCTAAATTGATCATAAATTCTAATATCAAAATTAACACTTACAAAAATACCGATGCTCAATAATGTTATACATTACGTACATTTTTTACATCACATCAATAAATAATACAGAGCGGAAAGCTATTAATTTAATATGAACAATAATCGCGTGAGAATAAACATTTATTTGTTGCCAGAGTAAAAAATTTAATCACTTGACCCGTGTTAGCATACGTGTTAGTTGTGAAGCAATAAAAGAAACTACACAGCCAATATTAAATTTAACGATTTAATATTGCATCGCCAGTTTAGGATGATCCTTAGATTATGATTGTTTATATCAAAACACTAATGGAATGTGGTTCAACTGAATTTGGTCAGTTGTACTCTCCGGACACATTGCACCGCCTACCACCGAATACTGCGTGAAATATGTGACGCTTTTTAATTAAAATTAGATTCGAAGGCACTGATAACGAAATTTAATTATTCCCATCGTGTTAGAAACAGCGACTGGTTGGAACTAACGGCAACAGTGCGGACGCCTCGGGCTTTAAAAAGATATTTTTAAAAATGGAACTTACTTAAATATTTATGACGCTTTGTGTCACCATTAAACAGGTTTTTTTAAACAAATGGGATTGATTTTATTAGTCGATTACTGATTCAAAAGTAGAACAGTAGATCATGAATCACATTCTTGTGAGAAACTAGTTATTCTTATTTAACTTACTTTCACTAGGAATAGATCTAATAAAGAATCATATTATGTTAACATGTCAAAAATAATTTACTGTAATTACAACACAAAGTATGTTGATTGACAAGATTATTGCAAGCTAAAGAAAATTCTATCGAAGGGAAAGCCTAGCGTGAAGCACGGAGGCTATAATATCTTATTCAGTCCTTTCTGGTTAAAAACATCATCAACGGAAACCACAAACTCTTAAACTTTGATAACTCGCACGATGGTTTATTTTTTGTAGCAACTCATCGAAATATTGTTTGGCGGAACGAAAATTATATGAAATCAATCGACGTAGGCGGTACGGCGCCTACCTAAATTAAGTTGTTACGTTTAAAATATAATAATAAAGGTCCATAAGTCCCTCTGTTTCGCAAAAAATATACCACACGCGCGATCCTCAGCTTCAATAATATGGTATAATCTAATAGGGAATTAATAATGTATTTGCGCGCGCTTCGAAAAAATAAAAGACCTTCTAAATTCAACTGTTTTTTTTCTTTTTTTTTATTCTTGCCTCTAGAGAACAGCAAAAATGTTGGATGACTTTTTGATAGAATTGTTTTTTATTAGGGTACTATGAATGGGTTTACAGAAACCAAAAACGTTCCCTTTTTAAATGTAGTGATTATAAACGGTTTGTTTGCGGTAGTTAGCCACAAGAAACTTGGTGATAACGTTCGATGTTTTTGTTAATACTTAGGTAAGTGGCGTGACTTGCACACTCGTTTGTATATTTTTTCTTCCAAAGGTAAACAAACATTATGCCGGTAGTGCTCTTCAGTGTTTTATTGATATTTTTTAATGAATCCCTATTGTTTTTTTATAATTGAATACACAACAATGTTTTTGTTGAGATTATATATTATACTTAAATTGCTATTTATTCAGTAGGTATATTATTAAGTATATTTTTTTCCATATGATATTAAATTTTGGGTAGCCTTTACCTACTAGATGATTTGGGAAAGTTGTAATAAATAATAATTAATTCTGATAAATATTTTAACACTGGAACTCATTCCAGTACTTACTGCTATGAAGCAGAATTTTCTTTAAGAAAACAATGTAGTAGCCTTTTTAAACCCACTAGAGCAGTGGTGGCCCAGTGGTAGCGGCCCCGACTTCCCAGTTGTAGGTCGTAGGTTCGAACCCGGACAAGCGCTTTATTTTGTGTAAATTATTTCATCACCACTGCTCTCCAAACGGTGAAGGAAAACATCGTGAGGAAACCGGCATGTCCTAGAACCAAAAATTCGAAGACATCTACCAACCCGCACTGGGCCCGCGTGGTGGATTACGGCCCACTCCTTCTCACAGAGAGGAGGCCTGTGTCCCAGCAGTGGGAACATTATAGGCTGATTATGTAGAGTCAGCTTACATTACGCCTTCCACTCATAATAATATTTCTTAAAAAAGTTATGGTGGAATAAAGAACACACATACATACATGAACCCTGAAAACATGACACTCCTTTTTTGGGCAGTCGTGTAAAAAACAATATTCGTGCATCACATTCAACTGTGTACCAAAGTTATTTATCAACGTTTTTATTACGTATTTCAATTAATACTAGTTGATAGGAATTTCAGGCTCATCAATTAATATATACGAAATAGCAGACAGATACAGTATATCTGTTGTTTTATTGATGTTATCATAATATGTGTTCAACAATAATAATTACTCGTTGGGTGGTCTTGCGTGTATTTCCAGTGTTGATGTCGCGAAAAAAAGCGCTGTTTTGTAAACATTTGTACTTTGTTGGATATGTTATTGTTATTACTAAGGGAATGTGTGTTGGTTGCTTTTTTCGGCCGCCACTTCAAATTAGCGCTCGTTGAAAGTGCGTAAAAATCGATCATTATTTAAAATTAATTATTTTGTTCGAATATTTTTTTTAACAAATAATAAAACACAAAACATAAAATCCCCTGTATTCCCCGAAGGGCTAGGCAGAGGTGAACCACACCCAAAACATCCACATTTCGCCAGTTATATTTAGGTCCCATGTTATAGGGGTTTTGTTAAATTGCTTCGCTTGCGATTTTGTTCGGGTGGATTTCGTATCTTTGCCTACAAAGTTCAACACTCTCTCCATCCCGTTTAAAATACAGTTTTCGAAAACTAAATATTATGACAAGCTTTATAACAAACTACTTATCAATTGTTGCTAGTTTACAAAAAATAAAATGGTAACTAATAGACTAAGCGTAGGTCTGTCTGTCCGCTCACACCGCGAAATTTTTCTTACTTTTAGCATATACCCGTCACAACTTCTAAACGAAAGGTCCGATTTGAATAATTTAAAGAGTAATTTACATGTATACATAATAAACCTTGATTATGAAACTAATTAGTTGGATAAGGATTAATATCATGGTACGAATGTCACTATCTTTCGATTTTTCCCGAGTTTTGATTGACTAATTTGAACAAAAACGGTTATTGTGAGTGTGACTTAACTAGAATAGTTAGACATATAACCTCAAGATTTTTTTTGTGGGTAATTATGAGGACTATAAACATGTACTCGTAGTAAATTATTGTTATGTATCACCAATAGTTTTCGCAGCGCACGCTTAATAATGGCTTTTATAGGCACATTTTTGATACCTTGGGTTACATTATTGTAATTTTCGTAGGGATCTCTAACTTTTTTGAAAATAAAATATAGCCCATGTTACTCGTTGATATGATTTTAAAAATTCTTTAAAGTTTTAAAGATTTAAAGAATTTTTAAAATCAGTTTTTTAGTTTATCCATTACAAACAAACAAACAAACAAAAAATAAAATGTTTTCTCTTTATATATATATATTTTTAAATTATTGTATTAGTCAGTATAGATGACACGAAAATACCAAATAATTATTATATATACCTAAGTAAACGATATAAAATACAGTACGAGACGAACGAAATAAAATACAGTCCATGTTACTCGTTGATAATGTTATCAACGAGTAACATGGACTGTATTTTCTTTTTAAAGTGAAAAACTGATTTTAAAATTCTTCAAAGCTTTAAAGCTTTAAAGAATTTTTAAAATCAGTTTTTGAGTTTATCCGTTACAAACAAACAAACAAAAAATAAAATATTTTCTCTTTATATATTATTTTTTTTAATCATTATATTAGTCAGTATAGATGACACGAAAATACCAAATAATTATTATATATACCTAAGTAAACGATATAAAATACAGTACGAGACGAACCAAATAAAATACAGTCCATATTTTATATTTTTTTTTAAAGTGAAAAACTGATTTTAAAATTCTTCAAAGCTTTAAAGCTTTAAAGAATTTTTAAAATCAGTTTTGAGTTTATCCGTTACAAACAAACAAACAAAAAATAAAATATTTTCTCTTTATATATTATTTTTTTTAATTATTATATTAGTCAGTATAGATGACACGGAAATACCAAATAATTTTTATATATACCTAAGTAAACGATATTGACAAAACTGTTTCCAAAGTCAATTCAATCAATCAATCAATAAACTCAACCTATAACAGTCCAATGCTGGGCATAGGCCTCTCCCAGGCGCCATAACACCCTGTCTTCCACATCCAGTCTGACTCAGCCTTTTAATTCAATTTTATTTTTTTAAGGTCAATTAAAGTGACCCAATTATTGTCGTAACAGGAGTTAAGAATGTTGTTATTAGAACACTACTATTCTGTTTCTCTTAAGGACATCGATTACGATACTTTAATAATAAATACTATTTTTTTTTTCGACAAATGCACTTATCTAAGTACTCCTAACCCAACACCTCGCGAATGACAGCCATCTTATTTTTTTAATCGGCTGAAATAGTGTGTGTTCAATTAAATGCTGCTATCTTTGAATCTAAGAAACCTACAGACGTGCAATCTTATTGCAAAGGTAAACGTCGAGCTATCGAATAACTAAATAAAATTTCCTGATTAATAAGCAAAAAGAGCAAAAAAAAAACTAAATTACAAAACTTTACACAAATATTACTTACATATTTTTTCACATTTTCTACTCTAGTGCAAAAATATCCCCTGAATGTTCCATATTGTTTTTATGTTTAATAAAAAAACCTAGATATTGTAACACTTGTTTATGAATCAATAAAACTTTATTGTTATTATTAATATTAAAAGTAGTTGAGTCAACCGTAACCGTTCTCTAAACACACTGTATAATAGAAAAGACCAAGAGAGAGAGAGAGAAAGTGGCATGGAGGGGGCATAACGCTTTTTCCTTACGTGACGATTTCTACCAGTCAACTCCTACCGCAAGCCGGGTTAAGGAACTTCGTTCCAAAACTAAAGAGAATCGCTACCTACTATGAATAATTTTTGGATTCTATTTCAAGGATAAGTTAGGCATGAAAATGGAAAACCGGCCAAGTGCGAATCTGAATCGTACCCGACCCGTACCACCGTACAATATTTATATCACCGTGCTAAAAAGAACGAAAAATCTCATTTTGTGTATGACTCCCTTTAATTTTTTGCTTTTTTTTTATTTCCTTTTTATGGTTCCCATAGGGTGCCAAACAGAACTCTATTACTTAACCTCCACTGTCCGTCCATCCGTCCATCCATCTGTCTGTCAGCGGGTTGTATCTCATGAACCGTAATAGGTAAATAGTTGAAATTTTCACAGATTGTGTATTTCTATTGCCACTATAGCAGTAACCTATATTCTAGGCACAGCGACATTCATAGCATAAATACTAGAAACAAAGACTTACTTATTGTGCCCAAGACTAGGCTCCAAAAAATTAGTAATTCATTTAAGTGCCAAAGTATACGTTTTTACAACAAACTCCCAAGCCATGTCAAAGAACTGAGCCTCAATAAATTTAAATCATTTATTAAACAGAGACTCTGTCAAAAAGGTTTCTATAAAGTTAAAGATTACTTGGACGACAAAAAGGCTTGGGATTAATTAAGCTACTCCAATGTACCCCCAGGCAACAAACTAATTTTATTTTTATACTAAGTGTGACATTGATGATTTTGTTATACTTATACACTATGACATTAATATTTACTTTTTGAAGTATTATATTCTTTTTTTAAATTATTGTGAATGTGAAGACTATGTGGATTATTGTTTTTATTATTTCTCTCATTTAGTTTTCATCTTAGTCTGGCAGTTTGAGTCATTTATGCGGCCTACTCAAATGTCCTTTCTTTGGTATTGTTCGTCGAATCGTTGAGCTCCTTAAGTTCTGAGTTGAGCTGCACGATTACTGACAAATGCGTGCACTGACTGGATAGGTCCACTCAATCAGTGTGGTTTTTTCCTCAAAAGACCATTTCAGACTCCAATCTACATGGCCTTCACATGATCTGACCAAGATTATGTCTGGACTTTAAAAGAGACTGTGACCTCTGAGTTTGTTTCGGCCTTTCTTCTCAGAGTAGTCAGATAGGAAACGCCGAGCTCATCTAGTTTTTTTCTAAGTATGATTGACGTGTAAAAGTGTTTGTATAAACCTACTTACAGAAAATAAAATCATTTCATTTCATTTCATCATCATTAAAAAAAAATAATTAAAGGGGCTTTTAATAATTAGCTTTTTTTTAAAGAAGTATCTAGCTTTTTTACAATCAGCAAAACTGTCAAAACATCCAAACAAACGATTTTATCGTATCTTAAGAGTTTTAGTTGAATTTGGCACTTATCTACATTATGCGTTTGACCTGATTCCGATTGCCGCTACAATCCATACCCATCCATATCACAAGATAACATAATACAGTTCCAATCACTCTTATTGTTGAAGTTCTAGAGATTATTTTTGCTTGCCTACGTTACATTGAAAAGGTTGTCAATGCAATGTTGACACAGTTTTTAGTAAAATCGTCATGGATTTTACCCACTCCCGTTAAGTCTAGATTTTTAGACACATTAGTCATAACAGATATGTCGTTACTCAGAGCAGTACGCGGCTAAGTACCTAATAACAGCCGCACGGATCGTTCCACTCGGGGTAAGCTACGCTTGCCGGAGTTGGTCCATGGATGGGTGACCATCTTTACATACCGAGAATCTTCGTGCCTCAGAAAGCACGTTAAGCCGTTGGTCCCGGCTGTCATTCGTGGATCCTTGTCAGTCGTTAAGGGTCGTCAGAAGCCGGAAAGTCTGTCAACCAGTCTTACCAAAGGTTATCGTTTTGCCCAGTTATTGGGTTGGGGAGGTCAGATAGGCAGTCGCTCCATGGAAAATACTGGTATTCAGCTGCATCCGGTTAGGCTGGATGCCAACTCCAACATAGTTGGGAAAAGGCAGGCATCTTGATTAGGTATGTCGTTACTAGGTCAATTTGTAGATGAACCTTTATGTATATGTAATAGTAGGTATGCTATCGCTGGATTGTCTACGATCTTACAAAAATACCATTTCAATCATCGCTTACTGCTTTAACTCTTAACCAGGTTAAGGGAACATACCTGCCACATAGTATTTGCGATGCTCTTAACAGGTTTAGGCGATAGGCACAAACTGTCAAAACTCGTGCCGCGTTTTTGTAATCATGGTGTTGTAGTTTTTGAGTTATTCAATGATTTATGCACAAATTAAAAACAAAAAAAAAAACTCATTTTCACTTATAATATAATAGTCAATGTCAATCTCTAGGCGGGCAATCGGATTATGTTTTCCACACACATGTTTTTTAAATGTTTTCAGCATTTTTTTCAGTTTCAGTGATGCAAAATGAAACAAATCCTTTCTAAGTATACGAATCCGTAAAAAAAAAACATTGTTGCTACAGCAGTTCTTTGGGGCCTGGTAAAGGGTTAATAGATATTAATTATTAAAACTGGGAAGGAACTGAACAACGGAATTAGCACCCTAATTGCGAACACACTTCAACACAACACACACACATCCGAGTTTTGAAGGATATTGCTAATCCATTGCTTCATAGGTTTGAAAAATTCGTGTGCTCAACAAAGTAAATAGCGCAATGAACGTGGGTTACTGTCAAAATGAAACCCATTGTGATCATAATTTAAAGGCACCATATTCGAGGTGGTTAACTCAAGCTTGATAATTAAAAAAAATAATGCCAAATAGGCGACATCTTTAGGTAGTGGACTGTACGACAGCATCAACCAATAGCTGAGCATTGTAGGACTTTCCAGACACAGCGTTAAAACATTGTTGCTGGCTGGCTTCAGCAATTAGACCACCAAAAGACAGAAGACTTACTTGCTCGCATTACATAATATCACACACAATAACACACTTCCACATTTATACTGACACCCCCCACGCTTCACCTCACCACACCACGTATACACACACCCCCGCACACACACACACACACCCCCGCATACACACAAACACACCCAACTCACAAGTGCTTATTATGCTGATATAATAATTTACGTCACGCCATTCACATTCACGTTGACACGATCTCCATAAAATGCTCCACGTTTGAAGACTCACTCCCAAAATACAAGCCCAGGCTTAGTTTGGGTATCAGTTTCAGTACCATAAGTAATCATTATATGAATATTGTAGCTGTGTATCAAATTCTTGTGAATGCTTTTTGTGTAATAAACTTTTTACTTTTACTTTACTTTTTTTTTAGGTACTTTCAGACTATAAACCAAATAGGAAGGTTTGCCCAAATACTAGTGTCGTATCACAGAAAACAACACTATAATCACACAAATTCCTCACAATTATTCACACAATATGACCTTATCGGTATTTTGCGAATATTAGAGATCAGACTAGGGGGCGTCTAGTGTGTCATGTGCCAGATTCTACGTAAACACCGATAACTTAGGGGTGTACCACATTTAAATGCGAAAATATTCCGCCGGTGAATCGCCCGAAAGCAGCCCCGTAGTTTAAAATGTCAAAAATATATGGATATTAAATATTTTTGATGTGTATCATCTTTCCACGCACATAATCAGCCTATAATGTTCCCACTGCTGGGATATAGGTCTCTGTGGGAGTGGGCCGTAATCTACCACGCGGACCCAGTGCGGGTTGGTGGATGTCACATGTTTTCGAATTTTTGGTTCTAGGACATGCCGGTTTCCTCACGATGTTTTCCTTCACCGTTTTAGGAGCAGTGGTGATGAAATAATTTACGCAACGTAAAGCCTGGGTTCGAACCTACGTCCTACAAGTCATAAGTCGCGGCCGTTACCACTGGGCCACCACTGCCTCTTTCCACTCGTCTTTTCATAATTTAATTCTTTTTTAACTCTTTTTGCTTATTATTCAGGAAATTTTATTTAGTTATTCGATTGCCTTAACGTTTACCTTTGCAATAAGGGCCGGCGCATATCTGGCGAGGCGCAGCGCAGCGCATTTGTCACTGCTAAACAAATATCGACCATGCCCTAGTTGAAATAAAGTTGAAAGTCTATAAACTTACATTAGCTCGAGAGCGCGTCGGAGCGGAAAGAGGCGCTCGTCTCGGGTTATTTATTCTCTACTTTATTTTTAGGCACGCAACGTTGATATTTGTTTGGAAGTGACAACCGTGCCGCGCTGCGCCACGCCTGGTGTTGTGCGCCAGCCCTAAGGTTGCACGTCTCTTAGATTCAAAGATATTACCATTTTATTGAACATACCCTATTTCAGCCGATAAAAAAAATAAGATGGCAGTCATTGGCGGAGTGTTGGGAGGAGTATTTATAAAAGTGCATTTGTCGATAAAACTGAGCATATAATATGACCTAAAAGTGTCGTAATCGTTCTCCAAACTCACAGCATCTTTCCTGTTGCTTTATGTGGGAATGATTTTGTGAAAAGGAACGGAACTGTAGACAGGAAGTGAGAGCTTGAGCATGGAGTAAGTAAGTACTTTTTAATAGCATGGATTTAGTGTACTCATGGAATTAGTAAGTACTATACAGATTGTAAATAAATAAAGGGGTCGCATTTCGACCACTAGTAATGAATAATTATTCGAATAAATATTTCAGCATTAAACTTTTTTAATTCTGAGGTTAATTTCTGTCGCTGCTGAGTTGCTTATTACCAGGTGAGATGTCAGATGTTACATATCATATTATGAGACTACTGTAAGGCCGGTCGTTTTTTTTTGTCAGAGACTGAGGTTAGATTGCGAATGTTCCCAACCTGTTAAGCCCCGCGCGACACCGATTCGGAGTCAAACAATAGAAAATCAATTGCGTTTCATTAGCTGTCCTTGACCAATTAAGAATAACTCCGCGTCTTGTTTAAAAGCTGTCGCCGCGTGCATATGTCAGTTTTAGTTAAAAAAAAAAAAACCCGGAGAACGCCCTCTGTCGGCGTGACTATGCGTTCAGGGGGGTAACCGTCACCTCTTATAGCAGTATTATTATAATATTACTTTACAGTGGGAAAGTGATCGAGCTATACAGGACTTATAGCTCCATCTCTTTCTTACGCTGAAGTAATATTGAAATAATACTCCTATAAGAGGTGATGGTTAACCCCCCAGGGTCACCGAATAAAAAGTGTCATATGAACGTGGCGATCGCTTTTAAATAGGTCACGGCCTAAGGGAACTGTCCCGCTGATGTTGTGTCACAGTCTTTGTAGTTACACAGTGGCAATATTAAGTGGCTACAGAAAAAGTTTTACTTCGCTACGAAAGCGTAGCGCTGACACGGGCGATTTGTAGCAAAGAAAGAGCACAAAAAAGTTAGGCTTCTTTCAGGAACCGATACGCTTTAGATAATCCGGATGTGCCATATATTATAAATGCGAAAGTAACCTTTCAGGCCTTGACGGCTAAACGGATTTCGCCCACTGGTCGAAATTCGACTACTTACAATATAATAGTAGTAGTAGTAGTACTTACTAATTCCATGCTATTAATAAAAAGTACCTACTTATTCCATGCGCAAGCTGTCACTTGAATAAAGATGTTACACATTAAAAGGCAAGACTGGACTATGGTATTATTAGTATTGAAAAAACACCTAAAAATTTGTACCTGAGCTCCCTAACCATATTGTAAAGTAGCTATATCTCGTATTAGTGTCAATGCCATATAATGTCTGTGGTCACATAATCTGGTCAGACTAGACGGTAACTTGATATTAGCATCTGAGCTAATGTAATGTATTGCTGGTCTTAGGATGCGATTAGATAGGATCCGTTGTACAATTTGTAGGATATTTTAGGATCAATTATCATTTGTACCTAACACAACCATAATAACTATTTATGTGAGTATTTGATTTTTGAGAAGGCTGATTCCCTTAATTAAAAACGTTCAAAATCTAGTCGCAGGCTCAACTCAGCGACAATTACTGTCAAAAATGTAGGGAAATTACAGGTATTTTGACAGATTGAGACAGATTAGAATACGAACGTTCTAAAAAATACAGGATTGTCCAAAGTTTTATTATTTACTAGCTGAGCCCCGCGGTTTCACCCGCATAAGTCTAGATCCCTTGGGAATATCGGGAAAAAAGTATATTCTATGCCTTAGCCCCGGTTATGGTTTACCTATGTGCCAAATTTCATCCAAATTTGTTCAGCTGTTTTTGCGTGAAACCGTAACAAAGAAAAATAAATCAAAATATTTTACTTCACATAAACCTACATGGGCACTTATGAAAGGTCAGAACTAGGTGCACGGTTCCAATTGGTCGATTCATATGAAGAAGAGCCGGCAAGAAACCCCACGGTTAATCTTTTAAAAATAATTGGCTTTACAATTATTTCAAATTACCGTGTTAATAGGTATGGGAGGACAGTGTAGGCCTGTCAAGAAGTACCAGGTACTTAACACAAATTAAATGGTCTACAAATCTACAGTCTATTAAGCCTACAACGTTCTCACATTCACAACATATATAATAATCTATGTAAATTATTAATAAAATAATAAAAATAAAAAAACTATTTAAACCAAATGAAAAGATTGTCATTACAACTGTAACAAGTTTCAATTACTGTCCTGTCTACAAAAGCCACTACTATATAGTTGAAATTAAAATTGTAGGTATTAGGTATATAATGTCAAATAATGAAAATATTATGTCAAGGAAGTATGTAAAAAATACATAATTAAAAATAAACATCGTAATTTGGGAGCCGTTAATAGACATTTACATAGTTATGCCATATATGAATGAGTTACCAGGGAAGCCATATGTGCAGAAGGAATTATTGCATAACTTCCTTGTCAAACAAACAAACAAACTCGCTTTCGCATTTATAATATTAGTTAGAATGCTTTATGGAAAATTAATTACGTGGTTTCCTTCCATTAATTAACAATGGCCAATAAACTTTTTGAGAAAGGACCGAAATTGATTGCATCCACAATTCATTCATCCGAAACCACAAGAATAATTCTCAGTGTTAATTTTATCCAAAACTGTAATTTAAAGAATAAAACCATTACAAGTATCTAACTAATAATCGACAATCTATGTTATGTTATTTTTGGTTTTCAGTTATAAAAACAAGTGATTTTAAAGTTTCTGTAACTACATTTTTTGTCCCCTCTCCAGTGACTTCAGCTTATATTGTTCTTCAAATAAACGACGATAGATCATTCAAATAGAATCAAAAAGATCATTAGGAAAACTAAAATTGACTACGTTCTCAGAAAACAGATAATTAATTTTATCATCATTAAACAAAATGTCTTCTTGACAGTTTTTATCATTACAAGTTCACGGAAAACCAGTAGCATCTGACATTTGAAGTATTGATATTTGACGTACCATGATATTTGTAATATTCAAATAGCTACACTGAATTATTAAACATTTGTTACAAAACCGCCTCCGTCGATGTGAAACCGCCTCAAAATGTCACAGGATTCTTGCAAAGTAGGTAAACTGTTATGGCTTGCGACGTTGATAAGCACGAGGAAGATTGACAACGAATAGACGTGTGAAGGTTTTTTAGCTCGGAATCCATGCAATATCTATAGTTATAAATATAATAAATAAATAGTATTGACCAAAGTTGCTTTTCATGTCTGCTGTGTGGCCGCTTATTTCTTACAAATAACACAATGTTGATGAAGTTTTCATAATTTAGAAAACTTATGCGGGAAGATGCATTAATGCCTCGGAAAGCACGTTAAGCCGTTGGTCCCGGCTGTCATTTGTAGATCTTTGACTTAGTAACTGGGTTGTGGAGGTCAGAAATAGGTTGGAAAAGCCTGAATTTGGGAGTTTACATAGCAATGGATCTTCATAGAGGGGCTTGTGACCAAGTAATAACAGCCGCACGGGTCGATCGATCAGGTTAAGCTACGCTTGCCGCGGTTGATCCGTGGATGGGTGACCATCTTTACATACCAAGACCCCTCAGTGCCTCGGAAAGCACGTTAAGCCGTTGGTCCCGGCTGTCATTTGAAGATCTTTGACAGTTGCCCGAAAGTCTAACAAGCAGTCTCACCAAGGGGTATCGTGTTACCCAGTAAATGGGTTGCGGAGGTCAGATAGGCAGTCGCTCCATGTAAAATACTGGTATTTAGCTGTAAGACTGGAAGCCGACCCCAACAAAGTTGGGAAAAGGCTAGGCAGATGATGATTGTGTATGATACGTTAATATTTAACCTAGTTATCGCACAGATATCTCAATGTTATATCATGTCGCCACATCAGTATTGCACCCGTACGGAACAGTTTGACGAATACATTATTTATTCACTTAGAGGAATGTATAGTAATTAGGTATATTAAATAACTCGTTAGTGTACATTTTATTGCTTTATTTATACTTTTCGTAATACACATTCGTTAAATGACGATTCTAAAACAAGTGTGCCGATGAAACTTGGAATATGGCACGTATTTTTTATTCCAATTCAAAATGTGCAAGTATTTTCGTTCCATTATTAAGTTTGTTAGAATCGGTATTGATTCAATGAATCCAGTGTCATGTTATTCATTGTTTTTTACAGCTTGCTAATATGTTCTTACAATCGACTGAATTCCTAGTAGGAGTTAAATTTTTATTATAACCTTGAAAATTGTATGATGATGACTAAGTATTATGATAATTTCCCCAAAAACCCAGTGTTTGATATTGAATTTCAATAAACGAACTGATACTTCCGTCACGTGTTTTAAAACAGATGTCAACATTGCAATCAAATTATTTGAAACTATCAGTCCATTTAAAACATTTTCAGGAAATTCTCCTTGACAAATTGCCAATCTTTTTCTTTAACGAGAGGCTCAGCCTTATTACTGAGAGTTAGTGTTTTACTTTGGACACTTTGTTTTTATCGAGTCTGTTCCACTTAATCAACCCTCAAATGTTGATTATCTGCCTTTGGACCAAAAATCCATATTACAAAATAAACCATCGGTATTCGAAAGAATTTTCCTGAAAACGTTTGTAAGCTAAGCTTAAAGAAAGCTAATTTTAAGAAGCTTAAAAATAACAAAACACACTTATATAGAATAAAAAAACTGCTACTATTTCTAACCTCAGTGTACGCAACCATGTTGAAACGAAAGCAAACCAAGGAACAATTCATAACTTTCATAAGTATGAAGTCGTCTTAGATTAAGACGAGGTAGACTAAAGGATTTCAATAGCGCGCGTAATCCCTGTTTGTAGTGCCTCTGTAGGTACATATCCTGTCGCCGAGAAGGCGCTAGGTGCACGTTCCCATTGTTACAGAAATTCCCGAGACGGAAAATTACGTCTTATACGTGACGGTGAAAGGGACCTTTTGGAAACTTGTTCATGTAACAAAAACAGGTACAACGACGAGAACAACAGAAAAGATCATTCCTGAGCTCATTTCTGAGCTATTCTTGTTGTGTATGTTACTTAGGCATTGCAAATATGTTTTAACTAAGCACAATTCTGCGTTTTTTCGGTGCCTTTGTGTTTTTCATACGTTTGATTGTATATTTCTACCAATGAACGAAATTCTCTACGTATTGTAAGCATATTGTAGTCAACACTTTATGCCATTTTCTGTTTCCTCAGCGGTTTCACCCTAAACATACAAATGTCGGAAGTAACAACGAAAACGCACTCAGTACTAAAGCGGTCTGGAATTTAACACAAGATTCCCGACAAATACTTACCTACCGCAGCGGCTGTATCCTGTCGGATTTGGTCAGATTACGCGCGTTATCCGCAGGGTTAAGACGCGTCGTACGCGCTTATACCAGTTTATATCTGTTTATCTGTCTACGACAGCTCTGTTAACTGGGATTTCGCTTTATCAACAACTGTAATTAGTATGTGGGAATCCGGTTGGTTAATTTAAATGGGACTGGCGCCGGCGTGAATTTAATTCTAATTTTATGTATTGAATGTCTCTTTTTAATTTTATGGAAGCATTTTTGTCGGTATTTTAGAAAAGTTTATGGGATTCACCGTTTTATTTGTAACTTACGCAGTCTGTTTTTCCCCTTTTTGTACCATTTATCTGTTTTTTTTTTTAATGAAACAAGAAAATATTCTACGCTTTAACAATCCACACATCATTAACATGATCATAACTTGGATACGTCAAATCGTTACGTAAATCAATGTTTACAACTAGATTACAATGTCCAAGGCTGTAGACAAAGTCGTATACTATCAAATATTACAGACATACTGGCAACACTACATGTGGCATAAATTAGTAACTAATAATGGAGCCGATTCCCTTGTTCACAAACTAAACTAAAAAGTTCAGTGCATCTTTTTCTTTCTATTTCATTAAGAAAAGGACAGAAGATAAATTTTAGTTTAGTCCTGTCAAATTAATCAGCGCTTGACATAAATTGACGTAACTTTGGTAGGCAAGTTTTTAATCACGTCTAAACTTGTATGGAGTAGTGACAGACGCTGATTAATTTGACATGACTAAACTAAAATGTATCTTCTGTACTCTTCTTAATGAAATACAAAGAAAAAGATGCACTGAACTTTTTAGTTTAGTTTGTGAACAAGGGAATCGGTGCCATTATCTCCTTAATGTCGAACAATACTAACAGTAATGACTTGAAAAATACGTTTCAGAGATTTATACGTTTTTTATTGTGTAGGTATTTCTGTGAATAATTTTCCATGCATCCATGTATGAAGTTACGTTATAACTTATTGTTGCATTCATTAAAGGGGAATCCCCTTTAATGAATGCAACAATAAGTTAACTAGGAAACTGATTTTTTTTGTTTTATGTTGTTTCTAAAGTAGCAGTCACGTGTAGTAGGCAATTTTATGTATGTAGTAACTAGGTAGGTACCTACTTAGATATATGATCATAAGATAGAAGCCATTTCCTCATAAACACTTAACAGTTTTCACGATTTTATTTTTGTCGTTTCCAGTGCAACTTTATAAAGATAATCGCATATTACCTACATCATTTTCACGGGAATGTTTTTTTTTTTATTTATTATTTTTGGACAAAACGATCTCTTTTGAATTTTACTGTCTTTACGTATTACGTAAAGACACTACGTACTACTTTACGTATACAGGGTCAAATTTAATTAGCCAGCGTAACTCCACTGAGGTGGGCGTCGATATCTAGACAGGATCAAACAAAAAAATAAATTACTTTGATGAGTTTTTTTGAGTCTGAAATGAAATGAAATGAAATGAAATGAAATTGAAATGAAATTGTTTATTCTGTAAATAGGATATGAGAACCACTTTTACACGTCATATTAAAAAATAAGCTAGATGGAGTCGACATTTCCTATCTGACTACCCCTGAGAAGAAATGGCGAAACAAACTCAAGGGTCAAAGTCTCTTTTAAAGTTTATGTCTGGCATAATCTTGGTCAGATCATGTAAGGACCATGTAGATCTATGTCTGAAATGGTCTTTTGAGGAAAGAACCACACAAATTTGAGTGGACCTGTCCAGTCAGTGCAAGCATTTGTCAGTAATCGTGTAGCTCAACTCAAAACTTAAGGAGCTCAACGAATCGACGAACAGTACCAAGGAAAGGACAATTGGATTGGCCGCATAAAGAACTCAAAATGCCAGACCATCATTAAAACTAAGAGGAAAAAAAATACAACAAGAAATAAATAAAAATGACCCACATAGTGCTCACATTCACAATAATTAAAGTAATATAATACTTTTCAAGGTACATAAATATTCACTTAATTTTGCTTATAATACTCATCAATGTCAATATGTACATATAGTTGTATATAATGATGATTTTGCATAATTTAAATATCAAATTTTATGGTTTTAGCACAAAGCTTATCAGAGCGAGCAGCTCAATCCCAAGCTTTTTTGTCTTCTAAATAATCTGAAATTTTATAGTACCCTTTTTTACAAAGTTTGGTTTTAATACAGCTTTTAAATCGTTTAATGGGTAAATTTCGAATAGCAATAGGAAGTTTGTTGTAAAAGCGTATACATTGACCCATGAACGAGTTGCCTACTCTGTGGAGGCGAGTGTGAAGTACAGCAAGATTATGTTTATTCCTGGTATTTAAACTGTGGATATCGGACATTTTCTTAAAATTTGATATATTTTTGTGTACATACATAAGATTATCAAATATATATTGAGAGGCTACAGTCAGAATATCTATTTCTTTGAATTTTACTCGAAGGGAATCTCTTGGACCTAGGTTGTAAATGGCTCGAACAGCCCTTTTTTGTAAAACAAAGACGGTATTAATGTCCGCACAGGTTCCCCAGAGAAGAATCCCATATGACATAAGACTATGAAAATAACTAAAATAAACAATTCTGGCCGTATCTACATAGGTTATCTGTCGAATTTTTTTAACAGCATAGGCGGCCGAACTTAGCCTTCCTGACAATTTTTCTATGTGTGGGCGCCATTGTAATTTAGCGTCAATAGTTATTCCAAGAAAAACTGTCGACTCAACAGGGTCCAACTCTATTCCATTAAATTGAACATTGGTAGTTAGCTGCCTGACATTTGGCGTTGAAAATTTAATAAGTTTAGTCTTTTTTTCGTTCAGGAGAAGATTATTTACATTAAACCAATGGACAACTTTAGAGAGTGCATCGTTAACATGTTCAAAGTTGACCAGCAGTCGTTTGATTTTAAAAATGAGGGAAGTGTCATCTGCGAACAATACAATCTTGTGATTATCTCTTATGTGATAAGGTAAGTCATTTATATAGATTAGAAACAAGAATGGACCTAGAATTGAACCCTGCGGAACGCCCATAGTGACCGCAGATCCTGCAGATCTCTTGCCATTTATATCAACCCTCTGAATTCTATTATTAAGATAGGAAGTCAGAAGGTCGAGAGCCCTGTCCCTCATACCATAGTGGTGCAGTTTCCTGATGAGAGTATCATGATGGACGCAATCGAAGGCCTTAGACAAGTCGCAGAAAATGCCAAGAGCATCCTGCAACTCCTCCCAAGCCTCGAAAATGCTCTTCAGCAATTCCACGCCCGCGTCTGTAGTTGAACGACCCTTCGTAAAACCAAACTGTTTCAGATGAAATAAATTACATGAATTGAAATGTCCTAACATTTGTTTTAAAATTATTTTTTCAAAGATTTTGCTCAATGTAGGTAATATCGAAATAGGCCGAAAATTCGTGGGATCAGTTGTGCTGCCAGATTTGAACAGTGGAATCACTTTGCTAAGTTTCATCAGATCAGGAAATATACCAGATGCAATACAAGAGTTAAAAACAATTGCTAAAAAGGGTGAAATAACATCAATTATTGAAGACATTGTATGTACTGATAATCCCCAAAGATCAGTAGTTTTTTTTACATCAAGTTCTTTAAAAGATTCCAAAATGTCTTTAGGGCTAACAACTGTGAATTTAAAGTGTTTATCACATTCTGGTACACATTCTTTTAGTATTGAGTAAGCAGAAGTGGAGGACGACGATGACAGAGTTTTGGTTGTTAAAAAGGGAATATTAGTGAAGAAGTTTTCAAACTCTGTTGCCACCTCCACGTCTGCCCTAATATCTGCATCATCGATTTTTAGATGGAAGTCACGATTCCGTACTGTCGTTCTTCCCGTTTCAGAATTAATAATATTCCAAGTTGTTTTAATTTTATTTCCAGAAGATTTTATTTTATTTTTAATGTGTATGGCTTTTGCTGAGGAACAGGCTCTTTTAAAAGTTTTAGAATAATTTTTAACAAATTCTTTAAAAGATTCATCATGGTTATATGTTTTTTCATGATACAGTTCATATAACCTCAACATACTTTTGTAAATACCTGGTGTTGCCCAGTCACTAAATATAACGCGATCATGAACAGGCAATGTTTGTGTGAATACCTTCCTAAATTCACAAGTCTCACACACCACACCTACACTCACTCACACACTCACTCATGATACACATACCACACGTACACGCGAGATCTGGCCTTTTTCTAACACTCATTTATTTGCAGAGCTGTAGGTATACTTTTTTTACCAAAAAAAAACATCAAACTTTTATTTATTTTCGTTTGTCGTGTTTAGAAATCGATACTCATCACGTTTGCGGAGATTCCTTAATTCATTTAATTTGACCCCGTATGTTTAATGTTGTACGTTGTGGTGCAGTGGTAGCCCAGTGGCCAGTGGCGATCGCGACTTATGAGTTGTATGTAGGTCGTAGGTTCGAACCCAGACAGGCGCTTTACTTAATAAAATGGCGTAAATTATTTAATCACCATTGCTCTCAAAACGGTGAAGGGAAACAGCGCAAGGAAACCGGCATGTCCTAAAACCAAACATTCGAAGACATGTTACATCTACCAACCCGCACTGGGCCCGCGTGGTGGGTTACGGCCCACTCCCTATCACAGAGAGGAGGCCTGTGTCCCAGCAGTGGGAACATTATAGGCTGATTATGAAGTATTTATAGTTGATGGATTAATTTCCGATCCGTATTTTTATCAGATCGCATGTCAGCTGTTATCAAAACCTCCATTCATGATTGCCACTCCCTGAAATCATTTTATTAATAAAAGGATTAGGATAAATACGACTTACTGCAGTAATTTGTTCATAATTTTTTAAAACCACGATAATGCACTGCAGGTGTGTCATAATAAGTAGGATTATATGTTTGCTATCAACTATTTAAGAATCACAAGTTACATAACACGGCTTATTTATTATATCAGTACATTAATTACGTATGTACCTTTCATTCATAAAACTAAGTACCTACCTACACAAGTGCTTACAGAAATATAGAAACCAAAAATATGCAATACATGCCCGATGTCGGTGGTGTCCGAGTACCCACTTGGTTTTTCGAGACATCGGCCAGCGGTTGGTCGAATATCCATGTGACCAGAGGGCTGGCTTATTATTTTGCCAAAGAATCAGCATACAACGTGGCAATGCTGCCAGCCTTCTGGGCACATTGACAGTGTTTTTATTTTTTTGGGCGTGAAATCATCAAATAACTTCTCCCGCGCAGAGCAGGAGTCGTACTCTTACTGACTAAAACCCACCCGTATTCCTTCCTGTTGCCTGTGTTGCCAGGGGCCTCGGTAACCCTTTAGTATCTTCCCGCGACCCCGGCAGGCATCGGCCCTAGTGGACCCCTACACTTGTGCTGACGACATCTCTTTGAGGCGCAACGCGCCGTCGACCCGGGCCTGGTCCTTACCGGACGGTGAGCTACCCATTGCTCACCGGCCGCAAGCCACTTTGACAGTGTTGCGGACTAATTTTTTTATGCGCTATAATTATTTCCCGTATTTTGTATGTACATGGACTTATTATTTTAAGACTGTTGTGTATCAGATAAAAGTTTGATTCCGGAAGTGCCTAGCTCCTTAATAACATGTTATTATTATTTATTTTTATATAAAAATAAAATACTTCCGGAATCAAACTTTTTGTAAAATTACTAAAAACATACTTCAAATTGCCTTTAGAGAATATCAATAAACTAGAAGAATAAAAAAATTAGCTGCAATGTCTATGGACACAGCTTGTACTATGCTCTTTAGACCTAACATAATGACTACGATTCAATCTCAAATCGATGTTTGCCACTTAGAAAAGTAGGTACAGTCGCCAGCACGTTCAGTTACCACAAACTATCAAATTTTCTCATTCGACTTTGAACTTAACCATCAACATCTTAAGGTTTGAGATCATTTGGTGAAATTTGACAGTTTGTCTGAGCCTGTGCCCAAACAATCGCTACAACAAATTCAAAAGTTAAATTCAAACGATTGACAAAAAAATTAACGATATTTTAAATTCGTTAAGCGCTAAATGACGCTTACTTTATGGTGATGAAGGAAAACATCGTGAGGAAAACCGGCATGTCCCAGAGCCAAAAATTAGAAGACATGTGACATCCACCAACTCACACTGGACCCGTGTGGTGGATTATGGCCCGTTCCCTCTCACAGAGACGATGCCTGTGTCCCAGCAGTAAGAACATTATAGGGTGATTATATAAGCGCTAAATGTATTTAGTGATTTGTGGTGTAGAGAGCCTAAACGACAGCACCATAGCGTAGTGGTCGCAAATCGCAAGCATGATTACTGACCATGTTGTCCGGGGTCCGATTCAAATGCAAATGTCATTTATCACGTTAAAATTGAGGTTCCAGGCTGTTGAGAAATTCCATTGGGAGAATCTCTCTCCCAATGAAAATTGAGAGAGGGGAGAATTTCACAACAGCCTGGAATCGCAATTTTAGCGTGATAAATAACAAAAGACTTGCCTCCTATGTCATAGGACTTGAACATAACTAACAAAATGTGGCTGGTACACACGGGTACACATCAAGCTATACATTTCCAGTTTACGCTGACCTCGTATTGTACGCAAAATCCTATACAATGCGAGATCAGCTTATACTGGAAATGCATAGCTTGATGTGTAGCCGTGTGTACATTTCTGCCCACCTTATACGAAATACAGGTGGATTGAAAATTAAATGTTATATTCATCATCATTCTCCTGCCCTTATCCCAATTTATTTGTGGTCGGCGCAACATGTCCCTTTCTTCCATACTTCTCTATTAGTTGTCATCTCGGTAGTCACCCACTTTCTAGCCATATCATCTTTCACACACTCCATCCATCGTTTCTTTGGTCTCCTCCTACTCGTATAGCCATCCACATTCATACTCAATACTTTCCTGGCGACATTCTCCTCATTCCTCCGCATCACATGCATGGGCATGTGATGCGGAGAATTGAGAGAATTGAGAGGATTGAGGAGAATGTCTACTTACCACAAACTATCAAATTTTCTCATTCGACTTTGAACTAAACCGTCAACATTTTAAGGTTTGAGATCATTTGGTGAAATTTGACAGTTTGAGGTAACTTGATATGCTAGCGACTGTGCCTAAACAACAGCTACAACAAATTCAAAAGATTGACAAAAATTTTACAATATTTTAAATTCGTTAAGCCCATACCATGACAACCTATTTCCACATAACTTTTCAGTCATCGGTGCCACTTTCTTGGAATAAATGTGATATTATAAACATTCAATATAAGTAATTGTTAACGCGATAATAGAGATGTTGCTCCAGGGAATTCAGGTAACAAGTACAAAGATTACGACGATATCGTTATCGGCTCGATAGCCAGTCATTGACCCGATAGTGCCGGCTACTTCCAAATATTTATACATACTTTCTAGAAAGTTCATAATATTGTGCGTTGAATTAAATTATTGTATAGAAATAATAGGAAATATTATCCGGAAGTCGTTTTTCTTTTCTTCAAAATTGCTTTTCACATAGGTTGGAAGTTCGGCAAGGACATACTTGTGACACTTGTGTTCTTCACACTTCTCTCTCTCTTTCTTAACTTTTTTTATGCCATAGGTAACTTAATGGTTAAGCCTTTTTTTGTTGGATGGGCAATAACTTATGAAATAACTTCTCTCGCTCTGGGCGGAGCCAGAGGGTGTGTCAGACTCTTACTGACTAAATCCACACGTGTTCCTTCCGTTCCCTATGCTGCCAGGGGTCTCGGTATCCCTTTCAGGCTTTCCCGCGACCCCGGCAGGCGTCGGCCCTAGTGGACCCCTACACTTGTGCTGACGACATCTCTTTGAGGCGCGCGTGGAACACAACGCGCCGACGACCCGGGCCTGGTCCTTATCGGACGGACGGCGAGCTACCCATTGCTCACCGTCCGCAAGCCCGTGCCTACGGTGGCCAGTAATCCGCCTGGGATTCCCGACGGCCAGGGCATCTCCTGCGGCGGCTAGGGGCGAGAGGGCGCGAAATTTGCCTTTCCCTCAACCGTCCCAACCTTCGCGAGCATTACTGCTTCGCAGAAGGAGGTGACGGCTGCCCATGCCCTCTCGCTCCGTGCCATGGCCTGGACCAGGGCCGCATGCGAGAGATTTCCGCCGCCGATCGCCTCCACGAGGAACTGGTTAACCCTGCGTCCTATTTAAAAGCGTTCGCCGCGCGAATACGTGATCGTCGCGTACATATTTCACTTTTTTTTCGGAAAACTGGAAAACGCGAAACGTCGGCGCGACCACGCGTTCAGGTTCACCGAATAAAAAGTGACATATGAGCGCGGCGATCACTTTTAAATAGGAGGCGGCCCCTTTCTTGCGTTTTCAGTTAGGTATGACCAATTTTATAACAGCGGTTTGCGAAGCTTCATTTAAGGTGGTGTTAACACTATACCCGTTTCTGCTGCAGACAGCACTGGCCTGTGTTCTGGTTTTGAAGAATCTGTGTAAGTTCAGTACTTAGACATATCAACTCTGTCATGGTCTTTAAGGATGTCAACGCATCGGCATTTCTTTTGTTGCATTACTGTCCTCAATAGGTGACGTAGAATTTCGATTTTAAATCAGGTTTTGTCTATTAATCACGTTAGTCAACTATACATAACATCGACCACTTTGTGATTATATACTTTAACTATGGGACCAGACCTGAAGTCGCGAAAAAAAAAATCTGCTGTTCCCTAAATTTCTGTTCGCTTAACTCGTCAAAATCTAGGGAACAGCTGTTTTTTTTCGCGATTATACCCTGTATAATACTTTCTCAAATCATTCAGTATCTAGAAGCAAACTACTAACTTAGCAACTCTATGTAGTAAGTTTAAAGAAGCTTCAAGTGAAATTATAAGCGCCCGCGTCGGTCGGCACTTCAAAGCATGTTTACTTTACCAACTCGAGATTATGTTGTCTTTACAAAATTAGCCTAATATGGAGGTTGGGCAATGTGTACTCGCTTCGTTACGTCTGAAAGAAAGTCCCATCGACCTTAAGTCGGCCATACGGCCCGTAGGTCAGTCTACAAAGGTTTTTGCGTAAACATGGACACGGGAAACTAATCTTTGGATGTGGAAAACTGTGATGAAAAGAAAATAATATCCATATCTCTTCATTTGCCATTGGAATTTTTATATTAGAGTTTAGTTAGTAGCAGCTTGGCTATAAGCCTGGCCAACTATTGGAATTAAAGATATCTGGCAAAATTTCGGAGTAGTACTATAGTAGGTACACGACTGTCTACAGGTCTACACCTTCGGGAATATAGATGGACCTTATGTTTTATCTCCTAAACTTCAAGAATTCTTCAAAAATTATTCAAACATAATTATTATCAAGATAACATTTATTTATCTAGTGATGTAGTAATACGCACTCGTAGGAATTGTAAAACTAGGTCTACATGTAAACAATGATTTTGTAGAATTATATTTGATCTATCCGTTGTCACCATAAACTATGATAAGTAGGCGTTTGTTAAGTAATTAGTTTTGATAAAAATGCGAGAATCTACACAGTTTCCTATTCACGGTACCTTTAATATTCAAGTGGCGGAAAAATTAATAATTACACAAATGTTATATAATCAATTTTTTTGTAATATTCAGTGTCCATTTACATAGTTTTCACAACGGTTTTACGTAATGTACTATAAGGACTCTTCGTCCATATATTACCGGGTCGTTATACGAATAAACGACTATTAACAATTAACAAACAAGACAAAGCAAGGCAATGGACAAGATTATCAAACTTTTATGGCTTGAATACGAGGCTTTTGGCTACTTTGTATGTGTGTATTGTATGTATTTTTTTGGTAATGTCCGTTTTGTTTGTGCAGAATAAAGAACGGCTCTTTCTTTTTTCTACTTATTATGTAACGAGTAATTATTCTTAGAAATGTTTTTTACATCATGACCTACATTTGGCTACTCGCTAAGCTGATCCCTAATTATTTTTTCTATTCTTATTACGAATTAGCGTTTGCCTCATATTATGCTATCAACTTATGAACTACTTGAAGCTGCACCCTTCAGTTTAATCCGCATGAGTCTCGATCCTGTGGGAATATCGGGATAAAAAGTTCTATGTCCTAATGCAAGTCATGGTCTAGGTAGACCCGTGTGCCAAATTTCACCCCAATCCGTTCTGCCGTTTCAGCGTGAAAGCGTAACAAACAAACTAACTTAATTTCGTCATAATATTAGTTAGGATTAGGATTTATAAAGGTTTCATGGTAAAACCGTGCAGGGGGGTAACCATCACCTCTTATAGCAGTATTATTATAATATTACTTCACAGTGGGAAAGTGATGGAACTATACAGGACTTATAGCTCCATCTCTTTCTCACGCTAAAGTAATATTGAAATAATACTCCTATATGAGGTGGTGGTTACCCCCCAGGTTAAAGGCTCTACAGTCCTATAGATACAGATGAAAAACAAAAATAAAATATACACGACAGGTAAAAACCTCTCTTTAAATGGCGGATGTCAATGTCAAAGTCAAACACATAAAAGGCACTTTTGAACGTCAAAATTTACAGAAATATAGAAGTGATTCTAGTTGCCCCTTCCAAAAGGTAGTTTCGTATGGAATAGAATGGGCACGAAACTCCACCGTTACTCCTTTAAAATGTTTTACAAAATTTTGTATACATTAATTATTTATTGAAGTCGATTCACACTACATCACAATAAGTAAAGAGATTTAAAAATGAAGCGATGACAGATACATTAATATTGCGCTATACCTAAAAATATACATTACCTTATATTTATTATCATAGCGCAAAATTAATTTATTTGACCGAGACATTCAAATTTTCTTATGTTTTTTGCAATTTGCAATTCAGTGCCAGTTTGTATATTTATTAATATATGATTCGCGAGTCGCCACCGTAACAAATATGTATTTACAGAATCATTATAATCATTAATACAACTCTCTGCGAATTACAAAAAACTTAAGAAAATTTGAATTCCGCGGGCTACCCTGGCTCTTTCACCTTAAAATAAGAAGAAAACTAATAAAGGATCCGTAGCACGTAGCACTCTGTAGTTACGGCCCGCAGATGGAAAAAGGTGAATGTGTTTTTGTGTAAAGCAGAATAATACCTGTCTCTAATCCAAGGACTAAAACTAATCTTAACAATTAAGAAGTTAATTACATTAAAATGTGACATGTCCATGTCTTTATACACAAATATGGATTAGATAATAAGGCACATTAAAACACTGCTTCTTGTTATCTTTGCCGTATTTATAAGCGTCGTAAAGGCGAAAGAAAACATTTAGGTAAGCTTCCTTCGTCGCGTCCTTAATGCTACAGATTAACATTTTTCGTGTACAATGATTGTGGTGGAATTGTGGAAATTTTGTTTTTTTTTTTAATGTTCGGAATTATATCGTTTCAAACCACTTATTTTTCTCTAAATTGAAAATTGGTACTGACTATGCTTTAATCTAGCAATATTATAATCAATTAATTAATTGATTATAATATTAAAACTAAGTTAATGTTAATAATCATCTTGTAATTTGGTTATGTATATAAATATATTCTATTAATTAATATTGATTTACTAAATAGCAGCCTTCTTTGGAATACTTATAATTGACGATCAATCGATTTTGTCACAAACGTTTTGTGTCAACACCACACAATATTTCCACTTTCACACACACATGTTCATCAAGTCACATCGAAATTATAACGAATTTATGTTCCGTTCAAGTCAAAGCAGCTTTTTTAATGTTAATTGAAATGACACGACCGGTGTCACAGGGCCAGCCGCCTGTGTCCTGTGTCCGAGTACAGTACATAGTTTTATTTTTATTAATTCTTTTAATACGATACCCAGCGAGTTTGGTCTTTGAATTCCATACTTCGACTTTTCCCTTTTATACATATGTTATGAATCGATGGTTATGTCTGTTTACATGGCGAGACTATCACTATTATTTTTGGTACATTTTCATTGTTATAAACACGTGGGAAAAATAAGAATTTGTTTGGTTTTGCACGTCGAATAATGCGCATTTTAGTGATAAATATTGAGCACAAAATCGTATCGTAAATATTTGGCATTGGAATAATTATGTTGATAAAGATTTGAAGCACTCAACACTACTGTTAAATCTTTCCACTTGTTTCGTCTTAGTTATCAGAGTGGCTCATAAAACTCCCGATTTATTAGTAACTTTATCAATTCAATTTAAAATAATATGTGTGGTCAAAATAAAATATTTTACAGTATCATTCAGTTCATAATGTCAATGTCGATAAGTAAGCCGTCATTAATTATAATGCTTTTGTAGATATTACGTTAGTACTATAAAAACTTCAGCTGATGTATAGACAAAGTGTCTGTATTTATGTTTGTTGTGACGTAGTAGCAGAACTCATTTAAAAAATGGATAGATGGATTGAGATAATGAACACCAGTTATCAAATTAAACAAATTTTAATTTGCTTTTTATATAACAACAATATTTTTCTTAAAATTTTCGACAAATAAAAAACCTATAGGTAGGTACAGTCAGAACACAATATTCAAAGGAAGATTTAAATATTCGTCCACCATGTATACCGCTCCTAACCCGTCATGTGTTGAATGTCCGGCAATAGATTAATATTTATCGACGTTTTATTTTTGTACTTTATTAGTGTTCAAATATCATTAACGATTAGTTTGTTGCGCCTGACTCCGATCGTAACCCTTCCACAATATAAATTGAATTTATTACGTGAGCATAGCCATCGGCGTTGATTGAAATTAAAAAATGTGCACCTGGGGTGTCGTTATTACTACAGGCAGGAGTAAAGATCGGGAATTCTTTGGATATTTACTTTCTATTCATTAATAATTCCTACTCATATGAGTTAATTAATTCTGCTTCGGGAAGAAAGTTTGATTTATGTTTCATTAGTTGGTGTTTGTTGTAGTAATATTAGTGTTTTTTAATGTGAACAGCATTTTTTAATAAACAAATGGGTGTTATAAAAATATTAACTGTCGATACAACATTTCTTCCATTCTTAGCCCTGTTTATAAAGCTGTGTTTTTAAATGCATTGGTTTTATATGTTGTTTTCTTTTGTTTCAGCGAATCTCACCATCAGTACGCGTGGTTTCAGCCTAGAACTGCTCATCCACTCTCCAATGCAGGACATGTACCTTTGCTTCAACCGGTCCCGGCTAGTTGGCAGACGATTGGTAAGTACCTATCAATCATTTAATTAAATTACTTCTGTCTCATAAAGTGTAACACTATATTGATGCTTTCATTGTCAACAGACACGCTTCCAAGCGGAGAGACAACCCAACTGCCTGTTCAAAGAGGAGTTTGTGGACGGCTACAACAGATATCACCTGGTGAAGAACGAAGACCGCTACATAGGGTTCAACCGGCGGGGCCTGCAGCTGCGGCGCGGCAAGAGTCGCATCACGGAGCGACTGCACAAGTGTTTCTCTTTCATGAAGGAGGCCCACGACTTCGACATAAACAGGCACAATATTATGCGCGCCGGCGACCTGCCCAAGTGGCGCCCGCAGCGTAGGCCCCGGCCGTCGCTCAACGCCATCAAGCCGCCGTGCCACGGCACGCGCCACCACCACGGCAGGGCCCAGAGGCGGAGGAACTGTGACGGCACGTAGGCCCCAAGCACCTCAACGCATTAGCAGCTCATTTACGCTTCAACGCTTCACGCGTTCCGTTGCCAGCTGTCGATGGACATTGTGAGTGGACAGAGTATTAGTCAACTATCGCAGTATTATTACAGTGACGTGGACTGGATAGCGTTAGGTAAGCTTGGCCGCGGTGGCCGCGGCGTTTCAAACGCCGCATGAATGGTAGCTGAAGCGAGAGAGCAAACATTTGAATGGGGGAAAAAAACGCCGAGCCGGGACGACGTCCGGAGCTGTGAAATTCCTTAAGGTCGTGTAACATCGTGGCGCTCGTTTGCTCTTGCCAGCGGTCGGACTCGTGCTCTAAAAGGAAAAAAGGTTTTCTGTGGAAAGAGCAAATAGTAGTCTCGCCAGTCACGAGTGTACCGCCGGACCACCGCTGGTGGAGGCGGCAGACGCGGCAACAGCTCCACACCGCGCGGCAAGTCTGGCCCTCGAGTGCACCGGCTGGCTCGCCATCAGTGTAGCAAAACGCCTTTACGTCAATTCTCAGTGTGTTATTATTTAAAACGCTTTATTATTAAGTACGGATCGTGTTATCTGCTTGTAAATATAATAAAAATAATTGTGTTTACTTATTTATCAAACAAAAGTTAATCAGAAATTTGTAAACGTAGGTGTTAGATGTAAAGTTGTATTAAAATGTTTTGTATTTAATTATGGGTATTTAATCTGTCCGACCAACCGCTCTCTTGTGATTAGCCACAGTTGCTATGACCTATTTTTCTTTACTAACTCCATGTACTGAAACTTTTCCTTACTAACGTTCATTGAATATATTTCCCGGTCGATATGTGAATTTGATTGTATGATTTCGAGCGCTTTGTATATATTATTTTAAGAGTTTGTATGAGAGTGATAGGTATTTGAATCTCTTTTGTCGAAATCTTCTCGATTTCTGGCGGTTCTTATGATGTTCTTTCAATAATAAAGTTGCCAGTTTTAGTATCCATTTGAGCTGAAACATAGATGGCGTCAGTGTGTTCTGCTGTTATCCATATGTTCGTCACCGTAAATACATAAAGGACGTTTATAATCTTAATATTTTAATAAGATCTGTGCCATAGTGTGGTGGCAGTGTATCTATGTGTTCGCATTATAACTAGTTTGTTAATTTTTTCTGTAAACTTGGAGTAGATAAAAATATTTAACTTAAGAAAATATTACAGAATTTATTCAACTGCGCAGTCATTTTCAAAGGGAACATATGGAATATGACGTAATTTTCTTATAAGCAGTATTCAAATATAATTTTAGTGAAATTGGGAAATTTGTCGACACCAAATTACCTTCAAATGTGCCCACCCCAGAACAAATGCGTACAGCACTGTAAACCTGTTGAAAATGATTGCAAGATCATCCAAAAATTTAGTGAAAATAATATTTGTATCATGTACCCAGTGTATATTCAAATTAAAGTAAAATTATCGATTAATGTAGAACATTATAGCGGAGTGAGTAACCCGTCGAATGCGATAACAGCAAAACTAGGAAGGTTTTTCAACATTTCACTTAAGGCAATAAGGTTATAAGAGTCATTAACTTCTTGGCACCATTCGAAATGTAGGTACTAAAATTTCAATACTTGAAAGGAATACAATGAACTAAAATGTTCTCCACTCATTATAATGTTCCACATTAGCCAATAAAGCGTCGTAGAGACGTTGTCACCATTCAGTGTATTAAGTGCATCTGTTGCTTTACATTCCACCATTATTCTATAGAATATAATACATAAAAGACAGACCGTTAAAAGACATTGAAACATTCCAAACAACGTGTAAAATAGTTTACAAAATATGCGCTTAAATACATAATAAATTGTTATAATAACTTGACACTGTCTTATGTATTACTGTGTCTAATTATAAGTATTCAGATGCTGAGAACGAAATATAATTGCTAAGAAAAATTACGAAATTAAATCATATTTAACTCGCATTTCTTGTGTTATTTTCTTCCTGAAAACATAAAATATAATTATGATAACAGTGGTGCCGATTCCCTTGTTCACAAACTATACTAAATTTAAGTTCATTGTATCTTTTTCTTTCTATTTCATTAAGAAAAGGTCAGAAGATAAATTTTAGTTTAGTCCTGTCAAATTAATCACCGCTTGACGTAAATTGACGTAATTTTAGTAGGTAAGTATTTAATCACGTCTAAACTTGTATGGAGGCGCTGATTAATTTGACAGGACTAAACTAAAATTTATCTTCTGTCCTTTTCTTAATGAAATAGAAAGAAAAAGATGCACTGAACTTAAATTTAGTTTAGTTTGTGAACAAGGGAATCGGCACCAATGGTGCCAATTCCCTTGTTCACAAACTAAACTGTCAAGAATATAACTGTACCTAAGTCTGTATCAGAAGACTACACTTTTCAGGCTTGTTCCACATAATTTTTGTCGAACTTTTTTCCGACAGCGACAACCATTTGTATTCCTTCCACTGCTGACCTAGAGGAAACTTTCTTAAATGAAATTAAAATTCCTGAAATCTAATACCGACTCAATGAATATTTACCCAAAAGTAGCAAGACGGGTGCGGCCACAAAAAAGGCGATATTTCCAATAATCTCGCCGGAAGAGGGTGTTTGCGGGTAAAATGTAACATTTAGAACAAACAGGGTAAAGTGGGGCTAACAGGGCGTGATGCCGTCGCCGCGCGTGTGCGCTCTCCGGTTAGCACCTAGCTACGTCGCTGCACAGAGTAAGATAACAACAGAGATAACAACAACTTGTCTAGGATAAGCGTTTGTAAATATTGTGGTGTTACAACAAACGTATGTATTATAAATGTGTATTTTGTTAATTTGTTTTGATAAAAATGTATAATGGCTAAAAAGCAAAATGACGTTGTTTAGTCTTGAGCCTACGCTAACATCAGTTAAGTTAATGCTCATATACACGAGCGGTACGTTGCCAATGGCAGATGCCGCCAACGCGTCGATTGCAGGCGTCGACGCGTCTACGCTTGCCAGCGATGAATGTCGATGGCTGCAGTTGCCTCTGCTGTTGGCAACGCGCCGCTTGTGTATATGACCACTTAGGTACATACAGCGCCATTAGGCGCCAGAGAGCCGTTGACGATTTCGAAATCTCCCGTCCACATAGAGACTGACGACAGATTTGTCATCACACATACACGTACACATAATCAGCCTATAATGTTCCCACTGCTGAGACACAGGCCTTTGACAATTGTAATGGAATAAGGCACCAACCGATGATTATCCCTGTTTGCTCTATGATGGTGCACCCAAGGACAACCCCCGGTTGATGCAGGACTATTGCAGAGCATGGGAACAAAACATATTGGGCTATGGGTTTGGGAGGCTATAGTGGATTGGTTTCCTAAGACTATAGAAAGGCTATGGCCCCTACCTGACCAATGCTTTATATAAAATACACCGATAAAATGGCAGGGTGTGACTTGCACACTCAATAATGGACCCCGAAAACGGCCGCTAGCACATAGTGACGTAGTGACAAGGGGGCAACACTTCCTGAGGTGCTTGAAGAGTGGAGAGGTATTCCACGGCTATCAGAACAATCCCGGAAGTACCTACCAGCATCTTACTGGAATACTGCCTTCCTCCGAGCACGTTTGCTCTTGCGAATCTCCACTCAAGCCGGCCAATAAAGGCAAGAATGAGGTGGGAGATCTGTTCCTCGTCAGTGTTCACGCTAGCCGGCCAATAAAAGCAAGCCAGAGATGATTATTTATTATTATTATTATTATTATTATTATCATTACAATAAATATGACCGTTTTATTACACAAAGTGACAGCTCATGTCGGATTACCTACTCCAGTGAATTTATAATTCGACTACCTCCTACCGTCACAAAAAAACCTTGTGATGGATGAACAGACAGACATGGATTACGAAACCTTAGAAAGCAAAGGAAAAGTGCTTACCGAAAAGAGAAAGAAATAGCAAATAAAAAGCAATTCAAAATCACAGTTTTGAACACAACTAGCATCTAATATTAGTCCAAAAAAATCATAAGCAAATCAAAAGTCGATCCTATATTTGCTGAGTGTTTTAATAAAACATGTCCTAAGATAACATGCAATACAAGTACTTATGTTTAATTTTGAATGTTTGTGGATAATGTATAAGTACCTACTTGCGCCAATTCTGGTGTGCTAGGAGCAATCAATGATATGTTAGAAATGCATGCTAGAGTGGTCGGTACATTCAAAATTTGGTACAACAGAGTTTGGTCAACATTTTCAAGAGGATTTCAAACAAGTTGAGGTAAGAAAAATATTGTTTTAATCATTATGTTTACTGTTTTAAATATAAGTATTGGCACGTTGACCTCCGCGAGAGATTCACTTTCAGCACCTGTAGCCGTGATTGATACTTTTTATAAAATGATATCAGCTTACCTAGCTATGTTTTAATATTATATATAATGTCGCCTTGTTTCCCCGAAAGGCAAGGCAGAGGCGTACCTGTTATTATTACCCCAAAGTTTGCCAGTTATGTTTAAGTCGCATGTATTAGAGGGCGAGCCTATTGCCATCAACCGGCCACAAATCCAGACTCCGGGCTGCTACTGAGAAATTCCAGATAAAGAAACCCAATACTACTTTGCCCGATCTGGGAATTGAACCCAGGACCTCATGGTCAGCAGTAACCCTTGCGACCACTAGACCAACGAGGCAGATGATGAATACTTTCCATAATAATATTTTATGAAACTCTGGTTTGTGATATTTTTAACAGCAGAACATTTTGAACAGTCACACAGTCAGTTTTATATAAATCTAGCTTGAATTTTGAATACCTAATTACGATCCAAGCCAGTCCTCTGCTGCCCTCTCCCAGCGAAACCCTAAGCTGAGGTCCGTACCCCACAGGGGGTGCCCTCAGCGTGTAGTCGCTTAGTTTATAAGTTCTTCGCGCCGTCGCGTCGCGCTTGTCTGCAGGAGCCTTTATGCCCTGGCTGGAGGCCTTAATTTATTAAGGCACCCATAGTATAGTCCAGTTAAGCAGCCGACAGCCTCTTTGTTCTGAAAATGTGGGCGGAGGGGTCTGTCAGACTCTTACTGACTAAAAACCACCCCGGTGTTCCCCTCCTACACTTGTACCGGGGATCATGGGATCTTATGCGACTTCCGCGATCCCAGGCTGGTGCCGCCGCCGCCGGCCCGCTTTGCGGGCCACTTTAGGCCCACGTGGGGAGTGAGGTGTAAGTCTCCCCCCGCGACGTCCTATAGGGGCGCGCGTGGAACACTATGCGCAGCCACCTCGGGTTCTGCAGCCGAGAACCTTCTAGATTAACCAGCTAGAAGCCATAAAAATAAAGAATACCTAATACAATAAATAGTAATTAAACAGTAACGAATTACAAAATCCCTTATCAACTTTTATAATATCTGTGACTATAAGAATTTCTGTGCCAAATCATTTTAATATAAATACAGGCGTAACATCATATTAAAACGAATAATCATAATTTAGTTTTACTAAAGTATTCTTTGTTTTCTATATTGTATAACTTAATGTGAACTGTTAAAAGCATTAGTCGTGATTTGACACGCCTTTGTCCGCTATTGTAATATTATATTATTTCTTCATCTTTATTATCGGGTAAGAATTTGCGTCACCATTTTTTACAGGCAGTACGTCGTTACATCATGACATCATACATTGTTTACGTTTAAATTAAGAATTTAAGGTTTTTCTATAAACAAAAGTGGCTTGAGGCTTCAATGCTTTGACAAAAAAGGTTATGTACATTTTTTAGGGTTTTGTACCCAAAGGGTAATACGAGACCCTATTACTAAGACTCCGTCCGTCTGTCTGTCTGTCCGTTTGTCACCAGGCTGTATCTCATGAACCGTGAAAGTTAGACAGTTGAAATTTACACAGATGATGAATTTCTGTTGCCGCTATAACAATAAATACTAAAAAAACAATAAAATAAATATTTAAGGGGAGCCCATACAACAGACATGATTTTTTTTGCTGTTTTTATAGATATACGGAACCCTTCGTGCGCGAGTCCGACTCGCACTTGGACGGTTTTTTTAATGACTGTTGTGTAGTCCATTTAGCAAATCAATCATCATCTGCCTAAGTACTTTCACAATTATTTTACCACCGATATTGGATCACTCATCATTCTCCTGCCCTTATCCCAATTTATTTGTGGTCGGCGCAACATGTCGCTTTCTTCCATACTTCTCTATTAGTTGTCATCTCGGTAGTCACCCCCTTTCTAGCCAAATCATCTTTCACACAATCTATCGATCGTTCCTTTGGTCTTCCCCTACTCTTATAGCCATCGACATTCATACTCAAAACTTTCCTCATGACATTTTCCTCATTCCTTCGCATCACATGCCCAAACCATGACAACCGATTTCCGCACAACTTTTCAGCCACCGGTGTCACTTTCAGACTTCCTCCATTTATGTCACACCACACATCCGTCTTAGCATTCTCATCTTTCGATATTGCATCACGGTAAAAAAAAAACTGTCAAAAGTCTGACAACCAGTGTTACCAAGGTGTATCGTGTTACCCAGTAACTGGGTTGTGGAGGTCAGATAGGCAGTCGCTCCAAGTAAAATATTGGTATTCAGCTCCACCCGATTAGAACGAAAGCCGAAAAGGCTAGGCAGATGGATTGCGTCATTATCAACATCACAGTGATCTTTACTGTCATAACAATAAGGTTGCTTCTACTTTAGCGAGTCTGTCAAAATCACAATGACCTTTGTTTAGTTACAATAAGGTTGGTGTTGGGTTGCTGCTATCACAGGTAAAATGTCTGTAAAAGAACTGTAGACTTTCCCGCCTAAAGTAAAGAAAAAAATAAAACAAATCAATAGACCGCCCAATTCTCAGACGATTGCAAGACGGTGTAAATTAATCAGTGATAAAAAAGCAGATGGGAACGATAAAAACTCAAACTCAAAGCATTTATTTCAAATAATTCAAATACAGGCACTTGAATTGTCAAGGGGTCGGTCAGTCAGAAAGATGAAGCTAGTAGCCCATTCCAAAGCGTATTAGGTTCCTATGGAGAAGAACGGGCAAGAAACACCACGAAAAAGTACTTGAAAATATTAAGTAATTAATGATTGTTAGGTAACTACTAAAATCCTTGATGTACAAGACACATTAAATGAACTAAGAACGTATTACCTAAACCAATAAAACGATTTGTTATTGGTTGAAATTGTAACACAAGACTTGAAATTGTATACATTAGGAGTTTTGGTTTTACGCATTAAGTTCCGTAACAAAAACATACTATTTATTCGTTTTATTCGTTTTCGCTGATTTCTTACTTTTACAAAGTAAATATGGTATAGTGTATCTATCTGTCTCTTATTCACAAGCAGCGAGGTAGCAGCTGTCACTAATGTCATCTGTCAGTCACCACGAATGGCGGGAAAGGGTGAAAAGGTGCAGGGGTCCTGCAAGATAGGCTTGGTGAGACAGTGAGCCAGTGTCACTACACTGATCCCGTATTTAAGTTGCTTATATCACTATATAATCATCTTAAATACGGGATCAACAGGATTCTACACATGGGGATGCAATAAAGGAGCCTTACCGAGTAGTGATACTTAAGGTTTAACGTATGCCTATGGAGCCGCTATGATTCTTTCTCTACTGATACGACAAAAGAAGAATTTGGACAGCGTAAGTACATCTGTCGATTCCTGAAAATGAAAACAGTCAGTAATGCATGTGTTTTATTTAAATATCTAACTAACACATTATGTAATTTTATTGTACCAATCTAATTGTAAGCGCACATCGCACATTAATTTTATAATTAGTTTTTATAATATGTGGAAAATGTCGTGGGTTTTACTTTTTTTTTACATTTACTCACTCTGTAGCTCAAATTTTCTATAATACGAGTACTGTAATGTGTAACCGTTTATTTTCCCAAAAAATAAAATAAAACAAAATCAAAATCTTAAAAATATACAAAAAAGGCTGCAGTTTCTGAACTGTTATCTACTCTGTGTTATAAGCAAGTTCGGGCAAGAGCACACCGCCGCATACGTAGTCGATTAATATGTTTGTCGATACTAACATATGTACTGATGTATGTGTTAACCAGCCCATAGTACGTGCTGGTGCATACCACGGCTTATGCAGGTGTACAACGAGAGGCTCAACAACGGCTCTTAAATATGTGGCAAGAATATTAATTTTTAAGTTTTTAAAAGCTTATTAAATAATGCTGATTATAGTGATTTTTGGTGTTAGTTGTGAAAAGTGGTTATGGTAGTTTTGGTAAAACAGTAATTTGTTTGCTAAGAAAATGTGGTTTCACGAATTGATATTAAATAACACTTATGTAAAATGCGATATTTATACAATACTACCGTAATAGAGAAAGAACGGTATTCTCAATTATGTGTGTAAAAATAACTAAAATACACCGCTTAATTAATACAAAACCCTTACAGTAACATCACCAAGTTACCTCACAATACAACGCAGTAGGTTACCATAATAACAAGCATATAAAATACACCATAGAAACTTAACAAAATTCACATAAGAACCTGAATGAGGAAGCAAAAAAAAATTCCAAAAAACGAATCGTACGTTAATCGAGCTGAGTTTGTATGTTTGTAACCAGCCAAGGGACCGCTAACACCTTGGCCAAACATTTGGCTTAGACTGCACCAACCTGTACCTTATGAACAAATAAAACAGTTTTTTATTCATAAAATATTTTCGTAAATGGATTCTTTAGAAAGGAGGACCAGTTTGACGACCCTAAAGCGCACGTGGCTTCCGAGAGTTAGGTACAATTAGATACAAATGTGTATGAGTTTATACCGTTCGGTTTAAGTGATCTGTTAAGAAGGGTTCAAAGAAATGAATGAATGATGAAGCTATTCAAGAAATTGTATGGACATCAATACTTTGTGTTGGTTTTTGTGGGGAAGTAAGGATTGGCTATTACGTTACTAAAGTTTTCACTATTCGTGTGGTTCCTTTTTTTTTTTGGGTGGGAAATCATCAAATAACTTCTCCCGCTCTGGGCGGAGCGGGAGGGTACGTCAGACTCTTACTGACTAAAACCCACACGTATTCCTTCCTGTTGCCTGTGTTGCCAGGGGCCTCGGTGACCCATAAGTACCTTCCCGCGACCCCGGCAGGCATCAGCCCTAGTGGACCCCTACATTTGTGCTGACATCTCTTTGAGGCGCGTGTGGAATACGACGCGCCGTCGACCCGGGCCTGGTCCTTACCGGACGGTGAGCTACCCATTGCTCACCGTCCGCATCCCGTATAGTTCAACATTATACCTTTTATTAAGTTTTCGATGAATAATAGAGACCGGGTTGAGGTTAAGTCTACCTACCTTATATCAATATCAATAAAGTCCGGATGCTCAAATAACTTTTCTGAATAAAAACAGGCCTTGCAATATCAACTTGTATCTCTAGAATCGTATTTTGATGGAGCTAAAGTGTAGCAAGCAAAGAGAAGAAACAAATCAAATAATGTTTAAGAGTTACAAGTAGCCAAATAATAACCCTCTCATAGCTCCGAGCCTTTAATAATCTCTCGTTACAAGGAAATTGAAGTGGATAGCAAACAACTGATGTGCCAAAGCGTACTTATTTCATGAGCATAGCGGGAACGAGGCAAAATTGTGGATGTATTAATGCCCTGGTAATTCTTACTGTTGGGAAATTTGTTCTTTTTTTCATTTCTCTATTACCGTTTTTGGTCCTAATGTCCTCACGGTGATATTGAACGTTTTAAGGATAATAAAGTTGGTCCTCCTCCCTTGAGAGGCTGACAACACCTAAAGCGCGGTCACTGTCGGACTGCATAGAAAAGAAAGAGAAGCGCTATGACACAACGCTGGTAATTTATTGCAAAATATGAAGCAATTCAATTCTATTTACAAAAAATCGATTGATTGGATAAAAAAATTAAATCACTATTATGCTAAAGCGTTGCTTGTAGAATAATCTGACAAAAAATCAGAATGATTGCATGTATATTAGTATGGTTTTTAATCGTTAAAAGAAATTTTTAGAGGTATCTTCGTGATTTTTTCTATGGTATCAAATTAGTTGTATTATGTTTTCAATACACTATCTACCTAGCATACTCGTATATCTTGAAAAATATCATGTATTTTTTTTATTTTGTTTACTGCAGTGTATCATATACTTTTAAGCATTATACAACTTATAATTTGGTCCTGTAGTCCCCTTAATAGAACATGGAATGTAATGTAGTTGAACTTCTCAAGGACCATACAAATGAGACAATTATGTATGTAACACGTAGTATTCAGTACTAATTTAATTAGCATTGATTAAGAGTAAACGTATAATATAAATAGGTGTCTATCTAGCATTGCGCAATATTTCGTAGAGCAGTGGTGGCCCAGTGGTAATGGCCGTGACTTACGACTTACGGTCGTAGGAACAAACCCAGACAGGCGCTTTACTTTGTGTAAATTATTTCATCATCAATGATCTCAGCACGGTGAAGGAAGACATAGTGAAGAAATCGACATGTCTTCGAATCAAAAAAAAAAAAGTCATGTGACATCTACCAACCCGCACTGGGACTGCGTGGTAGATTACGGTCCACTTCCTCTCAGAGAGAGGAGGCCTGTGTCCTAGCAGTGGGAACATTATAGGCTGATTATGTTATAAGTTAAGTTAATATTTCGTAAAAGAGCGAACTCATGCTCTCTTATTTATTTATATTTAATACACAAGTAACAATGGACTCAAATGTGTTAGTAACAATATTTCTTAAAACTTTGTTAGTTAAAACTTAATCTACACACTTAACCTAACACTGCCCCATAGTTATGAGAATCCCTGATACAAGTTCAACACTGATGTGGAAAGCTTGCAGCAGCGACTCCCACATAAGCAGTCCAGTCTGCTCGCGACAGACTGCAGTATAATGTCGGGGCGGGCGCACCAAGGAGGCGCATATTTTTCGCATCGTAGCGTAGAAGCAATGGACACGAGCATCAGCAAACATCCCTGATTCGCTACAGAAGCGCAACAGCCCCATCAATATCCGGAATGCATTATTATATTGAATGCGAAGGGCGTTGAACCATTTTTGAGTGACAAAATGAAAATAATATTATGATGCATCAAATTTTAGAATTTTTAGTTTGAGTAATTTATGCGGCCTATCCAAATGTTCTTTCTTTGGTATTGTTCATCGCATCATTGAGCTCTTTTAAGTTCTGAATTGAGCTGCTGGATTACTGACAAATGCGTGCACTGACTGGACAGGTCCACTCAATCTGTATGGTTCTTTCCTCAAAAGACCATTTCAGACCAATCTACATGGCCTTCATGATCTGACCAAGGTTAAGTTTGGACTTTAAAAGAGACTGTAACCCCTGATTTTGTTTTGATAGGAACCACTGAGCTCATTTCGTTTTTAAAATATGATTGACGTGTAAAACTGTTTGTTCAAACTTACTTACAGAAATAAAAATAATTTATCATTTATCAACATACAACATGACGCGACGGGTCCCTTAGCCGGTAGGGCTACGGTCACATCATCTGCATAAAATACACACTTTGATGTCAAACATAAACTGCACAGCCCATCACGTAACTACAATGGTGTCCTATTATTTTCGACCATAATTTTCCATGTCCTTACGAAGGCTGCTTTGGCTGCCTTCACTCCAAATACCCTCAGCCATTCAACCCTTCCATTCGGGCTTGACAAAAAATACTCCACTTTGTAAATATTGGACGTCCAGTGTCCAGTGTTTGGTAGAAAATGAAAGAGTAAGCGAGTTTGAAGAAGCGATTTTTGCAATGATTTAACTGCCTCCAGAAAATTGTTTGTACACCAAAGGAGTAAACTGTGGCAACATTCCCTTATGGACACTTGTGTTTTAATATTTAGGTGCTCTATTTCTTGTTTCCTAAGACAATTTAATCAAATAACTTTCAAAAGGTGGTATATGTATTACTGTCATCATAAGTCTTTTTATTCCTTACATGAAGCCTGCTTCGGAGCCTCGTTAATCCGTTGCAAGATTCACGATTCACGCAATACCTTTATTTTTTTCTTTTTTTGGGTGGTAAATTATCAAATAACTTGAGAGAAAGAGAAGTGATTTGATGAAAGATGTGTTTTTGCTTCGGACTCAAGATATGAGTTACCTGCAGTTGGGGCTGTCCCGAAGTTCAAAGCTAAATTGTATCTGCACTGCTATCTCCTACAAATTACACCACACACCCAAACGTATTGTGTTGGCCCTTTGTCCTTTTAACGCCACTTGTTTGAAGTCGTCGGGTATTACAAGTCCATTAGGTTCCTCGCGGATATATTGAACCATCACAGAGGTGCGGAGGAGACGAGGCGTCGAAGAATGCTCATACTTTTTTGTTTTGGAATAACTGCAGGACCTAGCGCTGTTGGTTGAAGAAATACGGGAATTTGATGAATAAATTGTTTGAGTTTTTGCATGCACGGCCCACGTTGAACAGCACATAGATGTCTGATGCTAGTGTAGCATTAAATTTCCATTTTGGATTTAGTGTTTTATGGTAGGATTAGATGTTCCTACCTACACTTGTCAAAATTCTAGTGTAAATTAGGTACAAATATTTTAAGGGTCGGGTAATCGCCGTTGACCTTGGCCATACAAATGTGCGATGTGCTCACGCCGTGCCTCCGTCCGGTTTTTTAGGGAATCCATTTTGGATTTAGTGTTTTATGGTAGGATTAGATGTTCCTACCTGCACTTGTCAAAATTCTAGAAAGAAATAAATATAGATTTATTTGTCACAGAAATACGTGCACATAAAAGATATGGGTAATTCTTATAAATAATAAAACTAAACAGACTTACACAGAGAGACACAGAACATGTACATATAGTCGGCAACTGCACGCCGTGACTGTGACAAGTAGGCTTTCACTCAGCATAATGCTGTGCTATGGGGGACCCACAGCAAAGCGCTGATTTTCAGTGGTCACCCGAAAACGACGTACGGAAACCAAGTCAGGTTATGAGATTTTTACATACTTATTAGAAAAAACAGGTAATAACGTATAACAAAATAAACAGTACTTAAAAAATAATATAACCATTATGATCGATAAATACTATACAATAACAACACAAACAATAAAATAACATAAAAAAGTATTTAAGTAGGCATCATCACCATGCATAAACAGTTCCTACCCATCATAGTACCTACACAATAATTTACAGTGATTTGTCTCGCTCCCACTCTCACCTTCTCGTCATATTATCTATGTTCGCGTCGCCTGCGCGCGCGCTCACAATATAGTAACTTACTTTATTAATTTTCGAGCCATCTAGCGCACGAGACCTCTGTGTGTTACTACAAAGACTACATGTGACAGAGGGCAACTGACTGGCTTATACTTGTGTTTTAGTCGACCCTTGATCAAAAGTGAGGTGTTCAGTGATGTACTACTTAGTGTAAATTAGGTACAAATATTTTAAGGGTCGGGTAATCGCCATTGACCTTGGCCATACAAATGTGCGTTGTGCTCACGCCGCGCCTCCGTCCGGTTTTTTAGGGAATATTTATTTTTATTACCTAACGAAAATATTAATATTTGAAAAAAAAAAACAGATAAAGTTATTATAGACAATAAAATAGAATGTTCGTACAAAAAAAAAAATTGAAAATATTTTAAGTAGTTTGAAAGTAATATCGTTTTTTATGCTTTGGGTAGACATTACTTCCTGAATTAATTTCATAAAGTATTTTAATACAATACTTAAATATTCTGATATAAAATGAGTACAAATGTGCGTTCTAGTTTAACTTACATTTTTTTCATAACTTAATTGCATATATGAAGGCGTAATAACAGATTTAGAAGTCACTAAAATCATATATCTGCTCCTTGAAAAATGAAAAATCTCTGACTGTTGGTTTTACAAAGGCACACTGTGCCAAGTCTCAGCTAATTTGACTTACTTTTTCAAACCATTTTACCAGACCTGTCAAAATTAATAAACCACAAAAAACTAGACAATGCCTTCTCTTATTCCCGAAATACCTAGCGCCGCCCATTGAAGTGTCCTTCTATTTTTATTTGTTTATCCCCATTACGTTTTTGGACAAAAGGCGTCGAGTGTTTGGTCGTCTTCAAGAGACCAACAAACGTCTCGGGCAAACAGCCCGGGTTCCCACGATTGGTGCAACCAGTTTCTATGACCCTTATAACCGTATTAAGTGAAATAGTTCATCAGAATATTGATAACGGGAAGAGAGGTGAACTTTTTTGATTGACATCAAGGGTTTACTGATTGTATTTTGAAGATTTAACATCAAAAGAGAAAAAATGAGAATCGTCAATTGGCCCCAAACAAGGCTACAATGGAAGTGATCAGAAATGCCAATATTTTGAAGAGGGAAGCTAGACATTTATTGTAAGCATTCCCGACGTATGTTACAATGCTTTTTGTAGAACAAATTTGCAAAATACAAATCAAAATTGCAAATCGGGGTTTTATACTACTTATACCATTTCTTACTTTGGAGTCACAAGATAGTACATTTTTGTTGAAATAAAGATCAGTTTGGATGGGAAAGACTGTTTCCTGCTACGGCGGGTGTTCATTTGATGAGAAAAGATGCCCATTTCCAGCTGTTGCTATTATTTTATTTTGATTGGTTTCTTGCAATAATATCAAAGTCTAAAGTCAAAGTCAAATCATTTATTTCAAATAGGCACATAAAAGGCACATAAACCAAAAATTACAAAAAACATCAACTAATTCTAGCTGCCCTTCCAAAAGGTAGTTTCGTATGGAGAAGAATGGGCACGAAACTCCACCGTAATCTTTTAAAATATTTTACAATATTTTGTATACATTAATCATATGTGAAGACGATTCACCTAGAATAAAATTACATCACAATAGGTAAAAAGAATTATAAATGAATATGGACAATACAAGCGTCTATCGAGGTCCCGACCCTTCCAGACTTATTGAGAATTATTGAATCTCCACTTATAATTAATATAATTTAATTATGGGGATTTATACACTCAATCAAATAATATAATAATTAATATTATCACCACTGCTTCCATAACGGTGAAGAAAAACATCGTGAGGAAACCGGCATATCCTAGAACCAAAAAATCGAAGACATGTGACATCTACCAACCCGCACTGGGCTCGCATGGTAGATTACAGCCCACTCACTCTCGAAGACAGGAGGTCTGCGTCCCAGCATGGGATCATTATAGGCCGATTATAGTGATGATACACTCAATAGCATGTTTATGATAAGTTATCATTATAATACCTTTTCTGAACTTTGATTTATTAATTTTATTCAAAAAAAGAATTTTAATCTTAATATCAATTAATATTTCCGGTCTAAATTGGTATATTAAATTATGCGGTTAATCCGCGTAATTATCTTTTAAAATAACATTACCCCTTAGCCATTATCAAAGTCCAAGAGGAAATATTGAAATAAAACAAAACCTCCGTCCAATAACCGCGAAGAAATAAATAAAGGAAAACTAAAACGTTCGTTTTCAACGAGCATTACACAAATCTAAAACACAGAATTTGTCTGGCAACATTCGAAAACAATCAAACGAAATCTCTAAACACAGATAAACGTTTAAAAGTCAATCGTTTATCCGATACCATAGTAATGATTGCTCGTTGAAAACAAACTTATCTTGATGAGACAGTTGAAGCACAGACGCACCATTAATAACCCCGTATAAATAATAACATCATTACTTCAAAGGTAGACCACCCAAAATCATCACCTTTATAATATGTACATCATAATGTTATCGTAAACTTAACAGATAAGGAAGAAAATCAAGGAAAATAAGAGGCTAAAAAAGACTTAAAAATTAAGAGAAATTGCCGCTCGTTCGTAATAATTGTAGGCCTGTGGTGTCGGCAATTTGCATATGGTATGAGGAGCTAATGGCTGTAAGTAAGATACGATTTTTTACTGAATATTCTTGCATGAACATGCACAATCGTTATTAGCATAGATAAAGACCAAAGAGAAAAATTAGATGGTACACGGACGAGTTTTTAAACGGCTAGCTTGTTTGTAATCGATGGCGTACTTTGTAATTGGTACTTAATAGATGAAGATGGTAACAGAGATAATTTTTCATTAAATGTAATTATGAAGCTGTTAAACTCTTTTTATTTTTTATTAGGGGGCTAGTGAGTTAAAGAGTTGTTAGGGTAGGTTAATAATATGCTTTCGTAGAATTCAATTAGGTCCCTACTGACAGTTTGTAAATTGAGATGTCATTATTCTGAAAACTGCAAGGGTAATTGAATTATTTTTTGAGTAGAAATTATTACATTATACAATGATTATACAAGTAACTATTAACACTAGGTACTATATGAAATGACTAACTAAAGAACTACATATACAAATTAATACAAAACCAACATGACACTTGTACTCCCTAACTTCTCCGGACTCGTGTCCAGAAGACTAGTAGCATTGCATTTAATATTATGATAAATAGATAGAAAGATAGAATACTCTTTATTATGTACACCATAAATACTACTGCAATTTGTTTGCAATTTGTTTTAATTATGATCTCGGTTCAATTACTTTGTTGTTGGGTCATGCATTGCATAAATTATGTAAAAGCCGGAATTATTTAGACAAAATATCATAACATTTTTTGTCAACATGCAATGCAAAATTGACCGTATAATTTCTTCCAAGAGCTTTTAATGTCTTATGCAAAAAATACTCGGTGAGGTTGAGTCTCTGTTTTATTTTATAATCTATGCAACTAACTGTACTTAAATCGCGCTACTAAAATATGCATCGACAGTTTTGGAAGGCGTTCCGTCATGTAATGAGCATATATAATGGACATTATTTAAAAATAATTTATTGTTTAAGCTCTTAAGGCGAATACTATCGCTCAAATTAATCTTGCTACCAGATTGTTAATCATTACGTCATTTAAGAAGAACATAGTGACCCCAATTGTCTTGTCGGTCATTATAACGTATATGATCATTTGTTGTAGAGAAGGATTTTTAGGCCCGAAACAAGGTCATATCCTTCATCTTCATCTTCTAAATAAGACCATCATTTAATTAAGACATAGTTTTACATGTAATTTTCTATTCTCATTTTTGCGATATATAATAAAAATTTTGTACAAGATAAAGTTGTATAAATTCTTCATAGACATAGGATATATCCCCGGTAGCGAAAACGATCGAATTACTATTCGATACCCCGTAACCGCAAAACTATCACCTCGCATAGTGTCAGATGTACCTAGTAAATCTTATTCCTAGGTAAATACCTACTTAAATAGTTTATAGTGTAGTATCCTTTTGAATATTTCAGGCGGTACTAAGACGATTAAACTTATTCGAGATGTTGGTATGCAAGAGAAAAATAAAGAGTAATATAAAAAATGCAGGATTTGTTCTTTTAAAAAGTTAGTACTTTTTCACAACATGCTGAAGTCAATAGAAACCCTACTTCGAAAACCACATAAAAACTAGGTAAGCTGAACAAATATCTACTTCACAATCGGGTTGTCCAAAATTTAAAATTAATACAAGAGATACCTGGGACTGATTTCTTCCCGCTTGTAGCATTCCTACAGCTCTCTGCATTTCACCAGCAGTCAAATGGCGTCGCTCCATGACATAAAAAATGACTCACCACTGAATTTTCTCAAAAACTGTACATCCCAAAATGATAAAAGTGTGATAAATACCGAATTTATCAAGCAACGAAAACACTTGAAATCAGTAAAAAATAATTAGCTTTTATTTTAATGAAAATAAAACACAATCGAAGTTTCTATTTTTAAAATCAGCCAGTGTATGTTTCCGAGAATAAAAAGATTGTCTACCAATCTAGTTTGTTAAGAAAAAACTAAAGTATCAATTTTTAAAACATGCAGTTTCTGTAAATGATGCGTGTTGCTTAGACATTTTTGATGTGTGTATGTAGAATTAAACCGTTCTAAGGCAAAGACGAAAAAGATGATGCCAAAGCAGCTTCAGAATACTACGTAGTACAAGACATGCCCACATCCATAATTTTTAACCTTTGTTCGTCTAATAAGAGAACTAACACATTATGTGTACACTTTAATTAGTTAGTGATCATGTGCTCACGTCTAGTCAACAATTAGAAACCGTAAGTTCGTATAAACAAATAAATACGAAAAGGACGTAAAGACAATAATGTAAGACTGAAATCATCAGAACTCATCACTCAGAATCTAAGGTAAAACAGAATAGTCAATAAGGCAAGTCGATTAATGACCACAAAGCCAGTCCTTTTAATACTGGTGACACTGCTGTTCTCAATGGGCCTGGGACTACTTTAATGGTATACGTCAATCAACAGAAGGCTAGCGGTACGAACGGAAGAAAGATATTATATATGGTAAAATGCATTTTAGGAACAACGCTGTATATGATAAGCTTCGACTAAGGCCAACTTTATAGACTCAACAAACTATAGGCTAAAAAAAGCTATTTGTTCCGGGATATTATTTAATATTATTGAGTCTAGTTCCTATATTATCAACTAAAGATATCGCAGTCTATTGTTTGCCATAGGACTACTCTGTAAGGTTCTTCTATGCTTCTTTCTTTGCAAGACCATCCTCAATTTTGTAGTCAGATTTATACATTTTTCGTCAGATTTCTGCTTAATCTTTTTACTATATTGCTTTGCCTATTATTGCGTATGCATCATTAGCCACGGAACTCTGACTTTTGCAAGTTACTTCGTCGCTTTCAGGCTCTTCTAATTCTGGCTATACTGCGCCATGGATCAAGATCACCGGCCGATGTGATATTGGCATTCTCTTCCGTACTTTCGCTTCATATCTATCCAACATCAAACCATCTATGACCTTAATACTAATGGTAACCTTATCAGACATTGTACCATATTGTACTTCAAGATACAATAGCCTAGCCCAGGTTAATCAAATATGTATGAGATCGACCTTACCCTTATTATGTACCAAAAGTATAATCAATAAAGTCTTGAGCAGATTAAATCGTTCAATTACCGCTTCTGTAGGAAGCCGAAACGAGCGGTGTTCGTGAAACGCCGAGCCTGTTTCACGAACTTGAATTTCTTCTCGCTTCTTGTTGGAAGTAGGATCGGCAGAATACTAAGTAGTGTCAGATTTTATTGTGTTTAACACTTTTACATTATTAGTTAGATACATCCCTAGTGTCAGCACGTTCGATGTTTGAACCTTTCTTGTGATAAACTGATGATCAGAAATTCCTTTGAGTTTGAACTAGTTGGGAAATCTCGAGACATAAACCACGGCTTTGCTACAATTACAGCAGTTACTATCCAACATATCCAACGAGTTAACCTAAAAGTGTGGGTGTTAGTTATTAATTGTTATATATATAATAGATGTATAAATATTATACAGGGTGATTGGAAGATGGGTGCAAAGCTTTAAGGCGAAGATAGTACAGACAATTTAGAACCATTTAAGCCATGGTTATCTTAGACGAAGTCTTACCAAATATTTTTAACCAAATTTTGAAGTTTTTTTTCGGAAATTCTCAAAATTTAATGTAAACTGCATAATTATGGCCAAATTGAATGATAAATGAATTAATTTTGTATTCATTTAATTAAAGTAATGTGTAAGCAATCAAGCAAAACATGTTTTAGGCTTCTGTGTCATTAGACATTTTTTTTACAGACATTTAAAGCTCAGAAAAAATAAAAAATTTGTACAATACGTCTTTTAAACCTTATTAAAAAAAAAACGGAGGGTGCTTTTTTTGTTCAAACCTTTTTGAAGACATGCTTGATAATCGCTCTTTTTTTTGAGGTATCATTTATGCGGATATCTTACAAATTATTGCAATTAGGGCCTACAAACCAATTTGAGGGAGAATTTTTTTATTTTAGGCAGACTAATTAAAACAACATTTGAATTAAAATTATTTATTTTTCATGTTCAAAATGACGGCCGTGATTCCTAATATAAGCACGGCCCCGTCTTCTAACTTCTGTAGTCGTTATTTTCAACATCATCTCCTGCTTCATTGTCTCAAACGCTGAATTTATTCTTTGTATCAATTCTTCTCTAGTGTTTATTTCTGTTGTTATACACTAGTTCCTTGGCCCGGCCCCACACGAAAAAGTCCAACGGGGTCAGATATGGGGAGCGAGCGGGCCAAGGGATGGGTCCATCCCTGCCGATCCAGCTATCAGGAAAGCAATTGTTGAGGTGTTCCCTTACATTTAAAGTCCAATGCGCTGGACAGCCGTCTTGCTGAAAGATGACTGTTCGGTCTCTTTCGAAGATCGGGACACCTGATTCCTCTACCAGCAGTGGTAAATCAATTTGCAGAAATTGCAAATAATTTTCGCCATTCAATGGATCAGGCAAAAAGTGGGGCCCAATCAATGTTCTGCCAATTATTCCAGCCCATACATTCACAGAGAATTTCATCTGAAATGACACCTGCTTCTTAAAAAGTGGATTGTTGTCTGCGTCGGCCCATTCATGGATGTTGTGAAAGTTTGTAATACCTTCCCTTGAAAATTTACTTTCATCCGTCCACAAGATTGATTTCAGAAACCACGCATCTTCGATGTCTCTGTTGAGGAGGAAACGGCAGAACTGAATTCTTCTTTGAGGATCTTGCTCTACTAGACCTTGCACACTCCTGCCATGGAACGGATACTTATCATTTTGGTGCATTGTATGCCACACCTTCCATTGAGAAATGTTTAAATTTCGAGCTACTGCTCTAGTAGTGGTAGTAGGATCCGCTTGAAATGCTGCTAAAATGTCTTCGTCGACGGCAGTTTCGTGTCTGCCCGGGTTGACTCCAGGTTCCACGCGGTGAAACCCATCTTGGGCAAGACGACGAAACGTGTTGTAAAACACTCGGACATTCGGTATCCTGCGATTCGGATAGCGCTCTTGATACATCCGTCGCGCCAAAGATCCATTGCCGTCTGCTCTACCGTACATAAATACGATATCCGCATATTCTTGATTGGAAAAAGTAGTCATAGTCACTTAACAATTAAGAAAAACGGCGTAGGAGCGCACTAAATGTCAACTCAACACAATTAAGTCAAAAATCAACACGTGCAGGAGCGCGAGGCTACGACTGGACACGGTGAAACAAAAAAGTTCAAAACTAACGCAAACAACACGTGCAGGAACGCAAAGGGCTACAACTGAACACGGTAAATTGTGAATCAACACGACAACGTCCACTCACAAGGGCAGTAGTTTGACTAATAAGTAAAAGATGTAACGGCTTCATCACAGACCGACTGACCCTGACTAAAGAAAAACGACTTTGTTGCCTCAGTAACTAAGACCATTTTGCTGTAAAAACCAATTCTTATCGCTTTTTGCTATTCATTGGGCGTTCTACCTGGAAATGCCGTCGCACCGCGCTCGGTGGCCATTGTTTAGAGAATCCCCTCAATGGGTTCCCCTCAATTGGTTCCTGCATGTGCCAAAAATTCTTAGAATTGAACAATGTTATCATTTCGAGCACATAAAGTATTCTTTTAAGCAAAAATCTTGTGTTTTGTTAGACTGCCTAAAATTTAAAATTTCTCCCTCGAATTGGTTTGTAGGTCCTTATTTCAATAATTTGTAAGATATCCGCATAAATGATAGCTCAAAAGAAAGAGCGATTATCAAGCATGTCTTCAAAAAGGTTTGAACAAAAAAAGGACCCTCCATTTTTTTTTTAAATAAGTTTTAAAAGACGTATTGTACAATTTTTTTATTTTTTCTGAGCTTTAAATATCTGTAAAAAAAATGTCTAATGACACAGAAGCCTAAAACATGTTTTGCTTGGTTGCTTACACATTACTTTAATTAAATAAATAAAAAATTAATTCATTTATCATTCAATTTGGCCATAATTATGCAGTTTACATTAAATTTTGAGAATTTCCGAAAAAAAACTAAAAAATTTGGTTAAAAAAATTTGATAAGACTTCGTCTAAGACAACCATGGCTTAAATGGTTCTAAACTGTCTATACTATCTTCACCTTAAAGCTTTGCACCCATCTTCCAATCACCCTGTATATTGGCCGTGATGTTAAGGCCCCGCCTAATTCATGAGGTTGTGGGTTGTACCGGGCAAGTTACAATTTGACTTTTCCAATTCATATGTACCTTCTGAGTTTATCTTGGACACTAATGAAATCGTTGAAGGAAAACATCGTGACGAAACCCGGACTTATAGTTAACTAGCTCCTACCCGCGGCTTCGCCCGCGTGGGTGTCGAAAATTATCTCTCGGTAACGTGCTACTGAAATAAAAGTATCCTGTCATGCGAATCCATTCAGCCATAAAAACTATACTATGGCTAAACATACAAACAGATAATAAATGCAAACAACCTTCTTTTTTTACAAAGCTGGTTTTTATGATTCTAAATGTGTAACTTAAATATAATAATAATTCATTTTAATATAATCACCATTAATTTGAAATACTACGGGTATTTTAAATTAATTGTGATTATATATATACGTACATATTAGCTATTTTATGATTGTAATAACTTGCGGGTGGACCAATTTTAATGAAATAAATACTATAATAAATATTACCTCAAGGTACGGAGTCTAACTGTATTCATTAAATCTCTTACAAAGGGGTACCTACGCAAACATTTCAATAATCATGTGAATTTTTAAATCATCACCTATTTTACTCCCTTGGGGGATGATTTTACAAAAACGCTGTAACACTTAATTTTTCTTTTCTTACCAGAAGCATAAATGTATACATGTATTTTTCTGTTCGTTTCTTCTTGTCTGTTTATATGTGTGTACATAAACTGTTAAATAAATAAATTTGAATTTTCATATGGCCTAATTTAAGAAATGCTAAGTTCCCCATACAAACTGTCATCCTCTATATCACCCCCATTAGGATTATTTTTGAGACAAAAAGTAGCCTAGCTAGCAGTAGCTAGTAGTAGCTTCTCCGGGATGCCATCTATGTTCTTGCCAATATTTTATCGAAATCCGTTAAGTGGTTTAGGTTTGAAAAGGTAACACACAGATAGACAGACAGACAGAGTTACTTTCGAATTTATAATATTAGTATGAATTTTGCTGTGTGTGGGTGCGGTGATCGAAAACCTTATTTCCTTTGCGATAGGCCATCAGTAATTGATGCGGGAACTAATTTCTTGACAAAGTTTTAAGCATTTTTTGTACTAAAGTAGATCAACATAAAATTAAGTCTGCTATCCTCAAGATTAACCTTGAATTAGTATGAGTACACCTGAAACAATGGATATGAATAATTCATCTGCAAACACTGATTTGATCAAGGTTTTATTTTTGTTTCGTAATCGTCAATATTTTGTTAAGATAATTGTTTTTAATATTAATATTATCTTATTTTACATAGCTGTAGCACGATGCTAAGTTATGGACTATCATTAACTATCAAAACAATTTGACTCATTAGTGCAAATTTAATAAATAACATTAATTTAATCATGCTGTTTGTCAGGTCCGAACACGTGAATTTTGATTTTGGATAAGTTTTTTTCTTGATACCTGAATGATCTATAATTAGGTATATTATGATTATTATGAAGCTGAACGTGCTGTAAAGTGGAATTTTTAATTCAATGGAGTAATCTGACATGTACTAGCTTTTTTTTTTTTTGAGGGTGGGAAATCATCATAACTTCTCACATGTACATGTACATGACATGACATGACATGTACATGACATGTACTAGCTGTCACTTTGTGTAATAAAATGGTCATATTTATTGTAATGATGATCGTTTAGTTTAATCAATTTATATAAGTGTAAAATAAATGTATAATATTAAGTGTAAAAGTCTAGAATACAATAAATATGACCATTTGTGAATTAATAATTCGACTTTAGAAGCTATAAGGTACCATTTTATTTTATTTTTATTTTTTACTACTGCCTCGTTGGTCTAGTGTTTCCAAGCGCTACTGCTGAGTATAAGGTCCCGGGTTCGATTCCCGGGTCGGGCGAAGTGTTATTGGGTTTTTCCATCTGGAATTTCTCAGTAGCAGCCCGGAGCCTTGGGCACGCCACAATTGCGGCGATAAGTCCCCTCTTTGAGGAGTGCCTAGAGAGGCGCCACGGCAGCCTCACCTTCCGCCTGACACAGGTCCTCACCGGACACGGCAGCTTCGGGAGGTTCCTGTGTCGGATGAGACGGGAGGAAACGCCCGGAAAATGTCACCACTGTGTGGATCGCCCGGAGGACACGGTGGAGCAAACGGTGGAGGTCTGCCCGGCCTGGGCAGAGCACAGCCATGTCCTCGTGGAAGCGATCGGCGGCAGAGATCTCTCACGTTCGGCCCTGGTTCAGGCCGTGGTACGGAGCGAGAGGGCATGGGCAGCCGTTACTTACTTACTTACTTACGTTACTTTCGCGCCCTCTAGCCCCTAGCCGCCGCAGGAGATGCCTTGGGCGTCGGGAATCCCGGGCGGATTTCGGGCTTACGGACGGTGAGCAATGGGTAGCTTGCCGTCTGATAAGGACCAGGCCCAGGTCGAAGGCGCGCTGTGTTCCACGCGCGCCTCAAAGAGATGTCAGCACAAGTGTAGGTGTCCACTAAGGCCGATGCCTGCCGGAGTCGCGTGGAAGTCCAAAAGGGTTACAGGGGCCCTCGGCAACACAGGCGATGGAAGGAATACGGGTGGGTTTTAGTCAGTAAGAGTCGTCTGACACACCCTTCCGCTCCGCCCAAAGCGGGAGAAGTTATTTGATAATTTCCCAATCAAAAAAAAAAAAAACCCCAGGAGCCTGGATTTGTGCCCGGTTGATGGCAATAGGCTCGCCCTCTATTACAATATGTGGCGAAATGTGGGTGTACTACAGGTACACCTCTGCCCTACCCTTCGGGGAAACAAGGTGTGATGTTATGTAGAAGTTAAGCTTCAGTGCTTCAGTGATAAAAATGTCCTCGTTCTCACGCTGACGTTTCTTTTGCGCATACAAAATTACCTTTTTTCATTCAAAAAATTACTTAACTTAAGTACAATTTACGCCAAAGTTTTAAAAAATAAGTGTCCTTAGATTTGTAAGTAGTTTATCAGAGAGGAATGCGCTAAAATATACCTACCTAATAAATCGTGTATTTTTACATTAATTGGTTACGTATTATCAGTTAAAAGCATTTCAATTTATTACCATTTTAACTTGTTTTTGGAATTTCACTATAGGTAGGTAATTGATATTGTTTATGTTATCTGTTAGAAGGTAACGGTCGGTAACTTACCTATTGTTGACGATTTGGCGATGTTTCTGCAGACGGACTGTCAATTTTTTTTCCATAAAGATTACCGGGGCTGCAGTCTTGACATAGATACCGATTGCTTTACGTCCGAATTCGGTCGTAGAGCGATCGCTATCTATGTTGAAGATCAAAATTTCCTTATTTTCCTTATTCAGCTTGATTTTGATTGATTTCAACCGGCGAGATTATATCGAATGTTGAAGTATTGCGAAATATTCTTGTTTTAATGAGCTTATCAAGCTGAAGCTTAGCCATTTATCTTCAAAACCGTTTTCGCTAAAGTCGAGAGGTTGTAGACGAATATCCAAATGGTTGTGTCAATTCAATCTCATGTGTCTTGAACCAAGTTTCTTTATGAATAATGGTTTTATCTTATAAACAGGTTATGATCATTCCTCACCATCACCATTTTTGCAAGAAAATTCGCTACCTGGGTCAGGACCAAATTTTTGTCGTAATTGCACAGCGGAAATCACAACGAAAATGTACACTGTGAAATAAACTGGAAAATAAATTTAGCACAATATAATTATTAGGGTATGTGAATATTTTAATATTTTAGTATAATGAAATTGCATTACATAATCAGCCTATAATGTTCCCACTGCTGGGACACAGGCCTTCTCTCTGTGAGAGGGAGAAATTTTAATGAAATTGCATTGCTTGCCTATTATTATTATTAAATTCCGACTTTTAAAATATTACACATACCCTAATAATTATATTGTGCTACATTTATTTTCCAGTGTGATACATTTTCGTTGTAATTTCCGTTGTGCAATTACGTCAAAAGTTTGGTCCCGATCCACGTACCTAAGTTTATTATATAGTCAGGGAAATTAATTGTTCAGCAAATTGACCTCAATTCGGCCTCAATTTGCCGTGTTATGGTCTTTTCATCGGCCCCAGGAGTCCGCTGGGTGCGAGAAGCACAGAACCGGTCGAAGTGGCGGTGCTTGGTCCGGGAGGCCAACCTATATCCGGCAGTGGAAGTCTTTCAACTGAAATGATGACGGTGATGATGATGAGTTATTTCATACAGCTGTCAAAGAATGCATCGTGATTTAAATATACGGACAATTTTAGTTAGTAGTAAATTTTCTTAACAATTAATTTGCCCAGCTTTATATTAGAGCTAGAAATCAAAATTAAACAAACTCTTTGTCCTACTTTGTTCATATAAAAAATTCAAATATTCAGTTTCTGATTACGATTATAAGGTTTGAACTGTTGAAGGAATTCCATTTGAAGATAACCCACAACTTTACTGCGAAAATATGCAAAACAAATTATTTATACAATAAGATTCTTATCTAATAACTACAAATCGATACTAATCTTAGAATTTATTTGATAGATTTCTTAAATTCTTTTAGAACGACATGATAAATATATTGGACCTCATTACTGTCCACTATGTTTTTTAAATAAGCAATTCGAGTATTCTTAATATACTATGGGAATATTGATTGGGATCGAAAGAAAGTCTTTTTGTACCGTGGGAAGTTTGGTATTGAGTTTAATAATATAATTATTTTGTAAAGGCATAACCTTTACATAATAATTATATTATGGGTAGGTCAAGCATTGGGTGATGTTATTTTAGGTGACCTATAAATGATAGGCTGAAAAATGATGTGATAAGGCAACGGAGCGGTTTAAAGGAAGATGTAGTGACAAAAATTGAAAAGAGTATGCTTAGATGGTTTGGTCATGTTGAGACGATAAATGAATAGCGACTAACGAAAGGTATTTACAAGGCAGATGTGAGTGGAAATGCCGGGAGGGGACGCCCCAGAAAGACATATAGTGACCTCATTGATGATGTTCTTCAAAAAGGTCAGGTGCGTTGTACTCGCAACCGGCGTCGGTGTATGACCAGATGTATGTAAACGAAGCAAAAGGAGTATGTAACGAGCGTAGCAAATCAAATCAAATCAAATCAAAAGTCATTTATTCAAACTAGGCTGAGGATCAGCACTTTTCGAACGTCAAAATTACATAAGACAGTCCCCCAAAACGCCCAACCTTCGCCACTTCCTAGTGCTTTAGCTGGGAAGAAGAAGTGGCCAACAAACTCCCCAGCAGCACAGCTGTCTGTTCAGTTAGAGAAAATAATGGATTCTATACAATAGTATGCAAAACAATTTACACCACGTGAAACACAAAACATTAAATTATTAGCCATATGTCAGCTAGCACACCACTATACCAACAAAAAAAAAAAAAGAAAAGAAAGAGACCGAAAACTATTCTCAAGCAGAGATAAAAACGTAAACAGAACTTAAAACCTAAATAAAAGCCTCCAAGTATAAAGGGCGTGCCCGCTTACATATATCTACAGCCGTAACAGTCACAAATGATGAACTAGGACCATCAAATTAAAATAAATAAACAGATAATTACTAATAACAAAAAGCAGGTGGCGTTCTATAGTTTCTGCCTACCCCCATGGGAAGAAGGCGTCAGTTTATGTATTTATGTATTATAAGTCACAATATTGAACAGCGGAGTGTTGGCACACTTACAGTAGCAATGGGTTTCATTTTAACAGTTCAACAACATTCAATGCGTTATTTACGTTGTCGAGCAGACAATTTCTTCGAACATATGAAGCAATGGATTAGCAATATACTTCAAAATCATTCAGATTGTGATTGATAGTGTATTACGCAATTAAGGTTGAGAATAAAGGTGGTGGGACGTCTTCCCTTTAATAATTTAGTCGAAGAGAAGTAATATAGCTGATAGTTTTGGAACTAACATTTTTAAGCAAAATTATCTACCTCAGCTTGACTGGCAGACCACACATCATCATCATCATCATCATTTCAGCCGAAATACGTCCACTGCTGGACATAGGCCTCCCCCAAGCACCGCCACTTCGACCGGTTTTATGCTTCCCGCATCCAGCGTATTCCTGCGGCCTTCACAAGGTCATCGGCCCACCTTGTAGGAGGCCTTCCAAGGCTACGTCTTCCGGTACGCGGTCGCCACTCCAGAACCTTTCGGTCCCATCGGCCATCTGTTCTGCGAGCAATGTGCCCTGCCCACTACCACTTAAGTTTGGCAATTCTTCGGGCTATGTCGGTAACATTGGTTCGCCTGCGTATCTCTTCATTTCAGAAACTCCAAGTATAACCCTCTCCATTGCCCTTTGAGTGACTTTTAGCCTATTAATAAGGCCCATTGTAAGCGACCACGTTTCAGTGCCATAGGTCATCACTGGCAACACGCACTGGACAAATACTTTTGTCTTGAGAAACTATAGTGTGTGGGACGAGAAGATATTGCGTAGCTTCCCGAACGCTGCCCAGCCGATTCGGATTCGACGATTGACCTCTTTCTCGAAGTTGGACCTACCTAATTGGACAGTTTGTCCTAGATAAACATACTCGTCCACAACTTCGAGCGTAGCGTCTCCGATCTTCATGAGAGTGAGTGTAACATGACCTTTGTCTTGTTCATGTTCATTTTAAGACCCACTCTTTCGGAAGCTCTACTGGGGTCATCGAGCATTGTACTGAGGTCCTCCATAGTCTCAGCCATGACAACTATATCGTCGGCAAACCAAAGGTGATTGATGTACTCGCCATTGATGTTGATGCCTGCCTCTTTAAAGTCCAGAACCTTGAAGGCATCCTCCAGACCACACATGAGTGACTATATTAGGGTTAAATACATCAAAAAGAAAAAACGCAACCCTTATAGGATCACTCGCGTGTCTGTATGTTTGTCTGTCTGTCCATCTGTCACAGCCGGTTTGCTCCGAAACTACTGGACCGATAAGTTGAAATTTGGTACTCATATGAATACCTGTGGCCTAAACACGGAAGTGTATCGTAAATAAATGAATTTTTAATATGATGGTCACTTCTGCGGGCAAATTAGAAAATAAAAAAGAAGTTTCCAAACTGTACCGTGTGACATATCAAATGAAAGGGTGAGAAATTTAAAAATAAATAGTTTTAAAGTTATTGAAGAAAATAGAGGTGACATATTACGCAGATGTATAAGAAGGAAAACGGGATGCTAAGCCTTGTTCTGTCAACAAATATGAATGTTTTCCCATTACTGAGCGAGTTATTTCTAATGTAAATTGTACAATTTTCGAGTAGTTGTAGTCGGTACCTACAATCATTTTCCTTAACTCATTCATGCATTAATGTAAATACGGATCCAAGTCAAGGAAAATATGTACATATATATAGCATTACAGTAAGTTTATTATCAGCAAACAGTAAGGCTTGGGTTTACCGCAAATTATCGTCATCGTCCGTCTTTTCCGTACGGCTTTCAGTCTAATATTATTTTTATGAACAAACTTTTTTTTGTTGCACAACGGTAAGAATCAATGGACGGGCGAGGCTGATCGGTAATAATAATAAATTATAATAAATTTTTATTTGCAATAAAAATACATATGGGAACCTAGGTGATTAATTATGAAATACTGTACATTGTATACATCTGGTTCTATGGTAGGGCTTGTGTAAGTAATAATAGCTACACGGATCGACCGATCAGGTTAACACGTTGAGCGTCAAGCTTAAAAACCGTGTTTTTGATATTTTGGACAAAAACCGTGGAGGCCAGAGGTATTAGAATTCATAGTAAAATATATTGAAATGTGTTTCCTGGCGGACACACTGGCCTACGAATAAAGCACTGCTCGTGTTTCAAAGGAAACACGCGGCCTCTAAAGGTGGTACTTTGTGTTTCCTGAAAGATACACATGGCGCTCAACGTGTTAAGCTACGCTTGCCGCGGTTGGTCCGTGGATGGGTGACCATCTTTATATACCAAGACCCCTCCGTGCCTCGGAAAACACGTTAAGCCGTTGGTCCCGGCTGTTATTTGAAGATCTTTGCAGTCGTTACACAAAGTCGAAGTCCGAAAGTCTGACAACCAGTCTTACCAAGGGGTATCGTGTTACCCAGTAACTGGGTTGTGGAGGTCAGATAGGCAGTCGCTCCATGTAAAGTACTGCTATTCAGCTGCATCTGGTTAGTCTGGAAGCCGAAGCCAACGTAGTTGGGAAGAGGCTAGGCAGATGATGATGATGTATACATCTGGTTCTATGTTAAAATCAGGGGGGTATAATATTACTTCACAGTGGGAAAGTGATGGAGCTATACAGGACTTATAGCTCCATCTCTTTCTCACGCTAAAGTAATATTGAAATAATACTGCTATAAAAGGTGATGGTTACCCCCCTGTACTCAAGTATTATAACCCTTCGCGGGAAGGTACTAATGGGTCACCGAGGCCCCCGCAACACAGGCAACTGAAGGAATACGGGTGGGTTTTAGTCAGTAAGAGTCTGACACACCCTCCCGCTCCACCCAGAGCGGGAGAAGTTATTTGATGATTTCCCATCCACAAAAAAAAAAAGTATTATAACCCTGCCTCTTAAACTAGATAAACCTGTATCTTAAGAGACAGTGATCAGCCATGAGGGTCTTGAACATAGTTAATTAACAAGTTGATGACAGAAATAGATGCGTGTCGATCCATCCTTTACAATTAAATCTTAGTATTTCATGGAAACAGAAAAAAGGAAGAAACGAAAAAGAAGAACAGTAAGAGAGATATAGGATTTGACCTTGTAACACCCAGTTTGGAAGGACACCAGGAAGTAAAACATCTTAAAAAACAAATCTGCAGTGACACTAATTCCATTTACAGTGTATAACTGAATTATTGCACATTATGAAAGTACTTTGTTCAGAATCGATTCATGTTATTTTTAATTTAGGTAATATTTTTATCCCAAAAGTAATTAAAATTACAGTCACACTTAAGCTGTACATACAGTCAAAACTAACCAAAATGGACTGTAAATCAAGACTATAAGACTTTTTCAAGCGCAGTTACAAAAATACAAATTCCATCATTAAATACAAAATAAAGAAAAATTACCACAATTTTGTCCCACAATCAGTATAAAGAATTTAATAAATATAGGTTCGTGCAGACTGGTGCGATATCGCGAGCGCGACAGGCGTATTATTGCCTGTCGCGTCCGCGATGTATCGCTAGTCTGCACAAGCGTTAAACAATGTTTTATACATAACTAGCGACCCGCCCCGGCTTCGCACGGGTGCAATGCTGATACTAAATACACTACAGAAAAACTGTGAACGTTGTATATAAAAACATAGCGGCCCGCTCTGGCTTCGCACGGGTATAAAATATATAGCCTATGTGATTAAAATCGATCCAGTAGTTTTGATTTATTCATTACTGGCCGTGGCCCGCACGCGTTAAATTTGGAGTAAAACAATCCCCCTTTCCCTATACCATGAAGATTTCCTGCTATCTTTGGAATATCTAAATTCATACACTACATTTTTACTTATTTACTTTTTACATTTTTAACTATTTATTTTATTTTTACAACATATTACAGAATGTCTTTATAAACAACGTTCACAGCTTTCTTGTCATTAGACAATACAAACATGTTTTCTCTGGAGGTCACTCTTGAAAGAGCGACATACAGTTGTCCATGTGAAAAACAGTCAACGCTCAAATCTAAGCCTGCAACGTTGAAGGTTTGACTGATTTGATTCACTGTACTACGACCTATGTTCGAACGACGACGTCTTCCAGACATGACTTTATAATTTCTGTACAAAATTTACTCAGTTCTATATGTATGATTACCTATGCACAAATTGCCATATTATTAGTATGTGCCGCAGTAAAAAATATCTAAATTCTTACCATTTAGAAACAAAAGATAATCAGCAATCATAAAAAAACAAAAGATACCTATTCTATTCAGTTCTTTTTTTTTTTACTGAAATACCTCAACTTAAACAACGATTTTAATTATAAAAAATAATTTGCTATTCGTGCGACTAAAAACAAAAGATAATCAACAATCATCAACAACAAAAGATACCTATTCTATTAAGTACTTTTTCTGAACTTACATATCTCACCTTAAATCACGATTTTTGAAAATAATTTCCCTAATATTAAATTGATCTAACTGTAAATTTTAATCAAGAGCTTAAGGCGCTGACAAGACCCAATTGACCAAAATAGGCTTCTCTTAAGAAAGAAAATTGCCAAATCTGTATAGTTTGTGGTAGCGGAAAAAATATATGTTAATTTTGAACATATTTCCCAGAACTTGGTTGTCACCAAAACACGTTTTGAAAAAAAAATCTCGATACAAACTAACGTTAAACTAACCTCTTACCTTGAGTTCTAATCCAAAATATCTGTATTAAATATCAAGATAAATTACGTATTTAATTAATAACAAGTACGTCTTATTCTAATGCAGAACTTGGTTGTTTTTTATTTTCGATTACTCAACTCAATTCTGAGTAAATAGATAATTACTTCATATTTTGCAATAAATTACAAGCGTTTTGTCGTCGCGCTTCTCTTTCTTTTCTATGCAATCTGACAGTGACCGCGGTTTAGGTGTTGTCAGCGTCTTAATAGAAAATTGCAATCCATAAATTATGGTTTTATTTAATCTAATCTTATCTCACCTTATGTAGGTACTTATAATTGCTATAAGTGCGATTTAAAAACTAACCTTAGAATAGAATATAATTTATATTTTAAAACTACTATCATACAATTATTTATCGTAACTTACTTATAATTACTGATACGTTGTCGCGCTGAAAAGCACGTTTTTATTACCTAGGTATTGCTATTTTCCTCGCTGGAGAGCTCCGATATAATAAACGCGTCCGATCGCTGCTAAATTCAAAGTGCTATAGGGAAAACCGCGGTTTTTTTTTTTTTTGTGTATGGCATCTCGTAGTTGACCTTGAGAGGTCGTGACTACTTAACCGGACTTTCCTGTGGCTGCCTTAAGCGAACTCAAAGCCTCCAGCCAGGGGCGAATTTCTTATAGTACTAAGCGACTGCACGCTAAGGGCACCCCCTGTGGGGTACGGACCTCGGCTTAGGGCGTCGCTGGGGGGAGGACAGCAAGATGGGACAGGCTGGATCTGGTTGAGGAAAACCGCGGCCTCAGACGCGCTATTTATAGGCACGCTCTTGCCGCACCGGGCGGCCGGCCGGTACCGCCGCAAACGCTACGTCCCGCAATTTTTAAATCTGTAATATCTTCGAAAATATTCACTTAAATCATACGGTGTAAAGGGCCATTTAGATCTATATTAAATGAACAATGTATTCAAGGTATTTAATTGGTTAAGGATTAATGCTGTATTGGTTAAAATCGCTTCGAAAATTAGCCATTATTTGTCGTAAAAAGTAAATGACAAAAAAAAGTTATTGTGGGTTATCCATAAGAGATAGACATATACCATCACGGACTTTTCTGTAGACCTTTTCAATGTGTACAATACTTAACTCGTAGGGTTCAGCCTGCGTTTGCAATGTAAGCGGAAAAAATGTAATTATTTACGACATCACATTAGAAACCTCAAAAATAGCAGTACTTCTCCACTATTTAATGGATGTTATTATACATATAAACCTTCCTCTTGAATCACTCTATCTATTAAAAAAAACCGCATCAAAATCCGTTGCGTAGTTTCAAAGATTTAAGCATACAAAGGGACATAGGGACAGAGAAAGCGACTTTGTTTTATACTATGTAGTGATAATAAAAAATCAGTGTATGTATTATGCTTATAACATAGTATTCTAATTGGGGTGTTTAGTGGTGTTCGTTAATTCCGGGGCATGCTGTGCAATAGAATTGTGTAGTGGAATTAACAATAGCTTTTTAAAGACGGTGAAGTACAAATTGAGATAGCAAATTAAAAAGAAAAACCCACAACAGTTTTCACAGAAAATATAATTTTAATTGATTGTGTTAACGAACACCGAATGAAATGTTACCGACCGGTACTAGACCAAACAAAAACAAGTCCTTAAGAAAACTGTATCAATAATAATTGATAATTAACATAACATCCGATACTTAAGAATGGCCATGTGATGTATTATTAGATAAGCAACTGAATTTTAATCAATTAACAATAGATTAATTTATATTTGTTACTATTTTCTTTTTATATAATAATAATAGCTTAGATAATTAAGGGCGCCCACAGATAGCCGGCTGATTACTAGCACAATGTAACACTGGTCGGAATAAATAATGGAATGTACCTACCTAAGTACTGCTGTAGTGTGCTGTGTGTAGTCGTACTGCCAGACTTTGTAGGTACACGTGCGGGCTATGGATGAATTATACGCATCGCGCGTACAGTGCCCTTCGCGTCCAATATAACAACACCTTCAGGGGAATGCTGGGGCTGCCGCGGTGGTGCAGCGCATCTGCCATGTTCGCAGAAGCGCGCACACAGGATTTCTTCGCTGTGATGCGCACGCGCTGCGCTTCATTGTTGAGTCGGATACGGATCACCTCTAACGTTCTCCTGAAGACCTTGTCTGAACGGTGGGATTCACCAACGCTGCAGGCGTGGATGGGGTGGCACTCTCTTTGCAACAGGAGATGAGTGGTTCTCCTTTCGTGCCCGATTAGTTTAATATTTTACGTATTAACATTTTCTTTAAGACTGTAATACTAACAAAATGGAACCTGATTTCCGAAATAAACGATTATTATTATTATTATACGTAAAAAGTGCACATGCCACCAATTCCATTTTCAATCAGCTTTGATTGGAGCCTATGTTGTCAAAATAATTGTACCAATAGCCTAAAAACTCTAACAAAAATGACTATTTTGAGTCATAATTGTACGTGTACCTAGGTTAGAAAGGGGTGAGTATTGAGATGATGGCTACATGGATACAGGTGTGTCTGTATATTTGAGTAAGCGACATGCTGCGCCGACCCCAACCAACTAAATTAGGATATGGGAAGGAGGATGATGACGTTGAGCCAACTACACCATCAACCGACTATAGGATTGTTTTTTTTTTTTTTAAAAAACAAGACTGCGCTGCCAAAAAAGAACTAAAAAGAACAAAAAAAAAACAAGTTGTAGTACTTAATTTGTACATACAAAGCGAAACGTCACTGACTTTACTCGCTAACTATATAAAATTGCCATTGAACAGTGAGTTTGCAGTCGGGGGACCTCTTAGTCCTCCGACTGCAAACTCGCTGTTATAATCTGTGATCAATATATTTGTCAATTTGATGTCATTGTACAACCGTTATTTTAATTTTCCTAAATCTAAAACTAGATAATTAGATCACTAGTGACTTAAATAAAATAGCTCCAATTAGCAGGTTTAGAGAAAAGTTGCGACTGAAGGCCAAACCAATATCGGCTGTCTGTGGGCACCCTTAAACTTCTCATGTATTATATTTCTCATGTATTATACTTGATGTCAAGGTATGATAATAATAGAAGATATGATATCACGTGCGTTAGGATTGTTTATCTACACGTTATCGAGATCGTTATCAGTCCGGAAGTATCAAATGTCCAAGGGAGTCCCCTAATGCAGACATTAGGGGACTCCCTTGACTTTCAAACTTTCCAAGTTCCAACCAGAGTTCAAGGCGTGGTCCTTGGAAAGTCTGCCATAATCAGTGCAGTATTCAAGTGATTTGATAATAGCTGTGTGATAATGTAGGTCTTCATGGTTGATCTTTTCCTTATATAATCTCTTTGGCGCTTCTTACAAGAGCGACTGACATCATGCCCACGGTTCTACGAGAAACATATATAACGGCGTATGATAGTAAAGGCTATCCTGTCGAGAAGTGGTCATTGTATTAGTGGTTCATCATCATATCATGAGGATTGTGCCGCGTTATAGCAGTTTGTCATGGACGTGGTACAAAAGCGGCTCCCCTCACATCATCTCCTGTCATCAGAAGATAGCCGTCACGCAACCATCGATGCGACACTCTGCTAGTGTGACTGTCACCAGCTAGTATGACTCTTATTCGGATAAGAGTCATACTAGCTGGTGACAGGTGAAAACTGTTATAGCCTTGATTTACGGTCCATTTTGGTTAGGTTTGACTGTATGTACAGCTTAAGTGTGACTGTAATTTTAATTATTTTTGGGATAAAAAAATTACCTATATTAAAAATTACAGGAATCGATTCTGAACAAACTACTTTCATAATGTGCAATAATTCAGTTATACACTGTATATGTAATTAGTGTGACTGCAGATTTGTTTTCTGCTTCCTGGTGTCCTTCCAAACTGGGTTTTACAAGGTCAAATACTATATCTCTCTTACTGTTCTTCTTTTTCGTTTCTTCTTTTTTTCTGTTTCCATAAAATACTAAGATTTAATTATAAAGGATGGACCGACACACATCTATTTCTGTCATCAACTTGTTAATTAACTATTTTTAAGACCCTCATGGCTGATCACTGTCTCTTAAGATACAGGTTTACCTAGTTAAAGTAGTAAGAGGCAGGGTTATATTTTTTTTTTTTTTGTGGTTGGGAAATCATCAAATAACTTCTCCCACTCTAGGCGGAGCGGGAGGGTGTGTTCTGACACACCCGTATTCCTTCCTGTTGCCTGTGTTGCCGGGGGCCTCGGTGACCCATAAGTACCTTTCCGCGACCCCGGCAGGCATCGGCCCTAGTGGACCCCTACTATATGTGCTGACGACATCTCTTTGAGGCGCGCGTGGAATACAACGCGCCATCGACCCGGGCCTGGTCCTTACCGGATGGTGAGCTACCCATTGCTCACCGTCCGCAAGCCCGCGCCTACGGTGGCCGGAAATCCGCCCGGGATTCCCGACGCCCTGGGCGTCTCCTGCGGTGGCTAGGGGCGAGAGGGCGTGAAACTTGCCTTTCCCTCAACCGTCCCGCCTCCTCCTTCGCGAGCATTACTGCTTCGCAGAAGGAGGTGACGGCTGCCCATGCCCTCTCGCTCCGTACCATGGCCTGAACCAGGGCCGGACGCGAGAGGTCTCTGCCGCCGATCGCCTCCACGAGGACACGGCGGTGCTCTGCCCAAGCCGGGCAGACCTCCACCGTATGCTGGAGCATACGGAGGACACGGTGGACCGTGTCCTCCGGGCGATCCACGCAGTGGTGACACCCGGACGTTTCCTCCCGCCTTATCCGACACAGGAACCTCCCAAAGCTGCCATATCCGGTGAGGACCTGCGTCAGGTGGAAGGTGAGGATGCCGTGGCGCCTCTCCAGCCACTCCTCAAAGAGGACTTATCGCCGCAATCGTGGCGTGCCCAGCACTGGGTTGCGACAACCGTACTTTCCATGACGCCATGAGATCCCGCCGGAGCTCCGTCCGCTGTGCCGCGATTTCTCGCGGCAGCGGACTAACGCCCCGGCGTTTCGCCTCCTCGCGCCACTCCCATACGTGCGCGAGGACTTTTGCCTCAAGATCCCATGGCGGCAATCCGGCAAAGAGGCTTGCTGCCTCACAGGAGACCGTGCGGTATCCCCGGACCATCCGGATGGCCATGACCCTTTGGGCCGCGCTCAACCGGCGGACTGGCCGCAGCGCCAGAGAGCGCGCCCATACAGGAGCCCCGTAGAGATAATACTTGAGTACAGATTTTAACATAGAACCAGATGTATACATCAACATCGTCTGCCTGCCTTTTCCCAACTATGTTGGGGTCGGCTTCCAGTCTAACCGGAAGCAGCTGAATACCAGTATTTTACATGGAGCGACTACCTATCTTACCTCCACAACCCAGTTATTGGATAAGACGATACCCCTTGGTAAGACTGGTTGTCAGACTTTCGGGCTTCTAGTCAGAAGCCTGTTATTTGTAGATCTACAAATAACAGCAGGTACCAAAAGGCTTAACGTGCTTTCCGAGGCACGGAGGGGTCTTGGCATGTAAAGATGGTCACCCATCCACGGACCAACCGCGGCAAGCGTAGCTAAACCCTTGATCCGTACAGCTGTTATTACTTAGCCACAAGCCCCACCATAGAATCAGATGTATAAAATGTACGAAGATAGCCGCCACGCAACCATCGATGCGACACTCTGATAGAGTGACTGTCACCAGCTAGTATGACTCTTATTCGGATAAGAGTCATACTAGCTGGTCAGAGAATCCTTTTTCTGTGTAGGATGAGTGAACTTCACACCCTGTTCCTCATATCTCCATAATATCTTTCGTTATTCCATATTTCTAGAAAAACTAATACTGGCTATAAAAATAATAAATGTTGTGAACATTTCGAGCCAGTAGGGTTAATAACAAGTAAACGTGTAAACAATCTGAGATTTACTGTGCATCTATGCACTATCATTGTATAAGATTTTACTTAGGATGGTGCAGAGTACTTATGAATGGAAAAGTAAGCAGGGTAGTGCTAATTTATAATGTGTTTTCACTGCCAATTTATCGTATAAACAATTATTATGCAAGCAAATCTATTCTTATCTTAGATAGCTAGCTAAGTGCAAGAACATTTAATACTTTGTTGAAGTATATAAATAATGACGAAGCGTCTATGTGCGACAATGTTATTTAAAGTAATATTGAATCCTTAGATAGTGAAATAGTCTATTTATAATACAATTGCTTGCACACGTCAACACTTTTTCTTACTCCATTTTCCCCGGTCAACCGTCACGCTATCATTCACTCCCTTCTATTTCATATCATTTCTTGTGAGGAATCACAATCCATTCATCTTTTATTTGGTCTTCCTCTCCATACATATCCATCAAAATTTATATTCATCACTCTTTTAGTCAAACGGGTTCCTCCCTCCTCATCATATGTGGATGGTACCTTGATATCGTCATGTGACGAGGAGGGAGGAAAGTCAAACGATTTCCTTTCAACTTTTCTGTCACTTTTAAACTTCATACACTCATTTCTTACTTTATCCATTTTCGTCACTCCTTCATCATTCATCTCAACATTCTCATCTCCGCAGCATGCAATCTTTGTTCATACATCTTCTTCACGGCTCAGCATTCCAATCCGATACAGTAGGTTTGACAGGCCGTATCACGGACTTCTAGATTTTCCTCTATAACTCTTGGTGCCATCTGTGTGTCTCAAGTTGTTTCTGTGAACTGTTGCCATCCATCCTGAGTTGATCCGGGGCGTTACGTCTCGGTCTACTTCGCCATCCCCTTGAACAAGTGACCCAAAGTATCGAAAGTCTGAGCAGCAGGCTTAGCACGAGAACCGTAGAGAAGCGTTATGTCGACGTAAGATTAGACAAAAATGACGTTTCCGTGTCGACAGTTTTTTTTTGTCTTTAGCATGGAGATCAAAAATTTTCCGAAAAAGTCTACATAAAAAGAACATGTTGGGTTCATATCGCCGATATTATTTAAGTTTTAATACGAGTACCTATAGAAAACTTGAGTGAAGATGGGAAAGAAATACTATTACGCGGGAGCCTTCGATTGCCCGGATAGTTAGTTCCTGCAGACTTATAAAATACGCAAGGAGATGGTGCAATATATACACAGGGAATACAACATAATCAGCCTATAATGTTCCTACTGCTGGGACACAGGCCTCCTCTCTGTAAGAGTGAGTGGGCTGTAATCCACCACGCGGGCCCAGTGTGGGTTGGTATATGTCATATGTCTTCAAATTTTAAGTTCTAGTACATGCCGGTTTCCTCACGAAGTTTTCCTTCACCATTTTGAGAGCAGTGGCGATCAAATAATTTACACAAAGTAAAACGCCTGTCTGGGTTCGAACCTACGATCTACAAGTCGTAAGTCGCGGCCGTTACCACTGGGCCACCAGTGCCCTCAAAGCGGTGAATAGGGAATATAAAACCAAAAGAAGAGCCAAAATCATCTCATTGAACACTGACTACATTCAGTTTTAAATGGAGATTATACTATTATATTAAATAAAATATCTAAAATCAAATGATATTATTTTACATAAATGGATACAACAATAAATCACAATGTATCTAGTAAAAACATTAAGGCTAACAAGACGCGTTGCGCTTGTCTGTGGCAGCTAATGCGAGATAATTCCTGTTTGCATGACGCCATCAAAATAGTATACCTAATTATGGCACTCTATGTAAATAATGTCTGTAAATTATACGCTATACACACAAATGAGTTTTAGAACTTAGTTGGTGGTTTTAACTTTTACGCGAACCAGCCATAAATCAAAGTATAAATAACATATCATGGTATATATAACATGTTATACATAACAAATAGACAATTACGTTTTGTTATTGAAGAAAGATTCGTTCAAAACACTTTGTTTCATATATTTGTTTGAGAACGAAACTCAAAAATGTGGTAAAATTGGGTAGTAATACACATCACTAGCGACTACCCCGTTGCTATGGAGAAGTCACTGTCTACGAAGAAACCCGAGTCTAGGTGTGACCTCGTGCTCGGGAAGAAGAGATTTCGAGAACGGTAGACGATCTCTATTCTTCAGTAGACTAGAAATAGAAAATATCATGCTAAGCCTGCAGATCAGTAAAGGCGTTCCAGCGAGGGACATGGGCACAGGATTGGAGAGACCGCCAAAATCACAAAACAAGTACTCTGTTTTGGTCCTACTTCATTTCAGGCCAAGTCTTTCCCACCACAACTCCTATCTGCTCTGGACCTCTAGGCCACTCTCAGCAACCAGCACAATGTCATCAGCGAACAGCACACTCAAGGGATCTCTTCCTGGATGTCCGACGTACATAAGAGCGTCCATTATCACCAGGAAGAGGTAGGGGCTGAGTGCCGACCATTGGTGCAAGCCAGCCCGCCTGTTGGTAGTGTGCAGTAGTTCATAGAAAATGTACGAAAGTGAGGTAGAAGGGTTTTTCCGTAATCTGATTCACCCTTAAATGTTGATGATGCTGTTGTTGTGAGCATGGAATTTAAATGGTAGATATATTGCTCCTGACGAGACACCTACTAAGATCGGCCTTGACAAAATACATTCAGATTCACCCAATATAAACGAGTAGCACCTCTAATTACATACACGCATCTGCGTAGGTATATAACGGTACTTCCCTGAATATTCAAGGGCCCGTTTGAATTTCGTCAAACCGGTATATAAGTAATATCTATTATATTTAAGACAGTTACCACTGAACGAACGAGTTGTGGCATATAAGAACCGCTTTATTTTTCTAATAATTATTATTCTAATTCTTATGATATTAGCATACAATATGAGTTCTTTAGAGCATCGGCGCCAGAGCACCTACGCAAGTGTTTTCTGGTTAAAAAGTTCCACACATCGTTTGTTTACTGATTTTGTAGATTAGATACATTCCGTACGTAAGCAACGATTGCATTTAATGCATTTAAGCTGTTGGCGCCTATAAAAATATGTGCGATAACTATTATCGTCAACATTAATAGATTGTATGATGTACCTTAATCCACCACGCGGGCCCAGTGTGGGTTTGGTAGATGTCACATGTCTTCGAATTTTTGGTTCTGCGCAAGGAATCCGGCCTGTCCTAGAACCAAAAAATCGAAGACATCCGCCAATGCCCGCGTGGTGAATTACGGCCCACTCCCTCGCACAGAGAGGAAGTCTGTATCCCGGCAGTGGGAAATAATAGGCTGATTATGCATTCTTACTTATATTACGATAATGACCCTTTACTTACACCTAGTAAGTATATGTAAGCCACAGTAAGCTAGCGAGACTTGGGATCATTTGAACGGTATACAGCAGTATCATAAAGGTGTGGTAAAAAAGAGTATGGTACAGACCATCAAACTGAGCATCTTTCTCCATGGGAGCAACATCGTGATCGTTAAAAAATTATCAACTGTTCCATACAAAACTTTCCACCCATTCTCCATTCTCGACCCATTTGGTCGGATCTAATAATCAGCCGTCCCATACATTTGCATGGGACGGCTGATCATTTTTTGCGATTACGATGTTGGTCCCATGGAGAACTTTCTTTCTATTTTTATGCTTCTTTTTTCTTCTTTTTTTTCAAAGTTTAAGGGTATGGGAACCTTAAAGTATACCACACAATTTTGTTACATGCAGTGCGCTAAGGTGCCTTCCTACTTAGGTATTTACTGAATCATATTCATAGATTACTTGAAATATTAACCGTTTTTAGCTACAAGTTTCAAGATCTACAGTATGTATGTGTAAAAAAAAACTATTTAATTGTCAATTTGATATTTGATTTTTACACTTTTTACTTGTTAGCTATTTTTTTTTTTTACTTGTATAATTATGTTGCTTTGTGTGCTTGTTAGTCTGTGCTAAATCAGTGTATTTCTTTCTTTTCTTTCTTTATATTTTTAGTTAGGTATGTTTTTCAGTGATTCACTAAGTCCATAAGTAGAATAAATTCCAGATGGCAGATATTACTTTCCACGTCAAAAAGTAAACCGATTTAAATCTGTTTTGTATGATGCCGTTTATTTAAAGATAATCTTATCAAATCTAAGGAATTTGGTAAACAAATAAAAAACATTTTCCGCGATTGATTTAGATTACAAAACGATCGTTGATATAGAACAGCTTTTTGATTACAAGCTGATTTTCGCAGTTTGTCTATTGATATAGGTAAATAAAACTGATACAAAAAAAATAATAGACATATGTAATAAACTACAAAAAAGTGATAAAGCAGCACGGAATTTCCTGGTGGAAACTCTTGTTCTTCTTTCTTTTTTATGTGGTTAGTGACTAAACTTCCTCCTCATAATACGAAAACAACATATTTAAATAAAGCTTAAAATAAATAGCTTACCCTAGAGATAATAAATAATAACTACGTAATAAATAAAAATAATAATAACTAAATAAAACAATAATGAATAATTTAAAAAAATGGTTTTTACAATGTCAGTAAATCAATAAATGTATATAATTTATAAAACAATAATTATAATTCTTAAATTTAATTCAGTATTAATAAAACAGTATAACTTACTGACTACTCTTACTAAACTAATAATAAAATGTATCACATTAAACAGCCAGTGTTCTTCCTCCTCTCCCCTACTTGATATATGCTGTGCCCAACAAGGTCCATAATTGTGACTAATATAATTATTTCCCTACTAAATATATACATAAAATAAAGAATTGAGCATTGAGAAACCGGCGTCAGAGTTTTCATCAGCCCATGAGCCTGTGACTTGGCATCACATATGTGGGTGAACTTGGCAGATCATTTTCCAGCAGAGCATAAAAAAATGTGAGTTCTAATCGCATGCGGCTGAGTTCTAGAGTTCCTTATACTAAAAAAAAATAGTTCTGTCATATTTTCCTGAAAAAAGTCGAATGAAAATATGATCTGCTAACTTCCGTAAGCAGATAATTTTTCCCAAAATTTAAAATTTGAAACTGATTTAGGCGCACAATGGTGACTTCTATAGTTCCTTATACTTTTCCAAAATAGTTCTGTTGACCTAAGTAAATAAAAAATAAAACCAATTATATTGACCTGTTACTCGAAAAAGACAATCATTCTGATAACACAGCCGTGAATGACGTAATTTCTGGATTTTCGTAGATTCTTCGAGCCATAATTGGTAGCCAAGATCCAAGTAACAGAAAAAAAACTAAATGAAAGCAGAAGTCTCAAAAAAGTATACGCAGAGCCTTGTGCAAACAATAGGTTAGAAGAAATTGAGATTTCATACAGTGTTTGAGTTAGAGGGATCAAAAAAGAATTTAAGTAGGACTGAAGAGCAGAAAGTTCTCGTCTCCTGATGCTAATATTAAAGAACAATTAGAAAACATTAAATGATAACCCAGAACTCTCACTCAAGTATCAGCAGTGCATGGGTAAAGATTTGATTATGTTGAAATCGATACTTAATACAGTGCTTCAGTCAGAGGTATCAAAAAAAAATGAGTAGCACCGAGGAGCCTAAACTCTTCGTTTCCTGATGTAACTGTAATAGAACTATCCGAAAACATGCAAAAGTAACCCGAAACTCTCACTCAAGTATCAGCAGAGTATGGGTAAAGGTATAAGTAGGTGAAAAGCAAGATTTAATTTAGTATTTCAGTAGGAAGGAACAAAAACTGTAGGTAGCTTTGAGATTTGAGTAGGTTAAAATCGATATTTAATACAGAGCTTCAGAAAGAAGGATCAAAAAATAATATATGAATAGTACAAAGGAGCCGGAACTCTTGGTTTTCTGATGAACCTATAATAGAACTATCCGAAAACATGAAAAAATAACCCAGGGCTCTCACTCAAGTATCAGCAGAGCATGGGTAAAGGTTTGAGTAGGTAAAAATCAAGATTAAATTTAGTGTTTCAGTAAGAAGGAACAAAAAAAGTGTAGGTAGCACTGAGGTGACAGAACTCTTCAGTTCCTGATGCACCTTCAACAGAACTATTCGGAAACATACAAAAGCAACCCAACACTCTCACTCAAGTATCAGCAGAGCATGGTTGAACAGTTAGATTTGTAGAAATTGAGATATAATTCAGTGTTTCAGTAAGGATCTTAAAAAATTTCAGAAGATTTGAGGAGCCCGAACTCCTCGTTTTCTGATGCAACTGTAACAATTCTATTAGAACACATGCAAAAATACTCCAGAACTCTCACTCAAGTATCAGCAGAGCATGGGTAAAAGTTTGAGTAGGTGAAAATCAGGATTTAATCTAGTGTTTCAGTAAGAAGGAACACAAAATATTGTAGGTAGCATTGAGGAGACAGAAATCTTCATTGTCAGATGCACCTATAACAGAACTATCTGGAAACATGCAAAAGCAACCCAACACTCTCACTCAAGTATCAGCAGACCATGGTTGAACAGTTACATTAGTAGAAATTGAGATATAATACAGTGTTCAGTAAGTAGGATCTTAAAAAAAATCAGAAGAACTGAGGAGCCGGAACTCCTCGTTTTCTGATGCAACTGTAACAGTTCTATTAGAAAACTTGCAAAAATAACCAAGGACTCAAGTATCAGCAGAGCATGGGTTTTCACCCATGCTCTGCATCAGGAAATGAATAGATCTGTCTTCTCAGTTTTACTCGTACCTACAATTTTTTTTTGTTCCTTCTTACATTAAATCAACACTAGATTAAATCCTGATTTTCACCTACTCAAACTTTTACCCATGCTCTGCTGATACTTGAGTGAGAGTTCTGGGTTACTGTTGCATTTTTCTAATAGAGCTGTTACAGTTGCATCAGAAAACGAGGAGTTCCAGCTCCTCAAATCTTCTGATTTTTTTTAAGATCCTACTTACTGAAACACTGTATTATATCCCAATTTCTACTAATGTAACTGTTCAACCATGGTCTGCTGATACTTGAGTGAGAGTGTTGGGTTGCTTTTGCATGTTTCCAGATAGTTCTGTTATAGGTGCATCTGACAATGAAGAGTTCTGTCTCTTTAATGCTACCTACAATATAATTTGTTCCTTCTTACTGAAACACTAGATTAAATCCTGGTTTTCACCTACTCAAACTTTTACCCATACTCTGCTGATACTTGAGTGAGAGTCCTGGGTGACTTTTGCAGGTTTTGGATAGTTCTATTATAGGTTCATCAGGAAACGAAGTGTTCCTGCTTCTCTGTACTACTCATATATTCTTTTTTGTTCTTTCTTTCTGAAGCTCTGTATTAAATATCGATTTTAACTTACTTAAATCTTTACCCATGCTCTGTTGATACTTGAGTGAGAGTTCCTAATAGAACTGTTACAGTTGCACCAGAAAACCTACTTACTAAAACACTGAATTATATCTCGATTTCTACTAACCTAACTTTTCAACCATGCTGTGCTGATACTTGAGTGGAAGTTTTGGGTCACTTTTGCATGTTTTCGGATAGTTCTGTTATAGGTGCATCAGGAATTGAATAGATATGTCTCCTCAAAACTACCTACAATTATTTTTTGTTTCTTCTTACTGAAATACTACATTAAATCCTGATTTTCATCTACTCAAACTTTTACCCATGCTCTGCTGATACTTGAGTGAGAGTTCTGGGTTATCATTTAATGTTTTCTAATAGTTCTTTTATATTTGCATCAGGAAACGAGGACTTTCTGCTCCTCAGTCATACTTAAATTCTTTTTTGATCCCTCTAACTCAAACACTGTATGAAATCTCAATTTCTTCTTACCTATTTTTTGCATAAGGCTCTGCGTATACTTTTGTGAGACTTCTGCTTTCATTTAGTTTTTTTTCTGTTACTTGGATCTTGACTACCAGTTATGGCCCGAAGAATCTACGAAAATCTAGAAATTACGTCATTCACAGCTGTTTTATCAAAATGATTGTCTTTTTCGAGTGACAGGTCAATACAATTGGGTTTATTTTTTATTTATTTAGGTCGATAGAACTATTTCGATAAAGTATAAGGAACTATAGAAGTCACCTATGTGCGCCTAAATCAGTTTCAAAATTTAAATTTCGGGGAAAATGATCTGCTAACGGAAGTTAGCATAGCATATTTTCATTCGACTTTTTTCAGGAAAATATGTCAGAACTATTTTTTTTAAGTATAAGGAACTCTAGAACTCAGCCGCATGCGAATAGAACTCACATTTTTTGTATGCTCTGCTGGGAACAAGACAAGTTCACCCACATGCATCACATGCCGTCGAGAAATATCTCTCAGGTATACTGGTTTCCTCGCGATGTTTTCCTTCCCCGTTGTTTAAACAAGTGATTATTATACAATACGCACATAAATCCGAAAAGTCAGAGGCCTTGGGTTCGAACTCGACACCTATGACTTGGCAGTCGGACGGTCACACCACTGCTGTCAAGCTGAAACTAAAATAAGATATAGGTAGTAGAGATAAGTAGGTAATCAATGGTGCTTTTCGTGCACGAGTTGTACGAGTTCATGCACGAGTGTGGTACAGACCATCAAACTGAACAACTGTCTCCATGGGACCAACATCGTAAATGCGAAAAAATAATCAGACGTCCCATACATTTGGATCGAATAGGGATGGAAGTTTTGTATGGGATAGTTGATAATTTTGAACATCATAAATTTTAATGATTTTTTCACAGTTAAACGATCACTCGTGTAGGAGATTGTGTTTATTAGAATACAAATATAAATAATATGTAAATAATGGATTAAGCTAAAAAATCGGATGAAAGTACGGATACGAGTACACCGATGTTTGATAAACTACCGTACTACGAAACGTACCGTAGTTTGGAAAAAAATCACTGTGCATTAAGGCTCCTTCAAACAGGCGCGACACGCGACGCGACACAAACACCGCGTGTAGCACTACAAGCGGTGCCTTTGTGTCGCGTCGCGTGTCGCGCTTGTTTGTAGGAGCCTTTACTTCCTTAATCATGGAAATGGCAGCCATCTTAGACCTCATTTTAACGCTGCTTGACTTTGATAAACACATGTCAATGGACATACCGAGATATGAAAAAAATAATCTATTTTGAACGTTATTTCAGTAGTGTTTTGATTACCAGGTATTGGTACTGTAAGCATATCTGAAATTTGCTAAAAAGCTTATAACGTTACTTCAATCAACCGTTCTTATTTATTTATTTAACAGTTTATGTACACACATATAAACAGACAAGAAGAAAGGAACAGAAAAATACGAACTAAGGTGATGCTTATTTCTTAAGAAATCTCTCTTCCAGCATACCTGCGATAGGACAGTAGACAAAGAGATGTAGACACCGTGTGTGAGAGTAGAAGAGAAAACAAAATACATAATAACAACAAGAAAGAAAAACTATTCACTAATTTAAATATACAATAAGAGAATATACTTACATAAATACATACTTCTAAAATAAATATCACTAAATTACTTATATATAATTTCAATGAAGATCGTAGCACGTTCAGCCGATCTATTCTTTAATAAACCTCACCGTGAAAACTTAGGCGAAGGGAGCTTGAAGTGAGCCGTCAATCGCTAGCATCTGTCGATCTAAGTCAATTATGTCAATCAAAGCATCAGGTGGAATGAGAGCTCACTTCCTGGGTATGAGGAACCAATTTTTTCAACTGTTTGGATCATCCTGTATACAGCCTGGGACCACTGGTACTATAAATACTATAATACCCAACAGGTACTAATCAACAACGCCCGACTAGGAGTCTCAATTTTCACGGTTTGATTTTTACAGAATGTTTTAACTTCATCATCCTCTTATAATGCATCTATTAAAAACAAGTGTATATGGCTGCGCTTACCAAACAGTTTTTGACGACATCTCCACAGGATATTATAGCCTATTTAACCATCGGACGAACACACACACACGATTGGACGACACGATGACGTACATGGAAAAAGTAATGGCTAGAAATAAACAAGTTATTGTTCTTTACAACTGAGCGACTTGGTTCGGAAGGAGCCTGCAAAGTTTGTTGCTAGAATTTAACAAGTGCAATACTTGCTTGTTTGATATAAACAAAACTTTATAGGATGTTTTAAATAAGTCTTGGTTATTTGTAGCCGTATAAATTTAGTCAAGCTAAATCGCTACTTTGCTAAAGCTTGATTTTTTCCGTGTATGTTCTTCTACTTATCACAGTCTTAAACTAAAACAGATTGCCGCACCTAAGATGAATAAATGTATTATTTATTAATCAATCAAATGGATTGGCTAGGTGTGGTGGACACACAAATGTATCCACAATAATCTTTTGATTCGTTAATCCGTTCATCCGGTCGAAAAGACTACAGAATTTCAATGCAGTAAATATCTTTTACAAAAATATGTCTGTCTTAGTAACAGATAGGTAATCTTATATTATCGTCCATCGTTGTAGTATTATGGATGGTAGGATTAACAAAAAACTACTTAGATTAAACGAGACATATATGCGTATAAAAATAATACGACAACTTATCAGTTCAAAGTTATCGTAGATAATTAAATAAATAATAAATAAACTTATGTTTATTTATCTCCACAAATTTGATTCTTATACTAGTTATATATATTTATTTGACAGGTATTTTGAGAACATTTTGTAATTTGTGGGAGATCTGGAGTCTAAACTAAGCCTAGGCCTGTATTTTAGAACTCCAGGCCCCCATTATATCACATAGTAGAGGTTGTCAACCACACAGTACAATTGCGAGTAATTGATGGTGTGTTTGTGTTTGTGTGTGTGTGTGTGTGTGTGTGTGTGTGTGTGTGTGTGTGTGTGTGTGTGTGCGTGTGTGTGTGGGTATACCTACATATATTGTACATACAATATTTCATAAATACAGAATACAATTAGTTGTATACATGTGCATAGAAAATTTTAAATAAATATTATGTTATACATAGAACCACCAAGCACTTGCCTCACCTGATGACATTACAATACTGGTAGGTTTTTATTTCTTATGGGAATATTGCCATATTTTCTAGCTTTCCTCATAAACGAAAATAATAATAAAGCGTAGTGTGGGACGCCCCCCAGCTAGATGGACCGACGACCTTAAAAAGGTGGCTGGGACAGACTGGATGCGGAAGGCAGAGGACAGGGTGTTGTGGCGCAGCCTGGGAGAGGCCTATGTCCAGCAGTGGACTGTTATAGGCTGAGTTGATTGATTGATTGATTGATTGATTGAAAATAATAATAAGTAGATGGTAAATCGCGGGATAAAATTGGTGCAGTCAAACTGTCGGGGAGTTTGTTGCTTCTCCTTCCCAGCTAAAGCACTAGGAAGTGGTGAAGGGCGGGCGTTTTGGGGAACTGTCTTATGTAATATTGACGTTCAAAAAGTGCTAATTCTCAGCCTTGTTTGAATAAATGTCTTTTGATTTTGTAGGATCACGATTACAGGGTAATCAGGGTTCCAAAATTATTAAAGTTAAAAAACCAAATGATTAAAGTTGTTCACCAAATTATTGTCATTTCTGAATCTGGGTTTTCTGACAAGCGTACACACTTATCAGAAAACCCAGATTCAGAAATTTCTATGCAAAAACAATTATTTATTTATTTCCTCAAAATAATCTAATCAACCGTGCTAAATATCTCGTGCTAGAAAATAAAAATAGATTTACGATTACAGTTTTAAAATTGGACATCATGTTTTGACACAAATTGTATACACCTCTAATTATACCGATATTTTTGAAAGAAGCCATGAGTCCTCCCGACTCATGGCCTAATATGTGGAACCCATAGAACCCACCAAATTTCACATATCTCAGTCCATAAAAATAATAAATCCCCGTGTTCCTTTTATAAACTACCATCGTCGGTGTTGCCCCTTAACAATAATTGGCTCGAACAAGTAGGTAAATTTATTATTATATTTAAGACGCCTCAATTACATACCGCGCTTAATAATTAGTATGGGCGTATTACGTTACCAGCGTAATTTACGGACCTTAATGGCCGATGATCGCGCGTAATTATTTTCGATCTTGTAACATGTAGATATGTGTATCGACTATCGGTGTATTTTTAACGTGAGAGAGTTTAATATTCTTTATACTTACGACTAGTTCGTGAATTCATTTGTGCTTTTAGTTTTGGTTTTAATTACAAGTGGTTAATTAGGCAAGCTAATATTCATGAGAACTCTGTGTTACTCATTAAAATTATGATGGGAAATTGATTTTATTCGGAAAAGACATTCGTTTAAACGCAAATGCATTACTTGATTACATAATGCATTTCGGACTCTCTTGACATTCCCCACTATTGATAATAATATTTGTGCAATAATAATGATAATAATATTATCATAATTTATTTATTTAAGGTCATTACTCGACCTCGCTTATCGCTTACCCGAAATACGAGAAACACGCGTATTTCTGCTGTGACAAATAAACAGGAAATATATGTTTTATTGATAACAAAATAATTATTTTATCCGATGAGAGAGTTTATCGTCTCACCATAAAGATATTATTTGTTTTGTATTCATAAATTATGTTTGTATAGTCAGACTATCTAAATCTTATCTCAGTCTATCTGTTTCACGACTAAAACCAAACTGTTAATTCGGTGAGAATGTGATGAATGATGCGTGAGCACTCTAGCCCTCTGGCTAGGGGAAGTTGGGAAAACACCATGTGATTTTAGTCAGCAAGTGTCCGTCTGATCCCTTCGCCCACCCTCAGGCGAAAGGACATGTCTAAAGGGTTTCCACAAAAATAAAAGACACACAGTTCAGCCAAAAAACCCTGGCGCTTTATGGGAATAGCCCTATTGTTTCTAGTGGATCTAAATTCTGATTTGATGAGATATAGAAAGGCGACCAAAGAACCCCAGATCTTAATTGCTTCAATATCTGGATTATTTAGTTTAAGACAGTCACCACGCCATCCACGTAGGTACTTGCAACTCAATGCACTGAGTAGTAGTTACCTAACATGATACGTCATATTAGGAAATATCCTATACTCAGCCCTTGCATTTGGCAGATATTTGGATGAGCAGATCAGGAGCCTAAGTTTTTGCGGATAGACCATAAATCTTTTCGTGACCATCAGCGCATTACGTTGGAAGTACGTGGATGCGGAAATTGAAATATGGTGGGAATTAATATCTTAACTAAATAAGTAACTAAGGGGGTACTCGTAAATATACTTTAGGTTCATGAACGATTAAAACAGCTTACATCACGACAGCCTATAATACTAAATCCCAAACTAACAGTTAATGTATTTGCACCTTTTTTCATCACTGATGGTAAAAGATTGACTCCGCTAACAAACCGAACTAACCAGAACCACACCACACGTCACCTGACCTCATTATTATTTTATGCACTAAACGTGGCCACCAAACGTAGCTCCTCGGTGTGTGAGATCACAGACAAACAAATGGAAACCGTGAATAAGGTTGGTCGCTCTCAGGCTATGTGGAGTGATGATCTTTGCAGGGTGGTAGCAGCTGAATGAGAGTAACCCAAGATTAAACTAAATGGCTTGCAATTTGTGAGGCCTAGGGTCATCTTCTTAATCAGTTTAAATCAGTCCACTTCAGCAGTGGACTGATTTAAACTGATTAAGACAATGACCGAAGCAAGGACTTGTGTTGATGCCTAGCATCTGTCCCATCACTGATGAGGAAGCGGCTAGCTGTCGACTGTTTTCTCGCTTAAGAAACGTACAAAAAATGTAGGTCCTGTTTCATTAATCGATCGCGACTGTTGACACTGCCGCGGCGGGTGACAACTCTCTCTATTGTAAGTTTCTTGAGCGAGATAATAGTCGATAGTTAGGCGCTTCTTCATTGCGGTGGGACAGGAGCCGAAGCCCTAAACATTAAATTTAGAACGAAGCGTTAGCCTGTAACCTATTGACCGCCACGTCAAAAAAGCAAATATGTGCCCTCGGCGCCAAGCTACTAATTATTCCTTAAAATCTGTCATGTAGTCGTGACCGTGGCGTGCTGGGCACATTTTGGTCTGTCACCTATACATGACTGTGGCGGTCAAAAGGTAAATAATCACAGTCTGTTTACAATATTATCATAAGCGCACTTCCTATGACACAGCTGTACAACACACTACGAGTGCACTTAAGCGCACGTGTTTTCCGGGCTGCAACTCCTTTAAAGTCCTTTCCAATCTACTGATGCATTGCTAAGATAAATTCGTTTTTGTATTGGTAATGGTTCCTCTTCCTGGTTTTTAGAAATTATAGGATGGGCATCACCCGTTTGATTGGGTGCAAATATTCAACGCAACATCAGTGTTTTCTTAGCTCTAAGTGTTAAAAATGGACACTGGTCATTTTAGTTGCCAGGAAAATGCAAAACGGTTTGTCTGTAATCCTAAGTTATGCAGAAAGAAACGAAAGTGATAATGCATTTGCATTTTTGATTTTCAGAGTAATTTGATTTGGCAATGTGGCTTAATGTGGCTTTGCAAAATTTATTCCGATAAACCAGTGATTCTCTTTATATCTTTGGCTAGACTAAATCTATTCCTGCTTTACCGGTAATCACTAACATAGGTAGTTGTAATTGGGTACTTAGTAGCTACAAATGCACTGATATCGAATCCAAGACTGCTCTGTTATTAGGATTAATCTTTCCAGCATTCAACGTATCGCTTACCATTTATTCAGCCAATGAGTAAAAAGTAAAGACGTGTGTATCTTTACTTTTTTCTCTTGTTAGTCGGCTTTTTTTTGTTTTTTGTGGATGGGTAATCATCAAATAACTTCTCCCGCTCTGAGCGGAGCGGGAGGGTGTGTCAGACTCTTACTGACTAAAACCCACCCGTATTCCTTCCGTTGCCTGTGTTGCGGGGGCCTCGGTGACCCATAAGTACCTTCCCGCGACCCCGGCAGGCATCGGCCCTAGTGGACCCCTACATTTGTGCTGATGACATCTCTTTGAGGCGCGCCTGGAATACAACGCGCCGTCGACCCGGGCCGGTCCTTACCGGACGGTGAGCTACCCATTACTCACCGCCCGCAAGCGCGCGCCTACGGTGGCTGGAAATCCGCCCGGGATTCCCGACGCCCAGGGCGTCTCCTGCGGCGGCTAGGGGCGAGAGGGCGCGAAACATGCTTTGTTAGTCGGCTAAGGATGAATTTCACCAAGGAAACTGAACACGTGCAGCACTTTTAGACCGCATTCAAGACACAGTGTCAGTGTCAATATGATGACATTGACAGCTTTTGAACGCGGTTTAGATGTGGTGATCGCGTTCAGTTCGATTGGTGAAATTTGGCCTTATAGTAGAAACAATAAACCCCTAAAATGTTTTGAGGACTGAATTGGACTTTGATGAATATGCAGTAGGTACTTAGGTATAATTTAGGTATAATAGGTTTGGCAATAGGTATTTATTGTTAAATTGAAGAAGGTGCCTCCGACTGCATGAGATTGTTTATAGTACGAGTATTAAGTTATATAAATCGTGTTTCCATTTTTTTTTTAAGTTTACTTTTTACGCAGTCAGGTTTTTGAATGATTTTCTTAATTAATATTTTTTATTTTAGCCTTTTTGTCAGGATTATAAGAAGGTAAATTAGGTTATTTACTCATTTATAATCCGGTGATAACGGCCTCTTACTAACTCACTACAAAAGTACGGGATAGTTTTTGATCTTAATTTTTATTTCAAAATTACATTTAAACATATAATTTGTATATATTTTTGTAACGACCTTTTAAAGCCCTTCATTTTGATACCTCACTCGATAAGTATGGGAAATTTACTTTTAAACATAAATTTTGTCGCCAAATATTCGCCATTTTTATTTCTTATAATTGTAATATCCCCCCTGTGACACTCGCGCAATAAAGACGAATCTAACGACATTATCATTCATCAAAATCCTCTTTTCCTTGAATTTGTATGTATATATGTATATATTTATTTATAATGTAGGTATATATTGTAGTAAATATGTATGTATTTGTATTTGTTTGTAACCTATTTATGTACTTCTGTACCTATTCTATTTATCATCTATTATGTTAACTTTTAAAATTTTTCATTATTATTATTTCCTCTCAGAGCACCTGCCATTTTATTTCTTCACCACCCTTGGTTGACTGGTAGAGAATGCCTAAGGCACTAAGTCCGCCTTTGTACCTATTTGTGTGCGAGCAGTTTAAATAAATAAATAAAATCGGTTCAGCCGTTTAGTAGTTACGAGGATACACATACAGGTCAAACACCCTCCTTTTTTGGCTTCGCCGCAGTCGGGTAAAAAGACCAGAGGTACAGGACAATGTGTTGATTGGCTTTTAAAGATTTATGAAAGAAAATGACGTAGAAAGTATACTGCGATTACCAAATATAATATAAAACGATAATTGTAGGTAGGTACCTATTTCTAAACCTATGCTTCTTTAAATTAGAAAGAAGAGGCACCCAATATAGCACCAAATAACGCAAGCACAACCACATACCACAAAACAGCAAGAAAATAAATGGCGTATTATTACATGTTTAATAGCAGACTTCTCTTGGCTCGTTCAAATTGATATCCGACAAATGGCCACCAGATGGCGTAGGTAATTACCACGTATTTAGCTGCTTGATTCATTGTTGTATCATACCTACCTACCCTGCACTTTGGAGTGTTGTAAAATGTGTGAATTTATCGCTTCTGCATTTTTTAAGTTCAGGTTAAAGGCTCTTACAGACTGAGACGATATTGCGATATCACTGTAGTCTAAACGAGCCTTTAAGAACGTTCTAGGTATGAATGAGTTAAGATACCTACTGGTGAAAGTAAGGATTTTTTGTAGGTTATGCTTAATAGGTTGTTCAGAAATCTTACTTCATTGGGAAATACAACCGCACAAAAGTTTTTGGAAATTATCCATGAAGAAGTGGTTGTTGATGAAATTTCAGTAAATGTTTTCATAATTATATTAATTACATCGAAGCAATAAATGTTCGTGAGAAGCAGACTGAACAATGAGCTCATCAGATTTTTAGTTACGGCTCGTGCAGACAGGTGTACCGCGACGACGGCGCGACGCGACACCGGTAGAACAATTTCCGTGAAGTTTTCATAGCAATTGTTCCACCAGAGTCGCGTCGCGCCTGTCTGCGGGAGCATCTAACCTTTGATACATAAACCTACATACATTTTATCCGTTGTTAGGTACGTATTTCCCGTTCATTTCAATATCAACCACAGTCGTTATTCTAAGATATTATGTAGTGTTATCTAATTAACGACTTATTGTTTTCGGACAATTACATATACAACAATAAAGTTAAGCTTAGCGCACATTATAGCCGCGGCACACAACACCGCAACGCAGTAATTGTTTCAGACAGATTCAAATTTCGACTTTAAATTTGAACTGTTTCAACTACACTGCAATGAGGCTCGCTCACATTTGGGCGCGCCGTCTAAATCCTCCTGCAGAGTCCTGCATCACTTTAATACATTTTGTTTGAACCACCGCACACACCGCATCGTAACGCATAACAGTAGCCGCAAAAATACACCTGGCGAGCGATTCGCCAGTGCGTTGCGCTGCAGCCCGGTGCGGACCGCCTGTAGTGTCCGATGGAACAAAATTTGCAATAAAAATTTAGAGATAAAAATTTTTGTTTGTAATATATAAAGTATTCATGAAAGTGATGCAGGAGGATTTATGCAATGCGTTGTAATGCGGTGCGGCCCGTCTTAATTTGCGCGAGCCTTTACAACACAATAGATGAATGAACTCATCACTCAATCACATCGCTCTTTATTACAATTTATTATGTTGATGGTGGTACTAATTGGTTTTTGGGTAATGTCTCCGAGTGTAGAAATTAGTGACTACTTTGATACAATACGAGTATAACACGGTTCCTACCGTACTGTAAAAACAAATGTAAGTGATACTTTTTTTTTTGTTTGAATTGGAAATTATCAAATAACTTCTACCGCTCTGGGCGGAGCGGGAGGGTGTGTCAGACCCTTACTGACTAAAACCCACCCATGTTATTTCCGTTGCCAAGGGTCTCGGTAACCCTTTCGTACCTTCCCGCGACCCCGGCGGGCATCGGCCGTAGTGGACCCCTACATTTGTGTTGACGACATCTCTTTGAGGCGCGCGTGCAACAAAATGCGCCGTCGACCCGGGCCTGGTCCCTAACGGACGGCGAGCTACCCATTGCTCACCGTCCGCAAGCCCGCGCCTACGGTGGCTGGAAATCTGCCCGGGATTCCCGACGCCAAGAAAACGTGCTAGCAGTGAAAAGTGATACTTGGACGTGCTAATGCTAACCGGAACCAATCCAGAAATAGGTCATAATTAAGTTAAGTATACAGAAATATTTTAATTGCATATTCTATCGGCCCCATAAGGACCATTGTTGATTTATGACTCTTTCCTATCAAAACATTATGTCGACATACCAACTCATTTAACTAATAGCAGTTTCGGAATAAAATAAAAAGTCCCATGCTGTATGGTTATGTAGTGAACAGCAAATATTTATAATTTTGTGGGTTTACAACGAACCATGACATGGAACATCTTTATATACAGCATTTACATGAAAAATGTAATTTTTTTCACATAATTCATAAAACGCAGCACACACACACACACTACACTATATTACAATTCTTTCTACACAAAAATTTTATTAAAAATTGTTATTTCTCGAAACTGCAATTGTGTGGGTTGATTACCGCATAATTACATCCACTTAACAGCAAATCAATAAAAATAATAATTTTGGGTAACTAACATAAATGATGAAACAACAAAAAGGATGAATTAGAGATATTTTCAAGCCTTATTTATATTTAATGTTTTTTAAATACCTGCTGTATTTAAAAAACATTAAATATAAATAAGGCTTGAAAATATCTCTAATTCATCCTTTTTGTTTTTTTTTTACTTTTTAGCTTCATCATTACTTAAAAAGAAGTAAAAATAAAACGAAGTAGAAACAAAAAGAAGAAATTGCCGAAACCAGGGATTGAACCAGGGACCTTTAGATCTTCAGTCTAACGCTCTCCCAACTGAGCTATTTCGGCCGATGTGTTCATTGCTGAAATTATTGATTGTGTACTTTGACCTCGAAACAGTTGACTAAACATGACGTCATATCACAAGTGACTTAATAAAATTGTACAATTTCCTTCTAATAAGTACGGTTAAAATCGATGAAAATTAAAATTTTAAGACGTGATATTACGTGATAGTCCCATTTTTGCATGAGGTTAATATAAATAATAAATTATGCTGAAACTAATGAGAAAGATTGATGTAATTTATGATATAGCTAATTTAAAATATAGAGGTAATAATAATTATTTAGGCTTTTGAAATGTTTACTTACCTACTTATTTTTATTTAGATAAATTCAAGGACAATAACACGATTTAAAACAAACACACAGCGCTATACGAGTACTAACTGGAGTACTGTAGCCCAGACCAATAAAGCCATCGTCTGAATTGAAGTCGCAGGCTAGGTAGGCAGTAAGAAATAAAAGTCCACCGAATGCTATGGAACACACAAGTTGGGTCATAAACACCCGCCACCCAGCTTTGCTACCTTTTATTGGGTATATACTGGTTAATGTGGATAGTTTCGACGCTAGAATGGTAAAAAAATAACTGGGGCTCGTTAAAATAGTGACAAATTGGAGTAAGTGTTAGCTTGTGAGAAGAGTGTTCAGAATTAAATAGGTCGAGAGTATAAAATTTTATTTTTATTTTTCTTTATTGGCCAACCAACAATTGTTTACACTATAAATAGTTGAAATAATATCTACCATAATCTAAGATAAGTGGAACAATTTCTTACAGGTTAGCACGGCATGTGCTAACCTGTAAGAAATTGTTCAGAATTAAATAGGTCGAGAGTATAAAATTTTATTTTTATTTTTCTTTATTGGCCAACCAACAATTGTTTACACTATAAATAGTTGAAATAATATCTACCATAATCTAAGATAAGTGGAACAATTTCTTACAGGTTAGCACGGCATGTGCTAACCTGTAAGAAATTGTTCCACTTATCTTAGATTATGGTAGATATTATTTCAACTATTTATAGTGTAAACAATTGTTGGTTGGCCAATAAAGAAAAATAAAAATAAAATTTTATACTCTCGACCTATTTAATTCTGAACACTCTTCTCACAAGCTAACACTTACTCCAATTTGTCACTATTTTAACGAGCCCCAGTTATTTTTTTACCATTCTAGCGTCGAAACTATAAACATATTAGGTGTGCCACAAGCACTAAACTATAAAATTAGTGTAAGTATAATAATAAATTAGCATCTTTAAATTAATATTACGATATGAAATATAAAACTAATTTAAACAGCAAAAGTAAAATTCAATAGAACAAAACAAACAGACAAAATCGAGAAAAAATAATGAAGAAAATGAAGCAAGATGAATGAGGTTTTCATTGAACGCACTAAAAACGTAAACAAGTAGGTACCTACTTATCTAGACCATGTACCTACTTATCTACATACGTTGGATGATGAGATTTGTTTAGCAATAACTTAATGCAATAAAAACCTTAATTGAATAGAATATTATGCACTAGGTACTCAGCCTAGTTAAGGTAGTAGTCCGTAGTCAACAAAGAACACATCCGTCTGTCTGTCTGTCTGTCTGTCCATGGCTTATTATCTCAGAGACTCTTAGTACTAGAAAGCTGCAATTTGGCAAGGGTATACATAATAATGACGCTGAAAAAGTGCGTAAGGTGCACGTAAAGTGGTGTCTCTATCCCATGGTATGGGGTATCGTTGGATAGGCCGTTCAAAAATATTGTGTGCTGTGAAAATCGTTTTTCTATTTTGGAATCTGTTTGCGTAATATTAAAGCTTTCATGTACAAATTTTTGTTACAGTCAAATGTCCACCCCCCCGCCCCACCTGCTATCTAGCCAGGAGAACAAATTTTTCAAGTACAATGTTAAGTTTGTTCTTGGGATAAGTTCATCCCAACTAAGGAACCCATCAGTGTGCGTGGTCCAGTCTGAGTAATATAGGTATACTACTACTAAAAACTAAGGTTATGTACCTAATGCTTAACATTCTATTCAATTAAGTTATTTGTACATGAAGTTATTGCCAAAAAAATATTTACTTCCCTTCATCTTTTAAATAGACAATTCATCAGGGATCATCTGGGTTAAGTTTCTTAAATAAAAACTTTAAATAAGCATCGAATGCGACACCATTAACGATATGCCCTCTTTATCCAATCCTTCACGAGAATGGTCCAAATTCGAACTCAAGGAATTCTCTAATTTCCGTGGTTTCCTATTATTAAGTATAGACCACAGATTTTCATCTGGTCCAGTACAGATCAGGATGCGATGATCGCCCCATTATCCCGGGATTGGGTCCCGCCCTATGATTAGAAGCGCCTATAAAATTATACGGCATAATTTTTGTTGATTAGAAAAATGGGGGAGTAAAAAAATCAATTTGTTTGTTGTTTTATAAAAAGTTTGAAGACACCGGTACATTTCTTTTGCGTTTGTTGCCACCGCTTAAGTTGTTACCACACTCTTCCAATAAATTAAGTAATGGGAAATGGGAAAAGGAACGTTGCGTAATCGATATTCCCAATCACAGTAGTGGCACCTGAATTCTCAATTGGTACTGATATTTTATGTGGACTCTTGCCAAAAAACAAGAATACATCAGATAGTAGGTACGGTTTAGTTCTTACACTCACAATAACTAAACTTGAATTGTATAAAACTCACCGCTAGTTGCACGTAAGTCCATTCAATTTAATTCCCACTTAAAAGTAATGCTGTCACTTTCTGTTACGTTCCGTTAAAGAGAGTCAGCATTACTTTTAATCAGGAATTAAAAACACAAAACTTCACAGTAGCGTGTCCAAAATATCTTTCGATATTTACAGTTATAAATCCAATGACATTAATTTTAAAATTTAACGACAATAGTCATCTATAAAAATACAATCCCAATTCATTAGTTCTTAACCCTGCGGTCACTCGAATGTGGTCCGTTGGACTATCGACTGCACGGAGCCAACCCCTAAGGCACTGAGTCTGACTGGTCATCCTGACCGATCGATTCAGGATAAAAAGAGCCGCAGGTAGCATCATTAATTGACTATTAAACACGTATCGGCACAAAAAGATATATAAAAGCTTAAAAACAATGAATTTCACCAAAGTTGATAACTCAATTTCGGTCGGCGTAAAAGCATAGTGGATGCTGTTGAGAGGTTATTGTACTAATTTTATTTTGTTGATAATAATAATATGAAATTTAGTCTCTATGACTGTCATGTCAAAGTTATGAATGAAAAAAAAAACTTCACATCCGGGAGATTTCCAATATTAAGAAAGTATTAAAACACATTTGATTTTTCCACTGAATTACCTTTTAAATATTCTACGAGTAATGTAAACAAAGTCCGCGCATGACTTTAATATTATTCCTAAAATATGTCAATGACAAATTATTTCTCAGAACGTAATAGAGGTAATTAATAATGATGACAACTTAATATGACTTGAACTTTAAAGTATCACATCAACACTATTAAATTAAAAGATTAATGTCAAATATTAATTCTATGACAAGTCTAATATTTCAACTGTCATATCAAAATTGAAATGAAAAAAATTGTTTTGATGACTCTATCGTTTCGCTATTCTTTTAAAGTGCATCATTGTCGGCATCGTTTGTGAGAAGATGCAAGCTGAATAATAATAGTATGTACATTAAAAATATCGATCACTTTACCTACACGATCGATTCGTTAGAGAGATTACTTTGCTTCGTGTCAAAATATCCCCTTTATCTTTTACAATCACAGTTTTTGCATCAGGGCTTTTGTAGAGCAACTTATTATCAACTTGGACAATTTTATGGGGAGCTTCATTCTCAGGTCACCCTTCGTTGACTGTATGCTGGGATGTGCTCCCTTATAAACAGATCACTTTATCCGTTCCTGATTGCCAGAAGGCAGTAGAAACATTCGGGAAGACAGGGATTCTTCTAAAAATTGCATTGAAAAGTTTTGGCCTAGATCAAGAATGCAATGTAGAACCAGCGAACTTGGCAACTGCTATTATAGATTGAAAACAAAATACGATTTTTTTTTTTTATTTTTTATTTGTGATGGGTTTGCTCTTGACCTTAGTCTATGTCAGAGGTGACAGAAACAAAGTCGACGATGGAGCGAGCTTACCCAGAAGAAGCCTGTTCACTCTCACTTTGAAGAGATTAGGGTTGTATGCGTTCGGAAACACAGACGCAGGCAGAGAGTTCCATTCCTTTGCTGTGCGCATTATAAAAGAAGTTTGGAAACGCTTAGTGCGAGCTGGAACGATAAACTAACTGTAGTTTATCGTTTTGCAACCTACCTGTGGACTGCCCCAGGTAGGTTGCAAAAGACACTGTCATTTAAAAACCATATATCCCGCACACCAAAAATACTCCCACAAAAATTCGTAACTAATCAGAAAACTGTTAAAACAGGGCCAAAGTAATTAATCACTGGCTACTATCGAATTTCTTTTTTTTTCTGGCAACCGTTGCTAATCAACGATGCACCTAATGATCATAGATAAATCAGTAGTTCAACGGTTAATAGCTTTGGGCGGCGCCCCTTAAAAGGGGTATAATTGGGTGATTTTGAGGGTTGCACCGTCACCATTTTAGGGTTAAGAGGAAGTTGTGAGGGCCCGAGTCTTAGGGACTTTTAAAATGAGAACTACATTTAGAAATGATTCCATTTAATTTTTATTGTGTCTGCCTTTAAAGGGGTGGTAATAATTTCATTGACAAAATCCCATGAAATCTTTTGTATTAAAGACTTTCTTATTTTTCTTCTGCTTAAAAATGTACCAGGGCTTGTAGAAGACTATGCGCTCTGTAAAAAAAAAACACTAGTGAAAGTTTTGTGCATCTGAACTTTCATGACAGGTTATCAGACTTCAATAGCTTTACCCTAAAAATCTGAATTTATATTCAGATGGTGAACTAAAATTACCATAAACGATCGGAAGAGCTTCTCTTTAAAACATTCCTTAAGTGCATGGTGCCAAGTTAAGGTCAAGCACCAATCACATTAATATTGTGATTTATATTTAACGGCCCGCCCTTTGTCCTATTAAGGGAGGAGCTAATGAGAATGGTATGAGATTTCGAAAAGGATTTTATGAAAAAAAATATGTCTACTTTGTTTTTGGATTTGATTTGATAAATGATGACGAAGGAGATCTTAGAAAGCGTAATCGATATAGCTATATGATTTAATTAAAACATTTATATCGGTAATGTTATTGCTTAGCGCATCTTGGATACCCTATCATCCATTTAGAGTTTATGGCAAAAACAAAAACAAATACAAATACCTAGCATATTATTTATATTAGATTTATATTATTTTATTTTAGAGAATACATTTTTGTCATTCTGTTAATAAAAAAAGAACAATCGAAAAATTCTCATGTTTTACACTTTTACAACAAAAAATAACTCCAAGATTTTTCCTTGTTGATTTTGTAAATCTCTTTAATCGGAATTGTGATATTATACCACAAAACAATACTTGATATTATTTACATAACACTTCAAAAAGAGGTTTTAAGACGAAGTTCAATTACCTTGGACATTAGCGTCATCGGACATCGTGGCGTTTTTTTGGTGATTCTGAATAATAACGTGAAATAAAGTACAAACAAATAAGGTAAACCGGTAAGCACGCATGCAGTACTTGGGACAACATTATTTGGCGCCAGCAAAGTTCCAGCAATGTCTTCGTCACAGGTTTCTCTTTACTGCAATCATTCCGACCACCTAAATTCAATAAAGACTACCTAAAATATTTGCCAGGCATCAGGTGTAACAAATACCAACTGTTATCGTCCACCAAACATTCTGTGGCAATCCATTGCTGAAAGACGTCAGGGCCCAGGATTGGGCAAGTCAATTACACTGCTCGTGCCGATAACTCTGCCCGTCACCAGTATGGTAAGTGCCGTTTAATACCTTAGTTTATGATTCAGCTTTGGAAAAATTGTACCTTACACCTTTTGACTGAACGTGACATTTACCATCCTTAGGTATGTCTCTCATACAATGGGTAGCTCGCCGTCCGATAAGGACCAGGCCCGGGTCGACGGCGCGTTGTATTCCACGCGCGCCTCAAAGGAATGTCAGCACAAGGATAGAGGAAAGGGATACCGTGGCTTCTGGCAACGCACAGGCAATGGAAGGAACACGGGTGGCTTTGAGTCAGTAAGAGTCTGACACACCCTCCCGCTCCGCCTAGAGCGGGAGAAGTTCTTTAAACCATCAAAAAAAAAAAGAGGTATGTTCTCATCCTGCGTGTAATTTCATTGGTTTCAAGAACTCACTATCCTGACTAAGGAATGCATCAGTTAGAGGGATTGCTTCTTCAAGAGTTATTAAAGTGAATCCGCAGCTGTAGCCCGCGAAATTCAAATTATCTTAGGTTTTTGCAATTTGCAGGTGAGTGTAGATTTGTTCTATTGAATGACTTGTTCATGAAATCATGACATTGGGAAACAAATCTAACTTAGAGAGCTGTATTAATGATTCTAATGATTATAATTCTGTAAATACATATCTGTTATAGTCACGAGAATCATATATTGATCAATATACAACCTGACACGGACCTGTTATTTGCAAAAAACCTAAGAAAATTTGAATTTCGCGTGCTACGAGTACCAGTGCGGATTCACCTTAAGGGGACTACAGGACCTAAACGCAAGTTTTATAATGCCTTAAAGTATCCACTGCAGTAAACAAAATCAGAAAAATATATTATATTCTTAAGGATATATGCTAGGTAGATAGTGTGTTGAAAACAATACAACTAATTTGATACGATAGAACAAAATCACGAAGATACCTCTAAAAATTTATTTTAACGATTAAAAACCATACTAATATACATGCAATCATTCTGATTTTTTGTCAGATTATTCTACAAGCAACATATTAGCATAATAGTGTTTTATTTTTTTTATACAATCTATAGATTTTTTGTAAATAGATAATTGCTTCATATTTTGCAATAAATTACCAGCGTTGTGTCATCGCGCTTCTCTTTCTTTTCTGTGCAGTCCGACAGTGACCGCGCGTTAGGTGTTGTCAGCCTCTTAATGATTAGTTGTAGAGCCTTGGTTTGGTTGTATTTACTAACATAAGGTCGATAAATCTTTGAGGTCTTGACCATGGTCAGTCTGCACCTGACTCTGGCGTACCGCTTTAACGCTGGAGTATATAATTAAATGAACTAGCACATCCTCAAACATACAAGTTTAATCAGTGTACGCCTTGAAGCAAACCAGCTATTATTTAAAACTAAGTTACTTAATCGCTGCAACGTGACAGATGGCCACGCTCGTCTACTTGAAGGATTACCATGATCAATGATTTCATTATAAAACAATTAGCAATGTATACAAGTTACTATTAAGTTAATTTACGACGCTGGTTAGACAGAAGCGAGCTTTGATAACACGGCAATGGTTAAAGGGTATAATTGTCCCATATTGTTCCACGTCCACATAACTTTATGATTTCTGATTCTTACAGTGAATTCTGTGCGGTTATTCCGTTTATCCACCCTAAAACAGTCACCCTAGGGTAGATACGTAGACGATACGTAGGGGGAAACACGTGTTCATCTATCCTAACCAGAATTCACTTTTGATTGTTCTTCAGTCTTTTTACCCCAAGTTCGTAGGTGGGGTAAAAATATTGACGAACTCTTAGACTGAAAGACTGTTGTATTTTTGAAGATGACTGTAGACTTATCATCAACAATACAACAGTAAAATATACGCCTATGTGGGACATTATTGTTTTTTTTTTTTTTCTTCTCATTTAGTATTAATCATGGTCTGGCAGTTTGAGTAATTTATGCGACCTACCCAAATGTTCTTTCTTTGGTATTGTTCGTCGAATCGTTGAGCTCCTTAAGTTCTGAGTTGAGCAGCACGATTACTGACAAATGCGTGCACTGACTGGACAGGTCCACTCAATCTGTGTGGTTCTTTCCTCAAAAGGACCATTTCAGACACCAATCTACATGGCCTTCACATGATCTGACCAAGATTATGTCTGGACTTTAAAAGAGACTGTGACCTCTGAGTTTGTTTCGGCCTTTCTTCTCAGAGTAGTCAGATAGGAAACGCCGACCTCATCTAGCTTTATTTAAAAAATATGATTGACGTGTAAAAGTGTTTGTACAAACCTACTTACAGAAAATAAATCATTTATCATTTATTTTATCTCAAACACTTTTCTCCAATTATTAATTATTTTTTAATAACCAATAAGTTGGTTGATTCACTTTTGTTTTCTTATAGTGGTACTGATAACTATTATATACAGCTACCACTCGATCCTTACCCTTTGTCAAAATATCAATTTTATCGTTGATATTTTACTAGATTCTGGCTCCAATAAGACATTTTTTTAAGTTTCAACCGTACTGTGATTTATTTAAATACCTACTCCGATAAAACGTATAATTGAAATTATGTTACATTGAATGATAGGTAATTAAAAACGATTTTAGCTTTTACATTTGAAAGAAGAAGTATGTATTTATGCCTATAAAAATAGGCATGCTAATGTCTACTAAGTATCTTGGGCCAGTTTCTATCATGTTTCTCGAAATGACTGTTAACAGCCGTGGGACAAAATCGGAAGAAAAATAATATACGAATTCCATTTATCCACCACGTCTAGGGTAGATAGATGAACACGCATTTTCGAGTGTTTTGGTGTGCTGGAGGATACGACCGGGTGTCACCACTGTGTGAATCGCCCGGAGGACACGGTGGAGCATACGGTGGAGGTCTACCCGGCTTGGGCAGAGCACCGCCGTATCCTTGTGGAGGCGATCGGCGGCAGAGATCTCTCGCGTCCGGCCCTGGTTCAGGCCATGGAACGGAGCGAGAGGGCTTAGGCAGCCGTCACCTCCTTCTGCGAAGCAGTAATGCTCGCGAAGGAGGAGGCGGGACGGCTGAGGAAAAGGCAAATTTCGCGCCCTCTCACCCCTAGCCGCCGCAGGAGACGCCCTGGGCGTCGGGAATCCCGGGCGGATTTCCAGCCACCGTAGGCGCGGGCTTGCGGACGGTGAGTAATGGGTAGCTCACCGTCCGGTAAGGACCAGGCCCGGGTCGACGGCGCGTTGTATTCCACGCGTGCCTCAAAGAGATGTCGTCAGCACAAGTGTAGGGGTCCACTAGGGCCGATGCCTGCTGGGGTCGCGGGAAGGTACTAAAGGGTTACCGAGGCCACTGGCAACACAGGCAACACGGAAGGAATACGGGTGGGTTTTAGTCAGTAAGAGTCTGACACACTGGAGAAGTTATTTGATGATTTCCCACCCAAAAAAAAAAGGTGGCTGTTTTAGGGTGGATAAATGGAATAACCCATTCTATGCACCAAGGGTCACAGTTACTGCGTGGCTTTTTCACTGCTAACCTAAATTTTATTGTCTCATTTTATGTTACACACCAGTCCACCTTTCAAAGTCAAACGAGAACAGAGCAATGCTTTACTAACCTGCTTTGAGCCGTTTCACAAAAGGTGCGCCCTACCACAAAGTTCCTAATCCCATCATCTTTTTCGCTCTGGCGATAATTGAACTTTTACTGACACCACATTTTTTATTATTTTGACGCTTATAATAATAATATTACAAAATCGGCGTACGGGTTAACATTCCAATAATCAGAAGGTTGATGTTCAATTAGTGATATAGCTAGGTACTTAAACGTTACGATAACAGTTTAATTGCGTTTAAATCAATTAAATCTAAACAGCAAATAAGTTTTACTATCAATAAACAAGCATGTCCATGCAGGAAACATCTCTTCGTTGTTGATAAACACGTGAACAAAATTTGTGAGTCGCACGCACTCCGCGAATAATACATATAGGTATCGAGCTGCTGCTCTCAAAAAAAAAACAGCAGTATGAAGAAGCAGTCTGTGACTGGGACTATTTTCAATATGATTGACTGAAAGTGATGTACCCAATTAAGTAAGAACAAGTCTTTGCTGCGATAACTCCAAATAAATTGGGATAAAGGACAGAAAGATGAGGGACTGAAAGCCTGTCCAATCTTCAATCAGAATCTACGGAGTAATTTTGTTGCGTAACGCACAAAAGCAATGCCTTTCATCTTGACAGTTCAACAACATTCAATGCGTAATTTACGCTGTTGAACAGACAAATTTCTCAAACCTATGGAGCAATGGAATAGGAATTTCCTTCAAAATCCTTCGGATTGTGATTCAAAGTGAAATGAACACGCCTTGTCAGTGCGAATATTTCTGTATTTATATTGTTGCACACATACAAACCTGGTATTCAGCAATATTTAACAAACTATTTAATTAGGTACTCAATGTAATAACAGTATAGACTTTAGACTTCTTGAAGACTACCTTTAGATTCCGGGGCTCGAAGAGAACTAACTTAGAAAATCGCGCACACCAAATATCATGTTTTCCATTTAGTTGTGTTAAAAAACCAGTACTTTTACGGTAACTGTCAAATTAGATACTTTTAAACTTCATGACTACCCTGATACAAAAATCATTTGAAGCAAATCACATACTTTAAATTTTATATTTACTATTTAATCACGACACATCTTTCAATATTTGGAAATAATGACAAAAGCGTGTTACGCAATTTGGAATGCCAAACGCTTTAAAGCATGAGTTTAACGAATGTGCGGTTGTGATGTCACAAATAGATGTGCACATTTAGATCGGCAGTGTGTGATATCTTTGGATCCTTCTTCCACCCCCTCAAACAGTGTTAGTGAAGGAAGCAGTCACGGCATCCTAAAATCCTAACTACCAACAAAAATAGGTCAACGATCTTTACTTCAAAATACAACATTGAAAATATCACAATATTACAAAATTCCTCAGAAAATATCCATATCAGTTCACTGTTCACTGGCCTTAACCCATGCACTGCGCTGAACGCGTGACGGAATCCGAAACAATACTCCATCAAACCGGCGCGAGCGACTGTTTTATTTTACTGCTTTAACTGTCAAATATGACCTTACTGGACGCTAGTTTACTGGCCAGTGGCTGGTCTACGTTGAAGGAAGAATGCGAATATTTCATGCGAAAAAGTAAGGCGCGTTGGAATCTGTAGATGAAAAGTTAAGTAAGTAAGTGATGTTGGTAAGTTGTTGGAGTGACCGTTTTGAGAAGGTTTTGTTGAAAGAGGTTTATGTTTACCATTTTTTTCGGTCAGTAATGCGAAAGATTCCTTCATAAATGCTAAGCAGGAATTCATTTCCCTTTACTGACATGCAGGCTATGAATATTTGACTTGAAAATGTCATTGTTTTCGTTTTACGTTTTTACGTAAGCGTATCATTCTGTGTGAGTCAAACGCAAAGTACCTATGATCAACCTACCTAAGTGTTACATTTAACCAGGTATTTATTTATTTATTAGATAATATTATGCTTGTTATCAAAGAACTTATTTTATGGCATATTAAATCACATTTTATTAAAATGCGATAACCATTTGGATCGGCGGTAAAAGGGTTAGATACCGTAAATGTCGAAAATAAAATACAAACGTCGAAGTTTTATGGACTTTGCAACCTTTATAACAATAAAAATAACAGTCGTTAGAATAAATAATTGGCAATAATAAGTAAAAAAGAGGTAAATTGTTATTTAGCCATTTAAGTCCGGCATCATCAGAAAAGAATTTAAAATACTGGCGCCAGTGGGCGACCTTGTAAAAAAAACAATAACGTTTTTTTTAATCGTTTGCGAAAATATTTTATTGATTTAGAAACGCTAATAAATTACCTTTTTTATAGTTGTCTGATAAACCAAAGTCAAATACTTGTATGATTTTTTGCACCGATTATTCTCTATTCTGTCACGCGGCGCCATTTAACTAATCGACGCGACGATGACGCCATAGTTCATAGGTAATTTATCTATCTACCAATATTCTGCATATTTTTGTAAAACCAGGACTTAGGTACGTAGGTAGATACTAGATACAAGTTCATGTTAATGATGTATTTAGATTTATTAACCTTGCAACTTAAAAACAAGAAAATACATGATCAATAACTTGCTTATTAGATGATCCGAAAAACCTTGTCTAATAATAAAATATTAAATGAATTTTGTGTTATAGAATTTATAACAGCGCCCTCTAGTAATAACTACCAAAACTGATTTGACGCCCAGTAACACGAGTGCTCTTTGTGTTAACGCATCGCTTTAGTTATTTGTAATAAAGGTAGATGGCGTTTTACGTCAGCGCTATCTACCAGCAGTATCTCACAACAGTTACTTTGTGATTTCGATCATGTTCTTTCCATTAAATTTTAAAAGATGTCGCTACTAGTATTAAAATTACGATCTCGTAGTATGAAAACATGTTGAAATCAAAACTTTTTATTGTTCGTTACAAAATAATAACAGATATTTTAATTTCAAATATTGTGTCGTGATTATTCCAAAGATTTTTCGTGATTCCCTGTGACAAATGCCACGCAAATATATCTGTATAATTATGAAAACTGCTGTTAGATTACGGATGTCAAAATGAACCAGTTTTAAGCTCGTTTCTTTTTCGTATAAACTATCAAACTAAGAAATCTAAATAACAAAATCAATAAAAAAGTAGGTCGAAAAGCAAAACGATTTGCCCCGGGTGAGGATCGAACTCACGACCTTAAGATTATGAGACTTACGCGCTGCCTACTGCGCTACCGAGGCCAGTGATAAGGATGTTGAAATAAGCATTCATGATTTTAGATTATTTGTTTTTTTGTGAGGAAAACTTGAGAATTCATTTTCAAAAGCGGAAACAGTTTTGATAAAAGAAATTTACGTATAAAGTTGTGTTAAAAACTGTGTTAAAGCTCGTGCAGACTGGGGCGATATCGCGGGCGCGACAGGCATATTGCTGCCCGTCGCGCCCGCGATATCGCGCTAGCCTGCACGAGCCCATAAGATGATCATTATCATTCAAAGATTAAGATTTTACCGGGGACCAAAAGAGGGTCGTAGCTAGATCATTAAATACGATGAGCGCGATGTGGCCTAGGTATTTCTTTCAATTATGACCATAGGTACATACCTACACATAGGTAGGTAGGTACTACGCATCTCTTGAGTAAAAGTGGAAGCCATATCAATGTCCCATACATAGATACAATCATACCGGGATGCCTGTGGGAGTCGCAACGTAATAAAAATATTAAAAGTTGCCTGTTCTGTTCGTCGTCTGTCCACGTCTACCACTGGCTACACGTCCACTGTCCCTTGGCTATTTACGAATATGGAACAGAAAATCATTGAATGGTTCGTTGGTGTTATTTTGAGTTCAAGTCTTCCAATGCGTTTGTAAGTAGGTAGGTACTTAAAGTCGAGGAAGCTATTTGGTATGCAGGCAATGATATTCGTTTTCTTTTTGATGTATAAAATCTTTCCTCTCGTTTTCTGTGGGATTTCGTAAAAAGGGACGGAAGTGTGTAGACAGGAAGTGACAGCTTGAGCATGGAGTAAGTACTGTAGAGGTTCTATGATAATGCATCATCCTAGCCGCTAGTTGCCACTGGCAACTTAATAAAAATAAATATTTAAAATCGGAAGATATATTTGAAATTATGAATTGTCACAGAGACATTCTTTAAGGCGCTGACAAGATCCAATTGAACAAAATAAGCTTCTCTTAAGAAAAAAAAAATGCCAAATCTATATAGTTTGTGGTAGCGGAAAAAATATATGTTAATTTTGAACATATTTCCCAGAACTTGGTTGTTACCAAAACACGTTTTGAAAAAAAAACTCGATACAAACTAACGTTAAACTAACTTCTTACCTTAACTTCTAATCCAAATTATCTGTATTAAATATCAACATACGTTACGTATTTTCAATTACTCAACTCAATTTTGAGTAAATAGATAATTGCTTCATATTTTGCAATAAATTACAAGCGTTGTGTCATCGCGCTTCTCTTTCTTTTCTATGCAATCTGTCAGTGACCGCGGTTCAGGTGTTGTCAGCGTCTTAATGAACTCACCAACAAATATGTATTGAATTTTAAAAGATAAATTTATTTACAGTTATCAATTAGGGATATTATTTATTAATGTAGCACGTCCCGCACACTACGGTACCTACTTTTTAATAGCGTGGAATTAGTGTACTCATGGAATTAGTAAGTACTATATAGATTTTAAATAGAGGGTGTCGAATTTCGACCAGTGGGCGACCAATAGTAATTATTAAATGTTTCAGTATTTCGCTCTTTTAAATTCGGAGGTTAATTTCCGTAGCTGCTCAGTTCCTTATTACCAAGGTGAGATGTCAGATGTTACACATCATATGCGACTAATGTAAGGCTAGGTCAATATTACGCGGTAGGTTAATATTACGCAAGCGGATCCTTGAATCGAAAAGTGGTGTTGACAGACCCTTCATATTTTTGACAGGCCTATCCAACGATACCTCACACCATGGGGTAGACGAGAAAAAGTTATTATTCCCACATTACATGCAAGAGAGGTACCCTAACAAAAAAAATGTTTTCTAGATTTTGTTTCAGCACTTTATCGGCCGTGGTTAATATGTATACCTATGCCAAATTACAGGTTTCTAGTACTAAGCGTCTCTGAGCTACAGCGGGGAGAGACAGACAGACGGACATGGCGAAATTATAAGGGTTCCTTGTTTATTATAGAACCCTAAAAAGAGATAGCGGAAAGAGAGAGCGTGCACTGACTGGACAGGTTCACTCAATCTGTGTGGTTCTTTCATCAAAACACCATTTCAGACACCAATCTACATGGTGTTCACATGATCTGACCAAGATTATGTCTGGACTTTAAAAGAGACTGAGACCTCTGAGTTTGTTTCGGCTTTTCTTCTCAGAGTAGTCAGATAGGAAACGCCGACAACATCTAGTTTTAAAAAATATGATTGACGTGTAAAAGTGTTTGTGCAAACCTACTTACAGAAATAAAATCATTTATAATTTATCATTATCATTTAGGTCTTTTAAATTAAATTCTATCGAGGAAAAACTCAATTGCGTTTTCCATCGGTCAGAGTATTAATTAAATAGTCAATAAACATATTTCCAAAAAAAAATATCCTTAAATGCTGTAGGTAATAGTAAAATAAATGAATAAATGAAAAGTCCCCAATTTATTTTGGTATTGCCTAGGATATGAAATGAAGTTACCTAACAAGCTCTTCATTTCATATCCTAAAATTCTAAATATCTTCCAAATCCGCCTATGAAATAAAAGGACATCTGAGTCTGGATTTGGGCCCGGTTGATGGCAATAGGCTCGCAACCTATCAGGTAGGGTAGGGAGGGCGAATGGCGTTCAATTAAGAAAAACATGTGCTACAGTGTATTTTTTAAATTATTTATTATAAATCAAAATTAAGAAAAATAACAAACTCTTTTATTATCGAGTAATCAACAATTTAATAACAAAAGCATATATCTTTGACCGACTAGTAGTAGAAACACATTATAAAAAAAAAAACATGTTTTAGCGGCATTGCCCCTGACATTGGATAATGCCGCTCAGGGTACGGGGTAGTGACACTCAGACGTGTTTTTTTGGAATTCGACAAGTAAGATACATTTTAATTAAATAAATATTAATGAGATCAACCTTATACAATAAAAGTATATCGTATATATACGTCAATAACGCATCCAGAGATAACTTTTTTTAGATTACCTGGAAACTCTGAACGCTAAGACTATAAAATAATTTTACTTACTAGTAGGTAGGTACACAATGTGTGTCTTTTTAACTCAAACTCAAAGCATTTATTTCAAATAAACGCTCTTTTGAATCAACGTATTATGGTTACAAAATATTGTTTACATCATTCATTTTGAAGTTATATATGTGAGAACAATGCAAAACGTAAAAGCGTCCGTAATAAAAAGATTACCAAAACAAAAGAAAAAGCAATTCAAATATTAAAATAAGCCGTGGCAGCTAAGAGATGACCAGTCTCTACTGACGGCGCCCGTTCACGAACATGACGCGTGGATTAGCACCATTCAGCTCAACCATTTTGAATGGAGCTAAATGATCTAACACATGCGCCACCATCAGCAAGACATTAGAGTGAGCACGACATGCTCCCAGCAGCCAGGGCGCATTCAAGTCAATAAAAGCGTATCCAGTAAATGGCAGCTTTATAGTACATAGTACTCACATAACAATGTGCTGTGAAACTATACTATACTTTAATGGATAAGTATTTCCTTTTATCTCCCGAAAAAAAAAATGTCTGGATTAATAAATAAAGTGAATAGAGTAAAGGAAAGTGATTGACACGAGTGAAATAAGTAGTTATAGGCGGTTCATGAATCATGATACGGAAGGTACGCTTGTGTTAAAACCTCGGGGCTTGTGTGTTTTGTTTTGTTAGTTTGTATAATTCAAAGTAAAGACGTGGTATTTTATTATTAATAATAGTTGTTTATTGTACTGTGTGTATGAATAATACTATTATTAGATATATAGATATTCCTTTTTCTCCACCATGTCCATGTTTTCCAAAACAATTAGCTTTGTATTAGAATGCGGAATTTCTATTACAATACTGTATAGATAATATTACCGTGGCATGAGCCCATAGTCCGCAGATGATGCAGCGATACCACAACTCGTATTTTTTTCCAAATTCTTCGCAAATAATACATTTGTTATAATTAGTTTTAGCAGATTGAATGTCTTCTTCGGTCCAATCCGCTTTAGCGGTGGTCCTTTGACGATTTCTTTGCATATCTACAGCAAAAAAAAAATAAGTCACTGAGGGGTAATAACGCTCAGGTGAGCGGTATAACCCCAAACGGTCGTTTTGTAATTTATTTGAAATTAAAAAAAAATCGTACACAGTAAAATTGTTGAAAATGGAATTGCATTATCACAATTGTATAGTTTTATTATCAGAAAAGTAAAATTAATAATTAAATAAGCATTAAAGTTTTGGACATACCGACAAAAAACACCTAACCAAAAATTAAATTAGCGCGGCCGCAAACGAAGAAACTCACTTCACGGTCACATGACGCGAGCTGACTGTCCGTTTGCATCGCTGTCTGTTAGAGGTCCCTCGCCTCGCGCTTCCATTTTGACAGAGTTACAGAGGTGAGCGCCATTACCCAGTGAGCACTATTCCCTCTACCTACCCTACATGGGACTTAACACATAACCGGCGAAATGTGGGTGTACTTCGTGGAATACAGGCGCGATTATGTTTTTTCTAATTACAAATACACGGTGCAAATGAAAATAATAGGTAGGTACATGAGTACCTACTCTACTAGGGAGTACTTACTACAACTAGGGATCACACTCACTCACTTACTGTGTGCTGCACCGGTCGACGTCTTAACGTCAACGCCGGCTATCGCTGAAAACCAGCGCTGGGGCTCTGTCTCGCATAGAGTCGCAGCATTATGCTGAGCGTTGGCCGTTTTGCGTGGACGACCCCAAATTGTTTCTTTTTTGTATTTGTGTTCCTTCTTTGCGTCTAGTTTACCGCAAATAAACGTATTTTCTTTCTTAACAGTGGTGACCCAGTGGTAACGGCCGCAACTTACGAGGTGTAGGTCGTAGGTCCAAACCCTGGCAGGCGCTTTACTTTGTGTAAATTATTTCATCACCACTGCTCTCAAAACGGTGAAGGAAAACATCGTGAGGAAACCGGCATGTCCTAGAACCAAAACTTCGAAGACATGTGACATCCACCAACCCGCACTGGGTCCGCGTAGTGGATTAAAGCCCACTCCCTCTCACCGAGAGGAGGCCTGTGTCCCAGCAGTGGGAACATTATAGGCCGATTATGAGTACCTACTTAATTCGTTTTTTATTGTCTTTTATAGCTTTAGTAAAAAGACTACACCATTATGTAACTCCATCGCTTTCTCTATGCTGCTATCTGCGTCTAGATTATATTTTGAGTTGCACGTCCACCATAGTTCTGATCAAATTAGCTCAGTTGTTACAACTCTGATGGTATCTTTAGCCAGCCAGATGTTGATATTCATTTAGGTATGTATGTATTTAGGTACTACGTGGAAAATAGACAAGATTATCTCTTATCGTCGTGAAACAAAATTAAAAGAGAGGAACAGATTTATTGTTGTGGATATATTTCTACCGGTGTATAGTTTAACTACACTTTTTAATTCATAATTTATTATTCCAAGGCACACACCAATTGAAAATCCTTAACACATCAAATAACTTAGAAAATATTTAGACATGACAACCCAAATCCTTCTCTAAAAAGTTTTACGACCAAACTTTTCCTAATCGACACCTAAAATGTCATTATTTCACACAAATCCTCCCTGGAGTGATGAATTTTACCTCGTTTTTGAAGTTGGTAACCCTTCCTGGTTGAATATTTAAAAAGTCGTTGGCAACATTTTAATTGGGCAATCCTGGCAGGATTAAATTATCAAGACACCTAGTTAAGGCGCCTACAAACTTAATGAATTCAACATGAAATTAACCGTTGCGCGGGTCTTTGCTTCGCGGGGTCGCTGTGTACGGATTATGAGACCATTTGAGCGTTTTTTTTAAAGGAAGTAGCAGGAAAAAGGTAGCAGTAGGAACTTAAACCTCCTTCATAATTATTGAGTTTTGTAGTTAGCGGGGTGATTGCGTAAAACACTATCAGCAGTTAATTTTGACAGTTTAACAAAATTCATTGCGTTATCTACGTTGCTGAGCAGACACATTTCTCTAACATATGAAGCAATGGATTAGCAATATTCTTCAAAATCATTCAGATTGTGGTTGATAGTGTGTTAATCAATTAGCGTAGTAGTGCTGGCTAGTGTTTATTTTGTTCTATCGCTATTCGTGTATATGTGTGTCAAAATCAACTATCTCGTCTACATCATGGCTTTTCATGATCTTCTGTTGGGTAGGTATAGGTTTTGCTAATAGGATAAGGTAAATTATCTAGACACCTAGTTATTAATTTTAGTGCAATGATAATTCGTTCGCGTGCCTACAACTCGCCTCTCGCTACGTACATATACATATAAATAGCTGTAGGTGGCATATGACCATGCCCATCACCCGTCTAGCGGGTGCAAATCAAAACATGCTACTAGGGTCAGGGCGAGTTGTAGGTACGCGGATGAATTATCGTTCTACCCGGCAGCCGGGTGCTTGGCACTAAAAGTGTAAAGGCACCTACAAAATTGTATGGTTGTGTGTCAAAAATACGTAAGTGTTGCTGAATGGTGTTAAAATTTATACCTAAGTATGAATGTTTTATAACAATTCGGTCACAGATTGTCCAGTCGGATGATCCAGTCTTGAGGAGACTTATAGGACCAATATTCTGAGTAGCATAATCAGTCTATAGATAATAATGTTCCCACTGCTGGGACAAACCACGAGGGTCCAGTGCGGGTTGGTAGATTCTTAGTAGCAATTTTCAAATAAAAAGAAACGTAATAAAATCCTAGCCAACTTGCTTAATGTGTACGAACACCGTCACCGCGGAGCTTACAAAGAGCTTTTTTAATTCACAGCCAACCAATTCCTAAGCGAACGTAAAATGTTTACTCTGCCAAAAGAGGGGGACATTTAAACTTTATTTTTTGGACTCTTTTGTGACTTAATTTTTTACGGGGATCCTCCCGAGACCCATGTTAGATTTGAAACGCGACGGAGTTCCAAAACTTCTTGGAGTTCGTTAAAAAACGACGTTTTTACAATGGGTTAAGGAAATTTTCGGGTGGATGAATAATTTTACGGTTCCCTTACGGCGTCTCGCTTTGTTTGTTTTGTGAAAGATCAGAGATTAATCGTGTGGAGGTTAAATATGTACAGGTTGCGTAGCGTGTGACTTTGTTAGGGGAGTTGTGTGTTACTTGGGACGTTTGAACGTGTGTGACTTTGACATCACTTGGGACGTGATTACTTCAATATTGTTAGCTGAATTATGTGCATGCTGCTGGAAGTCTTCAAACCAACCTAGCACATGGTGATGCAGATATGTACCTATACGTGGAAAGATAGGCCCTGAACATTTTTACAGGCTACACAAATATTTGTTTCAGGAGTTGTCTGAAGCTACTCCAACTAAGAGTCAATTGTTTATTCATGCGAGTATTCTTATAAGACCAACTTGAACAATTAAATTACAACAATTTAAACTTCACAAAAATTAAGCATTCATCCTTACAGACATACCTACATTAATTCCATAAGGAACAAATAAACTTCGAAGCCCCTACTACGCGACAATATTTCGCTAGCAAACATTAAAATTTATCACTGGCGCAAGAGTTTACGCGAAAGCCGGGTGATAAAATAAAATTACAGTTGTTTAGTATGGTCTCGGGAATATTGTTGGTACATACTAAGGTGGGAATTGAAAGGTATGGGGCGCTGGAGACCTGTTTTATTTATGTCAGTAAATGGCTTTTGGATTGGCGTGCAAGTGGTAGGGGTAAGTGTGGCAGTATGTGCCTTTACCTATGGTATTTTCATCAAGATGTGTTTGAAGAATGTACAGGCCAAAGATATAAATAGTTATTGTAGGATGTGGGTGTGCACAGTGAAAAATATCAGATTTACGAAAGAGAGACGCACTGAGTTAATACGACCGCGCGCAATAAAACGTCATCATCTGCCTAGCCTTTTAGCGGCTTCCAGCAGCTCAGCATTTAGCTGCATCCAGTTAGACAACAGCTGAATACCATTATTTTACATGGAGCGACTGCCTATCTGACCTCCACAACCCAGTTACTGGGTAATACGATACCCTTGGTAAGACTTTTGGTCTTCTGACGACCCGTAACAACTGTCAAAGATTCACGAATGACAGCCGAGACCAAAGGCTTAACGTGCTTTCCGAGGCACGGAGGGGTCTTGGTATGAAAAGATGGTCACCCGTCTACGGACCAACTGCGGCAAGCTTAGCTTAACCTGATTGATAGACCCTGATTGAGATCAACGGAAATCTAAGTTGGTACATACATAAAATATCGATAAGATCACGCGTCACCTACAGGTATGTCTAGATAGGCAGTCAAAGATGTGAACTCGTCGAAAGAAATTGCGTCCAACTGTTGGCCGCAAAATGCACACACACTAGAATAACACAATGATAGATTGCTTTAGTTCTTTTGCAGCGTGACACTCAAATTAGATATATAAATAATCAAATGCCTGTAGCATTGAAAAAGGAATAAAGTCTCCTTCAAACAGGCGCGACACAAAGACACCGCGCAGCACTACAAGCGGTGCCTTTGTGTCGCGTCGCGTGTCGCCCTTGTTTGTAAGAGTCTTTATGCGTCGTATATTTCCAAAATGTCGCGTTTCTCGCCCTTTGTAGAATGGCGTGATTTTTAACGTGTTTGAAGCGGAAATTTCGCATTTTACTAAAAATCAGTTTACAGGTACATGTAATTATTTTAGGTAATGATGAGGTTGATTATAGACTATATTTGAAATAATACTCACCCATAAATTCGAGCTATGCTCAATGAGTCTAGTTACCTAATAGAAATTACTAATTAAAACTACATTATACCTTACCTACCGTAGAATTCTATTTAACTTTCCATTTTGTCTCCAGCTAAAATTAACCCAGTCACGTAATTTCCCCAGCCAGGATAATCCAGTTCCAAATTCAAAATTCAATTTACCACACCTGTACTCAATTTAACAGTCCAATTCCGAATTTACAACTAATTTCGTCGCTTCGTTCGATAAACGTTAACTTCTACGTTTACGTTCACAGAATCTGGCTCGCGTGTGAGTTTGATTGCACACAGAATCACTTCTCCTGGCGCTAAACCCGATTGTTACGAGCTATTTCTAGCATAATCCTGCGGTTTGCGTTTGAATTTGGGATATAAAGCTGGAGGTGAAAAGAGTGCTAGTATGGCGCTTTCTATTTCTTCGAAGAATAGACATAGCTCTTTCTATACAAAAAAGTGACATTTCGTTTCTCCATTTTTGACACCGCACCGTAGAAATCCTTCTGCAATCTGTCATTTTGTCTTTCATTTCTAGCGATCTTTGTCTAGGTCCTTTTTATGTAGACTATTTCAGAAGAAAGTTTCTATCCCAAACTGTCATAATCATACTGACAACTGACAGTAAGTTGTCTAAGGTAGTAAAGACAATTTGCGTTTTTCTACTCGACGGCCACAAGGTATACTATCTACAAAATCATAATTTTACAGGAGAGCGTTTTGAACGCAAAACTGTGCTATCTTCTCCTATTTTCCATCATTTAGTTAATAGGACATTACCAAGGAAAGGGTGAAGGCCAATATTACTATAATATTTTTTTTGTTCCAAAATACTTCGACACTTTGAGAAAAATTGATGTAGTTGTCTTTATTTACGTGACTTAATATCAGTAAAAATTGAGAATCAAACAGAAAAAAGAAATGACAAAACTAAGAATTCAAAAAAGTAAAAAGCGCCAACTGCGCTCGCTGACTCTTTCTACTTTGCTGTCGCCGTACACGGACGATTCTACACGGAACGTCATTTTTGTCTATTCTCTCGTGGACAAAACGGTGCTCGTGCTAAGACTGCAGGTAGTGGTTACATGTGAATAGACGCTGCAACTTTTTGCAGTTGCGTTGTGGTTGCATTGTCGGCGTTGTCGCTAGTAGGTACTTGCGATGTGGTAACGTCGTGGCTAGAGTTTGCAGACAGATCGACACCAGCTGTGACATTGTCGTCGCGTTGTGCAGGTTGCGTTGTGGCTGCGACATCGCCTTGATGTGGTCGGTATCGCCCACACGGTAGATTTTGACAGCCAAATGTGTCCGTGTGAATAGACTATACATTTTCATACCAATTAGCGCCTTTCCATGTGGTGTCCTTGTACAGTGGTTATGGTGTGGTTATGGTACGTGTGATCGGGCCCTTAGCTGCTCTCAAATTAACAATACCTACATGCATCCATAGAAAGACTTCTGCCAAGTCGGGCCCAATTGCCACTATTAAGACGCTGACAACACCTAAACCGCAGTCACTGTAAGACTGCATAGAATAGAAAGAGAAGCACGATGACATAACGCTTGTAATTTATTGCAAAATATTAAGTAATTATCTATTTACTTAAAATTGAGTTGAGTAATCGAAAATAAAAAACAACCAAGTTCTGCATTGAAATACGACGTTCTTGTAACGTATGTTGATATTTAAATATAGATATTTTGGTTTGAAACTCAAGGTTAGTTGAACGTTAGTTTGTATCGAGATTTTTTTTTCAATTCGTGTTTTGGTAACAACCAAGTTCTTAGAAATATGTTCAAAATTAACATATATTTTTTCCGCTACCACAAACTTTACAGATTTGGCAATTGCTTGTTCTTAAGACAATCCTATTTTGGTAATTTGCCTCTTGTCAGCGCCTTAAGATTCTTTCGTAAAGGAACTAAAGAATTTTTCTTTTGTTTCGTCTGAAAATCAAGAACTACTCATACCTCATGTAAGTAAAACTGTAGCACTTCCTACTTTTTTAGACACTCGTAAAGCCTCAACAAACACCATTACAGAAATTGTTCCTGGCACCATGCTCATATGTTTTATGTGCACGAACACATAAACGATACATAAGTTAAGATTTTACTGTCGAACACAACATAAAGGGGTTGGCGCTGGCTTTACGCTGCCAGGATTAGGTTGGGCCAGCAGTAAACATGGCCAGGGCGGCTTTTATATCCCGTTGCAAATAATAGCACATAAAACTTGTGTGAAAAACACTAGTTACGGACGGCGAGATGAACGGGCCGTCCGGTACCGTTGGCAAAACAATGCTTCTGTTTCAAAAATATTATAAGCAACCCTAATAGTGCACTGATTTTTGGACTTGCAGTGTATACAGGGTTCCGGAAACGGCATGGTCTCTTGCTACAAAATACCACATGAATTTTAGGCCTGTATTATACAGAACCGCACTCGAAATTGAAGCATTACTTAAAACTCGTTTAGAGCCATTTGATTGGTTGAAACTAGTTTAATTTTAACCTGTTAAGCCCCGCGCGACACCGTTTCGGAGTCAAACAATAGAAAATCAATTATGTCTCATTAGCTGTCCTTGACCAATTAATGTAAGTAAAAAACTTACTCAAGACTCAGAGGTCTTGGGAAGAAATTGTCATATTGTTATGTTGTCATAATGTTTTAGGATTTGTTGAGGACAACGTTTTGTCAAACTAGGCGTCAGTATTAGTTGCTGGACGCAATGCTTACTTGAGACATTACAAACAGTGCAAACAAAGTGTAACTGAATTAATGCACATTATTAAAGTAGTTTGGTTTTGGTTTTTACTAGGTAAAGGTAATTTTTTGTCCTAAAAATAATAAAACTACGTAAATTACAGTCACTCTTCCGCTGTACAGTAAAATCAAACCAAAATGGACGAAGTACGTTAAACTCTTATACGTGTGCGCCTGTGTGCGTGCGTGGATTTATAATTTGCCCACAATGTTCTCCCACAGTCAGTATAACTAATTTAATAAATAAACAATGTTTTATATATAATAGTACAAATTCAGTGTATGTATTATGACTGTATCATAATATTCTAATTGCGGTCTGGTGGTGTGCGACACAACCCAATGCATGTAGCCTCATAGGTAGGTTCCAGGTACGCTAGATGTATCGAAGGCGTTATTCAATTATATGTAAAATGTCGAAATAGTCACTTCTTACCAATCAGCACTATGAAAAGCACCTCTATAATAGCTGAACTTTTTGTAAAAAATCCTTAAATTTTTCTTCCGCCTGTTTTGCTAACCCTACGATAATTCCTAATTCGGACTAAGCAATAGGGGTGAAGCAGCTCTTATATAGAATGTCAGAGCAAGATTTAGTAGCTGCTGTGTATTGGGATGCGTGGTATAAAACTAATTCACTCTGTTTTTACGGCGAAAATAATAATATAAATTATATTATTATTTACGCCCTCAATAGGGTTATACCTGGTCATAGTTGACCATAGGATCTAGAAGTATATCCGACGGGTAATTATGTATTTAACTACTGAACTTTTATAATATAAAGTTTGGTTTTAACTGTTTTTGAAAGTGCATCAAAGGTTTTGAGTAGCAAATAAACAAATAAAAATATATGTCCACAGCTGGAAATAGGTTAAAGGCCTCACAGTTTACATGTCAAATTATCCTACCATATTTCATAAATTCATCATTCTATTTTCAAAGAGTCTAGAGTTTTCAGATAAAAAGTCTCAAATACGTCTGAAGAAGAAGAAGTTCCTCAACAACCAGCCATAAACTCCATAAACTCCATTATTCTCCTGAAACAAGATACTTTATACTTCATGAAACATTTACGAATTAATCGTAGAACCATTCTACTTCGTCGTACTTAATGGCGAAGTAAAGCTATAACGTTCATCGTAAAAACTGCCACCGTAGGTACACTGTGAAAATTATACTAAGCTAGGTACCTATTGTCTTGGTGTATTATTGATTTAAGGGCTGTTACTGAAAGTGTAATAATGATTGAGTAATATAAAGGAGCCAATATAGCCTTTTCTTTTGCTCTAGTGATTGAGGAGCTAGCAACCTTAGTAAGCGTCATTAGAGAGGACGAAATATTGGACTCACCCACAAATGCACAGGAGTTAGGCCCTAGGATATTTTGGACTATCGAAAAGTGAGAAAAATATAATATAATGTAAAATCTATTTGTGGTGAATGGTTACTGCACTAGCAGTTAATTACCTGTTCAAAGCATCTGTTTTTCAAATTGTCAGTGAAGTCCGTCCTTTCCATTATAATAAGGCTATGTTATATATATATCAATTTAAATCTATATTAATTTTATTAGGTCCCAATTGCACTTACTATTAGTTATTATGGATATTTTTTTTTTACAAAAAACATTTATTTATTCCGAGACCAAAAACACAACATTTTAATTTTGAGACAGAAACACATAACAATAGAAGTTGGACCTTACATATCCAATTCGGGAGTCCAGATACGATCCTTCAAAGTCCCCAATGCGGATGTCATCTGAAATATAATATATTGCGCTGGACCGGGCCTTCCCTAAGGATGGACTGTTAATTATCAAGTACAAGTCGCATATACCCGGGGATACCTTTGAATGTTTGTCCTTATATTAAAATGTTTGCTGTATTTAGGTTAGATATTGTGTGAATTTTCCGTAGCCCGTCGTGGTTTATATTGGTTTAAGCGTAGAGTTTGTTTAAGTATATTAGTAAATTAGATGGCAATAAAAAAGCGAGTTTGCTTTGTTATGGAATTAGGTATCTCTTTATGAATTTTGTATAAGTGTCGTGATGGTTCAGCCCAGTGGTTCCCGCCACCTCGCCTCTCATGCCCGAGGTTGTGGGTTCAAATTCGGGAAAGTAGGCACCAATATCACTTTTTCAATTTATATGCACTTTCCGAGTTTATTTTGGTTATCTTATATCTGACTGATATCGGTGAAGGAAAACATCGTGTGGAAACCTAGACTTATCTATACATATTTATGACTCCCTTGTTAGTCTAGTGGTCGCAAGCGCTGCTGCTGAGCATGAGGTCCTGGGTTCGATGCCCGGGTCGGGCAAAGTGTTATTGAGTTTTTCAATCTGGAATTTCTCAGTAGCAGCCCGGAGTATGGATTTGTGCCCGGTTGATGGCAATAGGCTCGCCCCATATTACATCGGACTTAAACATAGCTGACGAAATGTGGGTGTACGACAGGTACACTTCTGCCCAATCTTTCAGGGAAACAAGGTGTGAAGCTATGTTATATGTATACATACCTATAATAAAATCGTAGCAAATTCAAAACATTGAATATTTATGAAAAAAGGTATTTGTTACGAGGACCGGAAACGATTCAAATGCCGAAAATCTAGTTTTAAGTCAAATTTTGCTTTGATATTCCTTGTACGTCTGGTCAGTCTCTAGGCTATAAATGATCACACTGTTTTTTATGGGGGATTAGCAATATGACATTATGTTTGAATTCCTCTATAGTTTACCGCAAATTGTAAAAAGATGATCCAAATGGTTAATACATTGCAGATAGTGCATGATGTTTTTATAGATTATATTGATAAGGTACCTTTTATTTTTTTTTTGCGGGAGGGTGTGTCAGACTCTTACTGATTATAACCCACCCATATTCCTTCCTGTTGCCTGTGTTGCCAGGGGCCTCGGTGACCCTTTAGTACCTTCCCGCGACCCCGGCAGGCATCGGCCCTAGTGGACCCCTACACTTGTGCTGACGACATCTCTTTGAGGCGCACGTGGAATACAACGCGCCGTCGACCCGGGCCTGGTACTTACAGGACGGTGAGCTACCCATTGCGCACCGTCCGCAAGCCCAAGCCTACGGTGGCCGGAAATCCGCTCGGGATTCCCGACGCCCAGGGTGTCTCCTGCGGCGGCTAGGGGCGAGAGGGCGCGAAATTTGCCTTTCCCTCAACCATCCCGCCTCCTCCTTTGTGACCATTACTGCTTCGCAGAAGGAGGTGACGGCTGCCCATGCCCCCTCGCTCCATACTATGGCCTGAACCAGGGCCGGACGCGAGAGATCTCTGCCGCCAATCTCCTCCATGAGGACACGGCGGTGCTCTGCCCAAGCCGGGCAGACCTCCACAGTATGCTCCACCATATCCTCCGGGCGATCCACACAGTGGTGACACCCGGTCGTTTCCTCCCGCCTTATCCGACACAGGAACCTCCCGAAGCTGCCATGTCCCGTGAGGACCTGCGTCAGGTGGAAGGTGAGGACGCCGTGGTGCCTCTCTAGCCACTCCTCAAAGAGGGGACTTATCGCCGCAATCGTGGCGTGCCCAGCACTGGGTTGCGACAACCTTACTCTTCATGTCGCCATGAGATCCCGCCGGAGCTCCGTCCGCTGTGCTACGATTTCTCGCGGCAGCGGATTGACGCCCCGGCGTTTCGCCTCCTCGCGCCACTCCTATACGTGCGCGAGGGCTTTTGCCCATGGCAATTGATAAGGTACCTGTCATGATGTTAATATCCTTAAACAGTTCCCTTAGAAATTCGCGCCTGCAGAGGCCATATATTGCTCTGATGGCTCTGCACAATAAAAATAGATTCAATATTTGCAGCCTGTACTTTGGGGACACCAAAGCAAAATACCGTAAGACATGATACTATGAAAGTAACTAAAATAGACTATCCTCGCGATATCTACATCAGTAAATTTACGGATTTATCTGACAGCATATGTTGCTGAACTTAGGCATCCTGCATGAGATGACGACCCCATTGTAGCCTTGAGTCGAGAGTTTTATCGACGAATTCTAGTTTCTCTTGATTCAATAGTATCTCATTAAGACGCTGACAACACCTAAACCGCGGTCACTATCAGATTGCATAGAAAAGAAAGAGAAGCGCGATGACACAACGCTTGTAATTTATTGCAAAATATGAAGCAATTATCTATTTAGATAAAATTGAGTTGAGCAATCGAAAATAAAAACAACCAAGTTCTGCATTCAAATAAGACGTTCTTGTTATTAATTAAATACGTAACGTACGAGTATGTTGATATTTAATGCAGATATTTTAGATTAGAACTCAAGGTAGGAGTTTAGTCTAACGTTATTTTGTTTCGAAATTTTATTTTCAAAACGTGTTTCGGTAACAACCAAGTTCTGGGAAATATGTTCAAAATTAACATATATTTTTTCCGCTACCACAAGCTGTACAGTTTTGGCAATTTTTTATCCTAAGAGAAGCCTATTTTGGTCAATTGGGTCTTGCCAGCGCCTTAACGCTACTTTTGACATCTGGTAAAGAAAATCTTATGCACTTAGTTTTTTTTTCATTTAATACAAAATTATTGGCAGTGAAACAATTTTAGACCTACATTTGCAGTAGGGCGTTATTTACGTCGTCAAAACTTGTAGCACGTCTATCTACCTCAAAATTAAGGAAGTATCGTCAGCAAATAACACCATTTGTGGTTGATTTTTAAATAAATGGAGTAGATCATTAATATTCACTAAAAAGAGGAAATTATCCAATATCGAGCCTTGTGGAACACCCATTATTACTTTTAAACCGAGTGAATTGATACCGTTTTTTTGAACATGCTGTTGTCTATCATTTAAATAAGATTTTACTAAACTGAGCGCAATTTTTCCATGTCCGAAATGCTCAAGTTTCAAGAGTAAGGTTTCGTGATCGTCGCAATCAAATGCCTTGGAGAGGTCTCAAAAGATTCCTATGGCATCTTGAGCCTCTTTCCACGCGTTAAAAAAATGTGTCTTAATAAGTTTAAACCGGCGTCAGTCGTACAAGGTCCTTTGGTGAAACCATACTGTTGATCGTGAAGGATTTTATTCGTGTTACAATAATTGAGCAATTGATTAAGCATTACCTTTTCAAACACCTTGCTGAAAATCGGCAACACGGATACGGGTCTATAATTATTGGTGTCTTCTGTCCCCGGATTGGAAAAGTGGTATTACGTTACTGTATTTCATTAAATCCGGGGAGACTCCTTTATCCACACGCAAATGAAATATTAAGGCTAAGGTCGTTATACGTAGTCTCAATTATGGAGGTGTACATACTTTAATGGACATTCCCCAAAGATCTTCCGACAGTTTGATCTTGATTTACCTAAAAGATTTTATTAATATTATGGGGTTATGCAGCCTAGATTCATGAATGCCTAAATTAATAGAATTCAGAAAAAAAAAACATTTTTCCCTATTACTTCTCAGCAACTAAGTAACTGGCTAAAAATAATTAAGTTACTCGCGATTGCCTCAAGCTTATTTTTTTTATTTCTTTTTATAACGGTGACTTTTAAAAGATGTTGTTCCATGCTTGAACTTGGAACAGCCGCTGGGGATATTTGACGTCATTCCGTTTCGAAAATTAAATTTAAATCCCCTAACGTTTTTTCCCGCCCTCCGAATTATTGCTAGCCGTAAGGACTTTTCCTGTGTATTGTTTAATTTTGTAGGGGTCAACATCACCTTTATTATGATAAAGTGGGCTCATCTACTGGGTACCGACCTTTTGTAAATATTTATAATTCATCCTACATCCAGGATTTTTATTACGTTACTTGGTGATTTATTTGTTTTTTTTTTATTACTTAATGTGTCACTGCGCACCGATTTCAAACAGTCACTTCCACAGGCTTTAAAATTTCCTACCGTTGATTCTTCCATTTTTTTTCTTATTATTATACAGGACCCAACAAAAAATACGTAAAATTATGTCAACTTTCTTTCCGTATCTTAACATTATTTTGTTTTTGCTACATAAAAGGCGAAGTCGCTGCTTACGGAGCCATAACTGAAAAAGGTAAGGAGCAAAGGCCACAAGGGGGCAGCTCCGAGGCACTTGTCAAAGCTCGTAATATTTTATTAGATAACCAAATAAACCTCCAGTTTTGAGTTTGCAATTTTTGTCCACAAGATGTCTTGGATATTTGCATTATGGTAAGGAAAATTTGGATTTTTTGTTCAAAAAGATGTTGTGTGACAGATTTTCGTAGAAAAGTAACATAAACAATATTATTATTCGGGATAATAGCACCAAAATCAAGGCAAACAAGTCCGAGTATCTTGATCAACTTAGGAGCCAGAATCAGATTTAGAGGTAAGTCTTGATGATGAATTATTTGTTTAAGCCATCAGAATTCCTATAGAAATCTGAGCCATAAAGATGGGGTTACACTTACCCATTTAATATAATACATTACTTCGCATACGCAAACCTATTAATATTCATAATATAATTTAACGTACCGAGGTTAATTTCACCTAAATATGTAAATTATCATGAGCGGACCACCGTTAATTTCGAGATGTCAGTTTGTAAATAATTCTGTCTCACTCCCACTTGTTTTTGTAAATTGCAGAGTAAAAGAGATAGATGATGCGTGTATTATGAATAAGGTGGCAGGGAAAATTTTAACGGCGCCTATGAGGGTTGTGAATGCTGAAATAACTTTCAAATATTGTCGCTAGGTGGACGGAAAGTTTAGTTCCTGGGGGAGGCTGTTTGCCGGGTCGCGCGTCTCTCTGTTTATAAATGAAACGCATATCATTTTAAAACAACATTCAGTGTATGCTACCCCTTAGCAGAACCTTTACCACAGTACACACACACTTCCCTTTTTGGCTTGGTTTACTGGATTTTCGGACAGCTTTTCTAATTACAATATTTTACTCTGTGACGGGTCGCGAGTGCTAAGTAAGTGTACACTGTACGCGTTTCTGTACATGTAATGTCATTTTGGGACAGCAAAGTTAGGGATATTATAATAATGCTTGAATGTGTCCGGAGTTTGGACAACTTTGGTCCTGTGTGTTCCCTTAATTAGAGACGGGAACACATTAGTAGGAGGTCATCGGACTGCTGAAGGGAAAGTTTTGCTACTAAATGTAAAATAGCGCACTTGTAAGAAATTCTTAACATGTAGTCTATGTTTTAGAATAAAGTGTGTGTCGAGGGAGCTGTTTAGGTGAAGCAAACTATTAGTTACTAATTAGAGCTAGTTACAACTATAAAGTAGAATAAATTGGTCTCGGGTTTAACTTATTGAAGAGTAAAAATAAAGAGATAATTGCACTTATTGGCATGGTATGAGAAATGATACACACTGAAAGTTTTCAGAAAAGTTTGTTGGTTAGTATCGCGTTGTATTCAATGATTAAATTTTCTTTTTGCGTGGACCATTTTTCTTTACCTACACAGAAACACAGATACACTCATTGCATTTCAAGCCCCTCAATAAACGAGACGAAAAATCTCCAGACGCATCTTAATATTAACACAATCCACCAAAATTCAAAACAATAAAAAACTTCACGGAACCGATAAACAAGAGAAAAAGCAGTTAATCCGACAAATTGCTATTCGCGAGCGAGTAAAGCGTAATTAAAAATTCAATTCCGGAAAAAAAAACGTGCGAAAAAAAATCGGGCGCGGAATCCGCGTCATCAATCTGAGGAATTATTTCATTTGTGTATTAAAATTCTCGTTTTGTCCGGTCGTGAATTATTTCTCGTCGTGTTAATTACTACGGTGGGTTACAGCACCCTGAGGGTTAGATGGCAGATTCCGTAGTATTGGGGATGACGTCATATCGTGGGCTTGTTTAGAAAAAACAAACTTGCGAGAGTTTGAATGCATACATTTTTGCTGCAGATGCCAACGAAAAGTATTTTCTTAACTTTTACATGATCGTTATTTTATTTTGTATAAAATGCATCTAAAAACTAACAAATCTTGTGGAGTTTAACGAAAATTATAATAATTATACGAAAGTTATACTGCAAGTCTAAATAAAATCATAAAAGATTTAATTCTCATAAACTCTGGCAAAACTTCTCGGGACATTAGCTTTTTGGGAGGAAACAGAACGCAATCAATAAACAGAAGCTACATTTCATCAGATTTTTTTCGGAACCAAACCGCAGAAGATCAAGAAGACAAATAAAATGCGTAGTACACAAGCTGTCAAATGTTTTTCATTCTCTGGTCCTTTTATCCGAAAACATAAAGTTGTCTCAAAATGCCATAGACAGGACACAGGCAAATCACCGATTCTCCAGAGTAACATTCAAACAGTTAATCTTATCATTCAGCATTCTTAGCATTCCAATCAATTCTACATTATTAATAACCTAACCTCATACGCAATGAAATCGATTATCTAAATAAACAATGCCTTCTAATGACTCTGTGGTGTAATCGAATCGGGCAGTCCGACCAGCGACCAGACGATGGTGCCACAAAACAGATAGGTACAGAAAGTCAGCTCCTTAGAACAAGCGAATACGCACGCACACATGGCTCACGTACAGCCAGTGCAAGCGCACTCGCAACTGGCGAGAGCCGTAAGTACGCGTGTATGTGTTGTTACCCCGTGGCCAAGACCTACACGCTCATGAGGATCACGGTGACTGGGGCCCGAATGCTGCAGGTCCCCAGTGTGGCCAGCGGCCCGGCCGCTGACGCTCTGACCGAAAGGCTTAGGGCGTCTTTAAATGCGGAGGAGACCCGAGTGTCTAGGCCCACCAAGTGCGCTAGCATGCTCATCATGGGCCTGGACAACTCCGTGACGAAGGGGCATGAGGTCGTCACTGTGGTCAGGATTGGGGGGTACTCTGCTGAGCAGGCGAGGGCAGGCACCATCCGTCCTGACTCCAAGGGGCTGCAAACCATTACGGTGACCTGCCCCGTGCCGGCGAGATTGCTGGGAGGGCCAAAGGCTATTGGTGGGCTGGGTGTCCGCGCAGGTCTAACTGCTGGAACCCAGACCTCTGAGGTGCTTCCGCTGCCAGGTGGGCAACCACGTGGAAGCTAATTGCACCTTGGAGGTGGACCGCAGCGGTATCTGCTACCGCTGTGGTCCGCCCGGGCACCAGGCCGGCTCCTGCAACGCCACGCCGCACTGTGCCGTATGTCGGCGGCTGGCAAGCCGGCCGAGCTCCGGATGGGGACACCTCACCTGCCAAAGCCAGGATCTGTTGCTCCAGAGCATGGCGCAGTGGTTGATCAACATCGCCGTGGTTGCTGAGCCGTACTTTGTCCCGCCCAGGACAGAGCCCCCTTTGTCCGCCCTGGGTGGAGGACTTGAGCGGCTCAGTGACCCTAATTTCGTCGGCCGTCACTGGTACTCCGTCCCTCGAGGCCGTCAAGAGGGGACGGGGTTGCGTAGCAGCACGGTTCGGGGAGATTGTCGTTGCAGGGGTATACTTCTCTCCGAACCGAACTCCTGCCGAGTTCCACAACTCCCAAGAGTCGTCGTCGTCGGGTTCGGTTCCCTCCCCGTGTTCGTCCTCGGGGAATTGTATGCCAAGAATTTGGCTTGGGGTTCCCGGTATACGGAGTCTCGGGGCAGGATGGTGGAGAACTGGGCTCTGGAGACAGGCCTGGTCGTCCTAAACCGGGGTTCTGTCCCCACGTGTGTGCGGATGCAGGGTGAATCAGTGGTGGACATCTCGTTCGCCAGCCCCGCTCTGTCGCAGCGACAAAGATGGAGCGCGATGGAGGGGATGGAAACCTATTCCGATCACCGGTATATCCGGTTTGACGCCTCCACCTAGACTTCGAGCACGCCGGACCGACGGGCCCCGAGTGGTCCGCGATGGGCGCTGAAGCAGCTGGACCGGGAGTTCCTCCTGGAAGCCTTGACCATACAGGCCTGGGTGTCATCACCGCACAGGCCTGCTGACATCAACGACGAGGCGGAGTGGTTCCGGGAGGCCATGTCCGAAATATGTGACGTGGCAATGCCTCGGGTCCAGCCTGGACGGTCCTTGCGCCGGGTATACTAGTGGTCGCAGAAGCTGACGGCTCTATACACTGCGTGCGTTGCTGCACGACGCCGGTACACTAGGCACCGCAGGCTCCGTATTCGACCTCCGGATACGGAAGCCATTCAGGCGGAGCTGTACGAGGGGTACAGAGTGGTGAAGACCACCCTCCAAGCGAAGAAGCTGCGGGCGGAGGGTATTGGCCCGCGAGGAGTCGCTGGAGACTCTGAACAGGGACCCGTGGGGACGCCCATAAAGTGGTGCAAGATAAACTCCGCCCATGGGCTTCCCCGCTGACTCAGAGTCTCCGGCCCCAGCTTGTGCAGGATGTGGTGAGCGCTCTGTTCCCTTCGAGAGGGGAACACACCTCCCCACCCATGGCTCCACCTACTACGGTGCCCGATGCGGACCACATCGCCGACGACGACGATGCTCCGGAGGTGACCGAGGTAGATATGAGAGTTGCGGTACGCAGGTTGAATGCTAAAAATACCACCCCCGGACCCGACGGCTTACCTGGGAAAGCCTGGGTCCTGGCCTTGGAGGCTCTCGGGTCTCTACTAAGGGGTCTCCTAAGTGCATGCTTGGAGAGGGGCCAGTTCCCGCTTCGTTGGAAGACGGGGAAACTGGCCCTCATAAAAAAAACCGGGGCGCTCTGCGGACTCTCAGTCCGCTCATCGGCCCATCGTGCTGCTCGACGAAGTGAGCGAGCTCTTTGAAACAGTCATTGCAGACCGCCTCGTCGGGCGGCTAGTGCGGGTGGGGCCGGATTTGGCGGAGAGTCAGCTTGGTTTCCGCAGGGGGCACTCTCACGACGGGAATGCTGAATGTGAGGGTGGGGTCGTCTTGGCGGTGTCTCTAGACATCGACAATGCCTTTAATACCCTGCCCTGGAGTTGCATCAGGGAGGTACTTCGGTACCACCGGATCCTCCTACCTCTGTCGTGTAGTAGTAGGCCTATCTGACGGACAGGGCCGTCATCTATCCCGGTCACCAAGGAGTGTGGAACTGGTGTGCAGTTGACGAAGATGTCGTGCGGTGTCCCACAGGGATCGGTCCTGGGGCCGCACCTGTGGGACATCGGATACGACTGGGTGCTGCGCGCCGACCTCCTGGTGGAAGTACCTGGAACTCGGTCTCGACAGCCGATGGAACTTCGTGGAGCATTTCCGACGATTGGCTCCCAAACTGGAGTGGGCTGGTGCTGCTTTGAAGCGGCTCCTGCCCAATCTAGGTGGTCCCATTTGGACCTAGATTGGGCAGGAGCCACTTCTGCCGGAGGCTCTACGCGGGGGTCGTGCGGTCCTTGGCGCCATGGACACGCCCGTGTGTCACCACTGTGTGGATCACCCGGAAGACACGGTGGAGCATACGGTGGAGGTCGGCTTGGCTTGGGCAGAGCCGTGTCCTCGTGGAGGTGATTGGCGGCGGAGATCTCTCGCATCCGGCCCTGGTTCAGGCCATGATACGGAGCGAGAGACCATGCCCTCTCGCTCCGTTACCTCCGCAGTTAGCAGCCGTTACCTCCTTCTGCAAAGCAGTAATGTTCGGAGGAGGAGGGGGATGGTTGTGGGAAAGGCAAATTTCGCGCCCTTTCGCCCCTAGCCACGGCGCCCTGGGTATCGGGAATCCCAGGCGGATTTCCGGCCACCGTAGGCGCGGGCTTGCGGACGATGAACAATGAGTAGATCGCCGTCCGATAAGGACCAGGCCCGGGTCGATGGTGCGTTAAGTTCCACGCGCGGCTCAAATAGATATCGTCAGCACAAGAGTAGGGTCCACTAGGGCCGATGCCTGCTGGAGTCGTGGGAAAGCCCGTAAGGATACCGAGGTCCCTGGCAACACAGGCAACGGCAGGAACACGGGTGGGTTTTAGTCAGTAAGAGTCTGACACACCCTCCCACTCCGCCCAGAGCGGGAGAAGTATTTGCTAATTTCCCACCCAAAAAAATAAAAAGGTACCTACACGCTCAAGCGTTACGCGTCTTGCGTCGGTGACTGCGGATAAAACAATTGAAAGAAGTTGTTTGAGCACGCGTGTCCTTTGACGCAAGTTGCGTCGCTCGAGGCCGTAAACGGTTACCGTACGTACGCGTCTGTATGTGCGTTCCATTGCTTTTGCTGGTGGTCCTTATGGTGTCAGTCTTCTGTACCTATCTATTTTGTGTGCCCACTACCCATTATTAGTGGACAAACGGGCGGATTGACGTCACCGATGTATAATGTAGAATAGGGTCTGGACAACGTTTTAGCGTTATGTATTTATTGGATGATAAGAAATCACACGATGTATGTATTTATTTGTGTTGGTTTAAAAGTGATTTTGAATGAATTCGTTAGGGGGAGAGGAGGTCGAGCAGAATTCACGGTCTCTGCAAATATCACGTATTTTTTTTCCCGCTAGAAACAGTTTACAATTGCGAGAAAACTGGTTTATTATTATACAAAAATATTAAGTAATTTATGTTTATTTTGGGGGGTCGAAAAATGCCAAAATCACCTCACGTAAGTAATGGACGCCCCCTTAATGTTTTATAATAATAATCTTCGATCAATAATAGTACTAGATTCCCGATAAGCGCTTCAAAAGCGGCCCGAAAAATAAGAGCACAAATAGTTTTGTGGTCTTATTTCAAATTAGTATGGTCCAATCATAGCCAACGTCAAGACGTCAAAATGCCGCAGTGCGCGTTCAAAAATTGTGTAAATAATCACCGTAACACCAAGATTTTGGAAGAAATATCTTTTTTTCGGTAAGTTTATATCAATATGTATTTATCATAAAATAAAAACTGAATTAAATAGTAAATATAAGTCATTTAGCAAATATTATGATTGTTAGACCAATGTTTGCTACAACGTGCCAACTATTGCAACAAACATCGACTATTCTAGAAAAGGGAATGCATGGAGTAGTATTGTTATGTTTATTTATTTATTTTTATTTATTTATTTATTTAACAGTTTATGTACACACATATAAACAGACAAAAAGAAAGGAACAGAAAAAAACGTACAAAGGTGATGCTTATTTCTAATGAAATCTCTTCCAGCATACCTGCAATAGGACAGTAGACATAGAGATGTAGACAACGTGTGTAAAGTAAAAGAGAAAACAAAATACATAAAAACAAAATAAAACTCTTCACTAATTTAATTATACACTATGAGAATATACTTACATAAATACATACTTCTAAAATAAATATCACTAAAATACTTATATACTTATAATTAATAGTATAAAATAATAAATACATAATATGCAACTATGGCAAAGTGGAAAGATCTTTCACTCTTCTTTTAAAAACAGCAACAGTTTGGCAGTCCCTAATGTCAGGTGGAAGTGAATTCCACAGCCGAACCGCGTGCACAGTGAAGGAGTAGGAGTAGAAGTCGGTAGAGTGGGGAGGGGATTTAAGGAGATTTCTAAGATGCGACCTGCAAGGTGCATCAGAAGGACGGGCGAAGGAAAAACGTTCCCGCAGATAGGATGGCGTACTAGGATTATGAAGGATGTTAAATAGCAGACACAATATCCGAGAGTTCCTGCGAAGACGAATGGGGAGCCACTTGAGAATCTTGCGAAAGTTAGAAACATGATCATACTTTTTAAGGTTAAAAACAAAACGAATGCAGATATTTTGCAAACGCTCAAGTATGTTATGTTTTTTTTTTTTTGTGAAAATGTTTGTTTTGATTTTTGTTTGTAGATTTCCTAGCGACCCATTTCGCTGTGCAGAATGGGTATCTATTGTCGCGAAAGAAAGAGGAGAAGAATTATACAAGTCTTATAAAAATTCGACTTTATGTTCGATTCATTTTGATATATTGGACATAAGTGGAAACACGCAAAGGTGTAGATTACTAAAAACAGCTGTTCCCAAATTGCAGGTTAAATATATAAATTATTAAAATAGTTGTCATCATAAATTATTAAAATCGGTCAAAAATATTTGCTAAAACGAACCTTTGCCTAAAAAAAATACATTATTATTCTGCTACTCTACGTCTTTCAATTCTTACTGTGTTCTGAGCATTGTAATGTAATACCAAGAATTACGTCTAGTTTCAAAATAGAGTAAGCACGAAATTGTTAACAAAATGTTTTTAACCTTATTTTATTGTTTTAAGTTTCATTTTAGAATAAATATTTTTGTACTTATTATAAAAATGACTTTTTATTTTTAAGCTTAAGCTTTCTCCGATGACAGAAGGACTTAAATATAAATATTTTGGAATCGTAATTAAACTTTATGCTTGAGTGTTAAGGTTTATAATGAACTGAAGTTGTTAATATTATAAAACTTTTTTCTTTAATTCGTAGTAAGAAATGTAAATGTTTATGTATGCGTAAACGTGGCCACTTTAGCGACGTATTTTTGTTCCTAATCCTGTATCTAGTGCTATTATTGATCGAAGATAATAATAATATTATTCTTTATTTTTCGGACAACAGTGATCCATCGTGCTAGTAAGCAAAACAAAAATAACTTATTTCTAGCTGAGAAACAATAGAGAAGAAAGAGTAAATAGTATTGTGAAGAGGACATCCCCGATTTAATGTCTATGAAATTTTAGGTCTATGAAAATCGTACGAGATAAAAATCGGAATTATTTGGAACAGATAAAACAATCTTTAACACTAGACATAGGTAAAAATACATGTTGTGTTCTTTTTTATCATTATTACCAATAACTGCCTTGTATTTTCAGATGATTCAGTGATTTTTTTTATAGTCCGTGCTTTTTAGAGAATATCTATCATTATTTAAAATATTATGAACATTTTCCCCACTAGACTGATTAATTACCCTCACAGCACATATTAAACACACTTAGCGCAAGGTATGGAGGTGTGAATGTGCGAATTAGCAGTGCGTGACGTCAGGGCGCAGTGATTAGCGGCACGTGACAGTCCTACGTAATGGGCTGCGGTTACGTGGACTAGATAAAGGCCTTGTCGATGAACTGAGAACATTTTTGGGTAATTTTCAGTCCAAAATCGGAAAGAAAAGGCATTATAAATGCTAAATCATGGTCCAAAAAAGTATCTTCGACTTTCTATCTGTTTTCGCGGTTAAACAGCTGAACCGATTTTGATGAAATTTTGTGTATGAATAGCTTGAACCTTAAAAGAGCATTAGAAATACTTATAAAACACAACACAAGGTATGGAGGTAGGAATGCGCAAATGTGACGTCACGGCGCGGGTGCAGTGATTAGCGAGACGACACATCCCTACGCTACGTAATGGACTGCGGTTACGTGGACTAGATATTTGCCTTGTCAATGAGGTGAGAACATTTTCGGGTAATTTGAGGCCAAAAATCTACAATAAAAAATACTTTGTGACGAAGTGCGTGTAAATACATAAATCGAAATACATCGGCGCGTAGCGATCAGTTTTTTGCTACGAAATTGTAGCTGGCGTAGCATCGTAGCAACCGAGCAACCGTTCTCTGTTAACGTGTTTCTGACAAAAACAGTAGAAGCCAGAATAGTATCAATCGAATATCTACTTTTCAATAAGTTTTCGAGAGTTTTTTTTAGATGGCACTTCAGGGAAGAGGCTGGAGGCTTTGGCTAAGTAATAACAGCCACACGGGTCGATCGTTCATGTTAAGCTACGCTTGCCGCGGTTGGTCCGTGAATAGGTGACCATCTTTACACACCAAGACCCCTCTGTGCCTCAGAAAGTACGTTAAGCTGTTGGTCCCGGCTGTCATTCATGGATCTTTGACAGTCGTTACGGGTTGTCAGAAATCCGAAAGTCTGACAACCAGCCTTACTGAGGGGTATCGTATTACCTAGTAACTGGGTTGTGGAGGTCAGATAGGCAGTCGCTCCATGTAAACTGCTGGTATTCAGCTGCATCCGATTAGACTGGAAGCCGACCCCAACACAGTTGGGAAAATGCTAGACAGATGATGAATTCAGAGAAAAGTCCGAAACAAAGAGGAATGGAGAAAAGCGATCAAAGGCGTCCCGAGTTTAATTTTAGAGTAAGCTTAAACTGCACACTTTTTGAATATTTTTTTAAAAACGCGTCTAGCATAGCCAAGAAAAGAAAACCCGTTCTTTTTTGCTAAAACAAGCTATTCTGTATTTGTTATACCAAGTGTTGTGATAAAGTTTACGATTAGTTTATTCGTGTAAGAATACTAATTTTATTATTTTCTTAATATTGTAAGTACTACTTTCAATATTAAGAAAATAATAAAATTGAAGTAAAGACATTTTTTTTTATTTTGACCAAAATTTGAAACGACCTGCAGCACCATTCAATAATATTATATTCAATTAGTATTAAATTCTGTCTTTATACTAAAACTGCCAAGTCCTTTGAGCACAACTACCCGTCCCTACCACATGACGCTTCCTAATCGTCACGCGTCAATGACGCACGTTTGACGCAGTTAATTGGACAATGTTACACGACGTTAGCGCTAACTCGATCATTGTTGACGCGTGTTGCCGTTTATATGCTGTAATTGTGAGTATTGATTTGGTTTTAAGGTTATTTTTTATTAATGCTTTGAAACTTTGGAGTATTGTTTTGATTTTTGTTTCGGACCGTGGACGATGTCGGTTTTTAAAAGGCTAATTATTTTCCAGGCGACTAACAACTTAAAGGGCAACAAACTATTTGCTATTAAAAAAATAACTTGGCAGTGATTAGATATTATTAGGCATGTATTTAACGCGGCGACAAATCAATCTGAATTTGGGATTAAAAAATAATTAAAGGCGGTAGCAAATATAGCAGGTTGGCAGCTACGGCGAAGAATAATTGAATCATTTGGGTTAGGTTAGGTTAGAACAGTGACCATTAATGGTTGGTGACTAACTGAGACCAAAACAAAAACTTGATGCCAATTTAAATTTAAACAAAGCTTAACTCAAAATTAAGCTGCTACTTTATAATTAAAATGCTACTTTACTGTAGCTGCCAACCTATTATTTTTGCTACCCATTTTAATTATTTTTAAAACCCTAAATCCGATTAGTTTGTCGCCGCGTTAAATACATGCCTTTTTAAAATAATAACAACAAATGTGGTAGAAACTAGAAACGAATACTTTTATATCGTAAAATATTGGCCTTCTACGACCTGTTCCGGCAAAGTAAACTCTGACAGATGACATTAATTTTTATAAATTAAAATTATTACCGGTACCTGAACTGCAATTCCGTTCAAAACAAATAAGACAATAACTTTGTTTTTTATTAAAAGCCCATTCAATCGCGGGTTTAAGGGTATTTTTATAAAACAGCCCGCTTTTGCCGGCGGCCTCTCTCGCGTAGATGTCGGAAAATATTCCACGGCATCGTACTACCGCAATTAAAGCACCCTCTGTAGATATACATATATCCAGGTTTTAAACTAAATGTGTGGACAGCATATTAATTCAGACTTGTTACAGTTGTAATGGCGAACATGTCATTTGGTTTAAATAGATTTTTATTTTTATTAATATTTTAGATTATTTTATATTTTGTGAATGTGAGAACGTTGTAGGCTTAATAGAATAGATTTGCAAACCATGAATTTTTTGTTAAGTACCTGGTACTTCTTGACAGGCCTACACGGTCCTCCCATACCTATTAACACTGTAATATGAAAACATTGTAGAAGTCAACTATTTTTTAAAAGAGTAACCATGGAGTTTCTTGCCGGCTCTTTACCATAGGAAACGACCAATTGGAACCGTGCACCTAGCTTCTGACGTTTCATAAGTGCCAATGTTGGTTTATGTGAAATAAAATATTTTGATGTTTTTTGATTTTCTGTGTGTCAAAATTCATCCAAATCCGTTCGGTCATTTTTGCGCCAATTCGGAAAATACATCCGGAAATATAGTTTTAGAATTTTTGCCTGGATGTATTTTCCGAATTGGCGCAAAAATGACCGAACGGGGTCATTTTTGCGCCAATTCGGAAAATACATCCAGGCAAAAATTCTAAAACTATATTTCCGGCACCAGCCTCGTTCTCACACCTAGTAGCAATTACTTTTTTCAAATTATTCAATGTACCTACAGTTTTGACTTCGTTACTATTTTAGGTAAGTATTATATGTAGGTATAGATTTGGTAAAAAAAAATGCTGTTTGGCTGTCTTTACATACCAAAACCCCTTCGTGCCTCGGAAAGCAAGTTAATCCGTTGGTCCCGGCTGTCATTCGTGGATTTTTGACAGTCTTTACGGGTCGTCAGACAAAAGTCTGACAGTTTTACCAAGGGGTATCGTATTACCCAGTAACTGGGTTATCAGATATGCAGTCGCTTGACCCCAACAGAGTAGGGAAAAGGCTAGGCAGATGATGATGGCTGTCTTTTACAGTAATTGTAAGTTGAATTCTTCTAGAGTAATTCAATCAGATTAATTATACTCGTATCGATAAGCATGCCACACATATTGGCAAATTACCATAAGAAGGACCCACCAACACATGTGTGGCACTTAATAAGTAACCTTAGCAAAATCGCTTTGATTTCTCGCCGATAGACTCTTTGGTGGGTCTAAAAGCCAAAGTATGAAAGTTAGCGCTATTTAAATATTACAAAGGTACCTTCGAATAGAAATTTCGTACAATATTAAGTGTAATACACATAATCGCGGCGTATCGCCTCATCGCACGGTCGACAATGTGCGGCGCGCTTGCTCAATTCCCTGCCGTCGTAACGTCTAATTCCCGTCGACTTACACACATCAGCGTTTCCGATATCGTGTTGTACCCCCTTTATGCACAGAGTAGGGTTGTAGAACAGATAAATATTCAGAATAGAAAACGAAAAAATTAGAAAAAATAGAAAACATGAAAATAAATGATAAAAAATAGAAAACGTTGAAAATCATTCTGGCACTAGTAATTGTAGTAGGATATTTATCATATGACTTTGGCTTATGGCATAGTTTCTTGAGCTATAAATAAAAAAAATAAATGTAATCAATTTATTTACTCAGACAACAATGATTTGTTTTTTCATTTGTTAGTTAGTTAGGTACAACTTAAAAACTAGTTAGTGTGTTACAATAACTAAATACTAAGTTTACAGAAAAAACAATATTAACATAATTACATTCACCGGATGTAATGAATCACTTCTGCCTAACCAAGTGTTGGTTAGGCATGAAGTGATTCATTATGGGCGAGTTTTTGTCCACTTTCTATGAACGCGCTATGTACATATGTACGGGCGGTGGCGTTGGTTAGAACAAGTGATTTCATTAAGGCTAAAATCATAACACTAATAGTTTTCCCTTAGTGCATAAAAGATCTCAGCATTAGCTGAGTAGTAGGAGATTCCAATGTTACAGCAGATCAAAGTTGTAAAAAAACTTTTAAAAATAATTTCATACCACGTTAAAACCCAAGGGGATGATTTTTGGTATCATCTTCAACTCACAGCACATAGTCAGCTGCATGGAAGGGGAATATACGAGCCCGTCTTCAGAGTTACTGCTGCTTTTCCGATTGATATAAAACTCTCAACGTCTCTTATGAAAGTTACATAACATACAGCCATACGAATAAAATGAAAAAAAAAAAAAAAACAAATGTCGAAAAAACTAAAGGAAATTCCTAAAACCTCAACTTTGACCGGCTCAGTGCTTCCCGCATCCAGCGGATTCCTGCGGTCTTCACAAGGTCATCTGTCCACCTTCCAACGCTACGTCTTAAGGTACGCGGTCGTCACTCCAGAACCTTTCAGCTTCATCGGCCATCTGCGCTGCGAGCAACGTGCTCTGCCCACTACCACTTAAGTTTGACAATTCTTCGGGCTATGTCGGTTAGCTTGGTTCACCTGCGGATCTCATGATTTAAGATCCGATCACGTAGAGAAACCCCAAGCATAGCCCTTTCCATTGCCCTTTCGGTGACTTTTAGCCTTCTAATGCGGCCCATTGTGGGCGACCACGTTTTAGTACCATAGGTTTATGGCAACACGCACTGGTCAAAGACTTTCGTTTTGAAACGAGAAGATATTGCGTAGTTATAGATATTCCAAACGCTGCCCAGCCGTGTCGGTTTCGACAAGTAGCACCTACTTAGTCCATGCAAAAGTATGTTTATAGCATCTATTCCCACACACTACTCTGTGAATTCCTTTTTCCATTTACACGAAACCGCACAAATATTGCAAACTAAACGGGAGCCAGCACTATTTACAATTTGGCCGCTTCTCCCCTGGTTATGTCTGTCAGGACACATTCCACCCGTCGTTATGTTGTCCATGTTTATATTGCCCATCCTACCTTCTTTTATTGGATAGCCACACGCCTTATGGTAGGTTAATGTACCGAATTTCAGTTCAGCCGACCGGCCAGATTTTTATGTTGGTGTAAGGAATATTCAAATTTAGTTCTGGTAATGGTGTTTTTTCTATGAATTTGAAATTGGGTTTTGGGTAATTCCGTATAATGTCATAGCATGTTGAATATAGGTACCTATGTTTTCAAAATAATGCCTCAGATGGCTTTTGAAAGAGTGTGTTACGTGACTTAGAAAAGTGTAACACCGAATAACACGTCCCAATAATTAAAAGGTTTAGTAAAAAGTTGTACGAATTCAAAAATGTATCCAAAGAGTGACTTAAAAAAGAAGGAAGAATATCTTGAAAAAAAAATCTAATTAAAAGTACTTATTTGTCTTTCTTACAAAAGATATTATACGGAATCCTACTTAAACCTACTCCATTTGGTCAGTTTTCTTTTTTTTACATTTTCAGGGTTATTAAATAGGAACTTAAGTAAAAGATTTCAAAACTATTTTTAAAACAAATGTGACATTATCAATAAAGTGATGCTTGCATTTATGATACGAGTATGTTTAAACAGTACAATTTGATAATCCACTTGTACAAAAGTTTACAAAACATTCTAACATTAACAAATACGCGACAATACCCATATCCCCATTATGCAGCATTGGAAGACATTTCGAGACAGACGGATATCGCCTAGAGAGTTCACGCTCTATTATCGGTTCGTAGAGATAGGGTAACTGTCCCATTGTTGGCACTTACGACAGACGCTGCAGGTTTTAGGTTCCAACTAAGAGCTGTGTGAATAGAATTGTGGATTTTCTGGTCTAGAATTTAAATGTTTTAGGCTATTGTTATTTTCACTGGGAAGGTTGTTTTGTGTTTGATATGTAAAAAGTTAAAGTATAAATAGTTAGTTTCATATTGGTGTGACAAAAATGTGCAGTAGTATCGCTTATTTAAAATTATGCGTAGGTACAAAAGTAATATTAATGACAGCAAAAATATTTTAAAAACCATATCTCTTAGATAAACAAGGATTAAGTAAAGATGGATTAAGAAAAAATCGAAGATATGTGACATTTACCAACCCACACTGGGCCCGCGTGGTAGATTACGGCCCACTCCCTCTCACAGAGAGGCGGCCTGTGTCGCAGCAGTGGGAACGTTATAGGCTGATTATGTGTGTGTTATGTAAGTAAAGAAAGAAAAATGTATGTATGTAAAGATAAATGTAGTTGACGCTGATTTTCAGCTGCAACCCACGAGTGCCATACGCTGGAATAATAAACACATAGGAAAGTGTGTGTACGTTTTAATAAATTAAGAGAATGAATAAAGGTGATAATACAAAAAAAAACTCATACAAAATAAAATTAAATGTTGTGATATACATGTGTATAAGTTAAAAGTTCATCATCATCAGCCTACGGCAGTCCACTGCTGGACATAGGCTTCTCTAACGGCACGCCATTCAACTCAATTCTCATGCAGCTGATACCAGTCACCTTGCGAAGATCGTCGCTCCACCTAGCTTCAGGGCTTCCTACCTTACGTTTGCCGATTCGGGGTCTCCACTCAAGAACACGTCTACCCCAACGGTCAAAAATTAAAAGTTAATGTATTTTTTTTTGTCGAAATAATCGCTTCTTTCTGTGCCTTAAAGTCATGTAACTTTAAGGCTTTTTTTGCTTTAACTATAAGGCATTATTTTAAGTTGCATGTTGTACATATTCTGAAATAAAAAAGGTAAGAAGACTTTGGTATCTTATTGCATAAATCATTATTAACAACATAAATACCACCAGAAAATTTAACAACCAGCCATAAACGTAACCAATAAACAGTACATAATAAAGGTAAGTGAAAATCGATAATTAATTAATTACGTTTACAGGTAGTTGGCGCGCCCGGCAGCACCTACCGTAACTAGCGAGCAACAGCCGATTTCCCATGAGGTCCACGTTCAACGTCGGGCAAAGATTACGCGGGTTTACATGCGTAGAAGCGACATTCAGTCATTTGTTTTAAGAAGCTGACAACAGCGAAAGCGTGGTCACTGTTGAACTGCATAGAAAATAAAGAGAAGGGCGATGACACAACGCTGGTAATTTATTGCAAAATATGAAACAATTATCTATTTACAAAAAATCTATTGATTGAATAAAAAAATTAAAACACTAGTATGGTAATATGTTGCTTATAGAATAATCTAACAAAAAGTCTGAATGATTGTATGTATATTAGTATGGTTTTTAATCGTTAAAAGAAAATTTTAGATGTGTCTTCGTGATTTTTTCGATCGTATCAAAGTAGTTGTATTATGTTTTCAACACACTACCTACCTAGCATATATCCAGAATAATATCAAATATTTATCTGATTTTGTTTACTGCAGTGGATCGTATACTTTTAGGCATTATAAAACTTGCGTTTAGCTCCTGTAGTCCCCTTAATTACTCGCGCGGGGTCTGACAGACCCCGGTCAATATTTAAGCATTGATATTTCTGAGCTTGTTACATCTACCGCCTTTTAATATTTAGGTTTTCTTGTTGATATTATTATTAAAATAAAAGCTGATTTTTCTAGAATTCGGTGTTTTATTAGTAATCGAAAATCGGGATCAATCAGACCCCGCGCGACTTATAATGTAAGTATTTTGGCGCAAGTAATTAAGGGTTTAAGGAGTGATGTGATAGAACCGCAATCAATCCCTTTTGCTTTTCAGACACGTACGTTTATGCGTCTCGATAATCATGTATTTTGTAGCCTTCATTTTAGTTCGATTTTCAATAAAATGTGATTTATATTCAATAAAAAAAAATAATACCTATTTGTATTGTTTTTATGGACTTGTCATTATTTTATGCACAATTTTTAATTTAGTTGTGCTTGGTGCTTGCCAAAAGAAAAAAAAAGCAAAATATAAGAAAATAAATATCAGCAATCTAAGCTTTTAGATTGCTGATATATTTTGGCTATATATGTAGATCCTGATGTAATACCTAAATATCACACTTATAACAACATGTAGCTCCCCCGTTTGCAAAAACCGAAGCAAATAAACAATCTCTTTATTTTCTTCAGTTTGTTAGCAATTTTAACTAGGAATCTGGGTGTCCCTTCCCTATCTATTTCTTACTCTACGTCCAGCTACCGGCGGCGCACCCGCCATGTTATTTTGCCCATTAAGGCACCTGTCATGTGAGTTTACAATAAGTAAATAAGGACGTGCCGGCGACGGGGACGTTTACCCTAATATTACGTCACTATTGGCGACAATATTGGCCGTTTTGTTTGCTGAAAAAATTAGTAGGCTCGTTATTGGTAGGGTGAATCTGCCGATGATTGGAAAATTGCTATGGGGTTGATTTTGGCCAGGTATTTGTAGTGAGATATCGCTATTTTGGGCGTAGGTTGTGTTGATTGAATTGCTATTCATCTGCAATTATTTTTATACTTCATACTTTAAACTTATTTTCAGATTAACTAATGCACATTGTTTTCTTAATCTTGTAAAGATAAGTATTTCATTTGCCATCCAACTTGGCAATGCTGACAGCCTTTTAAGCACTTTTCCCATTGACAGCGATGCGGACGAATTTTTTGATGGCCAATGTGCTCTTCCGCCTTTTTGTTATTTTTATTATATACTTGTACATCTTGTAGGTATTTTTTAAGATTAGTATATCTATTTAAATTTAATGAAATTTAATAAAAATAAATAAAGTTAAATATTTCATTCACCATCTCATAACATTCACGTTATAATCAGTACTCTTAATACAAATTGATTTGTAGATCGTATGTGTCGATAAAGGTTACAATCGCATAAAATAACTTTTGTTAGGTGTAATAAATTCCCATGTATATTTTTTTTTGTCCTTCATGTTTTTTGTTTCTGATCCTAGTGTTCAGATACGCTGTAACTGAATATTAGTTATAAACTATAGATTTAAGTTAGCGTACATTTCCCAAATTGTTAGGTAGGTAGGTTTTTGACAACACATAGCCCGTTATTCCCGGGTCTCACCACTGTGTGGATCGCCTGGAGGACACGGTGGAGCATACGGTGGAGGTCTGCCCGGCTTGGGCAGAGCACCGCCGTGTCCTCGTAGAGGCGATCGGCGGCAGAGACCTCTCGCGTCCGGCCCTGGTTCAGGCCATGGTACGGAGCGAGAGGGCATGGGCAGCCGTCACCTCCTTCTGCGAAGCAGTAATGCTCGCAAAGGAGGAGGCGGGACGGTTGAGGGAAAGGCAAGTTTCGCGCCCTCTCGCCCCTAGCCGCCGCAGGAGACGCCCAGGGCGTCGGGAATCCCGGGCGGATTTCCGGCCACCGTAGGCGCGGGCTTGCGGACGGTGAGCAATGGGTAGCTCACCGTCCGGTAAGGACCAGGCCCGGGTCGACGGCGCGTCGTATTCCACGCGCGCCTCAAAGAGATGTCGTCAGCACAAAAGTAGGGGTCCACTAGGACCGATGCCTGCCGGGGTCGCGGGAAGGTACTTATGGGTCACCGAGGCCCCCGCAACACAGGCAACAAGAAGGAATACGGGTGGGTTTTAGTCAGTAAGAGTCTGACACACCCTCCCGCTCCGCCCAGAGCGGGAGAAGTTATTTGATGATTTCCCACCCTAAAAAAAAAAAAAAAAAAATAGCCCGTTATTCGACCACCCTACAAACAATTCACCACGAAAAACATTCACAATAAATCTCTATATCAAACATCATTTCAATAAAAAAACATTCGCGCTCACATTCGTATAAAGGATGCAAAATAAAAACAATAACGGCCCGGGCATCCCGACGGACACATATACACCCCAATAATACTTTTTATCATATTTATTGACTGATAAATGGTAACGCTGTTTCAAGTGCATTTGTATGTTGTTTACTGTGTTGCGCTGTATTTTTCGGGAATAATTTTTATTTACGGCTAAATAAAAAAACGGGTACTTAAATAAAAATAATTAAAAATAAATAATATTAAATTCCAGCCGGATTTGCTCGCAATACAAACAAAAGTGAAATAATTATATTTGTTGCTAGGATCTTAATTAATAACAGTATTAGGATTTTTTTTATTAATTGTCTGACAGGTAAAAGTGGCATTGCAATTTTGCCGACGGCCGACGGTGCTCCTTTTTATTTTTTGTATAATTACCAGGATGATCTGTATTTTTAAGAAATACATACACAAATAAACTCACGCCTTCTTCCTATGGGGGTAGGCAGCAAATATAACTGATAACTCCTTTTGATTCGTTGACGGTCATACATGCACGCCAGTTGCGAGTACTACACAACCTACAGTGTATTTTGGAGTACCACAGGGTAGTGTATTGGGTCCCTTACTGTTCTTGATTTACATTAATGACCTGCCCAAAGCTATAGATTTCCCCATAACACTCTTTGCTGACGATAGTACTGTAACAATAACTTGCAATAGACCTGAATTATATGAATTTGATGTCAACAACGCGGTCAATTCATTAATCTCTTGGCTGGATAATAATAATTTAAGAATTAATCTAAAAAAAACTCAAATAATGCACTTTGGCCATAGAAAACACAGTTCGAAAATGGAGGTTCAATACCAAAGTAACAAAATTCACGATGTAGATAGTGCAAAATTTCTAGGCTTTTTTATTAATAGGCAGCTCAACTGGAAGGATCACATTGAAGCGCTATGTAATAAAGTTAGTAGTTCATCCTATGCCCTGTATAAACTTGCTCCAACAGTTAACACAGATGCACTACTCACAGCTTATCATGGTCTTGTTGCATCTGTATTAAGATACGGTATTATATTTTGGGGTAATTCTACAAACAGAGAAGCCGCTTTTAAAGCGCAAAAGCGATCCATCAGAGCTATGTTTGGACTACAAGTAACGAACAGTTGTGAACCATACTTCAAAAAATACAAAATTCTGACACTCCCGGCTTTGTATATTTATGAAACTGCCTTATTTGTAAAGTTAAATGCACACTTGTTTCCCCACCTATCAGATACTGTTAGACGTAACAGACGGAATGATATGTTACGCGGACGGCGAGCCAAAACAGCCTTAATGTGGAAAAGCATATTCTGCATAGCCCCGCAGGTTTATAACAAAATACCAAAATCAATCAAAGAGTTAAATTTAAATAGATTTAAAAAGAAACTGAAAGACTTGCTATGTAATAAATGTTATTATAATTTAAACGACTATTTGAATGATACTTTGACATCCTAATTGAATAGTATATATGTACATATATATATTTTTTTCCTTTACTTTGACATCTAACTATTTGATACTCTGACATGAAATTATACTTTAACATCCTTAATAAATTGTGTGTGTATAGGACATTATTTTTAACTGATGAGCCTCAATTTGTCATTTTAATTCATAATTATGCAATCAATAATGTTAATACTAACGTAATCTCTATCCTGTAATAATTATATGTACCTAATATTTGCACGCCACACTTGGCAGAATGTGATGATACCATCGACTAAACCTAAGACCATATTATAATGTACCATATTCTGACAAATAAATGATTATTATTATTATTACACACCTGACCTTTCTGAAGAACATCACCAATGAGGTTTTAAGTAATTTAGATAGATATTAGAGAACCAACATTATATCTCCCAAAAATATCGTCTTAAAATAATATGGACATAGGAATCTAAGAAGACGCCCTGTGCTCGCTCTTCAGTCATTGATTTGATAGATACCTTACTTTATTTTTTAACTTTTTATCCAACCAAAAATATTCGTACAAAAATTACATTTCAAGAAATTGGTTCCAAGAATTTAATTTGCAACTTTTTATTACAAGCGCCCCGTAGTTTCACCCACATAAGACTCGATCCCGTGAGAATATCGGTATAAATAGTATTCTATGTTTTAACCCAAGTCATGCTCTACCCATGTGCCCAATTTTATTTGAATGCGTTCAGCCGTTTTAGCATGAAAGCGTAATAAACAAACATTCAAAAATCATTTTTTTATAATATTAGTTCAGAAAAAAATCTCTACCTATGTGTTTCCATACATTACATCAAAGTAAGCGAACCAAATAGAAAAAAAAATAGATTCTGTTTACACAAAAAACAGGTGCCTTTGAGTACAAAGCACTACTCGGCAGGATCCCAAGTGGCATTAGTAGATAACACATATCGTATGCGTATCGGGTGAAAGCATGGGGAATACAGATTTCCATCCTGTGGTGGTTCGCGACTCGAATTTCAAAGGGTTTTTTTTAGTTTCTACACGACCTATTTCGTGAATTTTGGTAAGAAAATCATGAGATGTAACATAAACTTTAATATATATAATCTATGTATAACTAACTTATAAGCTTTTGTGGACAGGATATTAATTCAGACTTGTTACAGACTTGTTTAAATAGGTTTTTATTTTTATTATTTTATTAATATTTTACATAGACTCTTTTATATTTTGTGAATGTGAGAAAGTTGTAGGCTTAATAGACTAGATTTGTAGAACATTTATTTTTTGTTAAGTACTAGGTACAGGCCTACACTCTCCTCCCATACCTATTAACACTGTATTTTGAAAACATTAAAAGTCAACTATTTTTAACCGTCTTCCAAAAGGAGGAGGTTAATCAATCCGACATGTTTATTTCACCGTCAATTGTGGACCGATTTTGAAAATACTTTTTTGTTTGAATCCTATGGAAATCCTCTAATTTTAAAGGCCTATAACACTTATAGCGAGTTAGGTATTTTTATATAGTTACTTGTGCATTTGCTCTCGGAAAGCACCATTTGGTGGAGTGGAATTGATGATAATGACCACAGGTGGCCACCGGAACTACTTAATAAGAAGTATTTAATTATCGAGTTGCGATTCGATTAGGTAGGTACTTTAATATGGTTGTTAAGCCATTTATGCTCTTCACAATGCATATGGTGAGTGACAGTTCTCCTGGTTCTTACCAGGAGAACTCCTCAACAATTAACGTCCCTGTATCAAGAAAAGCAATATTTTTTAAAGGTGATGAGCAGTTGACATTAGGCTATTGTAACTTAGATAAATTACAAACTGACCCACTTAAAAGTGAAAAATAAAAAACTTTTTACAAAAAAAAAATACTTTTTACTTTGTAGTGTTTTTTTTGGAAGACGGTTGTTTCTTTTTTTGTTAAAAGTTTTTTTTTAAAGAGTAAACGTGGAGTTTCTTGCCTGCACTTCTCCATAGGATACGACCAAATTGGAACCTAGCTTCTGACGTTTCATATGGGCCCATGTAAGTTTATGTGAAATAAAATATTTTGATTATGATTTTTATACATAATTGTCTCATCTGGATTTGCACGGAATACACATGGTTTAATTTTTTTCCCCGTGGTTCTTGGATGACGCAAAACTTTCATCTTCTGTTTTGAAATGAACCGATGCATTCGTTCAGCCTTAACTACAGCTGCCACTGTGAAAACCGAATTTTAAGACAGACAGGCCTAAGCAACACAGGCAACGGAAGGAATACGGGTGGGTTTTAGTCAGTAAGAGTCTGACATACCCTCCCGCTCCGCCCAGAGCGGGAGAATTTATTTGATGATTACCCACCCATAAAAAAAGGCCTAGGAAACGTTGGAGTTATGACTTTGAAGAGTTTACATAAGACAGCAATCTTTGAGCCAATGAAGTGCTCAAGGCAATAGGGCAACACCTTTGCCCAGCAAAAGGACAGTCGGTACCTACTGGTTGCAATGTAAAACTTGTCAATGAGGAGTGAGTTCAGGCGAGAATAGCTTCGGCCCTACTGCACAATATTGAATCATTTTTAATCATGGAATACTTTCATTGACATTGGGCCTGTTCCCTGAAGAACAATGTACGACAATGAAAAAAAAAAGTTAATTTCAATTTGCTTTGGGCGTCGCGCAATATTTCTTTCGGTAATTGGATGGGATGCGAGTGAGTAATAAAATTGTAATTAAAAATTAACTATTTTATACTGGTTGAGCCTCCCTGAGGGTGCATACTAAGTAGGTAGATAGTAGGCACGTTTGTTTACTAAATTACTGTAAACTATTTGAATTTATTCTGGCGTTACCTCGCATTTTATTGGACTCATAATGGAATTACGATAAGGTGACGCCCTTATCTTTTTTAAAAATGGTTAGTTGGATCCAAATCTATTTTTGTATAATGTTTTGCTCAATTATTGACGACGCCATTACAAAAAAATATACGTTTATCCATCTCTTCTCTCTATTATTTTTCTTAGCTCTATTACTTTTGGTTATCTAGAATTGATCAGGTGCGGCTTTTGTTCAAAAGTCTCATATTATTAAAAAGTCTACAGGCAAATTTATAGACTTTTTAATAATTTTTGTATATATATAAAACGTTGTTTTTTTTTTTCGAGTTACGAGCTGTCGTGGCCCTGCGACTTACGAGTTGTGGGTCGTAGGTTCGAACCCAGACAGGCGCTTTACTTTGTGTAAATTATTTCATCACCTCTCAAAACGGTGAAGGAAAACATCGTGAGGAAACCGGCATATCCTAGAACCAAAAATTCGAAGACATGTGACATCTACCAACCCGCACTGGGCCCGCGTGTTGGATACGGCCCACTCCCTCTCACAGAGAGGAGGCCTGTGCTGTGAGGCTGAATATGTTGTTTTTTTTACAAATAGTATGCATTTGGTTTATATGTGCAAATTCATGCAAAATCGCCTATAGCGACATTCACCCTATTGACCTATTCCAAGCTCATGACGCCATCCATTTCACCATTAAACGAATACCCTATCAAGTTATTAAACTAATAACCCATTTACCACCAAAAAACTTAACCCTTCATTACTTACCGAAAACACGAACATTTAATTACTAAATTCGCTAACTAAGTATCACACACCCTGTGTCATAAGCCCTAGAGCACATTATAATAACTTATTACAACATAATTAATTATTCTGTCATTACCGTGACAAGATTGCGTGACTGTCTGTCATAAGTTAGGCGTCATCTAGCCCTCGATCGGTCGTCGTTGTTAATTTCATTGGACATGGTGACAAAAATTCTGTTTGCTTTGCCTTTAAAATGACGCTGCAAAGTAATGAGTGGCGATGATAAGTATGGTAATGTGTTTAATTAAGTGATTCGTGTGTAATGGGTTTTAGAGTGGATCCTGCTGCGTTTTTGTGTAGCTTTTTGATTTTTGTGTGCGAAGAAATTTAATAATTAATAAAATCGAAGCTTTTTCTACAGAAAAGGGAACTTGCTTTTCTTTGATCAAAAATAAACAAATATTAATGGCCATAAATTGCCAGGCATTTAAAAATTTGATAAATAATGCATTTTGTTAAATCGTTTTACTCATGGACCAACGATTCAAGGACCAAGTTTTTTTTTTAACTATTTAATTTAGCTAATATTATTTAGCATCACAGAGCGTCACTGTTATTAATTAATGAACTAATCCTTTTCCTAACATTTTATTAAACACACTTACATGATTAGGGTGTCCAAACATTACACAAGTAACGTCAAACCGGGACACGTATGCCGTAAAGCTGGTGATAAACGATTGGTCGAAACAAATCGGACAAGTCATCAATTGCAACACGTTATTGATATTGGCGTGAGTCGGCGTGCTATGTGGTCACCCTTGTGCACGGTGTGTACGTTTTGAGAAAAAAATATGAGGAAGAATTCGGATACCGTATGTGAATATTGAATTATGAATAACAGTAACGAAACATAATTAAACGAACTTATTAGCCTACCTATGTACGAGTATGTAGGCTGCGTAATAAGTTCGTTTAATCTCCAAAATAACATTCCTCTACTTTATAAACTAAGCGCTTTAGTGAATTTTCGGCTGCCATTTCATGTTATTTTCATTATCATTTTTCAAGCGAAAATATGTAGTTCTCCCCTTGCTTTTACCCGACTGCCCCAGAAGAAGGTAATGTTTTTGGAGAGTATGTATGTATGTTTGTATGTCAACTTCTTTGACATGCTCAGTAGCCTTAATTGATGAGATCCGTCTTAATTGTGGTAGTGACATAGGCTATATAATATATTGCATTTATTGTATATATTGCATCTGAAAATACAAAAAAAAACCGGCCAAGTATGAGTCAGAGTCGCGCACGAAGGGTTCCGTACCATTATCTATAAAAAACGGCAAAAAATCATGTCTGTTGTATGGGAGCCCCTTGAATAATTATTTTATTGTTTTTTAGTATTTGTTGATAAAGTGGCAACAGAAATACATCATCTGTTAAAATTTCAACTGTCTGACTATCACGGTTCATGAGATACAGCCTGGTGACAGACGGACAGACAGACAGACAGCGGAATCTTAGTAATAGGATCCCGTTCTACCCTTTGGGTACGGAACCCTAAAAAAGGGAGAAAATAAATTACTACAATATTGGTATCAAATAAAAGCTAGTAATGAGTATAAATATTATAACATTTTTATGCTACCATTTCGTGCGTTTCAGCTCGTTCTTTAATAAAATTAAAAAGCTTGAAATAAAGCAAATTATTTTAAAAAACAAAAACCAGACTGCAAAAACACGAATTGAGAAAAACAAGCATTATCAGCAAGAAAGTTACAACATATTTCAGGTTATTGGTTTGTCCCTGCCTGCAATACCTTACCAAAAACAAAGTTTAATAGATAATAATGCCTGTTTTTTCTTTTCAGTTATGTGTTTTTGCAGTCGGGTTTTTTTGTTTTTCAATACATAATTAAAATGTAGGTACAAATGCTTTCACTTTATTTTTAATACATAATACGTAACAAATAATTTATAATCCCAGACGTGTAACAACCTAAGCCGTTATTTCAGACGAAACACCGTGTAAAATAAACGCAAACAGATTCAAGACAGCCGCAAAAATCCACTGCCAAACAAAGTAAAAATCCGCCTCGGGCGAGACAACACCTGTATTACCATAACAAGACATGAAATTTGAATGTCCGCAAATCGAATAACCGTACCGCCGCCTCCCGGAATTAAGTTATCCACTTTTTGCAAGAAAAGACGGACACGTTAACATATGAATATGACAAATTGTCCGCCGGCGGTCAGCCGGACTATCCCGCGTCCGACAGAGTTTTACGGCACCCTAGGGACACAAGGGGGACCAACTTGAAAATTTTTCATTCCGGCCGACTAGCGACCAAAGAAAAACGGCTAGGTCACTCGTCAAAACTGTAACAATTTCTCAGAAACAATAATGGGATAAAAACGTGGCCCCCACTTGGACAGTGAAAAAGCCATTTTGGACACTGTCAATGTTATTTATTTGAACGCAACATGTCGTGAATTTTTATTTTATCATGGGATTTCAAGTTTTATTGGTGGTTCTGGAAGTTGAATTGAAAGCACCTGCTCCGAAGATGTAAGTTTGTTTTGTTATTTTTGGAAATGTCTAATATATTGGCGATGAATGTGTAAATAGCGGCCATGAATATGTAAACAGATAACTTATTTTTTATTAATTTTGGTAAGCTACTTAGTGTACTTTTTAGCACGCGAACTGTTAACAATAATGTGTGGCTTTTCGAATACGTCCAATAATTTTTCATAAACTATTTACATCGTTGGACATCAGTTTTATTAAATTTAAGGTTAAATAAGAAACCTTATTAAATGGTTGACAGTGCTTTAACGAAATCGTGGGCGAAAAATTACTTTTTTTTTCAAAATTTAATCTATTAAAGAAAATATAACGTCTATAGTTTCGGATCATTTTTGGCCGGATACCAGACAAAGTTACGGCTTCTAATATTTATCTGAATTGTATTATTTTCTCATTATTTATTTATTAAAAATATATTCTTTAACACGTACTCAACAAATACAGTTACACAAACTTTTATACAGAAACACGTCGTACTCTACGTAACATTATAATGAAAGTCCTGATTTGTGAGTTTGTGGCGACAGAGTAATTCCCAAATGGAATCAGGAAGAGTGCAGCCTCAACCGTGGACCGAATTGCAAATACGCATATGTCGCCGACTTTATTTTATCCTTTCGAGTAGTTCGTGTATTGAGAGATAAATATTATAGATGTATGTGGATGTGGCTGATGGGAAATTCATTGAGAGCATTTTTCTTTTAGACCAGTCGATTTAAGTTTGTTTGGGATAGCGTCCACGAAGCCATGGGATTAAGATGATAAAAGTATTGACGATTTCTTTAGTTATAGTTAATAGAAACAATGATTAATTATCAATGTAGGTAATTGCCACTTAATTACTTAATAGTTTGTTAAGTGTCTAATCAGTGGTTTATGTAGTTCTGGTTATTTAACGAGAACGACCAAAACCCAACCAACCGACCATAATTAATGATACTGTAGTAGAAGAGGGTTACAAAAAATACTGCTACGCTGCTACGTCGCTACGCCGAGGTCTACGAGGTCTACGAAATAACTTCCAAGTATATGATTTGTGCTACTCGTTAGTTATGACTCGGCTTGTACTAGGTATGTACGTATATTCGAACATCAAAATATATTTCAAACATTTCGCACAAAACTAAAACCACATTAATTACCTACAAAACTACACCCGAACTTTCAGAGCCAACCCCAAACGCACAGCCAGTGAAAGTTTTCGCGCAGCTCAAAATAACGGACCCAATCCTACAGGATCGTATGAACACAGATCGAGCTCCCAATATAAATGTAAATAGAGTGCGCGGGTGAAATATGACTGTTATAATTGCTTTATTGTACTGAGAACTCGACACTGTGGCCATATGCTAATTTTACGTAAGTTTCACAGTAACTCTGCATATAATTATTATGACTTTGTTGTATGTGTGAGTTCATGTGGTTCCCTATTGTGGTTCTGGGACATGTCACCGCTTAGTGCAAGTATGGGTGTTGCGGATGCAGATTTTTTTACATCCGCGGATACTGATTTTTGGTGGCTCACATCCGCGGATGCGGATGTTGATCTCAGATGGGGATCCGTCAAAGCGGTAAGGCGCAATTCTACATCTCATACTTTTTTTGCAAATTGCAGCGCTGTTTCGTTGTATGTTGATCATAATTAAATTCCCGGCAATTATAATAAAATAATTACTAAATTATAATCATTTAGAAATCTATATATCTCTCGAAATTATATGAGTTTGATAGATATAAGACAATTTCATGAAAAATTGGCGATTTATATATTGATGACTTATTTTGTTGATTATGATTTTACTTATATACACCCTTTTCTACCACATCTGCATCTGCATGAGCTCCGCATTGGAGTTCTAGATAAATGCGGGACCTCCGCAATTGTGAACGCGGATGCGAATATTAGCAACATCCGTGGTACCTACCGCTTGTCATCATTTCTTTATTGCAATATCTAATATCGTTTCTTCTTGAGAGACCCATGTGTTTAACTAAAGAGCTAGCTGGTCTTTAAGCATCGACATTTATGATATTATATTATGCTGAGTTGAAAAGTTGCTAACAAGGAACGAAGCAAAAGATAAACTGAACTTAATTAAACTGAAGGGTAAAAGTAGAGCATAGCATCTAATAATAAAGTTATTAATTATAATAAATTAATTTATGATATATAAACAGGCAAATCAACTATTACCACTACTGTAACAGCTATTGACGCTTTGCAATCAATATGCCCGATGGCACGCCTGTTATCGCGAATAATAGAAATGGACCTGCGGCAAAGTACAATTTAGCCTACAAACACATGGTGTCCACAAGTGTTTAAATTCTTAGCACTTAAACGGCTGCAAACTATCAGCGCCAGCGCCGCAAGGCTGTAAAGTTACTGTAAATAAAAAAATAAAACCAAACATTAAATCCTCCATCAAAAACAAGAATGTCCCACTATTATTCCTCTCATAAATATTCAGAAGTAACAGTAGACGGCTCATTTAGTATCCTGCCCCTGTTTTTTGCGATATTGGCTAATCCACCAGAGGGTTGTTAGGATCAACTTGTTACAACAAGATGTAGATCGATATACCCGTTAATGGACCAGACTTTTTTATTAATTACAAGGAAATTTTGCCCGTAAAAGCTTTCGGGGTTTTTCGTTTTGTTTTTTTTTGGGAATTTGTAATTTGGTGCTTGAATTATGCATGCAAACATGGGAAACTAAAGCTAAAAGCTAAAGCTAAAATGGAAAAAATAAAAACATGGCAAAATAAGTCAATGATATGTCAAAGAAATCCAGAAGTTTTAGTTTTTATAAACATCATAATATCATCTCGCCTGTATTCCCTGAAGTACTTACACCCACATTCCGCCAGTTATGTTTAGGGGCAAGTCTATTGCCATCAACAAATCCAGAGTCCGGGCTGCAATGAAGAAATTTCAGATAGAAAAAAGTTTTTATAATTCAGCAAATTTTCTTTCAACGGGAAAGTGTTGAACACAAGACCGTACAAAAAATGACATAAGTCATAATTGAGTGAGATTCTACATCACCTATATCAGTTATGACTTCTGTTATTTTTTGTCTTATTATGGTTATTACGAAAAGAAAAGTTGGCTAAAAGTCAGGTTAATAATGATTCAGTAGTAAAAAAGAAATGGTTGGGGTAGAAATGAATCAGGAAAAATCTATCAATTCTTTCTGGATATCTCCTATTTAGGCACATGTTAAGGATACACAAACAATGCTTCCCATACCTTCATCTTCCGAACATAACACAGGTCTAACCCAATAAATCACACTGTCCGTCCGTTATAGGACGTATTGGGAATTGATCAAGAGTTAAGTCACGATTGTTGCACGGACGGATCATTCCTCTGGGATTCATTATTTGGGAACGCCGCGACTGATTGCCGGTTGTATCTACAGATGGATGTATGAATTGAATCGGGAAACAAGAATATCTATAGATCACAGGTTTGGTATGTGCTAAACGTTAATGGTCTAATATTCCCTGTAATGTGAAAAGAATACCTAATTTTTACTGTCTGTTGTCTTTCGTCTTTTAATTTATCTAAATATACTAATACAAGCTGATACAATACCTGCCTGATATTTTTTATAAATTTTATTCACTCTCTGATGTCTTTACATATGCAATTTTCAAAGGCTATAAGATTTACTGCAACTTAAACATTTGTATCTACTTAAACCACACCTTAATTGTCACATCCGTTTTTCTAACCTGCATTATTGAGAAGATTTGTTTTATTATCAAGTTATATTAGTAAGGGCAGTCCACAGTACTTCATCATCATTCACTTCATTGACATTTCTTGGATTTATTTTTCAATGACCTACCTACTTCTTTCCAGTAGTAAATAAATCTAAATTCGTCAAGATTTCAACACATATACACAATCAAGTCTCAAAATAGCCCAAACATAAAACCCACTTGATTTACTAACATGTAACACAAAGTGACACTTGTGCGACCAATTACCATAAAATATCAAAATGTTGCAATCATAAACAAAAATAGTTTAGGATTCGCTCATAATAACTTATATAATCAAGAATCTTTTGTAAAGGATAATGATTTTGATAGCAGGGGCGTGTGATATAATTTATTCAGCACAGCGGGTGATTCTAGTTTTGTGCAAATTGGGTAACATGTGGGCCGGAGTAATCGATAGCTTTTTTGATGTGGTGTTGGATTATTAATGTTAGATTTCCAGGAATTATTCGGATAATCTTTTGTAATTTGTTTGGTCCTTCAATTCAATAATGCAAGTACGAAGAATGGAAATTGTCATTGGAACTTATAGAAAATTAAATGGGGATTTATATCTCGCGAACCTATGTTCGCGAGATATAAATCCCCATTTAATTTTGTTCCCAGGCAAAATAATACACTGATGCTGATTTAAAATCCAATAAAGGCTCCCTGAGACTAACAAACCTGCCTTAAGGCTACTAATAACAGCAAATACAAAGTGCAACATGATACTGAAACACTACTGGCAAGATGCCATGTGTCATAATCTAACAGGGTTATTGGATAATCCTGAATAGGACTTTATAAGTTGCTAGGGTTATCTGGACAAATCTAAGTAGGTAATGGACAAATCTAAATAGGATAATCTTAACAGAGTACTTGAATTTATTTGTGATGTAATGTAATGGCGTTGTTTTAAAATCCAGTAAGACTAATCACAGCGTAAATAGAAAGTGCAACGTGTTAATGGAGAATGCTAGGATCAACCGGACACTATAATTTACTTGGTTATAAGATTATCCAGAAAAAGTGCTGTTTCTAACGTTATGAGGAGAACTTGACATTATTTTTAACTAGGTTACATCCTGGAAGAGTGTTTTTGAACTTTTTATTGAAAAGGGTTCGGTTCATCATGACAAATCTAACTGGATAATTGGATAATTTTCGTAGAGTGCTGGACTAGATTAAACTGTATGAATAATGATGAATGTTTTTGCACATGCATGCCCTAGGTGGGATTCTTTGAATCACCCCATCTAAATATCGATACAGCGAAGCTTACAGTGCTGAATGATAACAACGCTAGTTGATTTCTTGATTTTGTAGGTCTCTCATACTATGATTGAAGGCCGCCGTGATCCTTTATAATTTTATCATCGTCAGCTCCACTATTATGCTTGTCATCAACAAAATAATGCTTTGCCAATATTAAGCAATATTCCTTCTTCATATTATTATATTGACAGTTGCTTACTGAAATTTATGCCGATTTAACATATTTATGTTACTGTCCTACATTGTCATTATTTTCAGCTTCTATTAGTATGCTTATAACATGAATAACCAAACAGCCACATACATCAACAAGCTAAGTAGGCAATGCATCGCGATATAAGCTTATAATGGAATTTATCAAAAATCGAAGGGGTGTGCCGTTGCGTCATCTTCCCCTAATTTGGTTTTTATTTTATTTCAACCCCTGAGGGCAGTGTGTGGAATTAGCGTTACCATATGCGCTCCTACTTGTGTTACACTTGGACGTCGACTGTTCATTTGGGTGGTGTGTGTTATGCTAGGAGGGACTGGTTGTGTACCTATTTTTTGTTTCCAAAAGGACCATTATTTTTTTTGTTTTTTTAAGCTATTGTAAATTTTACAGAAAAGCTAAATAATGTAGCGAGCTCACGAAATACATACAAGGCCAATTTACTTCAGAACATTAAATTCTACTATTTTTATTCTTTTAAGTATTTTTACCTTAAAAGACCCAAAAAGTTGTTAGATTTATACTTTAAAATTAGGATTATTGATTACTAAATTATTATTACCCAATTATTATTATTATTATTATATTCTTTTTTTCATGATGTACACATAAAATTATATTTTTAAATATTAGAATATTATTATTATTATTTAGTTGTAGCATACAATCTATGCTCCACTCAGTATTTTTGTATCGAAAAGACAGGCCATCCTAAAAATATGACCCTTACTATCCCTTCTACATATAACATCGCACACAACATAAGGGAGCCCTACAACTAGCGTAATCCGAGCCAGTAACATGTGCGCGGGGCTTTAAATTTTGATCTAATACCGATTACGGCCACGCACCACTCGTGTGGGTATTACATGAGAAAAATTGGTACGGATTAGCTGGAGTGGTTGTGGTAAGGGTAATTAAGGGTATTTTTTCTGTATAGTTGATGGTAAGTTGTGGTTTTTGTTTAGGTTAGACGAAGTCGAAGTTTTGGCAGAAGACGTTTTATCAAAATTTTGGTTATAAATTAATATTACCTAACTGCATTTTCGCTAATCAAAATAAAATGCAGCACTGTGAACTGTAGCGTTTCTTAGACCTGTTGCAGATCAGCTTCTTCATTATTGAATAGTCTCAGTTAGCTCTGCTGTACATTAAAATTTGTTCATTTTTTTATCAATAAATATCATTTAAAACAGCCTACACTTACTAAAATGTAAAAATAAACAACAACATCAACCATCAGCCCCAAAAATCCGTAAATTGCTTCTTGTTTCCATAATCCTATATTTAACATCGGAACACAATAAAGAGCAGTTTGCATATGAATATCCTTATCTTCACCATTATTTACACACAGAACGTCATTACAACTTTTTAAAGGCGCTCACACACCTATCTGCAACACTTGATCACTACAAACACATTAAGGACTCAGGACGCGTTTAATCTATAATGCGCCTTATCGCAATATTTTCCATTTCCTGGAAAAACTGGGAGCGTCGGCGGGCCATCGTCAGGGGAAATAAGGAAGGCTGAGTTTCACTTTGTTGCCCTTTTTTCTTGTTTTCTTCCCGGAAATTTTTCGTGCTTCGCTCTTCGTTTACACTTACAACAGTTACCTGTGTTTCGCGATTGTTACCTGCATTTGGTGCTGTTGAATTAAATATACGTGGGGCAATGGGTGTAGCGTCTGGATTTGCATTTGGCGCAACAATGAGCACGAGTTGGTTCTTTGTGTTTAAGTTGGACGTCGGATGTGATTGCTTGTTGTAATTGAGTATTGCAGGGTTTGAATGTTGATTAATATTGTGTGTTGGAGTTTATGTAATAATAAGTTTGTGTAAACGCAAGGTAAGTGCTGCAGGCAAAAATCATTTTGAAAAGTGTTTTACAACTTACGAATCTGTTATGAATATTTTTGCAACAGTCCGTGTTGACGTCAATAGTGTATTGTGGGCCCTCTCAATCAATTAATCTCCACTGAAAACCATCTGGGAGTTTTCTGTTCTCAACCACGCGCTTTGGAGTATATTAGTAAGAGTAGCGCTACTGCTGAGCATGAGGTCCTGGGTTCGATTCCCGGGTCAGGCAAAGTGTTATTGGGTTTTTCTATCTGGTATTTCTCAGTAGCAGCCCGGAGTTTCGATTTGTGCTCGGTTGATGGCAATAGGCTCGCCCCCTATTACACGGGACTTAAACATAACTGGCGAAATGTGGGTGTACTACAGGTACATCTCTGTCCAACCCTTCTGGGAAACAAGGCGTGATATTATGTATGTATGTAGTAAGAATAGGCAGATATTGTACTGCAGATGATACTGCAATCACATGTAATTAAAAACTTTTAAATGAATTCTACCAATAAACAAGAAACGAATGAAAAGCGAATATTTTATGCGTGTTTTTCACAAGAAAACAAGCTTCATTGAAATTTTCTCAACTTAAAACCTATTAAACCCTCATCTATAATACTTCCTCGACAAATAGGTACGCGTACTTTCTCAGACACCACTCAGGTATCGGTGTCGGTAATTACTTAATGTTCCCTCTCATCTCCTATAATTTATTGAGACGGAGCGATATCTCCCGGTAATAACTTCCCCCCCATCTAGTCGCTCCGGGAATTGTCGGCGGCGAAAAACTCAACCAAAATATTAATGCACCAGTTCTATGGTAAGTATTGGCGCGGTATTATATTTGGATGGGTTAGTCTTGATCTGATGAAGTTTTCTCTATTAAACATGGGTTTTCTTTTTCTGTGTTGTGTTGTCATTGCAACAGGGAATTGACGGCGGCTAAAAACTCAACCAAAATATTAATGCACCAGTTCTATGGTAAGTATTGGCGCGATATTATATTTGGATGGGTTAGTCTTGATCTGATGAAGTTTTCTCTATTAAACATGGGTTTTCTTTTTCTGTGTTGTGTTGTCACTGCAACAGGGAATTGACGGCGGCGAAAAACTCAACCAAAATATGAATGCACCAGTTCTATGGTAAGTATTGGCGCAATATTATATTTGGATGGGTTAGTCTTGAACTGATAAAATTTTCTCTTTTAAACATGCTTTTTCTTTTTCTGCGTTGCAATTGCAACAGGCAGGTGATGCGAATGTAAAGAATGAAGATATTTTTGGGAAATAAACACACACGGAAGTGTTTTAAACATAAGATTGGTTTTATTTTAAGCAAAGTTGGAAATTATTCCACGGGAACTACTGGGATAAAAAGTACTATGTCCTAACCTAGGTCATGGTCTACCCATGTGCCAAATTTCATCCAAATCCGTTATGCAGTTTCAACGTTAAAGCGTTACAAACAAACAAAAAAGCTCGCATTTGCATTATTTTAAAATACCAAGTTAGAATATTAATAAAGTCTGATAAAAGTGCTGAGAAAAGTGTCTAGGTATCAGAGAGATAATGACTTTCTATGCTTATTTTTCATTACTTTTTTTTTTCTTTCAATCTCAACCATTGAACTGACACAATATTGATGTTTGTTTCTAGCCAAAGGAACACGTTTTCTCATTTAGACTGCATTTCAGTAGGTCTCAAAACACAGAGTAAATGTAAACAATTCTCAATACTCACGTATTATCCAGATACAATTTATTTCTAGATGGTATTCATCTGGCAAGTATCAAGACTTCTCAATCCCCATCGCACACAATGGCTTCAATAATCTCACCGTAGGATTAATCAGGGATTGTTCTGTTCCCACTTCGCGTTGAAAAATTGTCACCATCAGCGCGTTGGAGGCTCGTCTGTAATAACTCGATGATGCATCGCTGTACCTCCGTTCATTTGTTGCCCGCTTTTGTTTTTTAGTATTTCCAGTCCTTTTGTCTAATATCTTTTGTCTATTTGTTTGAAAAAGAAGATCGTTTTTCTTCTTGTTTATTGGTATTTAGGAATCGAAGGACCATAATTATTGAAGACAAACTTGATAACTTTGTTTCGGTTTTAGTTTCTTGTTTGCAACTCGCACTCTTAAAAATTCAACTTAAACAGTAATATTTATAGATTGTATGATGTAAGGAATTTTAAATTCAGCTTAAACATTAATATTTATAGATTGTATGATGTAATTAATTTTAAATTCAACTTAAACATTCATATTCATAGATTGTATGATATAAAATTTTAAAATTCGTAAATTATTTAGGCAGGTAAATTTTATTGAGTGTGTAGGTAGCAGGTTAATCGATAAGCCCTATATTATTAACATTTACCTACAATAGTTAATTCTACCTGCTATTCCCAGCCACCCACATATCTCCAGATATAAAACAATCTACGCTACACTTCATTACATTACGGAACTTTCTGGATCATACTTTTCCCATAACAAGTTCTCGCGCGCCGTGATTGGCTAGATCCCCTGGGGGTTTGAACTTCGTCAGCAAATGAGCAGTGAGCTAACACGATAATAATTTATAAGACAACCAGTATTATTTATCGTTCGTGTTATGGTTGATGAATTTAGGAAATATGAGTGGAAAAACTAGGTGAGTAACATGCGATTTTGGGGAGTTACTAGATATTATCTCTTGAACTTATACCTATCATTCTAATATACCTATCATTCTAAGCCAATTTCTGAAACCGGGATGAAACGACTGCTTCTTCTTAGCGTATCGATGGCAAAAAGTTCAAACGGCCAAATTTCAGCTATGCAAACTCCGCTCACTGATGCAGTCATAAGATCATCAAGTGCACAGATGACAGGGCATGCGGCGCTGGATGGAAGGTGGGCCATTGTCTGAAAGACTGTTGGCACGCATGCTATGACTAGTTTACAAAAACTAGTGGACAAAATATTTGATATATGGAAATCCTACTGATGATTTGATTTTGTGCATCTGAAATAATAGAAAGTGCATCTAGATTGTTTCAATAAGGATTTTTCGTGTTTTAATAAACTATGCGTTTAAGAAGATGCATTTTGAATGTTGTTAACGTCGCAAATAGCTGTCAAATATTAATGCTAAAATTCCATAAAAAATTTAAACTTTTCAGATTCTTATAACTTTCTTTTGTTTATTTTCACTCCACCATTTTTACTCCCAGCTTTCTATTTCCGCGGGTCGCGACTAACAAAAACACCATGCTCCCTTGCTGTACGTTACGGAAATAAATAAGTACGTACTACCTACGTTTCCTCGTGAAGAAGATGTATGGTCTGGCAAGGGAATACAATTCCGTACCAAAGGTCGCTCCCGTTAGTATAAATGTAAGTAAATTTGAATAAAACATGGCCGGGCCGCGGTTTTAGAATGTTTTTCATGTGTTTTTTTGTTGTTTTTTTTTTCAGTTTGTTGGTGTTTGGGTTTACATGGTATTTGGTTGAGTTGATTTTTCGGAATGCTGACTTTTGCATTAACGTTATGATTAACAGTTTTTTTTAATACCTACAGATAAAAAAACTAGTTTGCTTGATTACAACTACAGTTTTTTTTTAAATAAAATGTAAACCTTAAATTTTAATGTTAGTTTTATGATCTTGATTAATTGCTGATCTTAGTTTGATAACTAAACTACCTACCTAAAATAGAAAAAGATCGTGACAAAAAGTCATCGAAACATCCAAACAAGATGAGATAAGAAGACCACGCACCCTTTAATAATATTAATGACTACTTACGGTACGGACGGCAAAATAATTTAAAATTTAAATACTGTCAGGTCAATCAATCTGCCTAGCCTTTTCCCAACTACGTTGGGGTCGGCTTATAGTCTAATCGGATACAGCTGTATACCAGTATTTTACATGAAGCGACTGCCTATCTGACCTCCCCAACCCACTAACTGGGTAATAAGATACCCCTTGGTAAGACTGGTTGTCAGAATTTCAGGCTTCTAAAGACCCGTAACGACTGTCAAAGATCCAAGAATGATAGCCAGGACCAACGGCTTAACGTGCTTTTCGAGACATGGAGGAGTCTCGGTATGTAAAGACGATCACCCATCCACGGATGAACTCCGAAAAGCGTAGCTTAACCTGATGGATCAACCCGTGCGGCTGTTATTACTCTGTCACGTACCTATTCAAATTTAATTTTTTTATGGAAATGGCCTGATATAAAGCCTCGTGCAGACTAACGCGATATCGCGGGCGCGATATCGCCCCAGTCTGCACAAGCCTTGAAGCGAAGTGTAGGTTTCTTGTAAAATAAAATAATTATTGATAACTATAATTATAAGTACATATCTAATTATTTTAAATTTCGAACCAGTTTCTTGATTACTTATCAGATTGCCAATAAATTCTATTCTCACTCATTATTATTTAGGTACGAGTAGGTACATTTTCCTAAACAGTGATAATTGAGTGTCTTCTGAGTTCCAGGATTTCCAGTAAAATTCAATAATTATTATAATAATACCGTCTATAGTTACTTTTAACTAGTATGTTTTTTTATTTAGACACATCATCATCTGCCTAGCCTTTTCCCAACTATATTGGGGTCGGCTTCAGTCTTACCGAATACAGCTGAATACCAGTATTTTACGAGAGCGACTGCCTATCTGACCTCCACAACCCAGTTACTGGGTAACACGACATCCCTTGGTAAGACTGGTTGTCAGACTTTCGAGCGTCTGACGACCCGTAACGACTGTCAAAGATCTACAAATGACAGCCGGGACCAACGGCTTAACGTGCTTTCCAAGGCATGGAGGGGTCTTGGTATGAAAAGATGGTCACCCATCCACGGACCAACCCCGGCAAGCGTAGCTTAACCTGATCGATCGACCCGTGCGGCTGTTATTACTTAGCCACAAGCCCCTCTAATTTATTTTTGTTTAGTCACATATCTGATAATATATCAGGTTGCCAAAACATTCGACGTCTGTTTTCATTATTATAAACATTTATTAAAATAAAGTACCAATGAGTTTCTTCTGTCTTCCATTTTTTTGACACACTAAATATTTCCACTAAGCTTTCTCTGCCAACTGTACCGCTGAAACTAAACATCAATAAATAACGTTGACATCACATTAACAAGGGAAGGGTTAAGTTAATACTGTTGTAATCACACACAGGCATACTTGACTTTATATAAATTAATACCACACATTCATTTCTGTGGGCTTTTAATTATATTACCGTGTTGTGCCGTTATTTCTACAAGGTAACATATTTCATGATGGGTTGATCAGAAGAAAGAGCCGCTATTTTTGTTTCTGATAAGGTTCAGTTAATGTGATTATCATAAGGCGACTTTGAGATGCCTTATGTATTAATCACACAGTCTATCACGAATCATTATCAAAATTACAATAAATTTTATGATTAAGGCGCTAACAAGCGGCAAATGTCCAAAATAGGCTTATCTAAAAGAAAGAAAATTGCCAAATCTGTAAAGTTTGTGGTAGCGGAAAAAATATATGTTAATTTTGAACATATTTCCCAGAACTTAGTTGTCACTAAAACACGTTTTGAAAAAAAAATCTCGATACAAACTAACGTTAAACTAACCTCTTACCTTGAGTTCTAATCCAAAATATCTGTATTAAATATCAACATACATTACGTATTTAATTAATAACAATTACGTCTTATTCTAATGCAGAACTTGGTTGTTTTTTATTTTCGATTACTCAACTCAATTCTGAGTAAATAGATAATTACTTCATATTTTGCAATACATTACAAGCGTTTTGTCGTCGCGCTTCTCTTTCTTTTCTATGCAATCTGACAGTGACCGCGGTTTAGGTGTTGTCAGCGTCTTAAACTAACCTTTTACCTTGAATTCCATTCCAAAATATCTGTATTAAATATCAACATACGTTACGTATTAAATTAATTTCAAGAACGTTTACTGACCTCAATTTTGAGTAAATAGATAATTGCTTCATATTTTGCCATAAATTACAAGCGTTGTGTCATCGCGCTTCTCTTTCTTTTCTATGCAGTCTGACAGTGACCGCGGTGTAGGTGTTGTCAGTGTCTTAAATAATTACAAACGGTGTTTAAACAGTATAACCTTCGATGAAGTATCGAGTAATAGTTTCGTTAAAAGTAATGTTTTTTAATTGGCATTCCCGATACAATATCTTGTATAATTTTATTACCGAATACAGAAAATTAAGAAACTAAACGATCTAGAAGACGATTTTGAGAAAAAGGATTAACACCAGGCAGAAGCAAAAACTGAACATAATGTTCTTAATTGCATTAAGTTTTGTAGTCACATAATCAGCCTATAATGTTCACACTGCTGGGACACAGGCCTGCTCTCTGTGAGATCCCGAGTGGGCCGTAATCCACCACGCAGGTCCAGTGCGGGTTGGTAAATGTCACATGTCTTCGAATTTTTGGTTCTAGGACATGCCGGTTTCCTCACGATGTTTTCCTTCACCGTTTTGAAAGCAGGGGTGATGAAATAATTTACACAAAGTAAACCGGCTGTCCGGGTTCGAACCTACGACCTACAACTTGTAAGTCGCGGCCGTTTCCATTGGGCGACCACAATCACAATTTGTAGTCACAATATCACCAAATCACATTTATTTGCATTTGTATACAACTTAATATAAACTCTTGTTACTCACAAATCATATTTTTAGACAAATGCTTATTGTACAGCAGATTTCGTCGTCAAAAGGGGGAACCTTGACAATCCGACGTCGCTTACCCAAAAGGGTGTTAAAACAAATGTCGTATGTTTATGGGATTTTCGTGTTATGTTAATGTATTCTGTACCTTTTTGTTAGTCGCATAATATAATATGTTGCTTTTTTCCCTTTAATTTAACATTGATATGTATAAAATTGCGGAAAAGTTTAGAAAAATCGGTTAGAACATTTTGGTTTTCCACCACAATATGAACTACACACATCAAAAAGCAACACGCATCATTTACAGACACTGCATGTCTTATTAATTGATACTTTATTTTTTCTTAACAAACTAGATCGGTATACAATATTTTTGTTCTCGGAAACATCTAATGGCTGATTTTAAAATATAAACTTTTCCATTGTGTTTTGTTTTCATTAAAATAAAAGCTAATATTTTTTTCATGATTTCATGTGTTTTCGTTGCTTGATAAAATTGATATTTGTCTCACTTTTCTCATTTTGAGATATACAGTTTTTGAAAAAAATTGAGTGGCGAGTCATTTTTTATATCATGGAGCGACGCCATTTGACTGCTGATGAAATGCAGAGAGCTGTAGGTATGCTACAAGCGGGAAGAAATCAGTCCCAGGTATCTCGGCATTTTGGTGTCAATAGGAGCGTGCTGATTTGTCGTCTTTGGCAACGTTACGTCAATACAGGGGATCCTGCTGAGCAGCACCCAGGACGTGGAAGGAGTACAACTGATCGACAGGACCGATACATACAACTGACTGCAAGACGTCAGCCGATGTTAACCGCCCGGAAGACAGGTTTAAATAGTCACTAATGCATCAAAAATGCTTAGGTATTACTTATAAAAGAATTATAAATATATTACAATATTAAAAATCGTTCACAAGTTCAAAACCATCCAAGTTGCTTAGACTTTTTTGATTTGTGTGTATATATGATTGGACACAATCACTAGATTTTGTTTTGCTCATAGAACCAGACACTTTATCTGTATCCTAGTTTGTTACCGACCATGTGAAAGTCTATTGAAATGGCACGTATTTGCTGTCGGAGTCGTCGTTGTTCTTACGCCAAACTTTGAACTTATCAATTTTTGACAGAAGTTTCCTGTTTAGACTTCTCTGAAGAAACTATCAGTGTTTATAATTTTGAAATCCAAAAATGGACCAAAAAAATAATTCAATTCAACTAATCAACATAGTGACAATACAATAATCAATAAAGAGCAGTAAATTGCACAATAGTTAAACTGAATTACGTGCGGTCCCCAGCTAAACTAAGCTAACCCGATCAGGCATAATTTGTGACCAATTAGAATAATGGCGCGTGTGCCGTGATGTATGCAGACGTCACAGGAACAGGGTCGGGCGTGAAGTCGATAATCCACGTGCAGGACCTAAAACAATTATACCTTCACTGTGCATGGCTTTAGTAACTGTGATTATATTTTATACAATGATTTTGTTGTTGTTTTATTTCTATTATTTTAATAATAGTCAGACTGTAATGACCATAGTGGCCATGTTGCTACGAACATATAATCAGCAAATGTATTGCTGCTGGAAGCTGCGACGTACGCTAAGTGAACAATCATATTTTTTAATTATTAATTTAAAATTAAAGTATGCTGAAAGGCGCTCAGCTAAAACTCAGTTTAAACCCAAAAAAGAAATCTTGAATTTTCCGCCTTTCCCGAAATATTCCGATTTCTAATACTCTTTGGCATACTCTTTATCCATTATTGCGAAGGATCAAATTTAAATAATGTTAATTCGCCTCCACCACACTCTTTGTTAAGTAATAAATGTTTGGGGCAACGTTTGTCCGGTGGCAGAACGTCAATGTCGCCGATTGTACTCACTATTTATGTATTTACACTGCGGTTAACTGTAAGGGATAAGGCCGAGCTATTTCTATTTTAGTATTTATTTTCTATCGACAATTTTACTGACGATTTAGTTCTAGACAGAAATAATACCTAATCAGACGTTGTCTCAAAAAACTTGTTGATTGATATTTTTTTAGAACTGGGCCTTCTTCCAATACACTATAATATTTATTTACATAACCAAATTACAAGATGATTAAAGTAAAACTAAGTTAAGCCTAAAAAGGCCCTCGGGCATTGTACCGAGGATGCTGGCGGCATTTCCTCGCTGAATTGCAATGCTGATGCGTTGCGCGAGAAATCCACCAGCTTTTCGGTAACCAGTTACATCAACTAGACGTGTAAATATCTTTATATATCTTCCAATTAAATATCTCTCTAGATTTTATAATTTGGTACTCGTATTCTTGTAACTATTTTTCTAATAAGAACCTTTTTATTAAAGGACCACTTTACAAATACAAATACAAATAGTTTATTTTCTTTAACTTCAAAAGGTTCTTAGTGATAAATAATTGTTGTTGATAACTTTAATAAAATGGGAGAAAACAGTTTATAGCAAGGTATATTGGACCTCGTAATTAATTTACTATCCCAAGATTGAATGTCCCGTGCACGTCATAAAACGACACGATCTATTTAGGTAATACTTGCTGGTGTCCGCAACTCCACGTCAAACCGCGTATTTTGTTTACGGGTGGGAAAAGCGGTTATTTCATCCACCCCAGCTCCTCAAGTAAAGCCAGCAACGCCTTGGTGTTATTGACAATTTCACGTAGGGTACCTGGGTACCGGGTTACCGAAGTAATTTGCCCTGTATGTGGTGACCACCGGGCAGCTTAGCAGCACATGAGCTGTTGCCTCGTCGTCCTCCATGCAGACCCTGCACAGTGGTCTGTCTTTTTTTTTTTGGTTGGGAAATCATCAAATAATTTCTCCCGCTCTGGGCGGAGCGGGAGGGTGTGTCAGACTCTTACTGACTAAAACCCACACGTATTCCTTCCGTTGCTTGTATTGCCAGGGGCCTCGGTAACCCTTTTGGACTGCCACGCGACCCCGGCAGGACAGTGGACTGTCTGTGACTCCTATGACAAAGAGGTGTTTATTTAATGATCCATGGCAAATTACTGCTGCTGCAGGTAAGTGTACGCTGCTGTTATTTAGTTAGCCGGAGAATACTTTTCGTGAGGCGGCCATCGATTGTGGGGACTGCTTCCATAGCCTGCCTGCACTCACTTTGGTCCAACCATAGTTTTTGATGTTGGTCCCTGGTTCGTTTTCTTAACGGAGTGCGTTGGTACCTGAAGCGGAGTGGTGCGATGGGTTCAGGTCCCACTGGTGCCACGTTCGACCCCCTTCTGGCGAGTTCATCAGCTGCATCGTTGCCTAGCGAACCACTGTGTCCTTTGATCCGTTGAATAGTTATATTATTGAGGATGCCACCAGGTTGAGGCGCTGGTGGCACTCGTATATCAGCCCAGAGTCAACTGTGTGACTGTTTAGCGCTTGCAGGACAGCCATGCTGTCTGAGAGTATGCGGATCGAGTGGTTCTTAACTTCCCTGGCCATGATGGCTGAAGCGGTAAGAGAAATACCCATACATTCGCCTTGGAACACGATCTACTTGTCTTTGTGTGAAATATATACAGTGTAACCTTAATATAACGAGCTCCAATATAACGAATTTTTCAAAATCTTCTAGAAACGTCCATAAGAGCTAATGCAAAATATACCTTTACATTACGAATATATATTTACCAAAAACCTTTTTATAATGAATCTTTAATCATTGCAGAATATAGATAAAAAAATATTGACCTCTATTTAACGATTTCTTCAACCCATAACCTTTACATATAACGTATCCTATGATTATCAAGGCAAGCAGATGAGCATCTACGTAATGTTGACGTTTATGAAGTTTTTTTACCTTGTTAAAACCAATCGTAGTCCAACCTAACTTCTTTATAACAAACCTCATTGTAACAAATTACACGGAACGAATTAAATAATATTTTTTAAATTCCCTTGAGTTTCCTTACATCGAGGTTGCACTGTAGTTTCAACATTAGTGCAGTTTCTATTTACGAAGATTGTTGTTAAAAGTGATAAAGAAATAACGAGGTCGACTATAGCTACTTACCCAACTTCTAATGTAAAATGTTGTTTTATTTACTCCGCCTTTAATCGGATATTGGTCTTAATACTTATTGTATGTTAAGCTACCCTAAAACAGAAAAATAAATAATCTAAATCAAACGAAATATTAACATACTGTTACAATAGTAAGGCACGGGTAACTCCATGTTATGCCTTGTCATGACATGTCATGTGTCTGGCAGGACGCTTGTTTGCAGTAATTAGATTATACACAGCTTTGGAAATCAAACGTTTGGCCTTATAAATATGTATAACAATAGGTATGTCCGTTACATGTACAATTTGTAGGTACATGAAAAATGTGAATGAGGACGTAATTATTAGCCTACAGGCAAATAATTAAAAAAAGTAAATACTACAGTATTTTCTAGGAATAATTAAGATAATTAGTAAAATTTACATAAGATTAACATATCTTATTCAAGAGTTATTTCTTACAGAGATAACTCTAGTATTAATTTATTATCTTGGTGTGTAAAAGACTACATTTGGGAAGTTCGTAGCTACTTCGTAGCGTTTGCTACGCTGTGGCTACACCGTCGTAGCTGTCGTAGTCTTGAATGGTGGATTGCTGTTTACTGACATTGTGACATTTTTCTTGTTTTTCAAATTATTTCCTATACAATACTGAGAATTGATAACATTAGGCTATCTTATGTTTAGACCAGAATCTTAGTCACAAAGGTAGGGGCCCACTAGGGCCGATGCCTGCCGGGGTCGCGGGAAGGTACTTATGGGTCACCGAGGCCCCCGCAACACAGGCAACAGGAAGGAATACGGGTGGGTTTTAGTCAGTAAGAGTCTGACACACCCTCCCGTTCCGCCCAGAGCGGGAGAAGTTATTTGATGATTTCCCACCCAAAAAAATAGGTCGGTACTTAACCATTTCGGATTCAGTGCCATTAAGAACGCTACGTTTTTGATTTTCCGTAATTTAAATATTTATGTTGGTCATTCAGTGCATTTAGAAGCTTGAAACTTTAAGAACTGGTCCTTGTGTCCCATTTAGGTGGCGTGGTACGCGAGAAAAGGCTGATATGTATGTCTACATAATCAGCCTATAATGTTCCTACTCCTGGGACACAGGCCTCCTCTCGGTGAGAGGGCCGTTATCCACCACGCGGGTCCAGTGCGCATTGGTAGATGTCACATGTCTTTGAATTTTTGGTTCTAGGACACGCCGGTTTCTTCACGATGTTTTCCTTCACTGTTTTGAGGGTAGTGCTGATGAAATAATTTACACAAAGTAAAGCACCTGTCAGGGTTCGAACCTACGACTCACAACTCGTAATGTGTGTCTATTTGCATACAAACCTTTACCTACGATGTTTATAAAGTACTTATAAGGTACGTATGTCCACGTGTCAGAGCTACCCTCGTCAGTCTTCAGCTAATTTATACACGCATTTGTTTAACCGAAAAACGTTTGAGCGACCGATTTACAACCCTTGTCTCAACTTTTTTAGATATATTGCCCTTCTTTCAAAGTTTTTGTAGGTAAAATGTCTACAAGTTGTATGCGTACGGTCCTGTGGTCCAGTTGTATACCTACAGATGAGTATGAAGTCGTAAATACCTAACTGAGTAAAGGAGGAAGCGTGTATTTTTCAACACACCATATTCCTACACAAAAACCGACACCAAACATCAATCTAGGTTTTTTGTGATTATTAAAGATGGAACCCATGAAACGATTATGGGTTCCCCATAAAACGATTACTCAAGATACCAACAGGTACAAGAATTTATAGATCGAGCATAAAATTTAACCTCATGTGGTTGGAGATTCTTGTTGCACTTAATAACCAATTTATTATTTTTATTGATGTGTAAATTCTTTACTCTCGCTTTCTGTCTGCGTGATTTCGTGAAAAGACACGGAAGTGTGTAGACAGGAAGTGAGAACGAAATAAGTAAGTACTTTTTAATAGCATGGAATTAGTAAGTACTATATAGATTGTAAATAGAGAGAGTCGAATTTCGACCAGTGGACGACCACTAGTAATGAATATTCGAATAAATATTTCAGTATTCAGCTTTTTTTAATTCTGATGTTAATTTCTGCTAGATTGCTTATTACCAAGGTAAGAAGTCAGATGTTACTTATCATATGCGACGTTTTTTTTTAATTATATTTAGGCATATCTATAGAAGACTTACAGCTTAACAAAACTGCATAATATAAAATGCGTAGTTATCAGTTTAAAACTTACGCGGTTAAATGTATACAAGGGGATGTAAGTATAGTAAAAACATCAATATTGTAGGGTCGCAATTAACATGATACGTTTAATTACCCGCGCATAAATTGTATGCAATATTGTCTGTTTACGAGTATAAATGGACACATGCTTACGAAATATGAAATGAATTTTGGATGAGGCACTTAAGAAACTGGAGGACTTTGCAAGACTAATTTTAAACTGCATAAGTGCTATTGTAAAATGTATACTATGACCGACCTATAATATTCCCAATTTTGGGACTCAGACTTCCTCTTTTAGAGAGGGAATGGGCTGTAATCTACCACGCGAGCCAAGTGCGGGTTGGTAGATGTCACATGTCTTCGGATTTTTGGGGACAAGCCGGTTTCCTCACGATATTTTCCTTCACCGTTTTGAGAGCAGTGGTGGTGAAATGATTTACACAAAGTAAAGCGCCTGGGTTCGAACCCACGACCTACAACTCGTAAATCGGGGCTGTTACCACTGGGCCACCACTGCTCACGTGTAAAATGTATGTAAAGGTTATTGCAATTTCACTAATAATAATAATATATTTTTTTATATTCTAATATTTAAAAATATAATTATAATGTGTATGTAATAAAACAAAAATAATAATAATAATATTCGACCGTTTTCGGGGGCCCATTATTGAGTGTGCAAGTCACCCCCTGCCATTTTATCTGTGTATTTTATATAAAACATTGGTCAGGTAGGAACCATAGTCTTTCCATAGTTCTAGATAACCAGTTCACTTTAGCCACCCAAGCCCATAATCCAATATCTTTGTTACCATATTCCGCAATAGTCTTACACCAACCGGGGGTTGTCCTTGGGCGCACTTGCATAGTGTGAACAGGGTTAATCGTCGGTCGGTACCTCATTTCATTAAAAAACGTCTAAGGGCCTCTGCGAGTTGGCTCCGGCCCCTCGTACGCCTTCCAAAGGTCCGGGACCCCAGGGTACCGAGATATGTAAGGACATAAAAATAATAATAAATTTATTTATTTCCAAATAATATTACAGACTTAATTAACTTGGTTAACAAGGAGGTATTATTACTAGCTAGTTGTCGGAGGTAAGTAGTAGGTACTTACCTCCTACAAGTAGCTACTACTAGAGCAAATAATCAAGGCTGCAGAAATCTGTAAACAATAATTGGTGAGCCCTGCCTCTTAAACTAGGGTTACCTGTAGGTATCTTAAGAGACAGTGTTCACCTAAGAAGTTAATACAGTAAGATTAATAGAACTTGTGGGAAGTGTCGATCTACCAAGTGATTATAAAATTTAGCTTAGTTTATTTAGTTTATAATTAACATAAAGAAAGGAAAGCAGCTTAAGGCTAGCACTCACTATATATTATCTGGACAGATTTCAACTGGAAGTAGGAGGCGCGACCTCACGAACTATGAAAGGAGCGGAGAGAGGTATTTGCCCAGTAATGGGACAGAGTTACAGAGAATGAAAAAAAAATTAAAACAATATGGTCTTCCTGATGACCAAAAAATATACCTACTAAGAGTTAAGATCAAGACTCACCGTCAGGCAAAATAAAGTTTACGAGTTGAAAAGTATATTTCTAGTAAGTAGATAACATTCCCAATAATCGTCAGCATCCCATCACATATAGGGCAAACAGCCAACAAAAGCAAAAAAAAGCACCTATCACCGCAAAGCTTTCCTACCTCCATGCCAATAATAGCCATAAATATCGGCAACAAATTCCCGCCAATCGCGACAATACGCGTTCCATTTGTCGCGAATCGCGCGGTAAATAATAACGAAGCTGAACTTTATCGAGCTTATTTATTGTCTCATTATGGGGATAAAATTGCCTATTTACGAGTAATGCGTTTATTATTCTTTATTTATTGTGTTAATGACGATGTTTTTACGCTGATTGGGCATTAAAGAGGTGTAAATATCGGACGGTGTGCGCTCCTTTTGATCTGGTGTTTTATAAAAACTCCATTCTTGAAAGTTTAAACAAGCAGGTTCTAGTTTAAACTGTAGAACCTGTGTCTGTCTGTTCATCAAATACCTACTAAATAATGCTAAAATTTATTCCTTTTTGATTCCGATATCCATTATGACTCATTTTCATTGGTCTATAGGGCTCGTATGCGAGTTCCGGGATATTTCTGTAACGCATGCCATAGGGCCCGCATGCAGAGAACCATTTTCATACGTCGATAGGGCCTGCATGTGGGGTGCTGGAGATTTCTGTAAAGCATGCCATAGGGCCCGAATTCGGGGAACCGTTTTCATTAGTCGATAGGGAACGATTGCGGTATATGGAGAACCTGCACCGCACATTTGGCAGTTGTTGGCAGTTGTTGAAGGCTCATTGGTAATTTTCTTTGGGTGTGAGCCCTGCAAGCTTTTTACGGACCGATGAATTTCATTGGTCGCTACGTCCGCTACGGGGATTCCCCGACGGTGTCCCAGACGGTGGACCGACCGCGTTATCCATTTATGACTTTCAATAGTCATTACCCCAGCTGCGGTGAGTCCCCGCATGCTGTATATTGACCGAGTTATCGACGAATGGAAATGAACCATTAACGATCCCATAGATATTACGTTGGACTGAGGAAATTTTACCTATACCTAAATATTCTTGATATGATGTTAAAAAATGCCTAAGGAAACGTCAAACCGGAAAATAACGCAACCCTTTTTCATTTAATTACCAAATATCGGACACATTAAAACTATTTTAATGTGTCCGAATTTGAATCACCAATTTGATTCAATAATATTTAATGAGGCATACAATGAGGAAGGCTTTGTATCATTACCATCGAATAACGGTAATGATCCCATGGGCTTTCAACATAACTACATGAAGGTTGTGTCCAAAATTTGTACTATTATGCCACAAAATTGGCAAGTCCCGCTTGATTTGCCAGTAAATGTGGCAAATTGAATCGCTTTACGGCTCGTTAAAAAAGTCCCTTAACTAGGGTAATGTCATCATATTGGTAAAATTGTGTTTCGTAGATTTGCTGATCCTTTCCCTTTAGGAAATTAAGTATAGAAAGTACCTGGAAACGTTTTAATTTTGCAGTAAAAACTAAATAACTTTACATTATTTTTTGATCCTGATTGTTGATCAACTTTAGTTTTCATTTATTCATATTATAAATTAAAGTGAATTTTCGTGTCGCTTTGTATGATCACGTTGTTCTTCTAAACTATGCAACGGATTTTGATGACCAACACTTAGATAATTTCTTTCGGAAGGTTTTTGTGTATAATCCCTTACTTACTATTAAACTAACATATATTAAAACTTTCACTGTCCCAAGGTAATTCGTAATCCTATCACCATACGTCCAGTAATAATATTACATTGTATTGTGTTGTAAGGTCATTTACTAATTCTACGATGAAGAAAATTTGTCTATCACCCTCAGATAAACATAACATATCATTTTGAAAAATTCATTACATGCCATGCACAGACGTACAGACTTCAGTGCATGGACAGTGAAAGTGTTAAAGTCTTTTTGATGATTTGTTATTTCTTTATTTATATTTATTTATAGGTACTTTATTGTACACCAGATTATACATTACAAAAATAAAAAAAATATACACTATAAAATATACAATGGGAGGCCTTATCGCTTACTGCTATCTCTTCCAGGCAACCATGGAATGGACAATGATTTTCTGGACATAAAATGGGGTTGTCTTTGGTGCAAATAAAAAGTATTCAAGTAAAATATAATATAATAGATACATAGATACACACATACTAACTATATAAGTAACGAAAATAAATGAAGACTAAAGATAGTTTAATACTGCTAACAACGAGAACAAAATCACAGCGACAAGTAATGTTCATTGACGAGTCCTTTAAACACAGGCAACGTTTGCTTGTATTTTATTGGAACTGGTAATGCATTCGACAAACGAGCAGCCTGGACAGTAAATGATTTGACAAAGATAGTTGTGGAGTGCATTGGTATTTTAGGCTTCAAGTTATCTGATGACCTTAAAAATTTCGTGTGGGAGTCGCAAACAAACTGGAAACGTTTCTTGAGATAGAGAGGGGTGTAACGAGAAAAGAGCACATTATACAAAAGGGAAGGAATATGAGCATTACGGCGAAGGCGAATTGGTAACCACTTGAGTTTCACACAAAAAAACTGCGCGAAGCAGGGGCAGTTTGCTAGTTAACTATAATATGATGTAAAGCTACGTAAGTAATTGTTGGTTTCTCAATAAGTTAACGTTTCAATCGTTATAGAATCATCATCATATGATGTCTAAGAGTATAATTATATAACTCTACTGATTTCAGAACTTGTTATCTTCGCAACTTGTTCGAAGATATCTTGAGAATATCTCGGTTTAAAGAACTTTATTCCTATGAAGACAACCGTCACATACATAAGAACAATACAAAATAACAAAAAAAACCAGTCATGTGCGTGTCGAACCACGCACAAAGAAGGGTTCCGTAGTTGGGATGAATTTATCAAAAAACAAACTGTACGTTGCAGTTGCAAATAATATTCTTTGTGTTGATTTAGAAGCTTTCAACTGGATATTTCCACGCGTTCCTGAGTAAAAGGGTTTTGACTGACAGACAGACAGACCAGAGAGATGGACAACGAAGTAATCCTATAAGGTTTACGTTTTTCCTTTTGAGGTACGGAAACTTAAAAATGACTTCACACTATATTTTCTCATACGTAAATAACACCTTTCAGTCGAATCCTCATCAAAACAAACTAAGTATAAATATATCTACGTATCTAAGCAATAGTAATGATTGGAGACATTCTAATATCAGTGCGGTTCAGTCTTTGGGGACCGGCCAGACAGTCCGGCCGAAGTTAGCCCTGGGACAATCCGAGGAGATTAGATTAATACGTTTTGCATTGCTTTATATATCGTGGTCACTCAGTATTAATGTAGGTAGAGTGTTTCTTGAAGAGTAAATAAATACATTTTTGCTTAGATAAGTATAGTTTTTAACCCCCGAGGAAAAAGAGGGGTGTTATAAGGCTGTAGTGTGTATCTGTGTGTTTGTCTGAGGCCATCATAGCTCTTGAACGGATGAACAGTTTTTGAATATTATTTTGTTGTTTGAAAGGTGTCTTAATCGAAAGTGTTCTTAGCTATATACCAAGGAAAATCTGCTCAGCCGTTTGAAAATCATAACCTCTTTTCTAGTTGATTAAGAGACATAAACAACTTCCACAGATCTGATCGATTCGAAATTTGAGATCCTGTCAATAGGATAGGTTTTCAATGATATTACAAAAAGTATGATCACCTTGACCTGATGCGCAGGCATCACCAGGACTCTGCAGGATACCCAACCCGCCTGAAGAACTCCTCAACGGTGTACGGCATCTGCCTTATGTTTGGGCTCATACGATGCGTTTTGACGAGCACATGCTATTACAAGCTAAGCGGTTAGGGCCATAAAAACCTACAGGTTACTCTAAATGTAAACATTTTTATTAAACATCGAAGTTCAAGAATCGATATAATACGACCGCGATTTCGGTTGTCTGCTAGTCCTACTAATATTACCTACAAATGCGAAAGTTTGTAAGGATAGATGGATGGATGTTTGTAACTCTTTCACGCAAAAAGTACTGAACGGATTGGTATGAAATTTGACACACAGATAGTTTATAACCAGGAATAACACATAGAATACTTTTTATCCCGATATACCCACGGGGTCAAAACTTATGCGGGTGAAACCGGGGCGCATCTAATAAATCAAGTTTAAAAAACAGGAAAATAAAACTAAATTCATTTTTTTTAAAACCCCCGACACAACCAAAACTCTCTAAAAAGTAAAAATATATATTGGTCGCCCGTTAAGTTTAATATAAGTTGTAGGTAATATTTTGATACAAGCTTCGTCGTGTCGGGGACGGCTAATGAAAACGCCAAAAGGACGAGGCGACATGGCGACATGGAGAGTGCGATTGTCACAACTCAGTGCTGGGCACGCCACAATTGCGGCGATAAGTCACTTTGAGGAGTAGCTAGAGAGGAAGTTCCTGTATCGGATAGCTAAAAAAAATCTAGCAATAATTAATGTATGCTATTGTAAAAAGGATGCTGTTAACTTCCTATTTTCATTAGACGTCCCCCGTCCCGACGAATCTTGTATCAAAATATTACCTACAACTTATAATAAACTTAAAGGGCCAGTACATATTATTTTTTTTACTTTTAAGGGGTTTTTGGTTGTGTCAGGGGTTTTTTAAATTTTCAACATTAAAAAACCGTTGATGCTTAATGATGATAATTTAGTTAAATAGTTTCGACTAAATTATTGATTTTAACCGTTTAAAACTCCTTTGGAAAATGATAGCTACTTCCTTTTTAAGATCAACGGTTTTTATTTTAAAAAGTAAATGATATACAGGGAGATGTTTTTATATGACGTGGTTCGGTAGACAGGATGCAATGATAGCCAAAAACCAAAACGCTTTTATTTTGTTTTTCTGAAACAGCACACTATCTACTCAACATCGTCTTGCATAATTTTATGCACAAGGATAAGATTAAAACAATAAATAAAACGATTTACAGTCAACACGGTCTCCTCAAAATGCATAGACGATTACAAGAACAAGTTTATTGTAATTTTGCGTTTAAACAAAAGAGGGTGGCGTTTTTATGCGACACTGTAATGAATTTTCAGGATGCCGAGACATCGAGCCTTTAAATATTCAAGATGTAGGGGGATTTGTACACCTCATTGAATAACATTGCTTCATGCATAATTTTTTGGTTTCAAAATTGTCGCGAGTTTTCGGTGTAGTTGTGTAGACTGGCTTAGATTGTCTACATCAGGGGTGGCCAACTTGATTAGACCAAAGATCTACTCTTAACTGAAGAAACCCTGTGCGATCTTCCGAAAACTTCTTGGAATGTAAAATGAAACAATATAGTTTTGTATACAAATGTGGTATTTTTTATTTGAATAAGTGGAAAAACATAAAATTATTCTTAGTAACTATTTATTCGTGTGAGCATTGCGTCTGTGCATCTTCTGCTTGTAAAGAATCCAGTGTATGAGTGTCTGTCAAGCGAGGACGGTGTTAATATTTGTTTGTTTTAAATAGGAAAATGCTGGTTCACATAAATATGTTGAACCAAAACACGAATGTAGTTGTTCAACTGGTTATTTCTCTTTGGAAACCAATGCCTAGTAATCTAGACCAGAGGGTGACCTTGCTTATATAAATATATCGCTGCGCAGAGTAATCATTTCGTTTTGAAATATCAGTAGTCCATTTGAAATATCTTTTTACATTATAAATATTATTATTGAGTATATGTAACTTATATGTTTTCTGCCTTGCCACGATCGACTGGACTATAATAAAAGCCGCGATCGACAAGTTGGCCACCCCTGGTCTACATGGTTTGTTACCTTAAGGAAATATAATATATATTCTACATCGTTTGTTACTGTAAGGAAGTATAATATATTCGTGGAATGGTGATGTGTTTTGGTCTATGTAGGTAGGTGTTTACGACAGAAGACCACGTTTCATTTACGTTCACGTTTATCTTTATTGAGTTCGTCGCTAAGTAAAAACAGCTGCATGAGTCGATCCATCAGGTTAAGCTGCGCTTGCCGGGGTTGGTACGTGGTTGAGTGACCATCTTTACATACCGAGACTTCTCCATGCCTCGGAAAGCACGTCGGTCAGTCCCCATTGACTCCGAATAGGAGTTACACTCCTCCAACCGTCAGTCCCCACTGACACCTATTCGGAGTCTTTGGGGCGCGCGGTTTGCAACTCTATTATAACGGATGAGCACCTTATTGCATTATAATAGAGTTGCAAACCGCATGGCCCAAGACTCCTATTCGGTGTCAGTGGGGATTCAAGGGATCGGGAGTACGACTCCTATTCGGGAGTTACCGGTTAAGCCGGTGCTCCCGGCTGTCATCCGTGGACCTTTGACAGTCGTTACGGGTCGTCAGAAGCCCGAATGTCTGACAACCGGTCTTACCAAGGGATATCGTATTACCCAGTTACTAGGTTGTGGAGGTCAGATAGGCAGTCGCTTCATGAAAAATACTGGTATTCAGCTGCATCCGATTAGACTGGAAGCTGACCCCAACATAGTTGGGAAAAGGCTAGGCAGATGATGATGATACGAGTATAATGTGCGTTTTATTTGCGCAAACTAAACAATTTTTCTTCATTTTACTTTTCTTATTGATTTTTTTTCTTAAGGCGCTTACAACACCCAATTGACCAAAATAGGCTTCTCTTAAAACAAAAAATTGCCAAATCTGTATAGTTTGTAGTAGCGGAAAAAAAAAGTTAATTTTGAACATATTTCCCAGAACTGGGTTGTTACCAAAACACGTTTTGAAAAAATATCGCGATACAAACTAACGTTAAACTAACCTCTTACCTTGAGTTCTAATCCAAAATATCTGCATTAAATATCAACATACGTTACGTATTTAATTAATAACAAGAACGTCTTATTTGAATGCAGAACTTGGTTGTTTTTATTTTCGATTACTCAACTCAATTTTGAGTAAATAAATAATTGCTTCATATTTTGGAATAAATTACAAGCATTGTGGTATCGCGCTTCTCTTTCTTTTCTTTGCAATCTGACAGTGACCGCGGTTTAGGTGTTGTCAGCGTCTTAATACAATTTTACGTTTAAAATGACCACTTTTTTAAATATTTGAAAATCTCGTTTTATTCATTGGCAGACGCGGAGATGGTACCTAATACAAAAATTAGCATAATATAATGAGAGGCATTCGACAGTTTGTATACAGTGCATAATGTTCCCACTGCTGGGACACAGGCCTCCTCTCGGTGAGAGGGAGTGGGCTGTAATTCACCACGTTGGCCCAGTGGGGGTTGGTCGATGTCAAATGTTTTAAATTTTTTGGTTCTGGTACATGCCGGTTTCCTCACGATGTTTTCCTTTACCGTTTTGAGAGCAGTGGTGATGAAATAATTTACACAAAGTAAAGCACCTGTCTGGGTTCGAACCTACGACCTACAACTCGTAAGTCGCGGCCGATACCACTGGGCTACCACTGCTCTTTGTATACAGGGTGTAGGCGGAAATATAGATTGTACACAAAACACCAACTTTTACGACTGGTACGTGTATTTTCTGCAAATTAAGATTCTTGACGTACATCTCGGTAATCATAACACTTGGAAGACTTCGAATCGATCATCCACAAATACTGAACACAAGTACCTACCCACATACCGGTACCGACCAACAAAATTCTCCCTTTATTAGCGAAACCAACTATAACTAATACAATTTCTTGTCGGATCATATCCGCAGGGAAGGGATCAAAGTTGTCGCTAACACAATTAGGGAGACAGATTAGTTTCGGTCAGAAGTCTCGGCAACTACCTGACCGCTTCGTAAATTGACGTTAATTTTCAAGATAAATATGTTAAGAGTGGATTAATTTGTTTGAATGAGGTTAAAAGTTGTTTACATAATATTACTGTAAAAGCTGTATCTAATGTCCGATCGGTAACTGGACTTAGCCTCCCAAAATCTATATAAAAGTACGCAAAGGTGTCAGAAAAACTAATCTATTATTTGCTGGTAATTATAAAAGTACGTAAAACATTATTAAAAAAAAAATCCTGCCACGCTTGGTCGCTTCTATAGAAATACATTTTTAATTAGGGGTAAGCGCTCACAAGCCACCGGCCACAACCACCAGTAGCTGTCGCCTCTTGCTGCAGTGTGGAGTTCTGCTGTTGTAGTATGAGAACTTACAATAAAGATGAAAAAACTGTACTGTACATGCGAACTGTTTGTTACTGGGCTACTGGTGGCTGTGGCCGGTGGCTCGTTTGTGCCTAGCTTAAATATTAGTATTGTTAATAATGCAAACAACACTTTTTACCTTAATTAAATAAGACAAAAATACCTCTTACTCTTTCAAATCCATCATTGGCTTCATTTACTTTTGAAACAAAACAAAACACGATCTCATTTTCCTCACAAACAATTGAAACTCAAACCCAAATACCAACATTACCCAAAAGGACACAAAAACAATTTCCGATCGTGATTTAAAATTAAAAGCCCCTTCAGAATAACCCTAAACTTACCCTTGTGAAATATTAAAGAAGTGACATTTTCGTCCCCACATAATTACGTTGCATCTGATACCGATACCCATTGCTTAGGTACCTAGTAGCACAGAGCACGGAATCTTTTTACCCGACTGCCCCAGAAGGAGTGTAATGTTTTTCGAGAGTATGTATGTATGTATGTATGTCTGTTTCTCTGGCACGCTCTGCAGCCTAAACGGCTTGAGGGATTTTTACATAATATGAGGTGTCGTTAGATTCGTCTTAATTGTAAGAGTGACATAGGCTATATAATACTCATGTATTACATCTGCAAATACAAAAAAAGGGAGGATTTTTTTTTAAATAAATTACAACAATATTGGTGTCAAATAAATGCTAGTAATGAGTCAATTCCAAATATATATATTAACATAACTAAAAAGCTTGAAATAAAGCAGATTATTTAAAAAATAAAATTTCTGACTGCAAAAACACAGGCGGGACGAACTAATAACCTGAAATATGGTGTAATTTTGTTTGTTCCGTCTGCAATACTAAAATTCTATAGATTAGTGCTTGTTTTTCTCTTTTCAGTTGTGTTTTTGCAGTCGGGTTTTTTATTTTTTTAATAATTTGCTTTTTTTATAAATGACACCTTGCAGGTCGTCTGCTTGGGTGTCTCAATAAATTAAGGCATACACTTATAAACTATACGACTACACGCTAAGGGCACCTCCTGTGGGGTCCTCGGACCCCGAACGGACCTCGGCTTAGGGTGTCGCTGGTCCCGGGAGGACAGCAAGGGACAGCGCTGGATCGGATTAATCGGCAGCGTCTAGAGACGGCAGTGCTTATAAAATTCTTGGCGCCGAAAGTGCGTTAAGCGCACAACTTCTCTCTCGGACCACCTTCAAAGCCGTCAGTTAGTGGAATGAAATTGTTTATTCTGTAAATAGGATATCAGAATCACTTTTACACGTCCTAAAAAAAAAAAATAATAAGCTAGATGGAAATGAGAAGAAATGGCGAAACAAACTTATGGGTCAAAGTCTCTTTTAAAGTCCAGACATAATCTTGGTCAGATCATGTGAGGACCGTGTAGATCCATGTTTGAAATGGTCTTTTGAGGAAAGCACCACACAAATTTGAGTGGACCTGTCCAGTCAGTGCAAGCATTTCTCAGTAATCGTGTAGCTCAACTCAGTCAGTACACGTCATTAGTCTCGTAGTGAGACATGGCAACATGGATCTTTTGGCGCTCGAATGACGTTGACAGGCAGGCGCTGGGGGGCTTCGAGCTCACCGTCCGATAAGGACCAGGCCCAGGTCGACGGCGCGTCGTGTTCCACGTGCGCCTCAAAGAGATCTCAGCACAAGTGTAGGCTTCCATTAGGGCCGATGCCGGCCGGGGTCGTGGGAATGTCCGAAAGGGTTACCGAGGCCCCTGGCAACACAGGCAACGGCAAGAAGGGTGGATTTTAGTCAGTAAGAGTCTGACACACCCTCCCGCTCCACCCAGAGCGGGAGAAGTTATTTGATAATTTCCCACCCAAAAAAAAAATAAAGCATAAGATTATGATTAGGGTACTAACTTTAGATTTAGGTTTTCTTTACTAAAACTGTATGGATCTCTGTGGTCTGATAATAAAGGTTTTATTATTATATTATAAACGGTGACAACGCTTGGTTCTTATGGAAAGTGTTGATAGTGCTGCCTCTAGCAGTGGCCGCTCGGGGCGCCTCACAGTGGAACGAATGTATGGGAGCGGTTGGACGTAGACATGTCCGAAAAATAAGAGTAAAATTATGACAAACTAATGATGCCATCTTATTCGATTACTTAATGCCTTCATAAATTGTGGTGATGAATTTCTTCATAACTCCCATATTTCGGGAGTAATTTGAGAAAATGTGAAATTTTACTATGAAAATGAGTGTATCGAGCTCTCTCCCTCCTGATTCCGGGCTTGTTTCAAGTAGCGGTCTCTAATATCGTAATGCTATTACTAAGAGCTATATTTAATACTAAGACACATAGTGCGCCAAATGTGCACTTTCTGGGATAAAAGGAAATGAAAATTAAAAAAAAAAAACGTTTTTTCCCCATTTGTATTTACTTTAAACCGCAGACAGACTTATTAAGAGGTCTATAAATATATTATATATATACAGAAATATATATTAACAAAAATATTCACAAGAACTGATGAGAGTATGACTTTTAAGTAAGTTGATAATAAATTACCTAGTTTCATTAAAAGTACAATAAATAATTAAGATGTAAGCTCTAATTTACTAAGTTACACATTTTAAAACAATAACATCATTTAATTATCTTCGTCATCATCATCATCATCAATTAATTCAAATTCAGAATCGATGTCCGCTAAATCATTTATGTTAACAAATTCGATATCACTTTTCTCAGAATCCGTAAGCTCATAAAATTCCTTAAAAGAAGATTTTTTTACAAACTTATTTCCTTTTGGACGGATACTTGTAACAAGTGGATCAGAAGACAGTAAAAGATTGTGCATAATATCTTCATTGCATGAGATACTGCTATGCTTTCGAGAATGCCCCTCTCTATATTTTCTAAAATCTTTATTTCTAGCCTCAGATGCCTCTTCGGATAGAAAACCAATGGCACAATTGACATGTTCTGAACTATGTCTGGCCCATGCATTAAAATTTTATGAAGTGAAGAAGGCATATAATACCATGGGTATAACTCCACGTAAAGCTTAGCAGTATCAAAGCAGAACTCTCGGAATTAGTTACGTTGATCTTCTCTCCTGATGAAATACACTGCAAGATCACACAGATTTTTCTTAAAAGCATAGCATCTATTCCGGTCAGTTCAGCAGATTTAGTGTAGTTTTCAAAAAATCTCCTTGCCGAGTTGCCATTGTTGGTGGATCCACTGCCTTGTTTCACAACATCGAGAAGTAAGCCCGTTTCTCTTCTTACAGCCTCTTGAACTCTTTTCTTCCTGTCATCAACTTGCCTTTTTGCTATATCACCCCTTACTTGCCATGATTTTATGTCTAATTTGTAGGAAATGTGTAATAAGCATTCCATTGAGCGAATCCAAGCGTGAAGGGTGCTTAAGCTATATTTATACATGTCCTCGTTTGCGTGTTTATCTTTGATTAACTCTAAATTATTCATTTCTTTAGGACAAGCCTTGCATATGTCACACACTGAAGCTGCTGTATTGGATATAATGGAATGAATTTTACCATCAATCATTGTCAACAGCAGTTGGTGTTTGACACTAATTCCATCAGTGATGGTGGATGGAGTTAAGGCTTCAATCTCTGCTTCGATTTCAGCCATCTCTCTCTGCACATTTTCTTTGGTTTCCTTTATAAACTTAAACAATATTGGCCGGCAAAATGAAGTGGAAGATGGTCGCTCGTTTTCCCAAATTGTTACACCTTTTGAGACGAGCCGCAGTGGTACAAGACTAATCATAAAATTACTAGCAAGATCGATTTGCTCATCTTCACTCGTCCTTTGATGATAAATGCTTTGGCTAGATGATCCGTCAAAACCCCATTTGCTGGTCAATACGAGCTGTTGATTGGGATCAACAGGGGTTTCTAACGACCTAATAAGTCTTCTTGAGGTTAAATCCATCAAGGCTTGTAATTTGATTTTTGCAGAGCTCTCTGTAACTGTGAGATCTTCTTTGGCCGGATAGCACTTAATTTTTTCTTTAACCAACATGTAGTAACTCGGGTATTGAAGAGCTCCTTCTTGAGTGTTGAAATCCCGAAGAGTGTTATAGCGCCATTTCGATAAGTTCATCGATACATAAAGAGCCAATGCCTTCAAAGGGGATATTTCCCGTACCTGAATTGATTTACCTTCAATGAAGGCTTTGATTTTTGAGGCCTCTTCTGGATTCTCCGTCAAGTATTTCATAACATAAGCTGTATCGCTTTGTCCTGCCTTTTGAAGCGCCCTTTCGGCCGAAAACATAATTTCAGCGCTGCTACTGCTGCATGAAAGACTATCTTCAGTGCGTCTTCTTTTTTGCCGGTTACTAAGGTCCTCAAAAGATTTACGAGGACTAGGATGTGTACAAGTTGAAGCATCAGATTTAGCAGGAGAAATTATGGGCTCGATGACGTCACTTATATTTTCTGTAGAAGGTTCCATATTTTCATTCTGTAATTCCGGCCATTGAATTGCAGCCTGTAGCCAAATCTCATGTTTCTTCCGAAACTTATCTGTGCTTCTTCCAGACTGTGTCCATTTTGCATAAATGCGGTAGCAAAATCGACGACACCAGTCTTTTAAACTTGTTTCAGCACTTTCACATAACTGAACACAACTGTTATCTTTTAAAACACTGAACAAATAGTTAAAGTCGCGTAAATCTTTATGTGCGCGTGCGCATAAAGCAACGTGAATATCAAGATTTGTATTAAAATTTGGAAAATACATTGCGAGATTAGCTTGGATACAACGAGGTGTAAATCAACACTGATTTTAAAGTTACTAATAGTGACCTATTTATATAAAATCCAGGTATCCCAGGTATCCTTTGTTAAATATTGCAAGGTAATTAGTTATTGTGATAATTAGTAAATGATGCATGCTAAATTAGTGTATTAAGAGCCATTTAGTAATTAAATAATAGCAATGTTCTTATCAGTAATCATTAGTGCATCAGTTTTATATGTAAACCTTAAGTCCCTAATTATATATCCTAATTAGCTTATATCTTCTCTAATTGGCTGCTCAGAAATGTTATTGTAATAAGGTAAACCTTTAGAAAAACGGTTTTAATCAACAAAATAAACAAAAAATAAAAAAATTGTGTTATAAAATAAACATCACTCTTTATCCCAGAAAGTGCACATTTGGCGCACTATGTGTCTTAGTATTAAATATAGCTCTTAGTATTAGCATTATGATATTAGAGACCGCTACTTGAAACAAGCCCGGAATCAGGAGGGAGAGAGCTCGATACACTCATTTTCATAGTAAAATTTCACATTTTCTCAAATTACTCCCGAAATATGGGAGTTATGAAGAAATTCATCACCACAAGTTATGAAGGCATTAAGTAATCGAATAAGATGGCATCATTAGTTTGGCATAATTTTACTCTTTTTTTTCGGACATGTCTACGTCCAACCGCTCCCATACATTCGTTCCACTGTGCGCCTCCGTGCTCTGTGGGTAGTACATTGAGGGCCAGACGCTGGACGGTTGAGATACTCGGAGATACCAAATTGGGTGACTGTATAAATTTAAAACGATTCCGTTATTTGATATTGGTTTTGAATATCGTTTGCAGTGTATTTGAGATGTGGTCGTGAATTTTTGTTGTTAAGTTTGAATGTGACTGGTTCTGTTAGAAATCATGGAAAGAGGAGTAAGTGTTGTAACTTGGTCTTAATGTCCATATGACATGTTTGCGATTTTTTTGTCTTTGAAAGGATTTTTTAAATGACACTATCGTCTGTGATCGTTCCTTATATTCAGCAGTACCCATCAGAGTTGACTGTTATGGAAATTTCATCGACAAACTTTCACCCCAATATTGTAAATATTCCCAACTGAGCATCGTCTAACACAAAAAATGGAACGGCCTTAAAGCTTATCTCCAAACAGATTCCCTCTTTGAAGACCACTCCAAACCCAAAATTTATATAATTTGACAAAACTTAATTAGCGATATTATAAAACAAAGTTATTTCCATCCATGTCCTTGTCCTTGTCCCTTGGGATCAGTACCGTCATCTAAGGTAGCCAGTAACTACATGCTTGTTAACTCGTCTCATATATTATGAAGCTATGTCAAATGGATACCGGCGAGTGTAGCTACAGGTTGTTGCGAAAAATATCGAAGGTATTTTTCGCTGGATGAACAAATTGAATTAAACATAAAACAAGATCAATAATGTATGTAATGTAGATAATGTATGTGATGTTTGCAAGAAAAAAAACATTGACCATTTTCACTGAAATACGAATCGTCTGTGCTGCCCCTGTATGCAAAAGAGTAGTATCTGAGGCAAAAAGAAAAGAAAACTAAGCCTTATTAGTAAGGCTAAAAAGCCTTTTTTGTTACTGTGAAGCTCTTGGTCTTCATCTCATCTGATGGTAAGTGATGATCGGGCCGAAGGTGAAAGCGAGCTTCACCCGGAATCCTCAACCACAGAGGAACTGGCTGTCTTACCTCTCACTTCCGAAACACAACAATCTGTTAAATAAATAAATAAATTAAATAACAATGCTGTTAACATTGTTGTTATGGCAACAGACTTAGATTATGATAGCTAGCCTGGCGGACTTAGAACAAGACCTACCACCAACCAAACCGAGCAGAAAATGTTGCCCCCGGAATCGAACCCAGGACCTCTGGGTCTGACACAGGTGTTCTTATCACTAGATCATAGAGGTGGTATTTTTATTTTCAATATACTATATGTATTCAGTATACCGAGCCCACAAATAGTTACAGTCCTTGACGAGTGATATGGACTGTTACGTAATTATTAACAAGCCTCTCAAGAATGTAAACATTTTAAACTAAATAATAAAATACCTTCGATATTTTTCGCTGGATGAACAAATTGAATTAAACATAAAACAAGATCAATAATGTATGTAATGTATGTAGCACTTAGCAGTTTAAAATGAAACAGTAGTTTTAAAAACTCGTAGGTGGTAGAAATATTATTCCTACACCAGAAAGTACAGCCTACCTTCCTCCTAGCCAGCCAGCCTTCGTACCATTTAGAAGATACGAAATAATAATACTATTAGGTATTATTAACAAATGTTTTTTAAAACCTCAAACTTGTTTTCTGAAACCACATCAAACGTCAAATTAGCAACTTATCTATCATTTGGTAAATAACAACTAGTTTTATTAATATACTTGCAAAAAAACGTTACTTATTTCAAATTTTTGGTATTAAGGCTCGTGCAGACTGACGCGACAGGTGGAACAATTTCCAAAGAAATTGTTGTGCTGATGTTGCGTCGCGCGACAAGTCGCGCCAACTAAACAAATGAATCTACAAAAAGCCACCACCATGTATCCGTCTGGTTAGATGGAAGGTAAAATAAACGCTCGCCGAATGTCGGATGTCGCGACCTTCTGGGATTTGCTCGGCTTACTTATTTAACTTAGAACTGAACTATCTGCTCACTGTGCTCAGCCAATATTTGCATGTGGCCCATATCAGTTAACTTAGTTTATTGTCTCACTAGTTATTTATAAGGTAAGGTATATAGAGAATTGAGGTTTTGAAAGGTAATTGTTTGCTATAATTTACTTGTTTTTCTTTCTGTGTTTTTGATTTGTGTAGTTTTCTGTTTTTATCTTTTATTTATCGTGTATCTATGTACCATTTTCTACAACGAGATTTGTAGACTAGACTTAAATCTAGAGATTAGTTTGCCAGACGTGTATATGACCGTACGCTATTAAAAATTAAATAAAAACAAAACTCATATTACTTACATAAAATAAAATTTCACAATAGGGTCTTACACCCATTTTTGAAAAGTGTCTTAATTAAATTCTATAGTGCTAATATGCCCCAAAAAATCACAAAATTTTTATTCAACCGTTAAGTGCCATAAAAATTTTCAAATTTCGTGCGTAGGTTGACGAAAACGCTGGACGCAGTGAACGCCATGTTGCTCTGTGGTCATGACGTCACTGGGATATGAAAACAAATGCGCTGATCTTTGTATGATAATTGACACGTTTTTGTTAACATAGCCGTATGACGTAATAACATGGCGTTTTAACATGGGTTTCTATTACTTCATGGTGTTTTTTAACAGATTAGAAAAACTGAAAACGTTGAATTGAATTTTAAAATTTATTTTGTTATTTTATGAACTAAAACTAACATTTTCCGACTCCTTTTTGCCTAAACTATCTCAATAATATATTTATAGATTTTTTCACGTATATAGTAAAATACCCTAATTCTGCCATAGAATAGAAAATAATAAAATTAAATGTCAATGCAATTAAAATAAACGAATGAGTAGTAGCACAGAATTGAAATGAAAATAAAATGTCAAATACTGGTCACAAATAAAATTAAATAAATAAAAATTTCATATAAAAACAATACAATCAGATTAAGTGTCCTGTTTGTTTGTCGGATACGCTACATAGCATCGTGATTAAACATAATGTCAGACACAAGTCTGTGGGTGCAAAATTGGGATACGGGTAAATTAGTGAAATAACTCATTATAACGTCCACGCTGTTAATTGTTAACACTTAACACTACAGAACTCTTAACTTATAAGGACACACTGATTAGAAAAGCTTTGCTAAAGCTATCTTCCCAGCTAAAGCACTAGGAAGTGGTGAAGGGCGGGCGTTTTTGGGGAACTGTCTTATGTAACTTTGACGTTCAAAAAGTACTGATTCTCAGCCTAGTTTGAATAAATGACTTTTGATTTTGATTATGATATTGTTTTCTTTACGTTCAATACTTATGTTCTGTTCTCATGTCTGTTGTCCTTATTAGGCCAAGAACTATAACTATAATCTGCTCAAAATCACCATAAAGAAGCCGCAAATTCTTCCTTTAACTTACCGTACAGTATCCATACATTTATAAAGCAACTCAAATCCCCATACAACTTAGGTAAAAAAAAACCTTGCATCTATTCCATCAGCCAGCGGTACCTTAGCAAACACACCTTTATTCAGTAAAGATGATTTGTCAAAATAAATTAGGCATAAGACAGAGTCGCCTTGTCAAATATTTATACGGACCCACTGTTGCGAATGTTAATATAAGACCTTGTGTTGTGGGGCTCAGGAATAGAGGAGACTGTTTTTCTTTATAAAAAGCTTCACTAGTCAGCGTAGTAGAAAATGCTACCTGGACCCCACATCGTTTAAAAGAATAAGCGAAAACTGTTTCAGGGAAGTCAGAGAAGGTTTGCAAGAAAAAAAAAACGTTGACCATTTTCACTGAAATACGAATCGTCTGTGCTGCCGCTGTGTGCAAAAGAGGAGTATCTGAGGCAAAAAGAAAAGAAAACTAAGCCTTATTAGTAAGGCTAAAAAGCCTTTTTTGTGTTACTGTGAAGCTCTTGGTCTTCATCTCATCTGATGGTAAGTGCTGATCGGGCCGAAGGTGAAAGCGAGCTTCACCCGGAATCCTCAACCACAAAGGAACTGGCTGTCTTACCTCTCACATCCGAAACACAACAATCTGTTAAATAAATAAATAAATTAAATAACAATGCTGTTAACATTGTGGTTATGGCAACAGACTTAGATTATGACAGCTAGCCTGGCGGACTTAGAACAAGACCTACCACCAACCAAACCGAGCAGAAAATGTTGCCCCCGGAATCGAACCCAGCACCTCTAGGTCTGACACAGGTGTTCTTATCACTAGATCACAGAGGTGGTATTTTTATTTTCAATATACTATATGTATTCAGTATACCGAGCCCACAAAAAGTTACAGTCCTTGATGAGTGATATGGACTGTTACGTAATTATTAACAAGCCTCTCAAGAATGTAAACTTTTTAAACTAAATAATAAAATGTGAATTACATTGGCCTGTAACTAACACAAATAGGTAGGTACTTATATGAATAACCAAATTACAAGATGATTATTAACATTAACTAAATTAAATTTAAATTAAGTTAAGCCTAAAAAAGGCCCTCGGGGCATTGTATCGAGGATGCTGGCGGCATTTCCTCGCTGAATTACAAAAGGTAATAGGTAGGTAACTTAAGTAGGTACTTAGGTTGAATATCTAAAAGTCCCTCAACTCGTGTACCGCGTTGTAAGGGTAAGTTCAAATCTCATGTGATTTGGTGGTCGCGATCCATCATCGTCGTGGACGGCTTCCGTAATAATGTACTACTGAATAACCACAATAGAAGAATATCATTGTTAACATAGATACGGGGAAAGACAAACCTATATATATGTATTTGTGTATGTATAACATTTTAGATAAAGCTCAAGTCGAACTTGATGGCGGCTCTGAAATGCGGTACTCGGTGCGCAGTACCTACCGCACCTGACAACCCCACTGACACGTGAATTTGTTACTCCGCAGCGATTCGCCTCATGTACCGAGCCGCTACAAAGTTTGAATCGGGCTGTACTAAAATTTCTTTGATATTTATTCGGTATACCAGCGATGTCGAAATCAACAATAAAGATTAATTGACGGTAAGATGTTGTCGACGTTTTTGAAATTTGTTTAAACTCTGTTTGAGTAAGCCTTTACTTTTAGTGAACAATTAACGTATGAACTGTCTGTCATCTTCCAGGAAATACGTACTTACACATTTTTCAGAAAAATATTTTTTTAAACCCTTTTTTTGTACTTTCAAATCCATTATATAAATATACCTTTAACACTCCCACAATTAAAACGAATCTAACGACACCTCATATGTTAAGAATCCATCAAGCCGTTTAGGCTACAGAGCGTGCCAAAGAAATAGACATACATACATACTTTCGAAAAACATTACCGTGCTTCCAGAAACAAGGTAATGTTTTTCGAGTGTATGCATGATTCTATTTATGTTATTTCTGTTATTGTATTCGGATAAAAATAAAATACCAACACTTTTCGTCATACTTGAGGATTGCATCAAACTCAAAATCAAAATATTTTATTTCACATAAACCTACATGGGCACTTATGAAACGTCAGAAGCTAGGTGCACGGTTCCAATTGGTCGTTTCCTATGCAGAAGAGCCGGCAATAAACTCCACGGTTATTCTGCCATGTTCTGCCATACCTGTTAACACTGTAAATTGAAAACATTGTAAAAGTCAATTATTAAAAATACGTGAGCGACACTGAAAGTTTTTAAAACTGGGCCTCAAGTCTGCTATTACAATAGTGTCAGAATGGTCTATTATTGATTTCATAATTGTTGATTTTGACAAGTTTGGTAATCTACTAATATAATGGCGTCATTAATGGGGATCGGAACAGACCATTATGACACTATTGTAATAACAGACTTGAGGCCCTGGCCACTTGTAAACGATATAATAAAAAAAACAGTTCAAATGAAAATGGAACTCTTTGCCCATATTATTGTGTATGTATTTTATTCCTTTGTCATTTGTTTACGATTTGGCGGCAAATTGAAAATTGTCTGTGTCACGTCAGCATGAAATTAACGTGAGAAAATGTTCGTACAATTTTTTATGACTTTCGATGTCATTTAAAGGCTCCTACATACTGGCGCGACTTGTCGCGCGACGCGTCGCGACACAAAGGCACCTCTTGTAGCGCTACACGCGATGTCTTTGTGTCGCGTCACGTCGCGCGACAAGTCGCGCCAGTATGTAGGAGCCTTAAGTCAACAAGAATGTTATGATAGACTTCTATTGGTCTTTCACGATGAAGCCATATCTCGTGCCACTGTTTACAATTGGTTTAATGAGTTTAAACGTGGTTGCACTAATCTCACCGATGATCGGCCTTCTACGGCGACGACTGAAGATAACATCAGTGTTGTGCGGCGGATAGATACTGACAAAAGAGTGACTTATCAGCAGATTTGGACAAGCTTAGGCATCGGTATGAGTCAAGTGCACAAAATCGTCCATGAACATTTAGCGATCTGGAAGCCTCATAAGCCCGGTGGATACCTCATAATTTGACAGAGGCCCAAAAACTCCGTCGTGTTGATTGGTGTCGTGAAATGGTTCAAAGATTTAACGGAGGTGACTCAAATGCTGTGTTCGACATACTTACGGGTGACGGAAGCTGGATTTATTGTTATGATCCTGAAACTAAGAGACAGTCTGCTGTCTGGGTGTTTCCTTCCGAGGAGTTGCCAACTAAAGTGAAGAGAGGTCGAAGCGTGGGAAAAAAGATGGTGGCCTCGTTCTTCGGAAGGACAGGTCAGTACGCAACAATTGTTTTAGAGGATCGAAAAGCAGATACTGCAGAGTGGTACACTAACAATTGTTTGTCACTTCTCTTGGAAAAAGTTCGGGAGAAACGACCTCACAGTAGGATCCTCCTTCACCACGACAACGCCTCGTCGTACACCGCCAAGCAAACAATCGACTACTTGGTGACGTCAGACGTGGAATTACTGAGTCACCCGCCCTATGCGATTTTTATTTATTTCCGAAAATAAAAGAAAAACTTCGAGGAAAACGTTTTATGGACACCGAGGAAGCAGTGGCTGCGTTTCAAAATGCCGTCGAAGAGACCCCTAAGGACGAGTGGGTAAAGTGCTTTTCTCAGTGGTTCCATCAGATGCAGCGATGTATTGATGTAAATGGACCCTAATTTGAAAAGGTATAATAAAACTAATACCTTGCTAGTTTGTTCAGTTTTTGATTTTCTAAGAACTTTCAGTGTCACCCTCGTATATATATCAATATCCATATATAGATATTTAATGGTTAAAATGATCCAACTAAGACGTCTGCCACTGACGGATCCGACAATGGATGGATGCACATTGCACACGCACTTACTTAGTATTCATCAGCTCATTCGCGAGCAGGGTTTCCGGTTCAGTTACCTTACCGCGGTTTTGTTTAGTAGATATCACATGTAATATGGTGAGTTTCTATAACTCTTTGTTTTTAATACCTTAGTCATAGGATGCATTAGATGGGTATTACTTTAGTGGGACGACATTGTTGTAAATGTTCATGGTGAATTACAATACACACAGCACATTTTGTCCTACCGACGACACTCATTTTGTCAAAGGAATAAAATTCAGCCAAGAAAGTTGAGTAATCAGTGTGACTCATTGGATTGCTGAATAAAATAATTATTGGAGTCTCTGTCTAAGTATAAAGAATGAATGAATTGTTTAAAGGATTTAATTTAATTTAAGTACCTCTAAATGTTGTATTTTCTTTTGTTATGTCCCTTAAATATGTTTTAGCTGTTTCCTAATTTTACCTTTCATTAATATTTTAACTTTGTTGGCTTAGTTGTTAACTTTATTATGCATGCTGTGGTCTCCTATAAGTGAAGGGGTACACCTACTTAATACCTGATGTTGCCCTTTATTTATATGTCATGTATTTATTTATTTATTTAAACTTCTCGCACACAATTAGGTACATACAAAGGCGGACTTAATGCCTTAGGCATTGTCTAACAGTCAAGCAAGGGGGGTGAAGAGATAAGATGGCAGGTGCTCTGATAGGAAATAAAAATAATGAAAAATATTATAATATAACATAATAGATTATAAATAGAATAGGTACAGAAATACATAAATAGGTTACAAACTTATAATACAAATACATACATATTTACTACAATATATACCTACATTATACATATATAATGTAGGTAGAACATATATATACAAATTCAAGGAAAAGAGATACATAATTGAGATGTCTGTACGCTATTTGTTTTGAAAATAACTGCGACTTCCGCTTAAATGCATACCGACTGGTGGCCGTCCTGATATCAATTGGAAGCGCATTCCAAAGAAGAATGGACTGAATATGAAAGGAAGAATGAACAAAGTCAGAAGTATGAGAAGGACAGAGTAGAAGAAGATTGTTGGAAGAACGCAGAATTTTAGCGTGCAGAGAACATAGATATTGGAAGTGAGACATAAGATAAGAAGGAGGGGTGGGAGCGTTGAGAAGGTAGAAAAGAGTGCTCAAAGCGCGTAAGCTTCTTCTTTGGCGAATGGACATCCATTTGAGCTCAGACCTGTAGCTCGAAACATGGCCATATTTCCTTTGATTGAATATGAACCGGATACCATTGTCGAATAGTCTGTCGAGCTTATCCAGCAAAACCGCGTTCAAGTAAAAATAGCACACGTCACCATAGTCGATGATAGGGAAAATCAAAGTCTGCACAAGCATAGTCTTCGTCTTAGCGGGAAAAAAGCTCCTTAGACGATACAGGGATCGCAGAGTACCTTTGATCTGTAACCGTAAGGGTAATGGGTATGACGGTACCATCAAAAATAAGAGAAGAGAGCTAAGTGCCACCCTACCCATCATTCGCGAGCTTCCAATTATAATGGCCTGGCACTTTGAGGGGTTTACTGACACCCCAAAACTATCAGACCATTTTTTGATAGCGTCTAAGTCTCCGTTTACATCTGCTATAGCGTCCGATAAACCTTCTACCCGCTCAGCTGTATACAACTGAAGATCATCAGCATAAATATGATACGAACATCGAAGACAGTGAGTAATAAAATGAATGAAGATGGAGTATAACATTGGAGAAAGAATACCGCCTTGTGGAACACCAGCATTCAGGACGCACCAACTCGATGAGCTCTTATCAACGCGAACCGACTGCTGACGACTCCGAAGATAAGAATGAGATGAATGAGATGTATTGTGTACATCTTTTGTTGGAGATCCTAAATCAATAAATAAATGCTTCAATAAGGATGATCAGTCTTTAGCCGATTGACCAATGAGCGAGTAACATTCCTGATTTTATTAACCAACGCTATAACTTAAAAAACGCTGCTAACCAAGAAGCTTCTTTCTTTTATTTCATATGTAAATACTCCTCATACAGCAGACAGCAAAATCTATTCCACCACCTAAGCTGTTGCACGACCTAAACAAACGTTTAAAGAATACTTTCTGAGCGCTAACAGGGGCCCAGACGTAGTTGAAGCAAGAAATTAGGAGTTAAGTCGCGACTCGGTCGGTTCTCGTGGGAAATTCAGCCAATCACGGACGGCGGATTGAGGGGTACGCGGTGACCATACGTGGCTACTTTTTATTGATACGGTACGTGATTTATTGCTGTTGAAGTTTTTTTCCGAATAGTAGGATTTTTTAGAGATGTGGAAGTTTGCGATTGGAGTCTGAAACGTTACGTTTTAGCCTAGTCATAGCCTGTAACTGTGTTTAATTGGTCAAGGACAGCTTATGAGACACAATTAATTTTCTATTTTCTGTCTCCGAATCGGTGTCGCGCGGGGCTTAAGACGCTGACAACACCTAAGCCGCGGTCACTGTCGGATTGCATAGAAAAGAAAAAGAAGCGCGATGACACAACGCTTGTAATTTATTGCAAAATATGAATCAATTATCTATTTACTTAAAATTGATTTGAGTAATCGAAAATAAAAAACAACCAAGTTCTGCATTCAAATAAGACGTTTTTGTTATTAATTAAATACGTAACGTATGTTGATATTTAATACAGATATTTTGGATTAGAACTCAAGGTAAGAGGTTAGTTTAACGTTAGTTTGTATAGAGATTTTTTTTCATTACATGTTTTGGTAACAATCAAGTTCTGGGAAATATGTTCAAAATTAACATTTATTTTTTCCGCTACCACAAACTATACAGATTTGGCAATTTTTTTTCTTAAGACAAGCCTATATTGGTCATTTGCGTCTAGTCTGCGCCTTAACAGGTTAAATTGTGTAAATAAATAAATACGAAAGGAGTGGTGTTAAAGGAAAGGTGATTTTTTCAATTACATAGATGTCAAATTAAAAATGTTTATGTGTAAGACAATACATAGTTTACAAGAAAAACTCTTACAGCCTTAAAGTCCTTTTATCTGCCTGCAAGCAAGCGTGCAAATTGTTTATGTTTAATTGTCATAATTATTATTTTTATTTATTTATTATTTTTTAAAACTTTATGCACAAGTAAAAAAAATAATACCGTACAAAGGCGGACTTAACGCCTGAGGCATTTTCTACCAGTCAACCTTAGGGTGATGCAGAGAAGACACATGGCAGGTGCAACTTAAGGGATAGATAACACGAAAATAACTATACAATACAAGAATAGATACGTAGATACATACATATAAACGAATAAACTTTGTCAGGAGAAATAACGATCGGTAGCGAAGAAATAACGATCAGTAGAGGAGAAAACGAATCCAGCAAAATATCAGCGCTGGGATGTTTCTGCCAACTTCTTACGTATATGTTCACGTGCCTTCAGTTTAAAAGACAACCGACTGGTCGCCGTCCTGATGTTCAGAGGGAGCGCATTCCAAAGAAAGACAGCCTGGACAAAGAAAAAAGAGCGAATGAAACCAGAGCGGTGAGAAGGACATCGAAGAATACGATTGTTGGTGGAACGAATATTTTTACTATGGGCAGAGCACAAGTATTGAATATTTCCCATATTCATCCTTATAATTGACCCTAACGATCGATGCAATAAAAGTACAGGGTATAATTTTTTCAGATTTTAGCCGGTTCGATTCCCGGGTATGGGCGAAGAGAATTTTCGAAAATCTTTGAATGCAGTTTGCTTTCTATTCAAAAATAAAGGAATGTTTCCTTTGAGTAAAATTTTCTATCTGCAGTATTACGAGTACTTTCCCTCCAGGTGGCATTACAAAATTCCACCCTGTATACTGATGATGATATCATAACAACACGTTTTGTTTCCACAAAGGGTTAAACAGAGGTGTACCCATAGTAGATACACCCACATTTCTCCAGTTATGTTTAAGTCCCATGTAATACGGGGGCAAGCCTATTGCCACCAACCGTGCACAAATCCGGGCTGCTACTGAGAAATCCTTAATGGAAAAACCCAATAACACTTTGCCCGACCTGGAAATCGAACCCAGGACCTTATGTTCAGCAGTAGCGCTTGCGCCCACTAGACCAACGAGGCTGATGATGATGATGATGGCAAAGGTCTCAACGTAGCACTGTGAGTCGTGAGTGTTTGAGTCCATGTACTTGATTTCAGATTATTTTTACTGCTTCAGTCTTCTTTCATATTTTTACAAAGATATCAACAGACAATATCTTACATTTCATTCAGTATCTCTGTATAAACACTAAAATCTGTAACGATATTTATTTCATACGGGTTCCCCAATTTTCTACAGAGTTTATGACGTGCGCTTAGTCTTGCAACCTTACTCATACACTTCATGTAACCTTTGCAACGTAGAGGCAGGGTATGTTTCAGCTTGTACTGGGTATATGGTAAGTTGGTAACACAATATTCTCACTTTACTGGTATGAAATGAGCTGCTACTTTCATGTTATTATACTTCCGCGATGCTTGTGAGTTTTGTGTGAACGCATCTGTCTATACAATTGTTTTAGAGGTAAGAAAATCTGTCTAACTTTTTTAATTTTTTGTTTATCTACTTTGACTGAATAACATGGCCAAAGGCGACTACAAATTCCTTAGATTTACACTACAGGCCCAATGCAGTGGTAATTAATTGGTAGGCACCGTATTTTCATCCTTTACCTTTTATAAATTTTCATTTGAACTGTGGCGGCATCTACATCGCCGACATACCGACTACATCCGAACTACGCAACACACTGACGTCACGCAAAATCCTGCATCACGCCAGCAGAGTTTACCGCGCAACTAGCATACTTACAACATCCCGATATCAACCGTCGGGCAGTTGACCACCAGACACGACACCCGTCTGGTCGGAGGATCCTCCCTTTTCTATGGAGGATGAGTGAACTTTACACCCCGTTCCTCATGCCTCCTTAAAACAATCAAAGAACAGGCACAATAATATAATTTGTAGTTAACAGTTTATAAAAAGGTATTCGCACATGTTCCCATTGTATGAACACATTTCTAAAAGAAGCCCAAATAAATTACTTGTACCTAGCCAGAGACTACATTTATATAATCAGCGTATAATGTTCCCACTGCTGGGACACAGGCCTCCTCTCCGTGAGAGGGAGTGGGCCGTAATCCACCACGCGGGCCCAGTGCGGGTTGGTAGATGTCACATGTTTTCGAATTTTTGGTTCTAGGACATGCCGGTTTCCTCGCGATGTTTTCCTTCATCGTTTTGAAAGCAGTGGTGATGTAATAATTTACACAAAGTAAAACGCCTGTCTGGGTTCGAACCTACGACATACAACTCGTAAGTCGCGGCCGATATCATTGGGCCACCACTGCTCTCAGCCAGAGACTACATTTATATAGCAGGAATTCTAATTCATGACGATCAAAATATTTAACAATTTACCCCCCGCGCATCGGAGTGTTGCCCACTAATACATTCAGGAAAACAATTGTTGCCTGGCTTTTGGCTGTTTCTAATCAGGTATCGAATTTTTAAATTATTCACAATTTATCAACACTTTGTGTGTTTATTGACAATTTTTTTTTAAGCATTTGGCGTTATATAATTAGTATATTTTGACAGTTCATTCATTAATATGTTTAATTTTTTAATGTACTTATAAAACTTTACACTGTATAAAAAAACCTATTTTAATTTCATACTAATTTATAATTATATTTATTGTACTTTTATTTTAATATTTCTACATCGGCAACGGTAGTATATGTGAAGCTGTTTATTTATGTTGAGATCTTAATATACATACCATATACTCAGAAATAAATGATATTCTATACAATTCCTGGTCAAAACACAAGTAAACCAAAACAGTAGTCGGCGACAGCCACCATAAAAAAATTAAGAACATTTTTACGTCCTTCCACAATCCATTATCGAAATTAATAGTAGGTAAATAAGAGTTGTCAAAACATCAATAATCACCACGAAACTCCCGAGGGTAGTCGGATTCCGAAAAACGCCGCGAAAGCTTTTAAAATTAAAACCCATTCATTGGACGCATTTCTTTGTCATTCCCCTTTTAAAAGATAACCACAGATGATCGGGAATTGTCGGAGACGTTCGGGATTCGCATGAAGCGATTTGACGGCTTTTTGAATGATTCCTTTTGAAAAGCCGAAGGGAAATGTGTTTTGTTTGTAAATGGAAGTCTGTTTGCGTTCGTTTTTATTAATTTTAGGTTGAATGCGAGCGTTTGCTTTTACCTGATAAAGAGCACTTGAGCATTTTTTTGTAATTTCTGAAACATTTTCATTAGAAGCTTTATAAAAGTTTTCATTAATAATTAAAGAGAAGGAATATTCAACTTAAAGCATTACAAAACTTTCGTGGAAGAACATCCAAGGCCGAGAAGACTAAATTCAGAGGTCAGCCCTTTCCAAAAAAACATAAAAGCAGAAAGAAAATAACATAGCAAATAACACATTAGAACCACTTCTGTTAAAACAATAAAAATTTACCACTTCGCTATATTTTCTAAAATATATCAGGCCAAAATCAAAAGCCATAAAGATTCGAAATCGAAAAATCTTTGTTCGAATTTCAAATCCCATGCGATTGTCACGTCACAGTCGCTGTGACACTCAGAATTACTGATTGATTATGCATTCGCGTCACACTTGACGGCCGACGGGAAACAATGTAATTCCGATATTTTTGTTGCTGTTTTATTTTTCGATACAACTTTTGGTGTATTTTTGATATCATGCAAAATATTTCGCAAATAGAGATTGGGAATGATTTTGATATAAATATTTACCTACTTTTCGTGATGAAGTTTTAAAAATCTTATAAACTCAGTCTATTGAAGGTCTTAAACTAATATTACATCAGTAATTCATACATGGGTTAGAAATATCCACGTTTATACGATGTTCGTCATCTTGTTTCCAGATACATCTGTTTGTGATCAAAAGCTAGCTAGCTCTTTTTACACATAATAACTATTGTGCTTCTCGTTAAAGTGCATTACTTGTACCAATTTATTTCAGTAAACAAAACAAATCTATTAATTATGTCACTATTTCCCAATCAACGTCGAATTTCACACAACACTAAATTCAAACTTCACTACCAAAATTGCAGATATTTAATCCAAAAACCACTAAAGTCATTAGCGAGTGACCCTTCTCATAATAAAGCAAGCTTTCATCTTGACACCCGGGCTGCCCCAAAGACCAAGCTGACCACTTTGCGACCCCTGAGATGAGGAGCGAAGATAACACTAAAATGTCCTGCGAGTGTACTGATAATGGTTTAAAGCTGAATGTAACCAAATGTTGCGTAGATATGTTGTGTTGTGGTGTTTGGGTAGTTTATTTGAGATTGATAGTTTTAAATTCTGTTTTATTCTATTATATTTCTTAGTAGAACAAGCAAAGTCGATGTCGACCATTCTGCTAATGTCTAAAGTGAATTGGAAAAGCAAGCGATAGCATAAACATATTTAAAGCAAAACTTAAGAAACATGTATGTATGTACCCTGTAACGTCACCAACACCCTAGAGGCAAATATGATAATTATAATTACGAGTATCTAGATGTAAGCACTATTTATCTCATATCTAAGTTCTTATGAGAAATAAATTCTTTAAACACAAGTGCCTATAATGAATAAAAAAAAATGAAAAATGTAATGATAAAAACCTTCGATGATACCTACAGATGAACTTAATGTAGATCTTGTGAGGATTGAATTTTGTTGTTTGCGTTTTAGAAGACGTTGGTTCAAAATAGGCTCCTTTAGCAGTTGATTCTAATGAAAGTTATTATTATTATTATTATCTTTATTGGAACAATTAACAGTACAATTACAATTGATTGCGTACGATAATAGCCACATTAGTTATAAACTGTGTCGCAGCTATTAACGCCCACCTCCGTGAGGAAGACGACAGTGTTCCAGATATTTAATTCTATACCTACTAGAATTTTTATTTACAAAATAAAATAAAACTAAACTAAAAACTGAACTAAATAAAACTAAAGAGTTCGTATGTATAGTTTGTATGAGCAGTGTGAGTGCATGTATGATGTGTAGATGGAAGGTGTGCACCTAGGTGTGGTGTGTGGGCGTGTGTGTGTGTGTGTGCATGAAGCGTGAGTTTGTGCGGAGGTGTGTGTGATGTGCATATCTGTTACGGAAGAAAAGTCTAACACAGGAAATTCTTATGGCTTAACTAAAGTCTCCAACTCGTCGTAGGTGAGGGTGCGAAGCCAATCATCAGTTAATTTCTTGCAATCCCGGGAAGAGGAAGAATAAATATTGAGTTGTTCATTTACTCGATTGTATAACACAGGACCAAAGAAAATGTATTGTCGCCGGACAATTTCAAGTCTAACCGGAACTGTTTGGCAGACTCTGGCAGTCCTGCGTCGTTGTCTGCTCAAATCACGGTTAAACAGCAGGTCAGAATGTTTCCGTAACACCGTGCTCAATACGAAAGAGTGTCTAACAGTAGGTAATTTCCATAGCTGATATAAGTCATGTGTAGGGAAGCGAATGGGTTTGTATGCCATGACCTTCAGCACGGCCCTTTGCGCTCTTTCCAAGCGCAATAGCAAACACTTTCCAGCTCCACCCCATGACGATATACAGTACGTTAAAATGGAGTGAGCAAGAGCAAAGTAAACTGTTCTCAGGGTAGAAAAATTGGCGAAGGTTCTAAGATTTTTAAAAACAAAAATTAACTTTCTTACTCTAGAGACCACCAAATTTATCTGCCCACTCCATGTCAGCGCACTGTCAATAAGAACTCCAAGGTATTTTATGGAATCCGAGCGTATAACTTTGGTACAATCACAACCAAAATTATTTATTGTACCGCATACATGTGCAGTCAGACTGTAAGTTGGAGCTGGCTGTGATGCTTTCTTCGGACTAAATGTGATGAACCTAGTCTTATCCAGATTAAGTGTGAGTAAGTTTTGCGTTAACCACATCATGACGGTACGTAGTGCAGACTCCGCAAATTTGAAAGCTTCGGTCCAGTCACTGCCATTAACCAGGATTACGGTGTCATCAGCGTAGGTAATTATTTTGGAGTTGACAAGCGTAAGTTTACAGAGCTCATTAATATATATTAGGAACAGGGTGGGTCCTAGAACACTACCCTGTGGGACACCGTAGGAGAGAAATGCTTCTTTGCTGGAATGGTTTTCAATTTTTACTACTTGAGAACGACCACTAAGGTAACTCCTGAAAATATCCAGCGGTAAGCCTCTTATGCCAACCCTTTCCATTTTTGTAATTAAGAGGGGAACAGAGACAGTGTCAAAAGCTTTGGAGAGATCAAGGAAGATAGCTATGTTCTTATTTTTATTATTAGTGTTTTGGGCTACTGTACCCAGTAATTTTAGTATAGCATCTTCCGTCTTTTTGCCAGATCTAAACCCAAATTGGTTATCAGCCAGAATATTTTGAGAGTTGAGGTAGTCAAGCAAGCGTTTATTTAGTATTTTTTCTAGGAGTTTAGATAGGATAGATAAAACCGATATGGGTCTGTAGTTGTTGACACTGCCTCTGTCACCACTCTTATGAATAGGGTGCACTACGGCTTATTTAAAAACAGTTGGAAATATTCCAGATGAAAGCGCAAGGTTAAAAGCGTGACAGATGACTGGTACAAGAATGTTTTTGGCACTAAATATCACAGTAGCCGGGATACCATCCCATCCCACAGCGCTATTAAGCTTAAGGCTAAGAATTAGTCGCTCGATTTCATCGTTGTCTGTGTTTAAGATGGCCATTGAACTGGAGTGGACATCAACCGAACCAGCGTCAGTGGTTGTCGAGTCATAATTTGAGGAATTCCTGATGTCAGATGCCAATTCCATCCCAACATTCGCGAAATAATCGTTAACCAAATCAAGCGATTGAGATAAATCAGGGGTAAGGGACAGCAGTTCACTAGCAGAAGTCTTATTCGTTTGAAGATTGGAGATAGTTTTTATAAGTTTCCACGTAGCCTTTGGATTGTTACGATGTTTTTCAAACTCATTACGTTCATATTCTCTTTTTAGTTTTTTAATAAGTTATTGCAGTAATTTTTATATCTATTATACTTTGTCTTAAGAATATGATTATCAGCGTCTTTCTTAGTTTTAAGGTACAGTTTATCCCGGTTGCGAATACACTTAAGGAGCCCAGCCCATTTATCCACGGCTTAATAATTCGCTTTCTACTCGGGATGATAGAGTTATTGCAATTTTTATTTACAACCGAAGAGATCAAACTAACCATGGTAGAAACAGCAATATCGGCATCATGACAGCACATGACGTCAGAAAAATCGGTTTTCTTAAGTGCCTCGACGCATGCAGAAATGTCCACTCGACTTTGGCAGAGGGGCAATTTAGGGATGTCCAGTTTTAGATCACAAAAAACTACAACAGGAGCATGGTCTGTGATTAAAGAGTCAAGTACTAGGGTAATGGCTGGTTTATTCGATTTAAGAATAACGTGGTCAATACAGCTATCGTTGCGGGTGGGAAAAAGGTGACCAGGGAGCATAGCGTGTGACGCAACAGTATTTAAAAAGAAGTCAGAATTTAAGTCACCGCAATTTCGGGCAACGTTAATATTTATATCTCCAACCAGAATAATAGTCTTGTAAGTGCTTAGGGATTTGAGTATTAAGTCTAGACTCGTGACAAATTGTTGGATGTTTTTCGTTGAAGGAGATCTATATACTGCAATAAGAGCCACATCATTACGTAATATAATTACTAGGCAGTTAGCGTCAGCGAGAACTGGCTTTTCGATAGCGAGTTGTAAGTCTAATTTAGTGTACACGACCACTCCATCATTTTGGTTTAGGTTATCGGAAAAAGTGGATACGTAGCCCGGAATGGTGGGAAGGTGGGGACATTTACGTAACCAGCACTCTGACAAGACTATGACGTCAAACTGAACCCTTATTCGATGCAGTAGTAGAAGGAGATTGTTAAAATTGGCAATGCTGCCGATGCTTCTTATGTTTACGTGGAAAATTTTTAGACCATAATTTACGTTGTGTAAAAATGAGTTAACTATTTCCGGGGAACACTGATATGATTCCGACGCTGAAATATGTTCAATATCATCTAATATTTCGACGTTATCATTCATAATGGAAAGTAAGAATCAACCAATATTTTATAAAAGAATAATTATTTCGAACTTTGAATAAAACAACCCGAAGTGACTGATACTCCGTGCAACATAAACTTCCGTCATTCGAAGGGTTAAATAGAATGTATTTTAGCGTGTGTGCGTGTAAGGGAAGTGTACTGTCTTGGTAAGTGTGTGTGATAGGTAGAGTTTTAGTATTGAGTGTTACAGTGTTTAAACAAATTACATTTATAGTACAAAAGTGGCATAATAAAAAATAAGATTGTTTAAAATTATTGAGAAATATAGAGTTCACATGAATACAAGGTACAAGCAAAGCGACGCGCAATCTGACAGATAGGCCAACCTCTAGTCATTGTCAAAGTACTTGTCTTCTTAGTGAACAATACACATTATGTGTAGATGTGTATTTTTAATATTAAATATTGTGTGAGTGTAAATGTGAGTGTAAATTTCACACATTTACACTCACCACGGGTTTCGTAACAGGAAAATAGCGAAGGTATTATAGGTATGTTCATATTTTACCCATTTGTGAATTTAAAACATCACCAATCTTGACATTGCATTATTCTATTGATTGATTCCCACGTTTGCTACTGCAAAAACATATTATACCTTAAACAACAAATTAGATCGTTGAGATGGAAAATTCCTAAGCACATAAATTACGAAATTGTTTAAACTGATTAAAATAGTTGAACCATAATAGTGTAAACAATAAGTATGAAACTAGATCAATAAATCAACGTAATTATAACATAAGAGCTTTTTAAATATTTAGATGTCCTGTCAGGTCAAAAAAATAGGGGTGACTTGCGTAGTGATGTGTAAGACCCACTATCGATGTATCTTTTAGCAACATTTCTAATACATCAAAATCACGCGTTAAATTATAAGATTCTTTTTTTATAATGTTTTCCATCATTCAGTGCCATTATAACACCTTCTTATAACCAGATTTTTGCAAAGTCGCAAACGATAACTTTGGTAATATTCATAATTAAATAAATGCAGAACAACACCGTTGAATAGTTTACCAAATATTTCAACACTGTCAGTATTTTGAATTAATATGTAATTAAATTAATAACACTGTTTTCACAAAAACAAAAACGAATGAAGACTTAAAATCTAACTAAAGAAAAAAGCAAAATAAAAAGACATTGGTGCCGATTCTCTTGTTCACAAACTAAACTAAATTTAAGTTCAGTGCATCTTTTTCTTTCTATTTCATTAAGAAAAGGACAGAAGATAAATTTTAGTTTAGTCCTATCAAATTAATCGGTGCTTGACGTAAATTGACGTAATTTTAGTGGGCAAGTTTTTAAATCAAGTCTAAACTTGTATAGAGTAGTGACAGGCGCTGATTTATTTGACAGGACTAAACTAAAATGTATCTTCTGGCCTCTTCTTAAAATAAATACAAAGAAATAGATGCACTGAACTTAAATTTAGTTTAGTTTGTGAACAAGGGAATCGGTACCATTGTTTATCGATAATGAATAATTATATTATGACCGTCACTACCCCCCGGTCCCTATTTTAAAGCATGTGGCGCATGGCCACTGAGCCCGTCACCCAAATTGAGTGCTACTTTACTGGTTAATAATACGAAGGCCACCTTTATTATTTTACTGTGTTTGATCTGTGCTCTATTCATGCAAGGATTTTTAGGACAACGTACGCTAGTTTTTCTACGGATTTTCATTGATGGATTCTAGCAACTTGTTAATATAATGTTGAAACAGTGACTACCTTTGCGGATAACCGCCTATATACCTAGTTAGTGTACTACTAGACGAAGGTGAATCAGAAGCTATAGTTTCTAAAATCTAATCCCTCTATATGTTTATAAGCGTTGGCTAAAATTACGACAAGCTTAAGGTAATTACGGACAGTATTCCGTGTCTCGGAAAGCACGTTAAGCCGTTGGTCCTGGCTGTCATTTGTAGATATTTGACAGTCGTTACAGGTCGTCAGAAGCTCGAAAGTCTGACAACCAGTCTTGTCAAGGGGTATCGTGTTACCCAGTAACTGGATTGTGGAGGTCAGATAGGCAGTCGCTCCATGTAAAATACTGGTATTCAGCTGTACCCGGTAAGACTGGAAGCTGACTGGAAGACTGGAACATTGTTGGGAAAAGGCTAGGCAGATGATGATGATGAATTACAGACAGTATTACTTAACTTTAAGGCGCTGACAAGAGGCAAATTACCAAAGTAGGCTTTTTTTAAAAAAATATTTGCCAAATATGTGTAGTTTGTGGTAGCGGAAAAAATATACTTATATTAATTTTGAACATATTTCTCAGAACTCGGTTGTTACCAAACACGTTTTGAAAAATAAAATCTCAATACAAACTAATGGTAAACTAACCTTTTACCTTGACTTCCAATCCAAAATATTTGTATTAAATATCAACGTACGTTACGTATTTAATTAATAACAAGGACGTCTTATTTGAATGCAGAACTTGGCTGTTTTTTATTTTCGATTACTCAACTCAATATTGAGTGGATAATTGCTTCGTATTTTGAAATAAATTACAAGCGTGAGTCTTCGCGCTTCTCTTTATTTTCTGTGCAGTCGACTCTGTTCTATAAAAGTGAGTGAGTGAACATTTTGAAATACGATTATTAGGTATACTGTAAGAATAAAGACCGACTATACCTGCTTTATCGCCGCCGGCTAACAACTAATCCTCTCAGGTATTCATAACCGTCCATCAAACTTATTTTAGTTAAAATGCTGCTAACGTTCGTTTGTCCTTATCTGTCACTTTGACATTTGTGTATGTTAGAAAGTAACTGAAATAGATAAGCTAAATTTTATGGATAAGGGGATGATAATTGTTAAAACAAACTTTAAATGCTGATGATGCTGTCTGTCCTTTTTTATACCAAATCTTTAGGTATTCATCTTATACTACCACTAAAATTAGTAAAACATTTATCACCTTTTATGCTGACTACAAGAATTAGTAGGGATCGATATTTGCGAGCAATACGAAAAATAGATGCCAGTTACTTCTATGTATTTGATAAACTCGATCAAGTAGCTAAACAAAACTAGCTGACATATGGAATACAAAATCAACAAATGTGACACCACACACAGACCATTATCTAAAAATCTTTTTCCAAATAGCCAATTAAAATCCAAAAATTCAAGCGACAACTGTTTGTCTTGTTAGCAATATTTTTAATTGAGACAGACCCTACACGCGCTGTCAAACAATAGTTTTGAAAACCATTTTGTAAAGACCTCTGTTGATACCCAACAAATCAATAGTACACTCGCGAAACGTAAATTTTCAAATACATTCTTTTCTCACAGAGCCAGCTGAAGTCATCTTGAGAAGATGACTTCTGACTTTATCTGACATTTCATTCATTTCACTAAGTTAACTAAGACTAAGTTGTCAGAAATATAAGTTTCATGAACACGATGCAAGTTAAAATGCCGAGTGCTAAACTGTTTCATTCCGTGTTTGCATTAAAGGTACGTATGTGCACATGGTGATGGATCAAGTTTTAGTGGTTTTTGTATGAGGTCATTGTTTACACGAACAGGGCAAATAATTAAGAATGTTCATTGGTTTTGTCAACACAATCTATGGAGCCACCGCGGTATGATTGCGGTGGGATTCGATTGTTTGATCTCTTTACACACTGCGCTGAAGTTTATTGGTTCTGTCGCAGATTGGTGTTTACCCCTTTATTTTTGACATAAAGAATTGGAATGCTATTTTAATTATATGTACTATTTCCAATAAATGGATATTATTTTCAGAAACGTCCACTACTACTTTCCAATAATAGTTTAACTCTTTTTTATTTACAGTAGCATAATTATTTGTCCGCCTACAAATACCAACACCACGGACCAGTATAAGGACCAGTTTTTTTTAGATTGTAATTTGGTCTTTCGATAAATTCAAGCCACTCTCATCTCTGCTATTTTTGGGTTAACCTAAAAAAAATCCGTGAGAAATTAAATTAGATGCACAATCGATCGGGATTTTCGGTGTCTTCCGGGGAACACTGATATGATTCCGACGCTGAAATATGTTCAATATCATCTAATATTTCGACGTTATCATTCATAATGGAAAGTAAGAATCAACCAATATTTTATAAAAGAATAATTATTTCGAACTTTGAATAAAACAACCCGAAGTGACTGATACTCCGTGCAACATAAACTTCCGTCATTCGAAGGGTTAAATAGAATGTATTTTAGCGTGTGTGCGTGTAAGGGAAGTGTACTGTCTTGGTAAGTGTGTGTGATAGGTAGAGTTTTAGTATTGAGTGTTACAGTGTTTAAACAAATTACATTTATAGTACAAAAGTGGCATAATAAAAAATAAGATTGTTTAAAATTATTGAGAAATATAGAGTTCACATGAATACAAGGTACAAGCAAAGCGACGCGCAATCTGACAGATAGGCCAACCTCTAGTCATTGTCAAAGTACTTGTCTTCTTAGTGAACAATACACATTATGTGTAGATGTGTATTTTTAATATTAAATATTGTGTGAGTGTAAATGTGAGTGTAAATTTCACACATTTACACTCACCACGGGTTTCGTAACAGGAAAATAGCGAAGGTATTATAGGTATGTTCATATTTTACCCATTTGTGAATTTAAAACATCACCAATCTTGACATTGCATTATTCTATTGATTGATTCCCACGTTTGCTACTGCAAAAACATATTATACCTTAAACAACAAATTAGATCGTTGAGATGGAAAATTCCTAAGCACATAAATTACGAAATTGTTTAAACTGATTAAAATAGTTGAACCATAATAGTGTAAACAATAAGTATGAAACTAGATCAATAAATCAACGTAATTATAACATAAGAGCTTTTTAAATATTTAGATGTCCTGTCAGGTCAAAAAAATAGGGGTGACTTGCGTAGTGATGTGTAAGACCCACTATCGATGTATCTTTTAGCAACATTTCTAATACATCAAAATCACGCGTTAAATTATAAGATTCTTTTTTTATAATGTTTTCCATCATTCAGTGCCATTATAACACCTTCTTATAACCAGATTTTTGCAAAGTCGCAAACGATAACTTTGGTAATATTCATAATTAAATAAATGCAGAACAACACCGTTGAATAGTTTACCAAATATTTCAACACTGTCAGTATTTTGAATTAATATGTAATTAAATTAATAACACTGTTTTCACAAAAACAAAAACGAATGAAGACTTAAAATCTAACTAAAGAAAAAAGCAAAATAAAAAGACATTGGTGCCGATTCTCTTGTTCACAAACTAAACTAAATTTAAGTTAAGTGCATCTTTTTCTTTCTATTTCATTAAGAAAAGGACAGAAGATAAATTTTAGTTTAGTCCTATCAAATTAATCGGTGCTTGACGTAAATTGACGTAATTTTAGTGGGCAAGTTTTTAAATCAAGTCTAAACTTGTATAGAGTAGTGACAGGCGCTGATTTATTTGACAGGACTAAACTAAAATGTATCTTCTGGCCTCTTCTTAAAATAAATACAAAGAAATAGATGCACTGAACTTAAATTTAGTTTAGTTTGTGAACAAGGGAATCGGTACCATTGTTTATCGATAATGAATAATTATATTATGACCGTCACTACCCCCCGGTCCCTATTTTAAAGCATGTGGCGCATGGCCACTGAGCCCGTCACCCAAATTGAGTGCTACTTTACTGGTTAATAATACGAAGGCCACCTTTATTATTTTACTGTGTTTGATCTGTGCTCTATTCATGCAAGGATTTTTAGGACAACGTACGCTAGTTTTTCTACGGATTTTCATTGATGGATTCTAGCAACTTGTTAATATAATGTTGAAACAGTGACTACCTTTGCGGATAACCGCCTATATACCTAGTTAGTGTACTACTAGACGAAGGTGAATCAGAAGCTATAGTTTCTAAAATCTAATCCCTCTATATGTTTATAAGCGTTGGCTAAAATTACGACAAGCTTAAGGTAATTACGGACAGTATTCCGTGTCTCGGAAAGCACGTTAAGCCGTTGGTCCTGGCTGTCATTTGTAGATATTTGACAGTCGTTACAGGTCGTCAGAAGCTCGAAAGTCTGACAACCAGTCTTGTCAAGGGGTATCGTGTTACCCAGTAACTGGATTGTGGAGGTCAGATAGGCAGTCGCTCCATGTAAAATACTGGTATTCAGCTGTACCCGGTAAGACTGGAAGCTGACTGGAAGACTGGAACATTGTTGGGAAAAGGCTAGGCAGATGATGATGATGAATTACAGACAGTATTACTTAACTTTAAGGCGCTGACAAGAGGCAAATTACCAAAGTAGGCTTTTTTTAAAAAAATATTTGCCAAATATGTGTAGTTTGTGGTAGCGGAAAAAATATACTTATATTAATTTTGAACATATTTCTCAGAACTCGGTTGTTACCAAACACGTTTTGAAAAATAAAATCTCAATACAAACTAATGGTAAACTAACCTTTTACCTTGACTTCCAATCCAAAATATTTGTATTAAATATCAACGTACGTTACGTATTTAATTAATAACAAGGACGTCTTATTTGAATGCAGAACTTGGCTGTTTTTTATTTTCGATTACTCAACTCAATATTGAGTGGATAATTGCTTCGTATTTTGAAATAAATTACAAGCGTGAGTCTTCGCGCTTCTCTTTATTTTCTGTGCAGTCGACTCTGTTCTATAAAAGTGAGTGAGTGAACATTTTGAAATACGATTATTAGGTATACTGTAAGAATAAAGACCGACTATACCTGCTTTATCGCCGCCGGCTAACAACTAATCCTCTCAGGTATTCATAACCGTCCATCAAACTTATTTTAGTTAAAATGCTGCTAACGTTCGTTTGTCCTTATCTGTCACTTTGACATTTGTGTATGTTAGAAAGTAACTGAAATAGATAAGCTAAATTTTATGGATAAGGGGATGATAATTGTTAAAACAAACTTTAAATGCTGATGATGCTGTCTGTCCTTTTTTATACCAAATCTTTAGGTATTCATCTTATACTACCACTAAAATTAGTAAAACATTTATCACCTTTTATGCTGACTACAAGAATTAGTAGGGATCGATATTTGCGAGCAATACGAAAAATAGATGCCAGTTACTTCTATGTATTTGATAAACTCGATCAAGTAGCTAAACAAAACTAGCTGACATATGGAATACAAAATCAACAAATGTGACACCACACACAGACCATTATCTAAAAATCTTTTTCCAAATAGCCAATTAAAATCCAAAAATTCAAGCGACAACTGTTTGTCTTGTTAGCAATATTTTTAATTGAGACAGACCCTACACGCGCTGTCAAACAATAGTTTTGAAAACCATTTTGTAAAGACCTCTGTTGATACCCAACAAATCAATAGTACACTCGCGAAACGTAAATTTTCAAATACATTCTTTTCTCACAGAGCCAGCTGAAGTCATCTTGAGAAGATGACTTCTGACTTTATCTGACATTTCATTCATTTCACTAAGTTAACTAAGACTAAGTTGTCAGAAATATAAGTTTCATGAACACGATGCAAGTTAAAATGCCGAGTGCTAAACTGTTTCATTCCGTGTTTGCATTAAAGGTACGTATGTGCACATGGTGATGGATCAAGTTTTAGTGGTTTTTGTATGAGGTCATTGTTTACACGAACAGGGCAAATAATTAAGAATGTTCATTGGTTTTGTCAACACAATCTATGGAGCCACCGCGGTATGATTGCGGTGGGATTCGATTGTTTGATCTCTTTACACACTGCGCTGAAGTTTATTGGTTCTGTCGCAGATTGGTGTTTACCCCTTTATTTTTGACATAAAGAATTGGAATGCTATTTTAATTATATGTACTATTTCCAATAAATGGATATTATTTTCAGAAACGTCCACTACTACTTTCCAATAATAGTTTAACTCTTTTTTATTTACAGTAGCATAATTATTTGTCCGCCTACAAATACCAACACCACGGACCAGTATAAGGACCAGTTTTTTTTAGATTGTAATTTGGTCTTTCGATAAATTCAAGCCACTCTCATCTCTGCTATTTTTGGGTTAACCTAAAAAAAATCCGTGAGAAATTAAATTAGATGCACAATCGATCGGGATTTTCGGTGTCTTACTAAGCACTTAGAACAATATGGCGTTATATGGTACAGTAATTTATAGAAAACGTTACATACCCGCCATCCGTAACAATTGGAAGCTACAACAAATATTCCCACAGCACACACATTAACCTTCCTTTGCCAACGCAATTTCTTTTCCGAAAGGATTCTTCCGGGAGTCCGGGGGACTTATTCATTCTCTTATTAGGCCGTGTTTGTTTTGTCCGGGACATCGCAGGGAGCTGCTGGGGTCATTATACGTGTGTCATGTGATGCGTGAAATTATTTCGTACTTTACACAGTGACGCGGTGCGTGCGCGCCGGTGCCAAGGGGCGGCGGAATAGGGTTGATGAGACGCGCGGAGATTTTGCTTGGAGGAAGCGTTTTATATGTTGTATCTATAGGCATTCTCGCTTTTGGTGTACATATGGACTAAAATAGACCTAATAGACCATATCCTTTTCGAGATATATATTGCAGTCTTTATTTATCGTGCAAACGAAACTAAAAAGTTTGTTAAAAATGGCCTCGAATTAAAAAAAAAAAAAAAAATATATTGAATGTCTTTCGATTTCATCAAGTAAATCAATCAAAACCTTTTCAGCTAGTTTCAAAATCTTTCAAACACTTACTAAATCGCAGTTCAAAGTTAAATCGTCATCGCATCCATCTATTTCTAAAACCCTAGTCCCGCTACCGACCCCAGCCGATAACGACTCGGTATAAAATGAAGTTGTAATGCGATACATCTGCTACAAACTCGCGGCACATTGACGAATTGTTCTGCGATACAAATGCCATTAACTATTGTACGATAAGATGTTATATAGCCCTGTCACTAGTAGGTACAGAGTTAATGAGGTGAGCAGAAACTGAATTGGATTCAGTTTAGAGGTTGAATTGTTGATTTGATAGTAAGTAATAGGTAAAAGTATAAAAATATTATTATATATACACTTTGAGAAACAGCCGCGACTTACGCGTTGTAAGTCGTAGGTCGGAATCCAGGTAGGCACTTTGTGTAAATTATTTCATCACCGCTGCTCTCGAAACGGTGAAGGAAAACATCGTGGGGAAACCGGCATGTCCTAGAACTAAAAAATCGAAAACATGTGACATCCACCAACCCGCACTGGGACCGCGTTGTACAGTCTTACACTGTACATATTTTGCTGACGCGCTGGCTTGCTCCAGGCGTGCGTCATTATATTACTATAAATATACTTGAATTACAATAAATCAGCGAGTGCGATTACTGCTACGCGGTGACTAACATTTGAGAAAGGAAAAATAAAATAGTGTTTACAAGTATTCGTAATTCGTTGACAATTACGAATTTACTTGTAAACACTATTTTACGTAATAATCCCAACGGGAAGTAAGTGATCTTTTCTCTACGCGCTTCAACCTTAACAACAATAACTCTGCAAGTGTACGAACCGTACATTTTATGGTCCTTCGAGCCGTACACGCGTAGTGGATTACGGCCCAGTCCTTCTCACAGAGAGGAGGCTTGTGTCCCAGCAGTGGGAACATTATAGGCTGATTACGCTTGAGAGCAGTGGTGGCCCAGTGGTAACGGCCGCGACTTACGAGTTGTAGGTCGTAGGGTCGAACCCGGACAGGCGCTTTACTTTGTGTAAATTATTTCATCACCACTGCTCTCAAAACGGTGAAGGAAAACATCGTGAGGAAACCGGCATGTCCTAGAACCAAAAATTTGAAGACATGTGACATCTACCAACCCGCACTGGGTCCGCGTGGTGGACCGTAGAAATCCTTCTACAATCTGTCATTTTGTCTTTCGTTTTAACGATCTTTGTCTAGGTTCTTTTTTATGTAGAAGGATTTCTACGGTGGGATGTCAAAAGAGGAGAAACGAAATGTCACTTTGTATAGAAAGAGCCGTGTCTATTCTTCGAAGAAATACAAAGCGTCATGCTAAGCCTGCTGCTACAAACTCGCGGCACATTGACGAATTGTTCTGCGATACAAATGCCATTAACTGTTGTACAATAAGATGTTATAGCCCTCTCACTAGTATAGAGTTAATGAGGTGAGCAGAAACTGAATTGGATTTAGTTTAGAGGTTGGATTGTTGATCGAACTATCGAAAATGACCCGTTGCTTGAATTTGTTGACAGTTTGAACCTGCAAATAATGGTTTTTAATAATGATTGTGTTTTATTTATAGCCGATAGCTAGGTATAGACCCTTTTTTTTTGGAAGCGAAATTATCAAATAACTTCTCCCGCTCTGGCCGGAGCGGGAAGGTTTGTCAGACGCTTACTGACTAAAACCCACCCGTGTTTCTTCCATAGCCTGTGTTGCCAGGGGCCTTGGTAGCCTTTTCGGACTTTCCCATGATCCCGGCAGGCATCGGCCCTAGTGGACCCCTACTCTTGTGCTGACGACATCTCTTTGAGGCGCGCGTGGAGATATAGACCCTACTGTCTACGCACACTCGTTTCACACTCAGACACACACAGACAGACCCCTGTGTGTGTTTGAAACGGAAACTACAAGCAATGACATTATTTTTACGTATGACTGATTGATTTTGTAAGAAAAAACTCTGGAAACAGTTTTATAGTCCGACCGAACAAAAAAAAATCTCATCTCATCCTAACTATCCCAACTAATATTCTAAATGCGAAAGTAAGTTTGTTTATTACGCTTTCACTCTAATACGACTGAACAGATTTGGATGAAATTTGGCACTTGAGTAGACTTTCTTAAGAATTTCTGAAGAAGAGTTCACTGCAGTTGGTAGGTTAGTTACCTACCAACCACCACCATTTCCACGAACCATTCTACTACTTTACCAACACCAAAAAAAAAACAGGCATAAAACAGAATGATTGGGATTAACAAGTGAAACGAATTCAATTTGACTGTTTCTTGAGCAAAATATCTTCAGTAGCCTGCTTTGCTTTATTTATTCACAGTACCTACGATGCTTGTCTCATCTCATCTTGATTCTCGTTTGTGGGCGAAATAAATTAAATTTACAAAGAGGTGTGGAATAAACTCAATGTTCCTTAAATAAGTGACATTCTAAATAAGAGAGTGGGGAGCGGATACCTTTGTTATAGGATCTTTTTTCATATTTAGCCTATTTGTCCCACTGCTGGGCAAAGGGCTCCCCCAAGTCTTTTCAGGAACACTTTTCCCGCATCACCTCGAACCTGCCCTCACGGTACGCGTCCAAGTCATCCCGCCACCTTCGTGGAGGCGATCGGCGGCAGAGACCTCTCGCGTCCGGCCCTGGTTCAGGCCATGGTACGTAGCGAGAGGGCATGGGCAGCCGTCACCTCCTTCTGCGAAGCAGTAATGCTCGCGAAGGAGGAGGCGGGACGGTTGAGGGAAAGGCACGTTTCGCGCCCTGTCGCCCCTAGCCGCCGCAGGAGACGCCCAGGGCGTCGGGAATCCCGGGCGGATTTCCGGCCACCGTAGGCGCGGGCTTGCGGACGGTGAGCAATGGGTAGCTCACCGTCGGGTAAGGACCAGGCCCGGGTCGACGGCGCGTCGTATTCCACGCGCGCCTCAAAGAGATGTCGTCAGCATAAAGTAGGGGTCCACTAGGGCCGATGCCTGCCGGGGTCGCGGGAAGGTACTTATGGGTCACCGAGGCCCCCGCAACACAGGCAACAGGAAGGAATACGGGTGGGTTTTAGTCAGTAAGAGTCTGACACACCCTCCCGCTCCGCCCAGAGCGGGAGAAGTTATTTGATGATTTCCCACCCAAAAAAAAAAAAAAATCCCGCCACCTCTTTCTGGTTATAGGAACTAAGTGGTTTTATTTTAGCGATGCATATGAAAAATGGTTTAAGATAAAGCACGTCGACCAAGTATGGAACCAGTCTAGTGAAACTCGTGTACTGACATGATCGCATTCAAGTAAAGTTGCATCCGGGTAGACTGGAAGCCGACCTCAACAGATGAGACAACGCTTGGCAGATGATGATCAAACTAAAATAAGAACTGCAGTAATCAACTGCCTATAGTTTTAAAAATGATAGATAAGTTAACTTCAGCTTCAAGTGATGAACACTCTAGATAATGCACTTTAATGTATTGGTATGTATCATTATTACAAGCAACTTTTCTTAAAAAGTACAATAATGTATGACTAAGTACTTAATACAGTTATTTTCTCTCCCACTTCAAAAAAGAACCAAAGCTATTAAAACCACGTAAAAATACATTTATCTTAAGACTCTCTTAACACGATAAAGGAATTCCGGAAAATCTCCTAAAAATGTTGAAGAGGGGAATAAATCGGATAAGTGAGCTTGTTTATGTGAAAGAATTTCAATTTGAACGCGTACTCCGCCTGTCGCACGGCATTACACGCAACGAGATATTAATGATTGCCGAGAATGCGTGCTTACACCTGACATCCCTTCTTACGGAACGGAAATTTTCATGCTACACCATATTTTTACTTCTGTAAGAGGTGTTCGTAATTCTAATGCAATAGTATTGAACTTCCGGCTAGTACAAAATGCTTCCAATTTTAAAACTGTTCTGAGAATACTCGGTGGTTGTAACCCAGTACATAATTGTATTTTTTTTTTGACATTGGCAACTGTAAACTTTATTAATGTAACCTATTATAAATAATAATCTTATAAAATACCTACACGATGTACAAGTGTATAATTAAAATAACAAAAAGGCGGAAGAGCTCATTGGGCATCAAAAAATTCGTCCGCATCACAGTCAATGGGAAATTTAGGTATTGTTATTTGATTGTGTTCAGTGATTAATCCTGAGTTGAGCGTTACATCCACTCCCTCGCTTGCCGCTTACTTTTGCGCTTCTATATTAGCAATATGTATTCAATTAACATCATGTTAATCTAATAAATACTGCTTATTTTGTCAACGATCACAAACAGAACGTATCTTTTTTTGGTCACAATGCCTTGATAGATAGAATTGTGACGTTCAAGCGTCTTTCAGTGGCGAAATTGCGACTCATCCAACAAGAAACAACCGAATTTACTCTCCGACATTTAATCCATTATTAATGAATGTTTGTTAGTTATAACAATATGGTGTGTGACATAAGTGCTGTATTGTTTTGTATGTATGTGTGTGTGGATGTGTGTTGTGAGATTTTCTATTTTCTACAGCTACACCCCAAATTGCTAAATATCTTAATTTCATCCTACATTGAACACGTGGAACAACAATGGGACAAGTAGAAATTAAATTTATTGCTTGTCAAATATCACTTGTCGCTATTGTAGCTCTGTTGTAGTGTGGAGTTAGTGGTAATAGGCACAACACATGCTACGGTACAATCAAAGGGGTAGGGTATACATGTGATAGAATTATGATTGCTCGTTAACGGGTATTGAGAGAAATTGTTTTGTAGAATGTCGGTGTGGTGTTGTTACGATGGTATAGTTATGGAAATTCTAGTATTTGTCCACGATTTTTCGGTTTATCTTTATATTCGGTGGACTCTTTTACTAGGAAATAAAATCATAATAATGAGTAATTCGATGTCATGTGCGCCAAAAATAGATCAAAATCCTTTTATATATTAGGATGATCGGAAAGCAATGCTTGTGACTAAAATTTATTAAATTGCGCGCAAGAATAAGCTTCTAGTTAAAAAGTCGAAAGAAAGGTTAAGCGTATACTCGTACCTAATATTAAAATTTATCTTTGAAGACAGTTGTTACCTCTCTGTGTGGTAGTGAGAAGCAATGTTGCTGTTCCGTTATTGACTGTTATTAAATTAATTATGAAGTTATTATTTAAAAAATAAAATATTACCTTCTAATAATAGCAGCAAAATATAAAAAAAATCCACCACAAACTCACCAAAACCAAAACGCCATTATCAAAAATACAAACGAGCGAGCATTACCTACCGTAGTCGCGTAAATGATGTGTAACATCTGACATCTCACCTTGGTAATAAGCAACTGAACGGCGACAGAAAATAACTTCTAAATTTAAAAAAAAAGCTAAATACTGAAATACCTATACACTTATTCATTACTAGTGGTATATATACTTATTCATTACTAGTGGTCGCCCACTGGTCGCAAATCGGCACATTATTATATAGATTACAATCTATATAGTACTTACTAATTCAATGAGTACCCTAATTCCATGCGATTAAAAAGTACTTAATTATTCCATGCTCAAGCAGTCACTTGGAGAAAAAAAAAAAAAGCTGTCTCTTCCTGTTACACAATTCCATCCCATTTGACGAAAACACTCCCACATAAAGCGAAAGATGTTACACATCAAAAAACCTTTTAACAAACCGTTGTCCTTTCACGCCTTTTCATCACGGCGTCCATCACGTAACTTTCAAAGCAGCTACTATTCAAAACTGCCACTAAAACGCAATTTGGTATACTTTAAAACTTGTATGGAAGGCGCACGACTTCCCCTAGAAGTGCTAAGCCGTGTCGAGACTGGCGTATTCCCAGGGACACGGCGCTTATCCATCAATATATCTTTTGCATACCGTGCGTACGTAGTTTTATGTTGGGTGTAGCTAACTTTACCTACATAAATGTTGTGTACCTTTAGTATGGGATGCGAAGAGGTTTGATTCTATGCTTTATTTTGTGGTAGTTATATGTACATAGATTAGGAAGAGATTTTATAAGGCCTTTCAAAACAATGATATTAAAAACCAAAGAAGAATAAGAAGAAGATTGAGAAAAACATGTACGTATGCTCTTGTTATTTTTTGAAATAAATATTATTCTATTATATTCTAATGATAGTGATCGTGAGAGATGGTATCCTGTGCAAAACTAGAACAAGACGAATTTATTAAATATTAATTTCAAAAGACGATTGATTTAGTTAGTGTTTTTATCGTCAATTTTATTGGTAAACTCACGTAACTCGTCTTTTTAAATTAAGAATAATCTTGTTCTACCTAAGTAGTTGAACAAATAAGCTTCGTTTTGATTCATTTTAAAAGCTGTGTTACAAAAGTGAAATAACAATGCGCGAAGCAAACGCTTCTTTAAATAAAACTCAGCACCTTTGCAAATCTTCTTGTTTTAAGCCCAGAAAGTCGTGAAAATGAGACATTTTCAGTGTTTCATTTTCCATTTCCCCGCGAAATTGAGAGGCTTACTCGTACGTAAAGAAACAGTTATTACCTACGCTGAAAATCCATAAACACTGAATGTTAAACACACAAAGCATAATTTAAAATTCCATTTCAACCAACTTGCAATATAAACAAGGTAATTCGTTGGACCATAAATTCGCAATTACGTCACTGGCGAACGACTTTCAAAATTACCTATTTCCAACATTTTTTTTCCATCCAACTCCCAGTAGGCATCGAAAACTGGGTAGGTGTGGTCGGACCAAGAGAAATCGTTCCCATTGGTCGCCTGTGAACACACCCACTGCCGTAACAAAAAGGAACACCGGCTCTGAACGGAACTAGTCCCTAAACGGCGAGCCTTGAGAATTTCTCTCTCCCTTTCTCAAGTCGTAATGTTCTGTTTCAGGACGGTGCCCACTGAAACTGTGTTCGCGTCGAGGTCCCACGAGTATTGTACAGCGCCATCTCTGTGACTACAGCCGAACTACGTGGACAAAGTTTCAGCAAGATGGCGCCGACAGTCGCGTCGAAAGGCCTTTGGGGATGCGGAAAAGTTGTTGACTCTGTTACGAAAAAGTGGAAGGTTTTACTTATAAGTTGTAAAATAGGTACTTGCAGTACTTATAGTTAAATTACTTTTGTTTTAACTTTGTTTTATTTCTACATCCTTGTAGGTACGATGTTTTGTTTTCTATTTTTTTCTTTTATCTACTCAAACGTTTTACTGTTGTCAATCGGTAAAAAGATTTAAAAGAAAAAAATAGAAAACAAATACATTTGCAAATTTTAATAAATCAGTAACGTGTTAATTCATAAAAAAATGCTTTCACCCGGTCTCTTTAACAGCGATCTGTTTGTGAAGAATTATTGTGGTCTAAGACTGAATACAGGAACGCGAATGGCTTTTGCGTTTCTGGTAGTAGGTTTGATTCCGGCACAGAACAAATATTTGTATCGCCTATGGGTGTAGTTTTTCCGGGTCTTGTGTTCGTGTATGTGCGATTTAAGAATGTACACAAACAAACCATGACATCGTGTGTCAGATGAAATAAAAAACGAGTGAGCTTTACAGTAGTCGCATATGATGTATAACATCTGACATCCTACTTTGTTAATAAGCAGCTGAGCAGCGATAGAAATTAACCTCAGAATTTTAAAGAAGCTTCATTCTGAAATGTTTTTCGAATATTTATTACTAGTGGTCGCCGGTGGAAATTCGACCTTCCAATCTATATACTGCTTACTGATTCCATGCTATTATAAAGTACCTACTTACTAATTCCATGTTATTAAAAAGTACTTACTTATTCCAAGCTCAAGCTGTCACTTCCTGTCTACACACTTCCGTCCCTGTTCATGAAATCACAGAAAGCGAAAGGAAAGATCTTACACATCAAAATAATCTTTAAAACTTTATTTAGTACTTACACTAAGTTAACAGTGAAAAGTAGGTACAGACAATAATGTAAAAGATTTACACGAACTTGATAAATAATAGGAGCCGCCATAAAATGCGAAATCGATCTTTCGTAAGTAGCTTATAAGGGTGGCTCAGCGTCCTACGCACTAGATGCCTACCGACCTACCTACAAACTTGCCGATATAAAAATAATATATTCGTGCTATTAATTTTATTAATTTAATTAATTATTAGAGCAGTGGTGGCCCAGTGGTCGCGACTTACGAGTTGTAGGTCGTAGGTTCGAACCCAGATAGCCGCTTTATTTTGTGTAAATAATTTCATCACCACTGCTCTCGAAACGGTGAAGAAAAACATCGTGAGGAAAGCATATCCTAGAACCAAAAATTTGAAGAAATGTGACATCTAACAACCCGCAATGGGCCCGCGTGTTGGATTACGGCCCACTCCTTCTCACCGAGAGAGCAGTTTCCCAGCAGTGGGAACATTATAGGCTGATTCTTCTATTATTGAATTCTTATACCTACTGAAGTTTGTACAAAAGTCAAGCTTTCTGTTATCGGTCAGGCAGTGTTTCTATGTCATCAGATAGTCAAGCTTTATACATATTTTAATTTGAATGAGCTTTTTTCTTTTGTTTCGATTTTAGAATTTCTTAGACGATAAGCACCTTGAACTTATGTGAAAGTTTACCTTTCATCTGTATATTATATCGGTATCCTTTCTTCTTCTCTCCTTGGTTATGCCGAGTAGTTTTGAGATACAGTTAACTTAAACTTGTTTACCGGCTGGTTTGTTAATCGTTGTGTGTAAATTTCTGCATGTGGTCAGACAATAACTCGTTTTTTCTTGGATTTCTAGAAAATCCCGCTAAGCATGAAATTTTATAGATAAAAAGTAAGAATCCAAGACTGGTTGAGCCAAGATTTCATACCAGATACTAGAAACAAGGGTTCAAGTTATACTGTCTGATACGTCTGCTACGAAAACGCGCTACGAAATTGCGTAGCGTTACGAGTAAAACAATTTATTATAAATATTTTTTTGTAAACCAGTAGCGTAGATATGTTTATTGACCTACGTTACAGATAGAAAATCTTGTCGAAGTTATTTGGAAAAGTTTTTTGCCTTTCTAAATGTCGTCATTAGTAACAGTTCACTTTTATAAGACGACTTATGAAGACGATTAAGGAATATTTCAATCACCATGCTTGGAGAACGGTGATCATAGTTCATATACATTAAAATGCTAATATACAATATATAACACAACTAATTATTTACACTAGGTACTAAATCAAATGACTATAAATAACTATACAAAAAAAAAAACCAGCAAAAAAAGTGCATGTCAGACCGATCACAAGGAAGGTTTCCGTAGCTGGGATAAATTTATCCCAACTCGTTAAATTGTAAAGCCTTCTTAGCTATGATAATTTTCGTTTTAACTTCGTTATTTTTTCTTTTTTCACATATCCAAAAACAACTATTTAGCTGGCAGAGGCATTTGACTCTAACAAACATTACCACTTTAAAGCTTATTAATATCACGCAAACGGAGGGATCCGTTTGCGTCATATTGCGAATCAAAAAATGGTTTTCACGGACCCGCAATTATAGGCTTATTGGTGACTAATATATCAGATAGACTGGCAACTCAACGGCTGATAAAATAGGAATGCGATCAGCGCCACGCCAAGCCATGGAACTAAAATATCTACAGATACACGCAAGTATACATGTATCTGTGTATTGATAGGTAGGTGTATAAATGTTTATAGCTAGGTAGCGCGTACGTAAATAAAATTGAAAAATAAGGGCAATCCATATGTATGAATTGCCGTTATGTTTAAATTTTGATTATTAGATACTTTCAAATGTGTTTCTAAAATTATGCCATTCACAAAACAAGTATGTATAGGTGCAATAAACAAAATTGAAACGTTACACCAACTCATACACACACAGTGCATGCATATCTATACAAAATTCGTAGATTAAAATCTGGAAATGAAAGAAAGTAATAAAACACGAAATATAGGTACTAAAGACGTAATGACAAATTTATCAATTAAACATAAATTTCTACACCAGTTTGCCTCGTTTGTTTCATTCATTTAATTTTATTAGTTTCTCGAGCTTGTATGAAGATGCGGTCATTTACATGAGTTACATTTACAAAATTATAATAACGATTGAGCACCCAGGAACACAGCAAAACGTATCTCGACATATGTCACATTATATGCCAACTTCACACACATAATGTATGTATCGTGATACAAAGGTCTAAAAAGTTAGTAGAAAATATTTTCGAAAAATAGTGTTACAGTTAAATTAGAGCGATTTTAAAATTTCCATACAAACAGAAATTTCCAATTATCTTTTTTTTTACATAAGATATTTCTAAAATGTTTCGTACTAACATTTTAGACGTATGTATCTTGCTTATGTGTGTGAAGTTTCATTAAAATCGGTGCAGTCATTTCGAAATATAAGGACTTGAAAATATCTATGAAATGCCGTACGGCGTACGCGCTCTTAAATGTAAAATAATACTACACTAAGTTATATGCTCCAAATCCCTTTCGGTCACAAACATTTACACAAAACCACAGTCAATATTACAATTTTGTTGTTTCTTTATATGGAGGAACCAAAGCTCAACTCGACGTAAATAACATGAAACTCCAAAAATTACAAGAAATTTGTGCAGGAGCATGTATCGCAATAAAAAAAGTGTGATATTTATATACAACTTACAGGTTTGCTAACATTTGGTGTAAACCAACGTCACATATTTTAGTTTGTTAACAGTTTTAGTGTGTAGTTAAGTTAGGATATTATATTTTTATTAATAAATAAGGTACTTATAAGTAATTATTTATATAGTACATAACATTTTACGTCACATTAATTACGTAAAAAGTGGAAATATCGATCAAAGTTTCTTTGGTTTGGCGTATAGATGGCTCTGTACCGGACGGGCATGATCGCTGTACGCAAAGTTCAAGGCGGGTGTATGCCTATCCAGGTTTATCCCAGTGTGAAGGAAGGTCTCTCCCAGTCCAGGCGGCGCTGATGTCCTGCACCGATAGGTTCCGGGTAACTTCGTGAATCAGGTGGCGGCTATGTCCTGAGGCCTTGACGGGATGTTTTTTTTACGTAGAAATAATAACACCGTAATCATAAGTCTTCATAAGTGTTCAGGAATACTAGTTGATATATTAGAAGGTAAAATTTCCTTTGCATGTGCGCTTAAGTACAGACCACCTTTACCTTACAGAGGACCGCGCATTGCTTCCTGTTCTAAAGTTTTATTTTTCCAATAATACACAATGTTTACATCATATTTTATATCTAAACACCGTTATGTCTAAAGGTGTACAAGGCATGTTGCATATCAAAATAATCTCTAAAATTTACCCATCCACTGAGGTTACTATGGTAGCTGTATATTCCCGCTGAACAGATATTTCTGTGTAAATGGGATAATATTGTCATTTTAATTAAAACTGTTTTACATGTTAGATTACTGAAAAATTACTGAACCGATTCCCAAGTTAGCCATAAGAACCTCAGAAGCTCTGTTGTCCTAGAGAAATCTAGTATTTTTAACGGTACATCTCGATTTTTCTGCAAGTGAAGGGCATTAAATACCAGATGGTTAAACTATAATTACATAAAAAACTAATTTAAGTTTTACAACACGTAAACTCAATTAAATAGACTTTTCTGAAGGACTAGATATCTGAAAGGTCCAGGTCTAGGTCTCAGTCTAGGGTACCTGGACGCACTAAAAAACTGTAAATTATGGCTTTATAGCCCACTTAATTGAGATTATGAGGGTTGTACTTACAATTTTATGTAGAATCACCTAAGTACAAGTAACTTAAGTACAATTTTGATGCTAACTAGCACAATTAAATAAAAAATATCCTATTTTGAATTTAAGTTAGTATAAAAAAAACACTATAACGTAAGCTTTTTGGTGAAGCATCGTCACTAACAGGCTCTATATTCAGAAAAAGTTTATGATCATATTTTGTTCGTGAGTCACCACTTGTTACCACCTTGTCGGCGTTATTAATACATATAGATATATACCCATGCCAAACTACAGCTTTCTAGTACGAAGAGTCTCTGAGTCTCTAGTACTAAGCCACTGACTGACAGACAGACGGACATGGCGAAACTATAAGGGTTTCTTGTTGACGACGGAACCCTAAAAACACTTAGGTAGGCGTCGAAGTACGAGTACCTAATCGTCCGCATCGCTGTCATCTGGAAACTTGCCCAAAAGACTGACAGCAGTGCCACGTTGAATAGTAATGCTAATTGTTTGGCCAAAGAGTGATCATAGTCCATTTCCTTAACCTATTTAAAACAGTACTTACCCATTTGCTAAAGCAGTCGCCTTTAACATCATCGACAGGAATCTAATAGCTCATGCATCGAAATATTCGATACCACTACCAGACACCATAGAACTAATAATATGCGATTACTTACCTATATACTTTTCTCATGATTTTGAACACTCATAACCAACATTTTCACCCAAAAACTTAATACTAAAGACAAACAATCCTTAATATAACCGTGCGAAATTGCGTTGTAAGTCACAATATATCGGTAATAGCTAATTAGCCGTAATCCTATAATCGGTCAGGTTAGAAAATTACCCACTCGGGTCCTATTTGCGGTGGCCGCGATTAGGCCCATAAAACTCAGTGCGATCTTGATAAGGGATGCGCGAATCGGCAACGTATACTGTGTGAAGTGCCAGTGTAATAAACATTCGTTTGAATTTATTGTCTAACTGTTGCAGATTAGGTAGGATAGGTAGGTAGTGTGTGTATGCTGTGGTGTTTTGTTGTTAGCAATATTGTGTAATGGCACCTTTCAAGCTTTGAATGAACTGACAATTGCGAGACAAAATAATGTGACCATAAAAAAAAAACTGTAGACCTGTGGCCTTCTTCATGCAATCAATAATCCGTCGTAGTCATCAGATACCAACGAAGTCGTAAAAAAAACATAAATTGGAGTTAATTAGTTAAGATTGCAGACATCCTTCACATTCGTAACGTACGACACGACCACGAAGTGTTTAAAAGCTCAAATCAGAAAATTAAGTAGCCTTTCTCCATAAATACATCACTCACATTCATATCCCACGAACTGTTAATAACTATTCCAGAGTTTATTTAGACTCCGCGTAAAATGTTAGACACCTCACGTCCGAGTTGTAAATTTTTCGCTAACTACCTTCAAATTCCGCATGATTTTTAGTCAAACTTTCGTATGCTAGGCTCCACCGAGACGTCACTCTATTCGTGTTCAGGTTTTAACGTGTATGCATTTATGCAAAAAGTTAGTTTTTGTTTTGGCAAATGCTTTATTTATTTAGCTAGTTGCATATCTAAGCAGCGACTGCCACATTTATACTGACACCCCCTACGCTTCACCTCACCACACCACGCTCACACACACACACACACAAAAATACCCAACTCACAAGTGCTTATTATGCTAATATAATAATTTACATCTCGCCATTCACATTCACATTGACACGATCTCCATAAAATGCCCCACGTTTGAGGACTGACTCCCAAAATACAAGCCCTGGCTTAGTTTGCCCTTGTTAGCTCCTTAGTAACGCGGGAGCTGTTCCTACATCCATTTGAGAAGCAGACATGATGGAGTTGGTGTCTACAGCAAGACTTTTAATTCATTGGCATTATTTTAGTCCGAGAATCTTATTGAGGAACAAATAACTAATACTAGTAAAGTGTTACTAGCAAGCTAGCAAATTTTATTATTCTAGGCAACTACTTTAATCTATTCATAGCTATTAATGGTCAAATGTAGGTCATCAGTTCTCAAATTAGCTTACTTCATCGCAAGAGTCGGTCAGATTATTTCAAATCTTGTAAGATATCATCATCATCATTTCAGCCGAAAGACGTCCACTGCTGGACATAGGCCTCCCCCAAGCACCGCCGCTTCGACCAGTTTTGTGCTTCCCGCATCTAGCGGATTCCTGCGGCCTTCGCAAGATTGTAAGATATTTTAGATACTAGATACTAGTACTTAGATACTAACTTGAAATATAAGGCTTTTTATTTTATACAGATACATATTATTTTTATACCGATACTATTCTTGGTCAATACTATCCACCATCCACATACGTATCCATATCGAAACGTAAACAGTATGTGTACAAGCAACGTCAGTGGGACGCACAAAACAAAGTGCCACAATTAAGTGCGACCCGCTCCGTCGGAGTTCAACAGTTTTTCCCTCGTAATTCTATTACATTATTAACTTACACCGTGTTAAGGAAGTAGGGATGTATTCGGAGATTGTTCTTGTCGATATTCTAGGAAAGTATCGATGGTTTTGTGAAGGTGTTGTGGCAAAAACAAACCTAGGAATTAATCATGTGTAGACGAAACTATGACACTCACTTTATCTGTATTTGTAACTTTGTTGATAGTGTGTTCAGCATACATGGTACGAGTATGTATGTTTCACTGGCGAAGTGAACTTCAATTTTTATGGAAAAAGAATTCAAAGCGGTACTTCGATTTTTTAAATAATTGTTATATTTATCATTCTTTGATTAACTTAATGACACTTTATGTCACTTCAATGCAAATTGTGTACCGGTCCCCACCTCACTAATAACTCACTCTACAATTTTCATCGATATCGATACTCGCCACCCAACCCAGCCATATCCCCACAAAGTGTACGGCGGTCGCTCGTCGCGTTCACAAAGATCGCTAGCTGAAAACTTTTAATACTTTAACTTGAGTTTCACTCAATTTCGCTTAACGCCTCCGTTGACACGGCTCGATGCCGCTGCGATATCACCTTATAACTGTTTTAATATGGCGTTATGGTACAAACTTGGTCATGAGATTTTGGAAGTGCCTTTATGAGGTTAAAGCGACTTTGTTGTAAATATTTAATGTTTATGAATCTCGTTTTTGGAAGTGGTGAAGTTTGTGTTGGCAGCTTTTCAACTTAAGTATTTTGGATTTTTACTGTCAACTGTTTACGAAAAAAAGTCCTCAAAAATGTCTGGGCCTACTGTGCATCCCACTAAATTTGTACGTATTCAGTAAGAGACTTATACAGAAATAGTTCTGTGACAGAGGAAAGCTTACGGCAAAACTTTTAATATAACCCAAACTTTTCTCTAAACCACTAAACATTCCCAATCGAATCCGAACTAAATAAAATACACAAATAGATGGCTCCCCAAAAAAATTGCAAAAGGAGAAACAAAATAAAACCCCATCACGACACGACAAATTGATGTCATCCATCCCTCTCTTACTAACAGTCGCAACATATCACTCGACGCACGTCCTCGGCATTTTTCCTCTATATATTATTAATACATAAGTACAATCCGATGCACCGTTCCCCCTTCCGGGTGATGTATAGCTCTGTCCTTTTCTATATTGTTGGGTCTAGTTTTCCCAAGCGACCGAACCCCGAGGGTAAAACTCCCTAGGGTCGGTATTGACTCTACTGTAGAAGGAAAGTTATCTGTACACCTATTGTCGACCACCCCCTCTCTCCCCACACCAGTTTTCAGCCCGTTCCACCCTCGACTTTCTTATGCGTTTTACGTTTGAGAATGTTTCTAGGCTCGAATTCGTGTTGTTTTCATAGTCTGCAGTTTGGACTATAAATATTTTCTTATCTGAAGACAATTAAGTAATTTTGATTTTATTTCAAAGTTTTTTTTATTTTTATAAGTGCCTTCTTATGTATACTTTGCAATTGACCTGGAAAGTAAAAAGTTTTCTATTAAATTTATCTCAAAGCTCATTGCGCAAAGTACCTATCAGGGATAACTTAATAAGTAAGAACTTATCCAGTAAATATTGATAAAACTTTAAAATTAAAATAACAATAACTTGAACAAACTACAACCCATAAAGCCAATTTCTATTAGTAACATGACCCGTGCTTAACATAATTTAAGGCTAGGTGCACACCGGACGCTAATTTGGTAATGTGCGACATCGACACGCGACCGACACGCGTCGCAACCGCCACGCGACAGATTGACGCGACAAGACGATTTGTTCACTTAACTAGTTTATCGTGAGGGACAGAAAAATATGCGTAAGAATAAAAATGTCACTCCCGCCCTCTTCGTTATTTGATACTCAATTACATTTTCATAATAAGGAATTACAATTGTAACATTCTAATCTGCATTGCGAGAAACGACACAACATATAAAAATATAGAAATTTAGTTTTCAATTTATTGTACTATAGAGCTACAACTTTTTTATTGCAGGCGCAAAAAAATATTAAAAAAAAGTGGAAGCGAGAAGAGAGAGACTGGGCAGTCTTTGCTTCAAACTCTACGAACTGACTTTTCTCACGAGTATAAACGTGCCTCGTCCTTATACTACGGCTACACTGTCGCGATAACGCGAACTACACTTCGCTCCCTCTCTCTCGCACACCGCTCGACGTCTCGCTGTACAACAGAGAGCGCGCGAAGTGAAGTTCGCGTTATCGCGACAGTGTAGCCGTAGCATAATAAATGTGTTTTCAAGATTAAGTAATGACTACACAGTCGGAAGTGTAAAACATCATAAATACTATTTCACTGTCCTATGGAAAGGTCAGCCTTTCCATAGAATTGAACCTAATCAATCACACAAAATTGAAAAATAAATCACAATTACAATATACGAGTATAATACAAACCCACACCACCTAGCGCCTACTCCAAATAAGTCCATCTTCACACCGATATGGAATGACATCCGGACGGACGCGTGCGACAGACCCGACACACGTGCGCCGCACACGACGACAAACCAGCTCGACTAAACGCTCATTTAGATTATTGTAGCGTAATCTACTTAGACGATTGTGTGTTCGCAACCTTATGTGGCATCGACCTGCTATACTTTAAAATGTATTTTGTTTTTTTTTTTCTATGGAAGCCTGGTCTGATACGTGAAAAATATTATTTGTAAAGTCGAGCCAAAAATTAATAAAAATGCTTTGTTGGTAATCTCAAATATTTTATATGTCATGACACCTAAAATATTCGAGATTTAAGTTTAAGTTAAGAGGAATGCCTCTAAACTTATTAAGTACCCATTTATTATAACACCCTTTCCAAGCCCAACATTAGATCACCATAATTAATTTAAATGGTACAAAATTGTACCTTCAAAACGGGAGAGTCTATTCTAATGCTAATTCCGGAGTAATACGATCGCCATTCTTTTCTAAGTACAATTAGGGGCAGATATAAACCCATGCATTATCTAGTCAGGAGCAACAAAGGAGAATATTACCCCTACAAAAATTGTTAGTATAATATTTCAAGTGGGGTGCAAAAAGTACCATGTGTGAAATCACAATGGTTCAAAAGTATGTTTTTGTTAGAATCACATTTGACGATGATAGATGGGTGGTTGTGTCCAGTTGTGATAAGCAGGATAGATCATTTTGATAGTCATCAGTCATATCGTAAATTAAGAGTTTGGTCTTATATTTATTTTTTGTTGTGTAGGTATAGTGCTTTATTTCCTCCAGTAACGACTGTCTCAACTTTCAAACAAAAATCTTGAAAATTACAGTCCAAAAAAATCAACTCAGAGCCACTTGAACAAATAATTTAACTAGTCTTATTAGAGATTAGCTAGTGCCTGCGGATTCGCCCGCGTGGCTTTTTATAAAATAAGCCTAAGTTACTCCATATGACATCAGCTATCTGCCAGTGAAAGCCCTTTCAAAATCGGTCCAGCCGTTTGGGAGATTACCCGGAACAAACAGACAGACAAATATAAAAAATGTTAAAAATAGTTTTTTGTTATAAGTACCGTATATACTTAATATGCATTTGGTAACAAGCTGTTATTTTGACATAACAAACAGACACTTCAATTTTATTTATTTGTCTAAAGAATAAATGATAATTGTAATTTTACCCTTACAATAAAATTTCTAATAAGAATTCTTATCAGAAATTTTATTGCGTATTTTTTTTTTTCGGGTCGGTTTAATAATTATTAAACCGCCCCGTTGGTCTGGTGGTCGCAAGCGTTACTACTGAACACGAGGTATTGGGTTCGATTCCCGAGTCGGGCAAAGTGTTATTGGGTTTTTCCATCTGGAATTTTTCAGTAGCAGCCCGGAGTCTGAATTTGAGCCCGGTTGATGGCAATATGCTCGCCCCTGTTACGTGAGAATGTGGATGTACTATAGGTACACCTCTGCCTAACCCTTTGGGGAATACGGGCGTTATGTTATATTATGTGTAATTATTAAATTATTTGTTCAAGTTTGTATAATTCTATACCTGAGTGTTTCGAGCAACTCGCTACTTCATAATTTTGACTTAAAAAAGTTATTGAAGTTGTATCATCGCAACCAAAACAGTCAATAGTCATTAAATCTTTTTCTTACTACGCGTCTTTCACTAGTTTTTATAACAAGTATTTTTGATACCACTGTAGCTGTAGCACTGTGAAGTGAAATTAAAAATGATAACACTTAGTAATTATTTTACGTAATTTAATCTCGTATTTCGTGATAATTTGTTTCATGAACGATTACAATTTACAATGTCTTATTTGATACACAGTTGCGTTAAACAATAATACGTACTACATAATATATTCACGGACTTTATCTCACAAAATACAATTCGTTTTGCGTGAATCTAAGCAAAGTGAAACAGAGAAGAGATATTTTATTTTTTTTCGTATACATTCATTTCGGCATCAGATTTTCTTTTGTTGTACATTTTATATCCCAAGCTTCGTATTCAATGGATATGTATTGTTTTTAGATATGATCGATATTCGGTAAACTATTTCGATGTCCGAATTCGTAACCTAAGCGCGAAAAATAATTGAAACGCTATTCAAATTTAAGAATCGAAAAATTTACACTTTTACGTTTTAGTTACATTAAAAATTTACAACGTTACTTACAATAAATATATCACAGATTTTACAAGAACAAAATCAAACACACATTTACGGGAAAACGAAAACAGAATCTTTTTACAATGATATTTTAAAATCGTCCTGAGCAGTTTTACGTTAGCCTTCAAATGTATATAAAATCTACACTACGTCCAATCTAGCAACCCAACTATTGAATGTTATTTATTATCTAAATATTTACATAACAATTACAATTATATTTACAATACCACCACTACCCGTACACATCCTAGTTCTCATGAAACTTTAGTACCTAGGTACAATCGGCAACAAAATGCCGTCACAGAGACAAAAATATACAGTCATGTGGAAAAATTGGTGACTTAACAACTTTAAAAAACTATTATTAAATAAATCAGAATGTTTAAAATAAAAAAAAAACTTATTAAATGAATATATTCGAAAATTAAAAATATAATAAGTTTTCTACTTTCTCAAGCAGTACTTAATGTTTTTCCACAAAATAAGAATTAGTACATATTGGTAATTGAAGGAACAAAAATGAGTCGAGTAACGAGTTATTACCACTTGTTCCATATCACCTTTAAAAAACACTGTTTTATATGAACAAACGACAGTTTTGCACTTAGATATAAATATCTCACAATAAAAACTGACCGTCGTAGATATACGTCAGTGGGGGCTACTTGGAAGCAAGCGGGGCTGTCTGAGCATACTGTTGAGCGCTGCAAGTTGGAAGCGAGAACGGGTTGACACTGAACGGCGATGATACTAGGCCGCCCATTCCTGTGGACAACGAAAATAAATGTTATATTTTGTACTTTAAGCTGCATGTTCTAGGAATTCAAAATTAGGGGTTAAAGTAGGGGTAAACCACTCCGTCACACTCATCACTCTGTTTATTAAATTTTCCACTTTATCATTGACAACTTGGAACGATTTCACAAACCTATTTTAGATTCAGTAAGCAACTTCTGTCCATCTAATGTTTTATTATTTACGTCGCAATGTTTGTTGATAGTTTGAAAGATGAACATTGAGCTTGAAAATCCTATTTATAGGTCTGTCTAAGTAACTAAACTAAGTTACTTAGACAGACCTTTCGTAGCTATTATATTTTTAATGTTAGTGAAAACTATAGCACAACCTTAACCATAACCACTACTTGTGACTGATGTGACAAATGCATCTGACTTTCCAATACAATGTACCTATTTATTCTAATTTCAAAATATTAATCTCAAAACTTTTGTCCACGATTGTACCGAATTCAGAATAGAGTTAGCAAAGCATGCATACTGGCTTGTGATACTGGCATACAATACATCAAACACAACGCTACGGAAAAAAAATAAAAAAAATCGAAACAAAACAAAATCGCAATACAAATAAAAACAAAACTACTAACACTGAACTGCGAGGTGGTGCCAATTCTGATGATGCTCATTGGCTACCCGTGGCGGACTCTGCCTCACAACGGCAAAAGCGCTTCTCAGCTTAGTCTCTTTATTCTGAGCCCCTTTCATATCGCTGCCGGTGCATTTTGTATGAATGTTTACCGGACAGTCGGCCAGGCTTTTAGAATTCCCATTTCTTTCAGTGTAATGTCCGCTATCTTTCGTGTTATACGCGTTATAGTGACGGTCAGATGATAAGTGTCCATTCATGTTCGCCGGATGGTACGGTCCTAGAGACACTGGACGGGATAAAGAAAACAGGGGTTAACACAAAGCGACGTAAACAAACAGATGCCGTGCGAAGAAAGCGTCAGAAACGTGAACTTAAATCTTGTTTGTATTGTCTAGCTGGAGATAAGCTGGGTTAGAAAATTTTAAATATAAGAAGCTAGATGCACATGTTTTATTTATGTCGAAGATTTTGGACTTTCGTTGTCAGTCAGTTTTATTAAAAACAAGACATAAATACTTAAAAAACCAGTTTGGGGATCGAACCCAAAGAATAGATAAGTGATTACATAAACAAAAATTGCTCAGATAAGTATCTTGTTCGTGCCCCGTACCTTCATAGTCATAATAACTTAGTTTTCCTAACCAAATCACGCAAAAATAAAAAATAAATATTTATATATTTATTTTCTCTCAGAAAAGGTGCATGGCAGTGCCACCCACCAAGTTCTCAAAACATAAGGAAGAATAATTAAAAAAAAAAAATCCACTCACGTGACGTGGTATTGAAGAGTGAGGTCGGCGGAGCAGGATAATGTTGTGGATGCGGGTAGGCAGCGGGCGCGGCATGCGGCGTCGACGCGGCAGAACAATACCGCGGCGACACCGAGCCGCCACTGCGCGCGTACTCCTCTAAAAGAAAAAGCCTGGGATCAACACATAATACTGTTAATGTTTGACTACATCTGGGAAAGCATTAGAAGTAAGAAGATTTAATAGTTTAGTATGATTACCTACGCAATTAGAGCATTTTTTGAGTCATGCGGATTTTTTCTGCCTGGGATCGACCCGCATGCGTGACCGTGACGTATCAAAATTGCTATGCCTATACATATAATATGGAATGGTGTAATGCGGGTAGCCCGCATGCGGACCAGTCCAGCGTGCGTGAGCACAGACAAACGTGAATTAGAGGACAGCAATGCCCTAAGTCAAGTCAAATCATTAGGTATTTTTAGAGCGAAAACCCACCTTCAGTCCACTGCGAGGCCGCAGTATCCTGCACGCTGACAGCTAGTTGTCCTGTGTATGAGTTGAAGGGCATGCTAGCAGGAGGTGATCTAGGCGCTCCCAATCCCAATTGGTTGTTGCGAGGCATCGAGTATAGTGCCTCCGCCAAGTCCGCCGCTCGTTTTAGGATTATTTCCTGGGAGATGAGAATTCTGTTAGTGTTTTTAAAAATAGAAGAATGTGTGTCATAGAGATGACTATAGTCTGCTGAAAATTAGTTAAACGTGTAACGATACAGGAATTCTTAGGTGCGTTTGTCCACCGCAGCCGTCACCGAGATGTCACCGAGAACGAGATGATGGCGCCGTAGTAGCGATACTTCCAATTACTATGGCCGCGTGTCCAACGCACGCCCGTCACCTGAATGTCGCCATCCCGGCCGCAGAAATTTCAAGTAGTTCGGCGCGACCGCTAAAGATTGTGACGGGCCGATGTGCTGGCAATACAAAACACGCCTGGCTTTTGTTTTGTCCTGATACTGAATCGCTGAATTCGGTCACGGTGGACAAACGGTCGCCGTCACCGAGACGTCACGTTCGGTTCAAATAAACTCGTTTCTCGGTGACGTCCCGGTGACGGCTGCGGTGGACAACGCCCATAGAAAGTTTAAATATAGCAAAATATTTCTTTATCTCTTTGAAGTGCGGTCCATTCAATATAGATCTCCACATTACTATCTACTGAATTATCTACACACAAAAATAATAAAATAACACTGTGGCAAAATAAAACATACCTTAGGTAATTTCTCCGGGTCCCCGGGATGTCTTGGTATAAGTTTCTGTAGCCTCTGAAAGCCGTAATCTATCGTTGGCTCGTTCAACGCTGCTATGCGAACAAGAGAAAAACAAAATCAATCATTAGTTGGCCCACTAACAAATGAAAGCTTAATTGATGGATTGTATAAGATTTTCCGATGTCCCCTAATTACTGATTATTTTTGGGGGAAAAAATTTGGAACGTAAATAATGAGACCTTGTTTTTGATTTGGTTATAAACGTAGAAGTAGGTAGTTGATTAGGAACTTAAATACTTTTAACAATTTGTGAAAATCAAACAAATAAAACTTAAAATCCTACTGCGAAAGCTACACTGTAGCAGTTTCTGAATTCGTATGATTTTAGTGACTTTTAAATCTGTTATTATGCCTTCATATAATGTAAGTAAGTTTTGTAAAAAAATAATGTCCAACTGACTGCCTCGTTGGTCTAGTGGTTGCAAGCGCTACTGCTGAGCATGAGGTCCTGGGTTCGATTCCCGGGTCGGGCAAAGTGTTAGTGGGTTTTTCTATTTGGAATTTCTCAGTAGCAGTCCGGAGTCTGGATTTGTGCTCGGTTGATGGCAATAGGCTCGCCCCCTATTACATGGGACTTAAACATAACTGGCGAAATGTGGGTGTACCTACAACAGGTACACGTCTGCCCAACCCTTCGGGGAAACAAGGCGTGACGTTATGTATGTGTATGTATGTATGAATGTCAAACTAGAACGCATACGATGTGTATGCGTTCTAGTTTGACATTAATTTTTTACAAATTCTTTATGTGAGTATTTAAACATTGTAATAAATTCAGGAAGTCATGTCTACACAAAGCATAAAAAAATGATATTACTTTCAAAATTAAGTTTTGATTTGAGCTACACGATTACTGACAAATGGTTGCACTGACTGGACAGGTCCACTCAAATTTGTGTGGTTCTTTCCTCAAAAGACCATTTCAGACATGGATCTGCATGGTCCTCACATGATCTGGCCAAGATTATATCTGGACTTTAAAAGAGACTTTGACCCTTGAGTTTGTTTCGCCATTTCTTCTCAGAGGTAGTCAGATAGGAAATGTCGACTCCATCCAGCTTTTTTTTTTAATGTTATTTGCAAAAGTGATTCTGGTATCCTATTTACAGAATAAACAATTACATTTCATTTCATTTCACTAAGTGCCTACTTAAGATATTTTCATGTGTTTATTTTTAAGAACATACTATTTTATTATCTATAAAATCAATCAAAATCAAAAGTCATTTATTCAAACTAGGCTGAAAATCAGCAGTTTTCGGACGTAAAAGTTAAATAAGACAGTCCCCCAAAAAGGCCGCCCTTCACCTTATAGTTCTATCTGTGATTTTTTCAAATATTCATATTTTCGTGACTAAAAATAAATATTCTCTATGTAATCGAACGGCCGCGTGGCGTGAGTGCGACGCACATTTGTATGACCAAGGTCAACGGCGATTACCCGACCCTTAAGTAGGTAAAGTAATGCTAAAGTGGATTTTGACTAGTTTTCAAATTCTTAAATAAAAAACGGGTTGTGTGCTATATGAAGATACATAGGTAGTTGTATCAAAAAAGAGTATGCTTGACATAAGTACCCTTTTTTGGTCTGACTCTGTTCGTAGCAACTTACAATTGCTACGTGCTACAATCTTTCGTAGCACGTAGTTTTCTGTTAAAACAATCAGCCTATAATGTTCCCACTGCTGGGACACAGGCCTCCTCTCTGTGCGAGTGAGTGGGCCGTAATCCACCACGCGGGCCCAGCGCGGGTTGGTAGATGTCACATGTCTTCTAATTCCTGGTTCTAGGACATGCCGGTTTCCTCACGATGTTTTCCTTCACCGTTTGGAGAGCAATGGTGATGAAATAATTTATACAAAATAAAGCGCTTGTCTTGGTTCGAACCTACGACCTATAACTCGTAAGTCGCGGCCGTTACCACAGGGCCACCACTGCTTTTTCTGTTGGTTCTATCTAAATAAAACGCTGTTCTGCTTATAAAGAGTAAAAAGAGAATAATGATAAAAGGAATAAAATAAAATATGTCTTATTCAAGACAATATACTCACAAACATAAACAAATCTCCCTGGCGCGCCCTTACAGAACTGCTTACTCTTATACGAAAGCGTTACCTCCACGACGCCTGGTATGTGTCGCGGCGGGGTCTGAACTCTTATCGCGTGCGATGTTATTAACTGATAACAGAGAATATTTTATTAATGCTTTGTTCGTAGTGTCATAAATTAAGTGTTGATTAATTGCTGGTCTGAAGTGAATGATTAAAGAACTTACTTGGGCCCACATGCATGCTGACTGCTGAGGGATACAAATATGACCAGAGGGATTTAAAGGTGACTAATATGGTCTAATATCAATGCCCCGCGGTAGGGCAGAAGTCTCTTCTGTTGTTGAGAAGTTAGTTTAATAAAACAGGACAGTTTAAAACTGATTGAATACTATAATACTAATTATCTTGTCTTAACTAATATTTTAAATGCAAATGTGAGTTGGTTTGTTTGTTTGTTCTCTCTCACACTTTCACGCTAAAACGGCTACACGCATTTGGATAAAATTGGGCACATAAATAGACCATGACCTAGATTAGGACATAGGGTACTTTTTATCCCGATATTCCTACGGGATCAAGACTTATCCGAATGAAACCACGGGGTGCAGCTAGTTATTATATAAAATACATAATTTGGCAGTATAATACACCCATTTAACTCATTGGTTTAGTATAACTTTTACAAGATAAACAAACAAACTATTTAGACCAGCTTGTAATGAAACATTTAAAATACAATCGGGGAAATTCATTGTTAAGCAAATTTACACCCTACGTTAATTTGCCATTTCATATAAGTCTTTTATCTGTCAAAAGAATGACGGTTGTAATTTGAATATACGGACAATTTAAGGTGGTAGCGAATTTCCTTAGCAAAAAAAATCTTATATTACCCAAGAAGTTGAAACTAATATAAAACTCACCTCACTCCAGACCAACATGGTTCCGAACACAACTTGTAGTCCGTCGAAGAAGTTGTCCCCTACTATGATCACTGTCGACCCTCCCGACGTCCAGCCTTCGCTCGGTGAAATCGCCTTGATGCATGGTGTGGCTACTGGTAGAGGAGGATATAAACCTGCTGTCAAGAATGATATTTCAGTAATTCTGAAGAAGTTTGCAGACTAACTTCCAAAAATTTGCCAGTGTCATTTTCGAAAATTTTGGTCATGATTTGTAGAAAAAATGAAGGAACTAGGTACTTTGCCCAATATTGTCTAAAAATAATCGGAAACAAGCTGTGGCAATGATACCTTCTCGGAATCCACAAATACTTTCGCAAGTCACGACACCAGGGCTTAAAATAGTTCCCCAACTTTCATATAAATAGCATTCAGGGTCGTAAATGGCATCTCCTAAGAAGCCGCAAAAGTAAGGGCTGAATCGTAGAACAACTTAAAAGTTGAACGCCAAACCACTAAAACTCGCTCCGTCCTACTTGAACGTACACTTTAGACTGATCTAGAAAAAGGACAATTGTACACCGTAAAAGTCACCGTGTAAGTGACACTGATACAAGGTATAAAGAGATCGGTAAGGATAATTGAAAATGAATTTTAACAGGGAGTAATAAAGTTGGTTATAGAATAAACATTCACAGTCGTTATGACGTTGTCAGCTGCCGTGAGTGCAAGGTTTAGGGGGGACACGCGCCGAACAAGGGGGAAACTGAAATCTTGCGAACGTCGTTGTAATAAAGACGGAAGAAAGTGAATTTAAGGGGACGAAAGGCGATTACTTCGGTGGTTCTTTTTTAATTTCACTAATATTATATTCTCCCCATATAAGCTGTTTTAATATTCCGTGAAAAAGGTCGCTCGGATGGTGATGTATTTATTACTTAAATTTTTAGCTAAATCTATCTCATCATCAGTACCTATTCGTTCAGAACTTTATTTATAAAAAAATACAAGTTTAATGCGAATGACAAGATTAAAATATCAACCTATATTAGCCACTCATCTGCCTAGCCTTTTCTCAACTATGTTGGGGTCGGCTTCCAGTCTTACCGGATACAGCTGAATACCAGTATTTTATATGGAGCGACTACCTATCTGACCTCCACAACCCAGTTACTGGGTAACACGATACCCCTTGGTAAGACTGGTTGTCAGACTTTCGAGCTTCTGACGACCCGTAACGACTGTCAAAGATCTACAAATGGCAGCCGGGACCAACGGCTTAACGTGCTTTCCGTGGCACGGAGGGGTCTTGGTATGTAAAGATGGTAGCCCATCTACGGACCAACCGCGGCAAGCGTAGCTTAACCTGATCGATCGACCCGTGCAGCTGTTATTACTTAGCCACAAGCCCCTATATTAGTCACTATTGTGGTGTATTAGGTGTAGATCAGAAGTTTAAGCTTAAAAGAAACAATAACACAGGAAGTCAGAATGTTTTCACGAAGCTTACAAGTACTTAGTTGTGCAAATTTTCTCATTCGCACCGTGTCATCCCTTCGAGTCGGTTTTGCGCAGTCTAGCCACCTTAGAAACTTTGACGCTTTCTTAATGTGGAATAGGATAATTTTGTTTTTGTTCAATTACCTTAAAATTAGGCAGTAACACGTTCAAAATTAAGTTAGTTTTGCATTGATGCAAGATAGTTCATTAAGTGAATAATCTATCTTATTTATTTGTCTTGTACGTAAAAGATTGCTACTTGGTTGGTTAAGGTTTAACATTTGGAAATTTGTTTCCTTAATAGAAACGAATTAAAAGTTTATTTAGCAAAAAACAACCACCTGCCTTTAAGGTTCATAGAAGTATTAAATAGGTTAAAATGCCTAAAATCTCTCACTTTTCTCTAAACAATGAAGAAAAAGCAGAATTAAAATACTACGAAAATGATTTCAAACGCATGTTCCAACTTTGTTCGGAGCATAATTCCTCACTAAATTATCCGCATTCGCTTCATGCCCGCTTCAACGCCCCACCCCCTGGTACCCCTGGAACACCCGGCTGAAGTTCTTTGCGAAATGTCTACAGTGATTCCTTGAATACAAACGACATCTTAAAACGCTGTATTATGAGTTTTGCACATTTATCGTCAATTGACTGCTGAATTTCACACGTATTTACGGTAGGTGTTAAAAAAAGATTATGCTTTTACACTTTTATTTTAAAATCAGGCGTTTCACATAGTATGGCACTGGCAATTTTCGTTTGCATTAAAATAATACTTAAAAAAAAAACAATATACGGAATGAAACAACAACAAAAATTTAAAAACTCTTCCAGACTTAAAAACACAATTCTGTCATTCATACTCACATAATTTATTTCAATGACATGACGTGTGTTTCAAAATAAATCAAACAATATTGTGTAAAACATGGTACAATTATACCAACACCGTAGAAAAAATAGGTGATATTAAAAAACGCATAATTCCAAGCAATATGTACGCAAAAAAACAGATTCTCATTCACAAATTCCTCAAAACGCACATTTCAATATCACCCACGAAAAAAATAAAAAATCATAAAGAAAAAACAAAAACGTACAAGTATTGTCTGTGGCGCCATCTGTACCTTCGCTAGGGTCTAGCCGCTTCGCCCTCCGGCCATGCTTGCTGTTGTTGTGGACAAACATATTGTCTGATATCGCTAGGAGAGGACCGTCGACCATCACTTGAGTTGATATTACTACCTAAAACAAAATAGAGATGTTAGTGAACTGTGTTTAAGTGTCGAAATGTACCACCAATTCATAGTTATAAGATTAATAGGACGCTTTCAGCGTAAGGCTTTATTGACTACGCTGCTGAACCACTGAATCAAACAATTTCAGTAGAAGCCTTCCTCGCTATTAGAGTAACACGTAAACTTGTATTCGACTTTTTCTAAACACATATTATCAAGGACTTTCTCAAACAAAACTATTTACGGTGACCTAATATTAGACAAACTAAAACCAAAAGTACAGTCACCAAAATAAAACGCATGAAGATATACAACGCGTCTACGTTTCACACATCAAAACAAACGCCGCATTCCGACACACACCAGTACGAAGGGAAGCAAAAGGGAGAGTCCCTAGGGAGGTGGAGCCAATGTCTCGGGAGCGACGAAATGGACAAAACTCTTCCAATAGTATGCAAGGAAGTGCATTTTATGCATGTATGCGTATCTATGTCCATGTGTGGCGCGGGTGGTCGATTGATAGACGGCTATTCAATCGATACGTTTTTTTTCCACCGAGTGTACTTTGGGGTGTAGCTTAAAAATTCTGTTGGGTAAACAAGTTATGCTACCTGCGTGACTTTGTATGCAAACATGATATGTTAGGTAGCGTTGCAAACAAAAGGTTTAATTGGAGTACAAACACATATAACCTTGTTATTTCGTTTTAAAAGTTACGTCTTTTTACCAAAAAAATAATTTTCATAATAATAAATTGTCTACTTCAAGTAAGTAACTTAGACTCATATTTAGTGTTAGTTAATTTACTATCAATTATCAAGTAGAAATAGCTCAACATCAGAGTCTAAAAGTCAATAGTGAAAACTCAAACTGAAAGATAACTTCAGCATTCAGTTTTAAAACAACACCAAGTTTGACACCTAAATCACCTGAAATACAATATTCACGTCGATAAAGCGACTGCATTATTTCGATTCCGACACCCACCTATAAATATGTACCTAGTTATATATTATACCCATATATTCTTACCCTTGAAACGGTGGGGAACGACCACTGAATTATTCAATGACACACAGAAAGCCCAAATATAGACATTACTATACACACGCACACATTGACAGAAATTGTCAGTGTTTCAGTTGCATATAGAAATGAGCAATATGTGTAGAACGGTAAGTTCTATATTTGTTTAAAGTTGCTAAGAGGACACGTAAGACAAATATGTCTTAGACCAACTGTGGAAACAAATTTGTACTCATAAGTAGACTGTGTGAAGGCACCTTTTGGGTAGTTGTGTTAGGACTGCTTCTAATTAGTAAAATTATGAGCTACGAGATTTTGTGGGGAAGTTTTAAGTGTGAATAACGACTTCGTAGTTCGAGTTCGTTTAGTGTTGGAACGTACGTCAATGTTAGTTGAAATAATGACAGATTTTTATGAAGAAATTTTCAAATTTCATCCTTTTCAATGAGTTAGTATGGCTTTTTTACCCAACCTAATAATAATTGTCTCCTTATCAACCATAATGAACAAATCGTTAGTTTACCATCTAAAACCTTCCTTTAAAATATTATCTATTGCCTTTCTTATTTTTGTATTTATTTCACATCCTACTTCTAATTAATTACACTTGAATTTAACGAAATAAAACAACATAACCAATTAAAAAATACAATAAAAGGGCAAGCAGAGATCGGTTGAAAGTAAATAAATAAACTCGTATAAATAAATTTAATTTCATTCCTCCCCTAAATTGGAGGCGCTTCAAATATTCAAGAGTCGTGAACGCAACCCTTCCTTCAGTTAAGGGCAATACAGACAGTCGTGTGGTCCAAGGGAAGAGAAGTACAGTGGAATCTGCGTAAATCAATTATTTGTTTTTAGTGTCTCAATTGCAACGTTGTTTTTTTTATTTAAATCAGGAGGCCAACCATCACCTCGTATAGCAGTATTATTTTAATATTACTTCAGCGTGAGAAAGAGATGGAGCTATAAGTCCTGTACAGCTCCATCACTTTCCCACTGTTATAAATTGTTCATGGGGCCACCCATGACCTGTTTTGCTAACACCTTATAATTCCCGGACAAATAATACTCCATTATTTATTTATTTCTAGTAGATAGTGCCTATCATAACATTCTGAAACAGGGAAACTTAATTCGGTGATTTTAGTTCAAGAGTCGAACTGTTTTACACATTTTGACATAAATAGGATTTAGAAGTTTCACTTACAATCGCTTATCGTCATGGCTTCAATTCGATAAAGCTGGCCCAGATGAGTTACAGGTCTTAAAAATCTCAATAAAACATAACTACCTTCCACAATACCTGCATAACGATTTTGATGAGGTTCAGCTTATGACTTGAAGCATACAGTCTGAGTAATATACAGACAGACTTGTGTAGAGATCGCGGCAATTTTTCGTCAAGTCTGGTAAACAAGCTACCGTTCACTTGTCGACAGCACCACTAATTACTAGGTGCTTGATAGCCGATTCTTTTAGTTGGACTAAGTCTACTTTTTGACTTTTCTAGAAATAACATGACATTATGTCTTAACTCTGTTACATTATGTCGTCACTTTGCTACAATATGTCGTAACTCTGCTACATAATTTGAAAGATAATATAATTATTTCAAACACAGCTTAAACTTTCTTTAGCTACTCAAAACGAATTCGTTACGTTAGCAAAGAACAGCAAAGAAAAGATTACTAAGCGTATAAATAAAGCGTTTGATAATGTCAGTTAGATTAATGTATAAGAAGAATCTAAACCAATTTATTATCTACAATATATTCTCATTTAGTCTTTCTATCACCATAATTCCTTTTTACCCGACTGCCCCAGAAGGAGGGTAATGTTTTTAGAGAGTATGTACGTATGTATGTCTATTTCTTTGGCACGCTCTGTAGCCTAAACGGCTTGATGGCTTTTAACATATGAGGTGTCCTTACCTGACATAGGCTATATAATATTTATAATATTGCATCTACAAATACAAAAAAGGAAAGGTTTTAAAAAAATAAATTACTAAAATATTGGTATCAAAAAAAACTATTCATGAGTAATTTTCAAATATATATAATTATGTGGATATATATTATATTAATAAAACTAAAAAACTAGAAATAAAATAAATGATTAAAAAAAAAAACAAAAAACCCGACTGCAAAAACACAAAACTGAAAAGGGAAAAAGCATTATAATCTATAGAATATATTAAATTTCCCTTTTCAGTTTTGTGTTTTTGCAGTCGGGTTGTTTGTTTTTTTTTTTTTAAACGACTTCTATTAAAAAGGTTTAATTTAAATGATAACATACCTGAAACCTTCTCATATCTCTAGGGTTCCCGGCATTCTTCAAACAATTCTGGTTGCATTTCAGGAAGAACTTCAAGAAAAACCTGTAACAAAACCACACTTTTAACCCTGTGAACATGGAAACAGTTTTGTAAATCTTTTTTTATATTAAAAACTGTCACAAGTTTATACTGAAACCGTAAAATATCGACGGGCGTGTGAACAGATAATATGCTGCAAATGAAGCGGATACATAAATCAAACGTCGACAACATATTAATTATAGACACAACAGTAGTGTTTCCTATTAAAATTGTTGTAGAGATTTTTATTAAATTTACAGTAACACGTGAAAATAACTCGTCAGTCAAGGAACTACATCTACAAGGTCACGTGAATTAGATACACATAGTTTCAAAGACAACTTTGTCGAAATTTTAGGAGGAATTTAGAAAAAGAATAACCAATTAAAGGAAAAAGCGAAGGAATACTAATCTAAATTAGCATAGCATGTAGCTTAACATCGGTAGTAAGCAAATGACTTCCAAGAACTTCGGTTGTCTCAAGTTCACCTACAACTTTACCAGCTGTTTCCACTTCACTACTACGCAAGTCACTTAAACGTATCGTATTAATTTGTTTCTCGTGTTCACAAATTTGTATCTTCCGCTCTTCCGTTCAAACTACAGTTTTTGCTTCATTGATAGCCAATGTGTGAACTTTACGACATTTTTTATTTTTTGCTCCATAAACGAAAAGTCGTGTGACGATTTAAAAAAGAATATCAAATGGACGTAAAAGGAAACAAAACGTATGGACAAAGTGCAGACAGCAACTAAAATCAGACTTCATTTTTGAAAATAAAAGAATATAGGACCCACGTTGTTTTATTGGCTGTCAAAACGAAACCTCGAAACGGAATCAAACAATTTCCAACGGAAAGTCTATCGGGCCAACTATCGGCATATCGGATTACACACAATAGTCGGACTTTGCCAGTTTATTCTGAGTTCTTTGTTGATACAGTGTGGCCTTTATGTCGTCGTCGTAAGGTCCATGAGAGGTGTTTGTATAAGTTGGTTGGTGCGTAATGTTGAGCGTACGATCAGGCGGGCGATCACGATGAATGCTTTAGCAGAAATATTTTACATAGCCTGAGGCACCGGCGATGCCGCCACGCCGAATATTGCTGTGCCAACACGTGTGGATTTAGTAGAGTTGTTAGACACCCCTAATGTTCGTTATAAATTATTCCCGTTTATGAACGGTAAGGTTGTGTGTTGACTTGAGAAATGATTTTTCAATAATCACACTGAAATATTGTGCCATATAACAAAAATGACATTACGTGCTTCTAAGTTTGGTTGTTTCCAAAACTTTTTTTATAATAGATTTTAAATGATTTGTTTGGGTCATCATCGTCATCATCCTCTTGTCCTAACCCAAATTGACTTGTCTGGGTATCCCGTGAATAGTTAAAGCATACCTACAAATAATAAGATACCTCCATAATATTGTCCTCCAGCAATATGATGTTTCCTGCTTTTCGGTGCTTTGATTCTTAATTGAAATTATTCAAGACCCAGCAAGGGTCTAGCATAGCTCCTTCCTCTTTCTTAACCAGGTAATTAACCCTAATAAACATTCTGGCAACTTTTGACTTTTATAGCAGGCGTAACAACAGCTCCGTACAAATAGTAAAAACGTAACCAGATAGGACCGGCGTTGGTACCGCGCGAACGTATTTGTGGTGCCCGCGGCGCCACACATCTGTTCCCGCATTATTTATGCTAAACACCTTATGTCACAATATTGCGAGTTACGACTTTACGAGTTTACGCCACTGTCAAACGACTTGCCGTGAATGGGGATTTTATTTTAAGAAGTACAATAAGTAAGTGATAGGCCTTGTTAGGTTTGTCGCTGACGTGATACATGTACAGACGGAGAAAGAATTTAGTGAGCAGGCAGCTTTCCATGATGTTATGTGTCTTATAATCTTGTATGGACGTGATACCTACTTATAGTCGGGCAAGCGACAAAATATTGTCTACAGTTCTTTCATAGTTATTTTACGTCTGACAGCAACTTTATATAGAACAATAAATATCACTATGAATCAAAATCAGAGGTAAAAATTATTGAAAGGACAGTATTTTTCATATAAATAAATTATTCTTTTGACAATGTTTCATGACACTGACCGGTACTCCATAGTTGATGACCAATGCATATTTTTTACATATGTAATAGGTACTTACTAAATCTTTGTTTTCTTCTTTTATAGCTTAGGTATCACAATATGTATTTTGTTCTGCAAACATTATCCAAAATTCAAGTTAACACCCATATATTTGCCCTTCCCCCGGTAAGACGCATCGTAAAAGTCCTCCCCTGGTCACCGAAAGCTCGAAGCATTAATATCATTGTAAGGGATACCTGACAGTCGCGTTATCCTACAGTATCGCTCTCGCGGTAACCGGTAAGCCGAAAAATTATTACCTTTAAGTAAATAGAATGAATGGGTTTTACTGATGATAGGTTTTTTTGGACTTTTAGAGGGTGAATTAAAATAACAACAATACTTTTTACCCGACTGCCCCAGAAGGAAGGTAATGTTTTTCGAGAGTATTATGCATGTATGTATGTATGTCTATTTCTTTGGCACGCTCTGGGGGGTAACAATCACCTCTTATAGCAGTATTATTTCAATATTACTTTAGCGTGAGGAAGAGATGGAGCTATAAGTCCTGTATAGCTCCATCACTTTCCCACGGTGAAGTAATATTATAATAATACTGCTATAAGAGGTGATGGTTACCCCCCTGTAGCCTAAACGGCTTGATGGATTTTAACTTAAGAAGTGTCGTTAGATTTGTCTTAATTCTGGGAGTGACATAGGCTATATAATATTTATATAATGCATCTGAAAATATAAAAAAGGGAGGGAAAGGCTTTTTAAAATTAAATTGCAACAATATTGATATCAAATAATAGCTAGTAATGAGTCAATTCTATGTATACATATATATTAATAAAACTTAAAAGCTTGAAATAAAACAAATTATTTTATATCACAGCTAAACCGATCGTTAGCAGTTTGTGCCAAGTTAAATCTTACCTATTAAACTCTTAAACAGGCATATTCTCTTGGTAGATCTTATTATTTCTAACTTCAATTTTTTCATATTAAAAGTGTTTTTGCTGTTACATTTTTGAGCTAATTCCCAGTGAGACATTACAGGATAAAACACAATGAGACATTACAGGATTTATATATGTATTTGCAATTACGTGCTACAATAAAACAAATTATTTAAAAAAACAAAAAAACCCCGACTGCTAAAACACAGCAGAAAAGAGAAAAACAAGCTTTATAATCTATAAAATGTTGGTATCGCAGGCGGGGACAAACCAATAACTGAAATATGGTGGAACTTATGTCATCAAATAATAATCTTCTTTGAGACGCTTCAGTAGTTATGAAAAAATCTAGTTCAGCATTAAGTCGCGCGTACAGGAACTTGAATTTAATATTAGATACCAAATAAATATGAGTTAGTACCTATACGCTATGATCGTTGACCTATGGCACCTGGAAAGGATAAGAACAATTCAGAATCCTGAAATATACTTTTCTTTTTACACGGTAGGTTAAATCCGAAATCTGAGAGAAAGACTTTGTAAGTAGTAGGTACCTACCCTCATTTTTATACGACTGTAATTAATGGCAATCCAAATTGTTTCATAAACTGGAACTGATAAAATATCATATCATATTTTCTTTGAGACGTTTCAGTAGCTATGTACTACATATTATATTATACACCCCTACTTATATCTCTCACTATTGGATGGAAAAAATCTAGTACAGCATTAAGTCGCGGGAAAGAGCCGAGGCAGTAGGTTGCCCTCTTTCAAGTCAAGTCGGAACACTTGAATACACCCTCCCCACACCACCGACAAGGCATAGTCTATGTTTATTTGCATCGGATATTTCTTGGGCAAATATTTGAAAAAATACCTACGACTGAAAATATTTTTTAGATGCGTAGAACTGTTGAAGTTGCTTGAAGCATGTTTCGAAAATAGTTTATTTAAGGAGGTAACTTTTTTAAGAAAGTTTTAAATACTTTAAGTTTAGTCTTGGAAAATTTTTCACGCATCATTGTGGCCTGATTTTCATTGTTATGTTCCCAGCATTATTAAAAAAAAAACAGCGTCCAACGGTACTTAAAAAGGATATATAATTTCAAATAAATACTCAACCTACTCATACCCAAATATCATAACCTACACAAACTAACATAACCCTGAACCTCAACACAGCGCCAAAGAAAAATTCGCTAAACCGCATACGAAAATCGAACTTCGCAGATCCGACAACAAGCGGTCTCTTATAACTTTTCCCTTTTAACCTTTCGTCCCCCCTCCCTTGGCCCCGCGGCCCGCGGCCCGTCGCCAGCTCCCTCGGGAGGCGGTCCCCAGGGCCGGCATCGACTCCCCTGGTGGGCCCCTCCCCTGCCACCACTCAATACCGACACGCCAAGCGGACGCCAAAGATTAAGCAGGTGGAAGTGGTGTTTATTGTGTCAAATTGGACGTTTGTGGGTGAAATTATTGAGAGTTTTGAAGTGTTTTGTAGTAATTTTCGAGTGTTGTAAAGTTTGTGTTTATTTAAAATGAAGCAACTTGTTCTACTTTCTGGAGGATAATTAGACAAAAATAACTTCAATGCATCGATTAACATCTAAATGTCACCAACCAGCCCACACTTTTAGCAGAGTTTATCCTATCAATGTAATATCGTGTGCACTTATTTATGTATTAAACACTTTATTGAAAGCAGTGGTGGCCCCGTGGTATGACTGCGACTTACGAGTTGTAGCTCGTAGGTTCGAACCCAGATAGGCGCTTTACACATAATCAGCCTATAATGTTCCCACTGCTGGAACACAGGCCACCTCTCGGTAAGAGGGAGTGGACCGTAATCCACCACGCGGGCCCAGTGCGGATTGGTAGATGTCACATGTCTTCGAATTTTTGCAGTTGTGATGAAATAATTTACACAAAGTAAAGGGCAGTGGTGGCCCAGTGGTAACGGCTGTGACTTACGATTTGTTAGTCGTAGGTTCGAACCCAGACAGGCGCTTTACTTTGTGTAAATTATTTCATCACTACTGCTCTCAAAATGGTGAAGGAAAACATCGTGAGGAAATCGGCATGTCCTAGAACCAAGAATTGATGAAGACATGTGACATCTACCAACCCACATTGGGCCCGCGTGGTGGATTACAGCCCAGAGAGCGAGGAGAGGAGGCCTGTGTCCCAGCAGTGGGAACATTATATGCTGATTATGTAAACACTTTATTGTACACCACAAAACGACAAAACATTTTCAAAACTAGCGTACAATGGGCGGTCTTATCGCACGAGTCGATCTCTTACAGACAACCTTTGGATTAACTGAAAGAAAGGAGGCATCATTATTATCATGATTATTTCTTGAGAACTCTAAACGTCATTTTGACTGACAGTTCTTGCTGATCCCCAAAATTTTAACGTTTCGAAGACACTGAAACAGATTGTCGTATCTGCACCCATCTATATAACATCGTCGAGTTAATCTTTGCCTAACATGCGACGGGCCCATAACGGGCCCAGTTTTCGACTTGTTTTTCCGCGTGCTACCATAGCAGGCGTTAATATTTCAGTGTGTACCAAATTCAAGGGTTAACTGTTCCCCGTCTACGTTGACGGTGTAAATAGACCGAACAATTGAACGATTTCTATTGTGATTAAATAGGTCTGGGTACATGATTTGTGTATGTTTACATAGGGCGTCAACAATGCTGACGGATTGGACGGTCTGTGAATGTCCACATTTAATCATGACCCTTTAAAAACCACTGCAATGAACGTCCGTAGAGGATTATTAACTTAAGTTATACACACTATTATGAATGGCAGTATTGAAGAATTAAAAGGAAAACAGTCTATAACTTTTTATTTTAAATATACTTCGGTCACTAGCTAAATTTCTAGTAGGCAATCATTAAATAATTTACTACTGTTAAAGCAGATATTGGTGCCGATTCCCTTGTTCACAAACTAAACTAAATTTAAGTTCAGTGCATCTTTTGCTTTCTATTTCATTAAGAAAAGGACAGAAGATAAATTCTAGTTTAGTCCTGTCAAATTAATCAGCACTTGACGTAAATTGACGTAATTTTAGTAGGCAAGTTTTTATTCACGTCTAAACTTGTATGGAGTAGTGACAGGCGCTGATTAATTTGACAGGACTAAACTAAAATGTATCTTCTGTCCTCTACTTAATGAAATAGAAAGAAAAAAATGCACGGAACTTAAATTTAGTTTAGTTTGTGAACAAGGGAATCGGCACCAATATTAACCATTATAAACTAATCTATTCTATTCTCTATAAAATTACACTTGCCAAATGAATATTTTTTATACCCCAATTTTATTTTCTTCCCAATCTCTGACATTGTATTAAAAAGTATAGCTGCACTCATCGATTTCCATCCATGGTTCGGGACTTTCACTTCCTACAATGCTTCCTATTCGTATATATATCTGTACATATACATATGGAAGGCTGTAAATATAAAGCACTGTAGTAGTTTTTCCAATGTGTCGAGTGAGGAGGGTATCGCGGGCGACGCAGCATCCCGGCGTCGTCATGGCAACGCGATAAAACCTCGCCTTTTCATAGCCCTCCGTAACAGTAAACGTTAGTTTCAGAGAATTTTGCTTCGACGGAAATTGTATGGTTTTTATGTTGAACGCATATTGAGGAAAGAGAATGTTTGAAAGAATCATGTGAATGTTTATTTTTGTTATGTGATTTTAAGGCACGTGTTCTAAAACAGGTTTTATTTGCGTATTCTTTGACTAAGGGACGGTTTTTCAACTGTCAGATAACTTTTACCTGAAGAATAAATATGGCGGTTTACCATAATTTTTCTCCTCAGATAGAAGTTATCTGACGATTGAAAATTCAGCCCTAATTTATTGAAACTGTCCAACTGAATCTATGAGCTTTAAAGAATTCAATAATAGCTATTTGTGATAAAACTGTAATAACTTCAAAAATAAGTGTTCGAAAAGCAAGTATCTAACTAATATAAAAATAACTAATGTCAGGTAAAAAAATTGACAAATATGACGCATTGAAATAAAATAACTTGATTAGATTTAAAATTTGTTCTTAAAGTTAGTAATTCTTTCCATAACCATTTTCCTATAGCGAAATTAAGTCAACATTCTTCTGAAATTCTTGCATATACTGTAGTAGGTACTCTTTCAAATCTAAAAGCGCTTGCTCTCGGAGTCGAGTAGTTTCCAATTGACAATGTACCCTACTGGTAGACGAGGCAATCGCTCGCGGCTTGTAAGCGCCTTTGCCCCCTCCCGTCTGCCAGAATTCAGCTAAAATACTTGTTGTAGCTTCTCAGATGTATCTTGTTAACTTTGATTATAATAATATGGATTTATGTATTGTTAGGTCATGTGGAAGACAGAAAGAAATGGGAATCTGGAACTTACATATACTATGTAGAGAGATGTTCAAAGGACTTTTCTAAATTGTGTATGCATTGTATGAACTGTGAATAGCTAAGCTCCAATATTTGAGTAAATACATTTTTGGATTGTAATAAAACAGCAAGAAGCCGCCTTTTGATGCTATTGAAGACTTAGTGGTCCTAAAAAATAGCATATCCGGAAAAGTTAAGGTACATAGCTTCATTCATGTGAATAACAACACTAAAAGGGAAGAAGAACTGTCTTTTATAGGCATGATCGTACACATTATGTGTACACTAATTAATAAGTGTATCTTCTAAGCGTTATGACCTCGCCTTTAATATTCATAAGCCCTAACTAGTCCGAATGGCCTCACACTTGAAACATACACACGAGTACCTACCTACATGGCTACATTGGTCTTTCGTGCACAATCAACATACAAAGACATGGGCCAACATTACGGGGCATCACTTCATTGTGGGCACCGGTCTAATTGTAACTACACTCTGGGGCACTATCAGCCGCTCAGCGATCCGCCGGGTAGGCGTGGGCCACTAATCTTCGACCCCTACATACCAATACGCTTCACCAATCCCCCGAAAGAATACAGAACTTGTTTCCAAGAAATAAGGTTTGTTTTCGGTTGTAGAAAAAAGGTCGTATCTGCAAACGTAGCGAGGGTTAACGCACACTATCAACTCATTAAATTGCATCGCCTTTTTAATGAGTCTGAAAGTGAACAAAGGATATTGAGCGCGATTACATTAAGTATCTAGTTGTAGTGTTAGAAAGGTAAGATAGTATTTTGTGGGCTATTTTCAGGATGTTTCCCGGTTACTGTTTTGTTGTTAAATGAAAAACTTTGAGCGTTGTGGTGTTGTGAGAATGTAAGTGGCGGAATTTCTGTTCGGAGTCACTTTTTGATGCCAGTAATCGTGTTGTATTTACTTTCAGTACCGACCTATTTTGGTCCTGTATTATTTTTCTACAAGAATATCAAAGAAAAGAAAGAAAGAAAATACGTTTAGTTGCGGTAAACATGACGGAAAGAAGGAACACAAAAACAAAAAATAAAAAATTTGGGGAGAATATGCGTCACATCCACGCAAAACGGCCAACGCTCAGCATAATGTTGCGATCCTATGCGAGACAGAGCCCCAGCGCTGGTTTTCAGCGATAGCCGGCGTTGACGTGATGACGTCGACCGGTGCAACACACAGTGAGCATCAATTTTTTGTAGAGATTTTACAAGAGTCGGATCTAGGGAGAATCGCTGTCAAAGACGCTGTGTGTACGACATGACGGTGACTTTCATAAGTCTATACAATAATGATGAGCTCACTGCAGATACTGCTCCATCTCATCAAACTATTGAATGCAGACCATTTCTTACCGAACAGAAATGTTCAAGAGGCCTCAATGGACGATGAAAGAAAAATTCACTATTTAACAAGTCTCCCAATAATTTAACCCTCACTGACCCTTCACCCTCAAAATGATAACCTCATCACAGATAGTTTCTACCACTTACTTTTATGTAAATACATGAAACATTATTACATGCCGCCCTCATATTTACCCGGTGAATATGCTATAAAGTGATATCACGTGATCGTTTTCGGCCGGGTAATAGTTATAAATTACCCGGGTAGTTTATAAAAGCCGGTTAACCCGAGGTAAGCGGACAAGGAGTATAATTTATTATTGGGAAATTCGCGGGCGCGTATTTTCATACACTATGCGGATCATGCTGTACGTAATTGAAGTGGCTTTATTGTGGAAAGTTTTGGTCCTACGTTAATTAAGTGTACTTTCTAGAACGGTAGGTATTAAACAATTATTATCTTCTAGGTGTTGCTTAGTGTTATCAATTATTAGCTTCTGCCCACGACTTCGCCCGTGTCTTAGTGTGACATACCCTATTTAAATGAAATGAAATGAAATGAAATTGTTTATTCTGTAAATAGGATATGAGAATCACTTTTACACGTCATATTAAAAAATAAGCTAGATGGAGTCGACATTTCCTATCTGACTACCCCTGAGAAGAAATGGCGAAACAAACTCAAGGGTCAAAGTCTCTTTTAAAGTCCAGACATAATCTTGGTCAGATAATGTGAGGACCATGTAGATCTATGTCTGAAATGGTCTTTTGAGGAAATAACCACACAAATTTGAGTGGACCTGTCCAGTCAGTGCAAGCATTTGTCAGTAATCGTGTAGCTCAACTCAAAACTTAAGGAGCTCAACGACTCGACGAACAATACCAAGGAAAGGACAATTGGGTTGGCCGCATAAAGAACTCAAAATGCCAGACCATCATTAAAACTAAGAGAAAAAAAAAAAAACAAGAAATAAATAAAAATGACCCACATAGTGCTCACATTCACAATAATTAAAGTAATATAATACTTTTCAAGGTACATAAATATTCACTTAATTTTACTTATAATATTTATCAATGTCAATATGTACATATGGTTGTATATAATGATGATTTTGCATAATTTTAATACCAAATTTTATGGTTTTAGCACAAAGCTTATCAGAGCGAGCAGCTCAATCCCAAGCTTTTTTGTCTTCTAAATAATCTGAAATTTTATAGTACCCTTTTTTACAAAGTTTGGTTTTAATACAGCTTTTAAATCCTTTAATGGGTAAATTTCGAATAGCAATAGGAAGTTTGTTGTAAAAGCGTATACATTGACCCATGAACGAGTTGCCTACTCTGTGGAGGCGAGTATGAAGTACAGCAAGATTATGTTTATTCCTGGTATTTAAACTGTGGATATCGGACATTTTCTTAAAATTTGATATATTTTTGTGTACATACATAAGATTATCAAATATATATTGAGAGGCTACAGTCAAAATATCTATTTCTTTGAATTCTAGGATAGGGTATGTTTTACATTATAGTTCCTATAGTTCTACCTACTCTACGAGTGACCACTGAAAATGCGCTGTGCTGTGGGTCCCCCATAGCACAGGATTCCATACATCTCTATTAGTTGTCATCTCGGTAGTCACCCCCTTTCTAGCCATATCATCTTTCACACAGTCTATCCATCGTTTCTTTGGTCGTCCTCTACTCTTATATCCACATTCAAACTCAAAACTTTCCTCACGACATTTTCCTCATTCCTCCGCATCACATGCCCATACCATGATAACCGATTTCCACACAACTCTTCAGTCACCGGTGTCACTTTCAGACTTCCTCTTATATACTCATTTCTTTACTCTCCATTCGCGTAACACCACACCAGGGGTGTGTGGTGTTACGCGAATGGTAGCATTCTTATCTCGGCTAATTGCCTTCACAATCACATACCGCAATTATCTTCTTTCAAAACGTCGTTCATAACGTTAATGCATCCTCACACCACAGATAACAAGATAGTCACCTAAACTAGTGTATAATATTGAGGCACGGATAGATTTTTGGCAGTCGAATAAGAAATATTCGCGGCAGTGCGCTCTGTATCATATCCGCAAGAGGGACCCACTGAGTTATTGTACCGGCCGTATACTCGCGCGCTAAAGGGTTAACACCACGTGTGATTTGAAAAATAGTAGTAAGTTTTTTTTGTAGATTTTATTTTAATTTTTTGATTAATATTTCAGTATTTCGTGGGTATAAAGTGTGTAAAACACACTAAGTGACATTTTTACGAATTAGTTGGTAATCTTTGAGATTAAAGTGTCTAAGTTCATTATGTTTACCACTTGTTTAACAAGTTTTTCATAAAAATGTCACTTAGTGAGTTTTACCTTTATACCCACGATGTGTGTGTTGACTAAACATTGTTTTTCTTATTCACAAATCAAAACAATATGTTGGGGTGTAATGCCTAACAGTGAAAATGTTTTGTACTTGTTATTAAAGTTCTTAGGTAAGTTATGTTAAGTCATATTAGAAAAATGAGTAAACGAACGATTCCCTTGATGGATTTATTGCTATTGAATATAATTACACAATTATTACACTTAAATGCTATGTTAGAGAAATACACATCTAAACAATATTGATGTGCATAAAAATGAGTGTGATGTACAAACTACCACAAAGGTCAATGTACAGCGTAGCTCGTAAAAAACTCGGATATAATATTCCGCACTACGTTTTTTCATATTTATTTGTTATTTTAAATAAATTTATAGGTAGTTCTGATAATAATTTAACACTGAAAATTTAAATAATTAAATTATTAAAAGTTTAAATCATAGATAAAATACAGATAAAAATTCACAACACATTTAATAAAACTAACAATAAACTGTCATCGATCATAACGGAGTCAAAGCGTTATGTGAGCGACTGTACCAGATGCTTTACATTCCCGGGCCCTACAGGGTATTTATCACTAGAAACTTTTAAGGTAAGCATATTTACGTCCCTTTAGTGGAAATATCTGATAAACTGCTATGGCTACGAATAAATAAATTTTTGGACATCGGAAAATAAGTTAATATATTTTTTTTTTGTTTTCCCTCCTTCTATTGAAATAAAAATGATGATACTCGTATAAAAATTACAAACCCACGTGGTCTTTGGTCTGTTTGATTTTCACCCCTTTTGTTTTTTGTTTAATTTTTAAATGCATTAAAAATATTGTTTTTCATTACCAATTTTCCAAACAGCCATAGGTACCCAACCATCCAAACAATAACCAAAACAAAATATTGTAACAAAACAACGCGAAAGGTATCTACCGAAAACCAAAACATAAACGTTATATCGCCGATCCTACCAAACTGCTCTATCAAAATATAACGACTACGATAAAAACGATGGAAAAGAAACCAAACGTTTCCGACGAATTTCCAAAGATCGTACAATAACCGTGTTCACATCTCTTTCTTACATAAGTGTAAAGTATATGTCTATCTTTTTTTAGCGGGACTTTTCCGTTTTATAGGCAAGTCGATAATATTTGGACCGCTCTGCGAGATATGGGTGTTAAATATTTTATGATGTCCAGTGTGGACTTCAGAGTTTGAAGTCGGCACGATCTTGTAAAGCCTTGTACGTTGTAGAACGATACGTCGTCTGCAATTTTACTACACCGCTTATCTTATTGCAAACATCTATCAAGTTTAACCTCAAATACTGTTACAAATACAGCTTATTTTGCCTTTAAATGAAAGATATATATGTCCAATACCAACGATGTCAGTATTCTTATTTGCAGTAGAGACTCAATTGTTTCCTACTTTGAATAAAAACGTAATAAAATCCCAAAAACAACTACTATCAGCCATTAAATCTATTCATTCGATCTACTTAATTACAACTCAGTTTTTTGTCACGTTTGTCTCTTACAAACTGTCTTGGCGTAATGTCATTAATCTTAGGAGGCTGGCAGCGCAGCAAACGACCTCCCGTTAAGACCCTCCATGGGCTGGGTGCCCCGTAATATGCTTATACAGCCAGAACACGGAATAACTAAACACCAACACCGTACAAGCCAAACACAACCTTCCACTAATTGCTATTAGTATCATTAACGCTTGTACAATCCACCGCCCCTTCCAACCTTTGGCCGCGATGCCAAATAGAAAATAAGAAAATAAAGGAATCCAAGCGCGAGAAAAAAAGGTAGTACGTAAGATGTATTTTTTCGCAGAGAAGCGTGTCGGTAGCATTGTTAAATATATCGTCCAATCAGTATCTCGGAACGAGGAGGAATTAGCGTTTTGAAGTGAACGACGGAGCGACGAATCCTGGTCTACCCTTTTATGCGGCACAGCGTAATAAAAAAAAAAGAAATCTTATTTGAATTTGGAAGACGAATTAAAAAGAAAATGAATTCTGCACTAATTTAAACAGAGAGACTTTCTAGACGATTTTCGGGAATCGGTCCAGCTTAATTAATGCATTAGAGTAGAAAGTCCCGACGACTCTTCATTTATGCTGGCGAACCATCCATTTTACTTTATGTTTAACGTTTCATATCCGTAATAAGATTAAATTAAAAAGTTTTAATAAACTGGAAAAGGTTTCTGTAAGAATTATATTTGAAGTTATACGTATTATTGAGTAGATACGACCAATGTAGGTGTCAGTTCTAACAGCATTTTATATGTCCCCAAAAACTAATCAGAGATAAGAGGACGACCTCCCCACATTGATCCTTAGCCATCAGAAAGGTTACGAAGGCACTTCATCTTCATTCGGGAATCCCTTTAAGGAATCGTATCAGTTGTAATGAAAGCTAATTCTTTCATTAACTTTCGTGACAACGGGAAAAAATGTAAGAAAACAAATGTAGAGGAACTTTGGATAAGTAAATGTTTATATCTCAGCTATTCAAAATGTGTTTTTAGATACTTCACCAATGATTTGGATAGCGTTAGTAACTTTATATTTATATATATATATCTGCCTCTTAAATTAATCTACTTTTCTTCTTTAAGGCCCCTCGCCCACGGCGACTTTTTGTAGCGATGCTGTCGCGCGTCCGCATCGATGCAGTCGCAAAGCGGTCGCTAGCTGTGTGCCCTCGCCCACGGGACAAGATTCAGTCGCGATGCAAACGCGATGCTGTCGCGCTTCTGTCGTGATGCAAACGCGATTGGTAGCGAGTGAAGTAACGGCACAAAAATACCTGCGATCGCTACAGTGGCAAGATGGAGTCCGTTGAGGCAACATTAGTCACGTTGTCTTGTCGTTGCTGTAGCGCGTTAGTAGCGCGTTGGCATCGCTTCTGTAGCGCGTTGCAAATGCGACAAACACGCATTAGTAGCGATGCTGTTGCGCGTTTACGAAACGCGCGACAGCATCGCTACAAAAAGTCGCCGTGGGCGAGGGGCCTAAGGTGTACATAATGAAGAGTATTCTATTTACCTTATAGAAAAAAGCCTCAAATCACTAATCATTTCGAGTGAAAACAGCCTTGAGATTGAGACAAGATATTCTAACTATGATCCAGGCACACATCAGTTACTGTTGTAACACTTTGACCTTGACCTGGCCTAGCATAGTACAGAGTTTCAGAAGAATAAGAGGCCAGCTTATACTGGTTTTGTTACCACAGACGTGCAGCTTACCGTAGTACCGTACAACCTCATCTTTGTCATAATTTAATTATGTCTTCTTTTTGTGATTCTTGTGACACATACATCTTACAACCCTGCATTTCTACTGCAATATATCCGATTTATCAAATATATAAATCGTAACCCGATCTGACAAGGCGTTAATGGGTAGCTCAATGCAATTTAATCTACCCCAGTTGGCGTATAACCGAATTTCTTCCTTATACGCACATTTTAGCCGAGAAAAAAAATGTTTAGGGTTCTCTCTATGGCACGTTGAGTTGGTTAGCATAGATTTTCTTTTTTTTATAGAACCCGACTTTGATTTCCTTTTTATAATACCTATTTTAGTAGGTTCCCTAAGTGAAATTTTGACATAGTACGATGTCAATGACAATTTAATATTCCTGTAACACTGTTTTCGTTTTAGAGAACATAAGGTTTTGACTTCTATTCTTGTTGCAAAAAAGTAAGCGATGTCAATAATTAAGTGAGACAAGACTGTTAAGTAAGTTTCTGTTTTAAATTTCCTATAATAGAGTCTGTCAAAAAAACCAGCATAATTGGATTCTAATTCAACTCGTATCATATTGCATATCTAGTGTGCACAAGATGTGTATCTAATATCACCCGTGCACCCCCCGACATGTGAAACTAGCAATATAAAGTGAAAATTGAATTTACAACTGACAATTGAAGAAGGCGCTTCCATCAAAGGCGACCCCTGCGACATGTTTGCCGAAATACATTTTAAAAGAGCTCTCTATTCCTATAAAAAAGAATTATTGCTTTATATCGAAAGTGTACGTAAGTGTACTTTTACTTCAAAAATCAATATGAGACGCAGTTTGTTTTTAAACGTCATATTATTTTTTATTTTTGTGAAAATATTGTAATAATTCAAAACTGCTTTCAAAGCTACTGGCATATCTACACATTTCAATAAAATAGATCCAAAGTGAAATTTGGTTGAACCGTGTATTCAAATTAGAACATTCAAAATCGCAGAAAGGAAAGGTGTGGCCGACTTTTAATGATACCTCTAATTCTTTACAAGATTTAATTTCGTTGTTTCATCTAAATTGAAAAGCATTATTGTAAAGTATTTGAATATAAAATCATTCTACTCATTCTACTATTAAACCAATAAATCCCCAATAAACACTCATCACGCCATCATAATACAAGCAAACAAACACAAGCAAACCACGCTAATGCAATTTACAAAGCAGCCAATCACGAGAGTCAGCCACATTGTTGTACAGTTGCGTCAAAGAGCCAAAGGAAGCTCAGTGTTCCTTAATAATTAATTGGCGCTTAAACGCGCTGACGTCTTGGAGGCTCTCGGAGCCCCTAAGGGGGGCACTAACAGCTCCTATGCATATGCTTGCTATCCGTAAGTGGAGATGGGTTTGCTCATGTTTTGAATTTGTAAATTGTTACACGGAATGAGATTTCTGTTGATAGGTGAGAAGAAAGTTGGGTTTTGTATTCGATCGTGTTTGTTTGAAAGAAAATTGTTTTTGATGCGAAATAGAAATCACGAAAGGTAACTTTGGTCTAATTATTACTTTCGTAGAATTTAAACGCATGCTATTAACTTGCCTTTTACTATTAATAAAATCTATTAAATAGTGAAGAAAATCCAAATCGTTGGGAATTGAACCTCCAAAAAATCAGTAAAATCCTAATGATAAAACTCACTATCATCAAGCTAATGGACATAAAACTGTGGTTACGCTGTAACAGGGTCGATTCAAGCCGCAATTAACTAAACGTAAAATTACAGAAGATTGGAGATACTATGAATCAAGTAAAAGGGCATGATTACATACAAATCTAGATAAACAAATGAATGGGCCACTCGTATAAATTGAATTTAAGTGATGTTTTGCTTTTTGTGGTTTTTGTGACAGAAGATTAAATTTTAAACGGTTCTTAAGTAGAAGAGAGTACAGTTCTACGTTGATACTTTTAATGTAAGTAAGTTTTTGATAGATAAGGAACTTCATAATTTAGTATCTAATGCTGAAGTTAATTTAATGTTTTGTGTTTCGTAGTGTTAATTACTTTGCATTTGCATTCAAGTTTATATAACTAAACAGACAGGTGTGCTGCTGGGGAGTTTGTTGTGCCACTTCTTCTTCCCAGGTATAGCGCTAGGAAGTGATGAAGGGCAGGCGGTTTTGGAGGTCTGTCTGTAATTCTAACGTTCGAAAAGTGCTTATTCTCAGTCTAGTTTGAATAAATGACTTTTGATTTGATTTGAAGTAGACAATCTTAACAAGCGTGTTGAGGCAAAAAAAAAAATTCGTGGCGTCTAAATCTTAACTACGTTATACTTAATATAGAACATGCTGTAGATAAGATATTAAATCAGAAGAATAATTTGCTGTATCGTTATAAAATCATGAAGTAATGTTTAAAATACATAATACCGAATACCTCACGAAACATCCTTCGTGAGGTATTCGGTATTATGTATTTTCACCATCGTGAAGTGGAGTCGGTTAACAATAATGCCACATCCGAAGACCGAGTTACTTACTACATCACAGACAGAATAAAAGTAACAATTTGTTTGCTATCTGACCCCAACTCACGCGATGTCATCATAAAAGCAACAATTAACTTTAGTTTGTTTTACTACCAAGTACTGGGTGTGTTTGTCTTCAAAGGAGATGTCACGCGTGTATTTGTATTTAAATTTAATGACGCTTTTACATTACCGCTTTTATTACCCACACTAATGACCGAAAAGAAATAAAACCAGATATCTGCCGTAAACTCTGACAAAAATATACTCTTCTGAAAATATAAATTACAAAAGAACGTCTATCATTAGGTAGGCCCAATATTATTTAAGCCTCGCCAATATGGCAGTATTACAGTTGAAATTCTCAACGAGTGGTAGGAAAGAGGGCGGATGATAAAACCCCGTCACTAATTAAATGGGCTCGAGACGTCCTATTCTTAATAGATTTGTCGCTAATTTGAAGTAATTTTGTCGAGCTCAAATATATAAACCGTCGAATAAAATTTAATTAGAAATCATATTTGGAAGAATTAAATATTCTTGTTTCGAAGAAAATGATAAGTCGAGTAGAATTTATCTTAAAAATATATAATAAATTATTATGTGGTGGTTTTATAAAGGCAGAGGTGTGTGTAGGTTTGGTAGTAAAATAGCTCCATAGATTATATCCTACATTGGGATCGGACTAGTTGCAATTCATCATTATTATTCCAGACAATTTATCAAGCGGTTGGCTCGCCGCGCCCGACCGGATCGCACATTCTAACGAGATGGTGAATTTTCACCGAATAATTTGCGAACCGACGAATCACGTATTGGAATCGGGAATGAGGTCGAAATTGAGATAGAAGACCCGAACATTGTGAATAAAAGGAGCTTCCAGTAAAAGATTTGCGTTGAAAGATAATAGAAATGATCATAATTAATGAGCGATGGAAATAAATGCTGCGATTTATTTCTACTAAGGTTTTATAAAATATAAACTACTGTCAAATTAGGTTCGCATGACTTTTCCCGTCGTCACTGGAGCGCGTACAGTCAGAGGGTCGATGCGATTACGGGAGCTTATTACTGCGACTTTATCATATTTCAATTTACGATCACCATCCAGACTTATCGAGTAGAAAATCGGGGGGCAACCAATACGCAGATATAAATCAGGAATGAGACGTCTCATTACCGAAATAATATGATTTATTGATTTTGTAGCATATTTCACGGATACAGAATGTTCGTTAACGTTGTTTTCTTATAAAGATACAGAATATCAAAGTAAATTAAAAAAAATAATACGCAGGATAAAATTCATAAGCTACGAAAGTTAGCCGCTAATATTACATAGGAATTTTAAGCTGAACAGTAGCATTAGATAAGTCGGCGGGCAAGAAAATGCTTGGTCGGAGGGAATAAGAAAACGGTCCTAGTTGTTAAGTCTTGCACAGTTTCTGTCGCTATCTCGTGGATAAGAAGCCTAATCACCAGTCGTCGTGTCTGTATCGGGCCGAGCGAAGCGCGCGAGTATTCCCCAGGGTACTCTTTTGGGACCAGTTTTCTTTTTTGGTTTACATTACACTGTAAGTGTGCCGAATTCTTTTGTTGCCGCCTCCGCTTTTTGTACAGATTTGTGTGATTTGTATTGTGTTTACTTGTGTTAGTATCGTTTTAACGGGATAAGTGGCGTAATTTGACGTGAAATGTACATATAAAATGTAGCAACAGTGTGGATAAGCTTCTGCCTAAGCACAGAATAAAGACTATCGAAAGCATGGATATTATGTATATTAATGTAACTAAAACAAACTTCTAGTTACCTTACTAGAAGTTTGTTTTAGCTAAATTAATTTAGCATTCCTGCCTATTCTGATTCTATGAAACAAAAACCAGCTACACCTAATAAAATCACAGTTAAATAAATTCCCCTTTCTCCGGGAACAGAAGAAAGTGCAAAGCTATTAATAAAGGGACTTATGAAGTTATGGAAACTTTCTCAGTGTAACTGCAAACCGAGCCGTTCCGAAGTCGTGCACCAATAAACTTGTAGTTGGTAACTATTTCTAATATAAATGTATAGTTTCACGTTGGTTTTCCGTTTTCTGCACCCCATAATTCCGTACATTTTAACATAAACGAAAAGCAATATGCAAAAGTAGTTGGCTTGGCTGGTAATAAAAATAAAGAAGAGTCCAATAAAGGTTGTCTTGAAAGATATCTAGATAAGTATCAAAACAAAAAGGTAATAGAGATATCAGACGGAAAAGGAATTTATTTGGCGAGAAGAAAGAGGCGGGCGTGCGGCGCCGCGGCGTGTCTAATGAGATAATATAATAGCCGTGATTCCCTCACACCGGCGTTTGCAGACCGAAAATCACCGGAAAACTGCAACCGATAGAAACCCACCTTTTAGTAATTTCAATTTGGAATTAGAATTTTGCGTTCGGAACTGCGGTGTTTGTAAAAGTTTGTCAACAGCAAATTGGGGATTCATTTACTGGCGTAACAAACGTCAGCTATGTATGATTATGATCACAATTTTTTTTTTTATATGGCTACAAATGAGCTATAGTTGTTACTAGATCAAGTGCTTTTGCGATCACAAACCATGAACCGGTGATTATTAAAATAACCTGAGGAATTGCCGTTGTCAAACCGGCAAGGAAAGACATTTTCATCTTCAGGATCTATCCCAAGTAAGGGTGTTGTTTGTCTAGAATCATTAGTTCCTACACATAGCTTGTTTCAGCCCTTTGTACGACCCATTAAATTGATTTAATTCCGAGTTATTTCTACCTTCCTCCGAGTACATTTATACCCAAAATATGTCTCTGTCAAAGCGGCAGCACAAGAGGGTCATATCGAGTTGGGAATCGATTTTGTCGCACCCGAAATAGGGTGTAAAAATCCCATTGTAATATAGATGTCGGCCATATGTCGAAAGAGACCGGACTTTTTTCCCCGTTACTACATTTGTCATTTAAAAAGATGCTTGATGGTAGTGATTGTCAGCTGTTTAGATTATGAAATCACAGGTCTGATTGGATTTCATGAAGGCCTGATAGTTTTTCAGAACCACATTCATTGTCAGTAAAACATATCAGGAAGGAAAATTTGTTCACTAACTTGCATCCCTGAAAATGCCTTGTTTGAAATAAACAAGCTGTTTACATGGCCCTAATCCTTTATGAGTTAACTTGCTTTTTTTATAAAATTTCATAATCAAAATTCATTGACAACTTTATACAGTAACTATTATAATCGATCGCCATCGCTCTCACGCTCCTACTCAATTAATGACACCCCAAAATAAAAAAACAAACTTTTAAAGCGTCACTTAATCCTTTAATAGCTATTCCAGTCACAATATGTTTTACACAACAATCTAGTTTCATGATTAAGCCCCTTATACACGGTTCGCCTTTAAACTCAAGTACGACAAAACATCTTAATCATTACAGTTCATAAAATCCTTAAGTGATTGCGTAGGGGACCGTTTGCGTGGGCATGAATTGATTTGGTAAAGTCCATCTTCTAAAGTACCTGCCCAGTAAACGGTAGTACTTATTGGAACAATATTGAGGGGTGTTTCAAATGATTTTAAGTGTATTTGATTGTATTTTAAATAATTTTGGTTTTTATTTCAATGGATGATTATGTTGGTGAGTAATATATAGATAGCAGAAAGCAATTTTCTTTCATCATTAGCTAAGTTTTATAGCTTAAAGTCTACGATATACAAAGTTTTACAGGAAAACATATTTGCATAAGAGGCTACTTATAACCTTCCTACTTTGTTCTTTTTCAAAATTTAATGTTATTTTTTCGACGTAGGTAGATAATTCCTCAGAACCAAAAATATTTATACCACAAAAATAAAAATAAAATACTTTTAAAATATATATTGAAAAAATGTCCATAGCTTACAACAGTATCGCATAAGTTAATAGTAGAGTCGGCCGGGCACGCGGGCAGAGATAATGAAATTGTGTACAGAAGCGCAACGAGCCGCGAGCGTGTCTCGGCCAAAAATCCACTTAACAAATTGCTGCTGATTCGTAGGGTTCTGGATTGTTGCCTGCTTTTACCGTTACGTCAATTATTCGCCGTGTTATCGATACAGGAACGGTTTAGAGTGTTGTTTCGAGTTTTGTTTCCGATTGTGTAGTGATGGGAAAAGGATTGATGAAGTATTGAGTCGATTTCAGTGAGATGAAGGTTTTCCATAATCTCCTGCTTGTCATAGGATTTCCCGAATATACTGTTTTCTAGGTATAGAACGACTGTAATAGTGTATTAATTAATAATGTCGGTATCCTCGTTTACAAGTAATAAACTAAGTATTAGTTATATGCAAACTACGAAAAACTAATCCATCATTGAAAAAGTACTCTAATAAAAATGACAAAAAGTATGCTACTCACATAAAACGTCCATTTGCTAAAAGACTACAACAATGACGCATGCATAAAATAATTAAACCATGGAGAACGTATCATTTCGCTGGCAGCGACAGTGCAAAAAAGTGAAACAGAAAAAAATACAAATTGCAAAAAACACGACTGTAATGAATTCGGTGTTGGGCGTTTCGCACGCAATTGCACAATTTCAATTATCGCATTAGTTCGCGAGCGTACCGTGGGCGAGGCACTGTACATGAATGGCTGATGGATATTGCTGCGTATACTAGTGACTTGTGACAGTGATAGTACTTGATGCTTGACGTTAACTCGTGTAAATTGTATGTAGTTTTAAGTGCACTACAGTGTTTTCAAAAAAGAAAGTTTTGAAACTGAGGCTTGCAATTTTGACTAGGTGTTTTGCTATCAGGTACCCGGTTTATTTATGGTAAAGTGTGAGAGTCATGATGATCAAAAGCTTTGTTAAGTCCAAAAACAATTTCCCACTCCACCAATTATAAACGTCAATAAATATTCATAAAAACATCCTTTTATCTGAAAAATTCCCTTCTAATAATGAACATCACAAACCCGAGTTTAATTTAGATACATCAAACGCTCAAAAAATCACAAGTTTTATTGGTGGTGAGGGAGAATTTCCACGATCAACTTCATGCGCCGAAAACCAAAGGAAAGTTGGCACAAAGGAAACCGTTGATTTTTTTTTTGTTTCCAAGGTAGAAAAAAATTTGAATCGAGCGAATTACAAAACCGACGCGCGACGTTTGGTAAATAGGGTTGGGAGAGAGGTATTAGATAAACTCCGTATTTTTACTTCTAAAAATTAAGTACGTATAATGGGTAGATTATCAAGACACAAAGTGTAATTTTATTTGCAGTGTAGAACACAGTATGAATGTGTGTAAATTATAATTGTATAGGTATTCTAACTAACCTTGAGTACATTTTTGTAAATAAATATTTGAGTTTGAAAGACCTACTCGGTAAAAAACAAAAAATAAAGGGCAACACGTGGTTTGGTGTGGCTCTTATAAAAGGCATATTTATACAATTTTGTATAAACATATTTTACCCGTAAACTTAGATCCAATAGTTGTACCTACTAATAGGTCCCTACCGACTGAATTCATCCTAATAAAATAATCTTACAACAGGTAGAACATAATCGACAACCCTAAATTTCAAATATCGAACAACGTACCGAACGAGAGACGCCTATCTCTATTGAATACCCGTAAAAGGCCGAAAAAAATAGAACGCCCGCGACCCCTCGTATCAATAGTGGTCGCAGCTCTATTGAAATTTTCGGATATTTGTCAGCCTGATTAGCTGCCGCTCCTCCCGACACTGTTCTACATCAGAAGGCTGAATGGCTCAGCGTGAGACCGATGTGAGCGCAATTTTGTGCAGGCCTTTGTTTTTATTGAGTTGTTTGTGGCCCCCGATTGATGGCTGCCGAAATGTTGTGGGTATACCTGTACCTTTAGTAGATATAGAGCTTGTCGAAAATTAAATTAAATGATTTTATTTTCTGTAAGTAGGTTTGTACAAACACTTTTACACGTCAATCATATTTAGAAAAAAAAACTAGATGAGCTCGGCGTTTCCTATCTGACGACTCTGAGAAGAAAGACCGAAACAAACTCAGAGGTCACAGTCTCTTTTAAAGTCCAGACATAATCTTGGTCAGATCATGTGAAGACCATTTAGATTGGTGTCTGAAATGGTCTTTTGAGGAAAGAACCACACAGATTGAGTGGACCTATCCATTAAACAGGAAGAATTATTTTTTTTATTTAATTGGCCTTATTTCTGTATGGTGAGGGTGTTTACTCTCGCACAAACGATATAATTTTTGGGAGTAGGTACTTACTAATAAAATAAATATTACAGATTTTATTTCTCATGTGCTCGTTAGATCACATTTCTATTTCTCGCACACTTCATTCTACCTAACAAAACTTTGTCAACCAAATATCACATGCCAGTGAAAATGCAAAAACAAATTCCACACATCAACAGGGTCGCCCAAAGAGCTTTCAATAAAATTTCCCGAACAAAAACTCTGCAATAGATATCTGGCAGCAACGATCGCAATAAAAATACAATGCAAACTGAGAGCCTCAAAAGTTTCTGTATCGTGAAAATGCATTTGCCTCGGGAAAGTTTCGAGATTGCCGTCATTGCAGGCTTGATGAATCGCCGCGAATTGTGGAATACGGAATTTTAACAAACGCTACTCTATTGTTTTTGTGTTCAATGAACTTTGCGATTCGTTTTTGTTTTAGTTTCGAGTTTTGAGTACGCTGTGAATGGCATGTTTGTAAAGTTCGTAATTTGACATTAAAGCTGTCAGGTAGATTTTTGATTTGGTAAATAATTTTGAAATTATAATAATTTCAAAGAGATTAAGTAGGATGGCATTAATAACTCATTTTCGACCTTTATGTCGCTTATGTCTTATTACCTTTTAACCGTCGATATACAAAATGTGTTCACATTGTGTATGGCTAGTTTAAAATATGAAAAAGAATAGTGATGATGTATTTGAAGGATTAAAAAAAATTCACTTACCGGTCGATGATAACTGGATCTGAGGGCGTCTCGTTTCTGTTACCACAACTCTTCTTGTCACAACACCGACTGTAAACAAATTATAATGTTAGAAGAAGAATTTATAATTAGTATTCTCTTCTGCACTACAAATATTTTTTCCCAAAGAATTATATCCAAAATGTATCTTTAAAAATACATTTTAGTATGTCAAAAATAACATCAGAAAGTACAATAAATTCTCAATATCCGGACACATTAGGGCGATCCCCTATACCTTTAGCAGAGCACTCTTAAAGGGATACCTATTCGATTTGGGGATAGAAATCAATATATTGCTAGTACACGTACCGAAGGGTTTAGAGGTGCATCATGTCACTCATAACACGGCGATTTGTAGTGGTGAGAAAATGACGTTTTTTTTTGTGTCAGTTTATCTATTACAAAAAGTTTCACAAAGCTTCACACTAATAAAAGTTATGGAACTAAGGTGTAGCATGTGGCCCGATTTTATTTAAAGCATCAATAATGAAAGTTACTTTGGAATATGTTAGAGAACAATTTCTAGGAAATAAGACAGAGCAATTAAAAATTACAGAAAGTAATTTATAAGGATGCATATTCTAAAAACCAAAGCTTTGCTCGAACCTAAATCTTCGTCATAAAAATTTAAGCAAAGCAAATTGTTCTGCCTAGTTCAAAATCTAAGCAAAGAAAAAACCATTATCAAACGCCGTATCCACGCTAAACAAACAATACGCTGCACGCGCCCTACCGAGGGCTCCTTGACGCAAAGGGCAAAGACATTGAAAGGACAGACTCCCTAGAGACTCCTCCCCTGAAGACGAGTAACAGGGACACACGTATCCAGCAAAAGGAGACAACAACACACAGTCTAAGGTGGAATAAAATTTTAATTGCTCACACTGACGCGGTAGCGTATAGCCACACACCCATACATTGATATAATGGCGAGACACAGTACGTTTACGAGCGGAAAAACCACCCCAAACAAATGGTTAAATTAATAAGAACGCTCATTTCTTTGTTCACCCGGTCGTAATTAGGAAGTTACAAGATGCCTCTGTGTAAGTGTTGTTACTTGTTTTCATTTGTAATTCTTGTACACTGTTTCATTTGAATTAGGCAAATTATTTGATTGTACCTACTTACTCAATTAAAACTAAGTTTTGATAAACGTTTATTTGATGTATTTCAAGGTAAAACATTGAATAGACGTTGTAAAAGTATTCATAAGGATTGTACGGTACGTTAAAAGAAATAAACCCGCCTTTTAAAAAGACGTTACCCATACATTATGAGCAATTGTAAAAGTATTGACATAGTCGTATCATGAATGGCCACAAAAGCCTGCCGTTTGGAGAAACATGACCGGGCAATAATATTTTGGGAGTCAATATTTATGACAAATGACTATCGCTACCATTTCTACGAAACAGAAGTGTGTGGTACGTTCTTTATGATTTGCTATGTCACTTTCAAATATGGAATTCGAATGTGGTTCTATGGTGTCGGCCATTTTAGATGCCAGTTATAAAGATTTGTGTAATAAGGCTCTATAATCCATACTTTTTTAAAGGCTAAATGAGACTCCTTTCTAGTGATTTTCAGTTTTGCAGTGGCTATAAAAATAAAATGATTACAATTATTGCGTACCTGCACATAACTTCGTGTGTTAGTAAAACCCTGCACATTTCTGGATTCTTGTCTTGACCTTCATAGACGATAGGCTGAAACAAAGGCAAATGTTATTATTCCCGTTTTCTTCTTACCTACCACACAAATGTACAATAATTTACAGTATCAATTTAAATTGGTTATAGTTTAAATTGATATGAGTCAGAAATTCTCACTAACCTAAATTATAAATTAGGGAAGATCATAAATGATATTATTTAATTAAAAATCATCCTACAGATATGATAAAATGGGCCGTCTTCATCAAGCTATTACTTTTGCTAATTCATGCACCCTCGCGTGCATAATAATTATTGCATTTTATTATCTAAACCAAAAACTTATTTGCATAATTCCCGCATTGAATTCACAAAGCTGATAACATTTTAAAAATCGATGGAAACGTCTACTTTATTAGTTAATAAAAAGTAATTACAGCCGCACGGGTCGATCGATCAGGTTAAGTTACGCTTGCCGCGGTTGATCCGTGGATGGGTGACCATCTTTACATACCAAGACCACTTCGTGCCTCGGAAAGCACGTTAAGCCGTTGGTCCCGGCTGTCATTTGTCTTTGACAGTCGTTACGGCTCGTCAGAAGCCTGAAAGTCTGACAACCAGTCTTACCAAGGGGTATCGTGTTGCCCAGTAACTGGGTTGTGGAGGTCAGATAGGCAGTCGCTCCATGTAAAATACTGGTATTCAGCTGCATCCAGTTAGACTGGAGGCCGACCCCAACATAGTTGGGAAAAGGCTAGGCAGATGATTAAAAAGATAACAGAAGAAAGAAAACTGCATAAAAATAAATAAAGTTTCAATTTTGTTTTCTTAAATTCTTTGATGAAAGTTTGTTAAAGCGAAACATTACAGCAATAACAGATTTTCTGGTCTTAATTATTTTAACCTGGTAACATTCAGTCCTAACATGTGTAAAGCGTGTTCATCTATTAATATCGAATTACTGGTAACCCCAAAAGATAGAGGGTATAAAAATATTGTTAATCTTTGTAATGGATAATTGCTTTCATGGGAATTGCATTTTCGATTAACTTGCCTTTGACTTTTGTCTACCTTCATTTTAATGTCTTTGTGTGTATCTGAAGCCAATCATAACTGTTTATACAATATCAAATAATGTTCAAAAATATATTTTCAAGTTTCAAAACATTTTTTTGCATAATATTCCTTTGTGTCCTACAAAACAGAAACTTTTTTTAGAATTTCTCCACCTCATTCAATGTTTAAACAAAAAAGCGAAGAGGACGTTGTTTCCCTTAAAACCAGACGTTTCTATACTACAATATCTGCGACCGCATATACATATTTTTTTAAATAATGCCATTCTTAAAAACCATTTATTTTGCTTTAGTCCAATTGCAAAAAAAAAACTTGACATAATTTCCACATTACTGTGTTCAAACCAAAAAAGAAGAAAACCTTGTTTCCCTAAAAATCACACAAGTTGTATCTACAACAATTTGCACAACTATTACTTACACATCCAACATTAGGCTGAGCCCCTAAATCCTAAATATACTTTTTTCATCCCTGACAAAATATTTAATTGAATATGAAACAGGGGTATTATCGTCTTTTGTACCATGGATTTATAAGGACTTCGCTTTGTATATTGTAATAGGTCTAAGGGTCATACAAAAGTATTTAGGAACACCAAAACAGCTTTGGGGTCGTATTTTCTGCATTTGGCTTAAGTATAAGTAAGGGGATGGGATCAGGTGTTGTTGTAAATCAAATAGATTTTGTATAACGTTGTTTTGCAGTTGGTGTAATCAATAATAGTAATGACTGCTTGATACAAATAAATGAATCGGGATTTAAAAAAATCATATTGTGGAATAATTACATGGTTTCCTTGTAAAACGAATTGAATAAGTAAGGATTATTTAACGTTATTGGAGGGATATTTTATTTCCATTTGTATCAATAAAAAATCTTTTGGTAGCTCTCGGTATTCAGATCCAGTTGAAATCCAGCGTCAGGCACTAGTTGTCTAGCATTTTTGCTGAACTGGGCCTCTTTGGCGCAGCAGTGAGGCACACTTTCCTGCAAATTACTTACATCGTACTTTACACTTTTATTTGATTTTTATACGTTTTTTTTTAATCTGCTGTGTTTTATATTGTGTGCCTTGTGGTCTGTGAATAGAAATAAATGTATTTTCTTTCTTTCTTTCTTGTTTCTTTCTTTCTTTCTTACCGTCCGAGACAAAGGTAAAGTCGGAAGTGTGTGTGTGCGTGTTTGTGTTATGACTGAACTATTGCTGACTCTACTCGTCTTCAGGCATACATTCACAGCGTGTTTGTACACTTGGTTATCACTACTAAGGCGCGCGTCGCTTAGTGAGATATTGCTGTATTTACAACAATATGAAGCAGTTAATGTCACATTTTTTTTTAAAGGTTCTGCTTTAGTGAGCGTCGTCTCTGTCTGTCAAAGTATCATTCTTAAGCTCAATGTGTCATATTCATGCCTGTCTTGTTGTTGTTTCTATTTCAATGTAAATGTTTAAATACTTCTATATATAAATTGAACATTCAAATAGAGCAAAAACAAAACGCCTAAAGATGTTAAACATTACGCCCATACAAACTGAAAAGGTCAAACCTTATCAGACACATTCACCAACTTACAAAAGTACAAACAGTTCTTACTCCCATTTCTTTGGTAGGAATAAAAACATTAGGACCAGATAGTGGTGTGAACTAACATTTTTCAAGTTCACTCGTTGAAATGAGACGATCCCCCAGGATGTCTGGGGTCGACGCCGCACTGGGCATAGTCCGTCGCATGGGATTCAATCTCTGGGGAATTAGTGGGGACTTAAAAAAATTACACTTCGTTATGCTAGTGTGGTCTGTGGTTTCATATTAGGCTAATTAGAGAGATGTGCGAAGTGAATTGAATGTATTTTTTGTTTTCATTTATATGTATTATTAATTAAATAGGTTTTAATTTCGATACATAATCTTTTCTCTAATAGTCACTAAAAAGGATAAAGGGCATAATTGCTTCATCAAAAAATAATTATTATAGTCAACTTTGAAATTGACGGATCACTCTTACATAATTCGCGGGAATGTACTTATGGGTCACCGAGGCCCCCGCAACACAGGCAACAGGAAGGAATACGGGTGGGTTTTAGTCAGTAAGAGTCTGACACACCCTCCCGCTCCGCCCAGAGCGGGAGAAGTTATTTGATGATTTCCCACCCTCAAAAAAAAAAAAAACTCTTACATAATCAGCCTATAATGTTCCCACTGCTGGGACACAGGCCTCTCTGTGAGAGGGAGTGGGCCGTAATCCACCACGAGGGCCCAGTGCGGGTTGGTAGATGTCACATGTCTTCGATTTTTTTTTTTTGGTTTTAGTACATGCCGGTTTCCTCACGATGTTTTCCTTCACCGTTTTGAGAGCAGTGGTGATGAAATAACTTACACAAAGTAAAGCGCCTGTCCGGGTTCGAACCTACGATCTACAACTCGTAAGTCACGGCCGTTACCACTGGCCCACCACTGCTCTCACTCTAAAACAAGGGCATTTTAGGTTGAAATTGGCTTACTCCACTATCTAAACTTAATTGAATAAAACAGATTGAAACAGCGGAGGTAATCGTCCAAAATGTCACGTAACATTATCTTAATAAGTTCAGTACAAATCGAGTGGCACGCAAAAGAGTCGTTCACAAAAATGGCGATGAAAAGATGTTCGGGTAATAGGTGAGTTGCGGTCGATTTAATTGAATTAAAACGTTAGGCTGCGGGCACAAGGGCAATCAGCTAATGTCGCACGGTGCATGCGAACGGGACACGCAACTCTTGTTTTGGTAAGATACAAAAATAAGACGTTTGACGTCCATGTGCAAATTATGTCAAGGCACTCTATAAACTATGACGCGTGGAGTTCTAGATAATTTACACGGGTTCTGGGAATATGTGATCAAAGCGGATAATACTGCGGAAAACAACAAACTGCAAATAAGCATTTTTTTTTTTGTATTCAAAATTATGCAACCATTACCCATACAAGTTGCAACTACCGGATTATTTGTGTTCCCATACTAAATCACTATCATATCAATATCTAAAACATCAATCTGCTGACCCTCTGTTTGGATATAGTCTTAAGATACTTGCTCATAGTTCGTCGAATGAGATTCGGCTAAATCCCATAGAACGTCCATGGTTTGAATGGAGAGGCGTGCGCGCAGCACGTGGCCTCATGATTATGTTTATTTAACGATGTTCAAACAACATATTAATTTGGTTGCCTTTTGTTGAGAAAATGACTTTCGGAAGCTGGTTTACGAAGAATTTGGGAACAAATATATTGGGTAAACGTCAAACTAAACCAGCAATTGGTCTTGCGAAAAGTTTCGTGAACGGGAGCCGTCAGTAAAAATCTTTTTTTTTCCGACTGGTCATCTCTTAGCCGCCTCGGCTTATTTTTAATTATTTTATTTCTAAATTGATTCTTCTTTGTTTTTTATTTTGCTGTACTATGGACGCGTTTTTATTTTATATCGTCCTCGCATTTAGTTATAAATTCAACATTATTTATTTAACAATATATTTATGTAACAATATAATTTAAAAGAGTGTCCATGGAGTTTCTTGCCCGTTCTTCTCCATAGGTACCTACTACGGTTTGGAATGGGCAACTAGCTTCATATTTCAAACTGACCGACTCCTTGAGAGTTCAAAAGTGCCTGTAAATAGTTTAATTGAAAAAAATGCTTTGAGTTTTGAGTTTTTTGATGTCTGATGTATTCTTAAACAGAGGCTATCTATTCGATAGTGCTATTCGATACGATGTTTAATTTTTAATAAAGAAATTAGATCTCTATAGGATTTTAGTTTTGTTGAATCAACAGCTAAATATTTAGTATTTGTCAAATGGGTCCATTATTCAAACCTGGGTCTGAAGCAAACCTTGCTTTATAATAAGACGGTAATCTGAGAAACCGACCATTAGAATCGTACATATCTTTACTGACTGTTTTTTAATATATTACAGCCATTTAGAGAAAAAGTACTGTAATATCTAAGTACGTAAATAAATTGTACTGAAGTGCAACAGCAGTAATAATAAAAATATCTACAGTAACTGTTCTGGCAAGGCTGCCAGGATTCTTTGCCTCATGCGTAAATCATTGCGCTTGTTGTCTTTTTATCTGTTTTTACTACCGTTTTCAGAAGCAATACCTACTACATGAAGAATAACTTATAAAGGACTTTTTTTGTTTGTAAATATCTTAACATTGCGTTGTGACCACTACCGACAAGAACGAAAAGCATTAAGACGCTGACAACACCTAAACCACGGTCACTGTCAGATTGCATAGAAAAGAAAGAGAAGCGCGATGACAAAACGCTTGTAATTTATTGCAAAATATGAAGTAATTATCTATTTACTCAAAATCGAGTTGAGTAATCGAAAATAAAAAACAACCAAGTTCTGCATTCAAATCAGACGTACTTGTTATTAATTAAATACGCAACGTACGTTGATATTAAATATCAACGTACGTTGCGTAAATTAAATTTTAATACAGATATTTTGGATTAGAACTCAAGGTAAGAGGTTAGTTTAACGTTAGTTTATATCGAGTTTTTTTTTTTCAAAACGTGTTTTGGTAACAACCAAGTTCTGGGAAATATGTTCAAAATTAACATATATTTTTTCCGCTACCACAAAGTATACAGATTTGGCAATATTTTTTCTTATGAGAAGCCTATTTTGGTCAATTGGGTCTTGTCATCGCCTTAATTGACGCTTATGGGGCAATGGGCTTAAGCTGACTTCTACTCAATTTTAATTTGCAGGTAAATTTCACACTCTACTCGTCACTGTAAGGTACAGTTAAGAAATGAAAACGGTAACCACATTAAGGTTAATTTTTACTTGAACCTCATAATTTTTAGGGTTCCGTAGTAAACACGGAACCCTTATAGTTTCGCCATGTCCGTCTGTCTGTCTGTCCCCGCTGTAGCTCAGAGACGCGTATTACTAGAAAGCTGTAAAAAGTGCTAAAATAAAATATGAAAAAAAAAAATTAGGGTACCTCCCTTGCACGTAATGTGGGGATGATATTTTTTTTCTGACTACCCCATGATGTGGGGTATCGTTGGATAGGTCGTTCAAAAATATTGTGGGTCTGTGAACCCCCCTGCCAGATAAATGGTTGTTTATGTAGATTGTGTTAAAATTCATGGCCTACTGCCATACATTAATGAAATTAAAAGGAAAACTATCACACCTAAGAGGGCTTCACAATAGCTGACGAGTAATAGTCGACCAACTTAAATTTGCAGTTGGAGAATTGATTGTGGCATATATCGATGTATGGGAGAACATGTTTTTCAACTAAGAGTACAATGTTAAGTTTGTTTTTGGGATAAATTCATACTAAATTCCCAACTACGGAACCCTACATTGTGCGTGGTCCGACATGCACTTGGCCGGTTTTTTTCTCACTATGTATTTTTTTTTCTCACTATGTATTTTTTTTCTCACTACGGCCAACACTTTGGATGAAAATGATAGTTTGAAAAGGTGAGATGCGCCTGCGCTGTGGGAAATCAATGTGTTTGAAACTTGCTTAACTATTCCGTTCCTTGACCGTACCTACATACCTATTGTAGGGAAAATCGACATAGAGACTTTTAAGATGTCTTGAAGTTAAGTGGCATTTGAGAAATCAGGAGTAAATCATAAGGATAGCTTATTACAATTTTAAATTAATAATAATAAGTAACTGAATATTAAATTACGACAAAATTTGGCCCAATACATCTACTCACTGCGCGTAAAACAAGACAACTCTGCCAGAACACAGGACAATTTCCCAGTCTTCATGCTTCGGTCATGTAAATTACACGTTTTGCTGTGAATACTCTAATCGTTTTAAGACCAACTATACACACATACACATAATCAGCTAATAATGTTCCCACTGCTGGGACACAGGCCTCCTCTCTGTGAGAGGGAGTGGGCCGTAATCCACCACGCGGGCCCAGTGCGGGTAGGTAGATGTCACATATCTTCGATTTTTTTTGGTTCTCGGACATGCCGGTTTCCTCACGATGTTTTCCTTCACCGTTTTGAGAGCAGTGGTGATGAAATAATTTACACAAAGTAAAGCGCTTGTCCAGGTTCGAACCTAGATACAACCTACAACTCGTAAGTCACGGCCGTTACCACTTGGCCACCACTGCTCTCTTTACTTATTTTTTTCTCTCATTCACTATATTATACATAACACAAAACAAAATTGTTGCCAGCACAACAAAATTTCCCAGTCTGTATGCGTTGTCGCTCATGTAAATCACGCGCCACTGCGATGCAAGTATGCCAAGTACGCCGAGTACAACAAGTACGTCTCAAGTCCACTGCAGAACACTTTTTATTTGTTATTTGCTCATAAAACAACACTATCGCGCTTGTGGTTGTGATAGAATATAATTTATTTGTAGTTGTATTATTTCGTTATTTGTAGGGATGTTTTGAGTTGATTTAAAGGACAAAGTCACTTATGAGTGAAAAAATGATGAGTGATTTTAGAAATTCAGTTGAAATTTTTTCCTGTTGACAGCGATGCGGACGAATTTTTTGATGTCCTGTGACTTTTTCGCCTCCCTTTTTTATATACTTGTACATGTTAAATGTTAAATGTAAATATTAAATTTTATTAAATGTTTAATAAATAAAAATATTAAATGTAAACTTAGCAATATTTATGTAGAAATGACTGAACTACCTATTTAAAACCTGAAGATGTTAATAATTGTATCTTCAATAATGCGTACATATAAAATGATTGTAACTATTAAACATGTAAAGATGTTATTAATTGTATCGACAATAACGCGTACTATACTCGTATAATGCTTCATTGTATTGTATGATATTGAGATAGACTCATGATAGCACAAGTTTAAACCTTAGTGGTTTTTTGGTTGCTTTCTAATTATGTAATCCTGTGTTCTTTTGTATAAATGATAAAAAAAAAAAAAAATTAAAATATTATTATTATTATTTAAAGTGTCTTTGACATTTCTCGGCACCCTGGGGTCCTGGATCTGTGGAAGGCGTACGAGGGGCCAAATCCAACTCGCAGAGACCTATTAGACGCTTTTAATGAAATCAGGCACCAATCGACAATTATCTCTGTACGCACTATGCAAGTGCACCCAAGAACAACCCCCGGTTGGTGTAGAACTATTGCAGGATATGGAAACAAAGATATTGGAGTATGTGTTTGGGTGGCTAAAGTAGACTGGTTACCTAGAACTATGAAAAGACCTGCCTGATCAATGTTTGATTATTCACGAAAAAATGGCAAGAGGTGATTATTATTTTTATTATTTTAAAACTTTAAATTATGTAAATAATTTTTCTAGCTATGTTCACATAAGCGAAGTTGAAAAAATCTTATGTGCCGTTAATTTTATAGGCATAGTCGACCTTCTAATTGCTTAATAATTTTGACAACAATAGGGTATTTTACTATATACGAGAAAAAATCTATAAATACTATATTATTGAGATAGTTTAGGCAAAATGGAGTCAGAAAATGTTAGTTTTAGTTCATAAAATAACAAAATAAATTTTAAAATTCATTATACGTTTTCAGTTTTTCTAATCTGTTAAAAACACCATGAAATAGTAGCCGCCATGTTATTACGTCATACGGCTGTGTAAACTAAACGTGTCAACTGTCAACTGATAGTTAGATAATAGATCAGCGCATTTGTTTACATAGCCAAGTAACGTCATGACCACAGAGCAACATGGCATCCACTGCGTCCAGCGTATTCGTCAAACTACGCGCGAAATTTGAAAATGTAAAATTTAAATGCATTTTTATGGCACTTATCGATTGAATAAAAATATGGTGGTTTTTTGGGCATATTAGCACTATAGAATTGAATTAAAACAGTTTTAAAAAATGGGTGTAAGACCCTATTCCCACTAAATTGAAACTTCATTAAGGTTGAAAGTATCTATTACATAGACAAATAGACCTTGTAATTTTATGGTGCCAAGTGATATTTAACCTTAGGGTGATAAAGCAGTTACGAGGATGACTATACTTCAAACTAAAAAAACTCAAAGCATTTATTTCAAATAATATACCGATTACAGGCACTTTTGAACAATCAAGGACTTAAGTCCCTCGTATGATAAAAACTCGTAGTACTTAAAACGCGAAAATGCTTACACATTCAGTTGCGCAGTGAAAATGCGCATAGGAATTTGCGATATCATTCGTTTTCTAGACCTATACACATAATAAAATATGAACGAAGTCAAAATGGGACATTATATATTTTTGAAAAAAAATGTAGTTGCTACGAGGTGTAGGAACAAGTCTGATACCGAAAATATAGTTTCTAGAATGTTTGTCTGTTCGTCTGGATGTATTTTCCAGATTAGCGCAAAAACGGCTGAAAGGATTTGGATAAAATTTAGCATACAACAACAGTTTATAACCTTTTTGACAAACCAGTTTTTTTGACAATAGTTTATAATCTGGATGACATAGGGTACTTTTAATCCCGGTAGTACGTTCCCGTGGGATATTTCCCGAGATCTACATGAGCGAAGCCGCGGGCAAAAGTTAGTTTAACAATATTATCTAAAACTAAGGTTGTATAGATACAACGAGTATCTCCCTATACAAGGTGAGTCCTTGTATCCTGGAGTCATAATTTTAAACCACCCCTTCGAAAGGAAAAGGAATGAAGATGAGGTGCAATTTTAATTAGCTTGCTTAAATTATGGTAGCTTTTGTTGAGTTCAGTCGAACTTTGCACCATCTTGAGCGACTCGTTTGGTATTCACTATGAAGTACCTAAGACTGGAAACGTAAAAAAACTTAAGGCAATGCTCTCGTGCTGACGACGAATTATGATGATTGATAATATATTTGACTAAAGGTCGGGAAATGTGTTTGTAGGTTTTTCCGTTAGGAATTTCTCAGTAGCAGCCCGGAGTCTGGGTCTGTGCCTGGTCGATAGGTTCTCTATTACAATAACTGGCAATGTGGGTGTACTATACCAAACTTTTCGGGGACAACAGGCGTTATTATGTGACGTTAATTGATGAAGTAAAAAAAACTTCTTTTGTTTGAACTAAAATCGATACAATTTGATAGGTAGTTGATTTTATGTACCTATTTTACTTTGCTCTCATAACTAAAGATATATACATAAATGCATATGTTTTTCATAAAAAAACAGCACTTTCATAAACTGTAACAAAAAAAAAAAAGATTTCGACGGATTGAGAACCTCTTCCTTTTTTGAAGTCGGTTAAAAATGCCCCCAACAACTAGCTACCAAACAAAACACTGCAACCTGTATACCACATACGATTCCGTAATTCTTAGTTAACAACGTTCGGCCTAAGTTAATTATGTTCTCAACATAAATCTTTGGTAATTGGCCTCTGGTTACACAATACTAAGAGAACGTGTTGAAATTATATATGTGAGGTGGTGAAGTTTCATGATGTTGTACTTTATAGTGTTTATAATTGCTGTTGATTGTTGGGGGAAGTTTGGATATTTTTGTGGGATTAATCTGTAGTCTACACTAATATTTTAAAGATAAAAGATTTGATTTTTGTTTGTTTGTTTGTTATGGATAAATTTAAAAACTACTTGACTGATTTTAAAAATTCTTTATCTTATAGAAAGCTACATTATCAGCAAGTACTATGGGCTACTGCGTGCTGGGCACGCCACGATTGCGGCGATAAGTCCCCTCTTTGAGGAGTGGCTGGAGAGGCGCCACGGCGTCCTCACCTTCCGCCTGACGCAGGTCCTCACCGGACACGGCAGCTTCGGGAGGTTCCTGTGTCGGATAAGGCGGGAGGAAACGTCCGGGTGTCACCACTGTGTGGATCGCCCGGAGGACACAAAAAAAAAAAAGTACTATGGCCTGTATTTTATAAAAAAAAAAATTAGAGATTCCTACGAAAACTACAATAGCGTAACCCAAGGTATCAAAAATTTGCCTATAAAAGTCATTTTTGGCGTGCGCTGCGAAAACTATTGATGATACACACAATAATGTACTACGTGCTTATAGTACTCATTATTACCCATAAAAACGTCCACAAGGCTATGTATCTAACTATTACAGTTCAGTCACAATAACCAGTTTTTGTTCAAATTATTCAAAAGTACTAATTTATAGTTTAATAACCTGGATTAACACATGATTTACTACTTTTAATCCTGGTAGTACGTTCCCGTGGAATATTTTCCTACACCACGCGGGCGAAGCCGCGGGCAGAAGCTAGTTTTCTACATAAAACTGTTTTATTTTCGAATAATAAAGAAACAGTGTTCTGGCAAGTAAATTCATAAAACTAGCCATAAGACTCATTTGAATAAAGGTAACAAGTTGGTAACATCGTGGAATATTGATTCCCCGAAGTAACATTTTTTTTTTTAGTTAAGCTTATATTTATTCAATTTCAGCTACCTGTCAATGCAATAGTTTATTAATTTCCCAGATATTATGAAGATCAGACTTTTCACAAACTGACATTTTGTACACTTTTTTTTTTGGGTGGGGGAGTTTATCAAATAACTTCTCCCGCGCTGGAAGGAGAGGGAGGGTGTGTCAGACTTTACTGACTAAAACCCACCCGTGTTCCTTCCGTTGCCTGTGTTGCCAGGGGCCACGGTAACCCTTTCAAACTTTCCCGCCCTAGTGGACCCCTACACTTGTGCTGACATCCTTTCGAGGCGCGCGTGGGACACAACGCGCCGTCGACCCGGGCCTGGTCTTATCGGTCGGTGAACTACCCATTGCTCACTATCCGCAAGCCCGCGCCTACAGTAGCCGGAACTCCGCTTGGGATTCCTGACGTCCAGGGCGTCTCCTGCGGTGGCTAGGGGCGTGAAGGCGCAACTTTATGGCCTTAAGCTACGTATGAATTTTTTTTACACTTAATAACCCTAATTGGTGCATGTAACTTTAATAGCACAAACTTAATTTTTATTGATAACAGGAGTGACACATATTTGTTTGCAATTTGACTACTTACGAGCACTATAATTAGAGGTTCAATTATCTTCTAACATCTGGTGCATTCACATCAGACTCGCATACAATTCCCACGTAACAAAATCCCTACAAACGGATTTAACACCTACCCAGCACCCACCAGCTGATTTAACCCTTACGTCGATCAAAATCTTTCAACTTGACACTCCTATTCTCTGTCAAATTCTAAACAAAACTAAAATAAAATAAAATTGTAACACGAGATAAAGATAATGATTGTGCTCAAACGCAATGCAATTTACTTGACCAAGGGGCGTGTGGATTAGGGGTCTAATCGGGCGGCGGCGATGACAATCAGTCGTGTGGATGCCACGCGGAAAGCACGTGACTATATGGGGCACTTTTGGTACCACCGTTATGGGAGGAATGTCATGTGTCACGAAGTCTGTATGGAGAGTTGGGCTAAGATTGTGACATGCGTCTTGTCTAGTCGCAGCCTTTTGTAATGTTTTAAAGAAAGGACCTTTCAGTTATTTTACCTCTGACAGCCGCAAGAAAACTTATTATAACAAGAATAAAGCTCACTGTGATTTTGTCAGTGATGCAAGAGGTAAAAAAACTGTAACAGGAATGTAGAACTTAGCGATGGAAAGTCCATAACCCACATGAAACGTGTCCTTATCAAAAAAGCATATTATAAGATTAAAGACTACGTTGAAGACAAGAAAGTTTGGCAATAATTCCTTCTTCCCAAATGGCTTCCCCGGTATCTCATTAACGGCATAACTATGTAAATGTATATTATCTATTCCCAAATTACGATGATTTTTTTACGTAGTTCCTTGACATAATCTTTCCATTTTTTGACATTATATACCTACGATTTTAATTTCAACTATTTATTAGTGGCTTTTGTGGACTGGATATTAGTTCACATTTGTTACAGTTGTAATAAATTGTATGAATGTGAGAACGTTGTAGGCTTAATAGACTGTAGATTTATAGACAATTTTCTATTTTGTTAAGTACCTGGTACTTTTGACAGGCCTACACTGTTCTCCCATACCTATTAACACTAATTTAAAAACATTGTAAAAGCCAATTATTTTTAAAAGACTAGGTAACCATGGAGTCTCACATGGAGGCTCTTCTCCATAGGAAACGACCAATTGGAACCGTGAACCTAGCTTCTGACGTTTCATACGTGCCCATGTAGGTTTATGTGAAATAAAATATTTTGATTTGATTTGATTGAAACTATTCGACAAAAATTGTGGCGTCATATTGAATTGAAGTGGTCGTGTCGTGGCTTGTATCAAATGAGAAACAATTGAAGATCTTACCTGTTTCGTCACCGAATCGATGAGTCGAACGAATATGTCTTGTTCTTGTCGGATACCTGTGGAAGATAAACAAAAATTAATATCTACATGCGAAAAGGTTTTACATACCTTTTATATCTTAGCACTATTAAGGGCTGTATATTGCGCAATTTCTTTCAAAGTCTTAACCTCCACACTACATTGAGTACATACTGTTGGATAGTATAAACAAACATGTACTATCGCGGGTGTACAAATCGGACCACCGCCGTAAGGACTATTCCTGCTCAGCGCTCGGCCGCTATGGTAACGCTTACCTACGCTCATCAACCAAGAGGATCACAGCATCAAATTTTTCTCAGCTCCTTATTTTTGTAAAAGATGGTCAGATTTCTGTGATCATTGTTATTGTAGCAGAGCCTGAATAATTTATTTAAAAAAAAAAAAAAAATACTGGTCGACGCAAAAAGGGGCGGTAAACAGATGTGGCCATCGTAAGCCCGCGATAGTACGTAACTGCAAGGACTCAGGACAAGAACCGTGAGTTTTTGCTTCACTCTTTAAACAAAGACAAAAACTTCACCAGACATAAACATTAGAAATAATTGCATTACGAACGTAAACCCCCAGTATGTTCTATAACATGTTGTGTTTATATTAAGATCGTAGTAATTCTCGCTCCTATAAAACAGTAACATTTACACATAGAGCAATAAAGATCGTAGCAAGCTACGGGCTACGAGCGTAGCACGACGTAGCGGCAGACATTGCACAATTTGTTAACCTCCTACAATTGCCTCTACAAGCTACGCTTGGTTCTCTCCTTTTAGAGTTCCGTGCCCGAAACTGTTCGAATTAACGTGAGTTTTATTTCTAAGAATTTACGTATTGTAATTAGATAAAAGAAAATACGATGCACGGTGGCTTACAGAACAAAAAGAGTGGTCTGTTTTGGGAATTAAAAATCACGCCGTGTTTTTAATAAGTTTTAAGTGGACACTATATAAATGCATTTTATAGAATCGCATTATTTTAAACTTGTAAAATGGTTTAACGCCCGTTTTTACCAACATAAGCCGACACCTAAATAAAAGGATTTTCGACTTTTGTCGCAAAGCCGAGAGTTGAAAATTCAATGGTGCGCTTTTATTTAGGCATTCATTTAAGTGTTGCTGTGTCGCCTAGTTTTAGTGAAAACGGGTATTAGTATATTAATCCCAGGAGAGGATCCATAAGAGGAATTGCTTGATTTTTTTATTTATGTTTTAAACAAGAGTTACATTAAAAATAAAACGTTATTCAATTAGCTTCATTTTTAAAAATTAATAATTCTAGCTTTTCTAAGCTCAACACCGTCTCATTTGCCCAACTCAGCAATCTTCAATAAAATAGTCTTAAGAGCTTCAATGCAGTCGTCATTCATAGTCCAAGAGCTCGCTATTCTGTGCCAATTTTCCATTATCTCTGGTCTAGCGGCAAGACAGCAAATATTTACAATGCCAGCCATCTCGTATACTCTGTGTTGTCACCGACGTCTGTTGAATACGAGATTGGGGTTTACATTTGATTTAGCCTTCTTGCTAAGGAATAAGGGGTAAATTCGCTTGTTTAAATGTTTTTGTAGGATATTTAAAAAGATGTGTTTATGAATTTAAATACCTTTTGCTAGTATTTTTTAACATACTTACCTAAGCTTATTTTCATAGGTACAGAGAAGATGTTGATGATGTGAACTGTTTGTTTTTTTTTAAGCTGATTGTTTATAAATATTTTTATTGAGCAAGTCTACACTTTTGGTCTAAACTAAAAATAAATACTTTGTACATACAATACATATCTTATAGGACGTACATTTACATTTGCATATATGTTTAATTAAAATTCAATAGTGAGGAATAATCTCCCAAAACTAGGTATATTATATCAGTAAGAAAAACTTAAGCTACCATGCTACTTCAAAATAAGTTAACCTTAACGTAACTTATTTCGAAGTAGCATGCGCCATCTTAGAGGCATTGAATAGCTATTGACGACAATAGCATACATGACAGCACGACAATGCAAGTCAAGTTGGGCAATATTTGCTCAACTCCCGACCAACGGGCAATAATGCTCTGCACATCACTGTGCTGACGATTGAGACGATTTGCCTGTCTAAATATGTCCATGATGTAGTACATACAGGGTGCATATTTTAAGTGTAGCAAGGTTTATTTTAGTTTTGTTTTGTGTAATTTAATTCATCACCACTGCTCTCAAAACGGTGAAGGAAAACATCATGAGGAAACCGGCATGACCTAGAACCAAAAATTCGAAGACATGTGTCATCTACCAAATCGCACTGGGCCCGCGTGGTGGTTTACGGCCCACTCCCTCTCACAGAGAGGAGACCTGTATCCCAGCAGTGGGAACATTAAAGGCTGATTACGTACGTTACGTAAGGTTTATTTATTTATGCGGGAAAACAATCAGTTACACAAAGATCTTAGTAAGAAGGTAGTGAGAAAAAACTGTCAGTCCTAGGACTGCACGTCAGAAGTGAAAATTTTTTAGCTTCACAAACTTGTAAACATCTGTATATATGTATCTGAGCGTGCAGACAGTCAAACGAGTTCAGTGCTTTTTCCCCATCCCAAAAGAGCCTAACGAGCCTAAAGAAGTTTTCACAAAAAAGGAAAGAAATTACGTATCTGTAGCTCACGACGTTATCCACAGTCAAATACTACATATTTGTGAAGGAAGTTACGAGCGACTTGTAGGTCGTTGGTTCGAACTCAGGCGCTTTATTTTGTGTAAATTATTTCATCACCACTGCTCTCAAAACGGTGAAGGAAAACATCGTGAGGAAACCGGCATGTCCTAGAACCAAAAATTCGAAGACATGTGACATCTACCAACACGCACTGGCCCCGCGTGGTGGATTACGGCCCACTCCCTCTCACAGAGAGGAGGCCTGTTTCCCAGCAGTGGGAACATTATAGGCTGATTATGTGTGAAGGAAATAAGGTTTGATCGAGGTACGTTATAATTACGTAACTATGTCTGGTTCTGAAGTATGAGATAAGAGATAATAAGAGGGGCTTGTGGCTAAGTAATAACAGCCGCAAGGGTCGATCGATCAGGTTAAGCTACGCTTGCCGCGATTGGTCCGTGGATGGGTGACCATCTTTACATACCAAGACCCCTCCGTGCCTCGGAAAGCACGTAAAGCCGTTGGTCCCGGCTGTCATTTGTAGATCTTTGACAGTCGTTACGGGTCGTCAGAAGCTCGAAAGTCTGACAACCAGTCTTACCAAGGGTATGGTGTTACCCGGTAACTGGGTTGTGGAGGTCAGATAGGCAGTCGCTCCATGTAAAATACTTGTATGTATCTGGTAAAACTAAGCCGACCCGGACATAGTTGGAAAAAGGCTAGGCAGATGATGATGTCTGGTTCTGAAGTATGTCTGAATACAACTTCATAATTTTATTAGAGCACGGCAATTTCTCTAAAAAAAGGAAAATAAACTTTTCTCATCAAACAAGTTCTTGTAAAACACATAGTTTTTTTGGTGCTCAGAGAATTAAAACAAAACTTAATATTGATGTCTATATCTACCTTCTTAAAACATCTTGGAGGGGCAATCGCTGACCGCTGGAATAGGCCCTTTAGCATTACTGATGGATTTGGCTAAGATCAAGAATTATCATCTCAATAATGCGTGCTACTAGCTTGTGCATTCGCGGCACAAGGCGTCAATTTAAAACAATAGCCAAGTTAGCTTCGAAGATGGAGAGCTAGAGAAGACTGATGTGGATGCGGCCGACGAACTGACAAGACGTCGATTGCAAAAAATTGCGATGGATATGAGCTTGTTTTATTAGTTAATTAATTAATAATTCGACAGTACTGTAGTTACAGATTATTTTGTATTCCATTTCATTAAATAAACAATATTATAGTTAATATTGACATCACTATGTGACATTGAAAACCAAGAGGTTTGAAACCACGGAATACAAAATACAAGTTCAAAACCATACAATATATTTGATAAAACTCAAAAATTACTCCTGACATAGGACGAGAGTTACTAGATTTTGCCCTTGGCATATAAAGGGAGGATTTGTCCATCTATATCTTGAAACCCGTCATGGAGTAACCCCAAATCTGGGCAGATAGTCACTTACCATTTGCATAAAGTAATTGAAGTCTGTACTGAATGCCGTTGTTCGTCTTTTGTCCTTCAACTTCCTGTAACAAAATGTTATGGTTAATGAAAAAGTCTGGTGCATTAAATGTTTGAGTGAATAAAGTGCTGCCAGGGAAATGAATTGCTAAGAAAGTTGACACCATTCACCATTCGCCATTTCATATAACTGTCTGTATAATAACAGCGGCGATAGTCAATTTGTTTTTTATCATTTAATTTGCCTGACTTTATTGACAAACTACATATGTTGATTAAGGATTTTTTTGGACTTATCAGGTTGATATTAGTAGTAAGCTATTGTTAAATATGTTTACAGGAGAATAGATAATGTAAATATGAAATTGTTAAAAAAGCTTGTTTTGTTTTCCACTTCAAAATTAGAAGTTTAAAAGTACAGATACAGGTTTTCAACCATTTTAGGTTAGAAAAAGTGTCAACTCAAAAAATTACTGCTTGAGAAATTTAGAAGTTACAAAATGCTGCCTACCAATACTCAATAACCAAATGCAAAAGTTCCTAAAGCCACAGTAACAGTTACATATAAAGTGCGGCCACATATTCAGTAAAAACGCGAACATGTCTGTTTACTATGTGAATAATTAACACGACGCCAACAAACAAGACGTGTGAACGCGCCAACGCCCTCTGGCGACAGACACTGTAACCTATATTATAGGGAGACATATTTTTGTTTTTCACTTGTTTTTTGCCCTGAATAAAAAATATTGGTGGTTTGCTGTATGAAGTGTTGAAGATGCGAGTCTAATGGATGCCTCAAAATAATTATAGTGTGTTAATTTCCTGGTGCACACAAAAATTTGAAAACAACGAAATCCAGGGGTAGTACAAGCCCTAACACTAAAATAGAAATGGGCCGAGCATGTAGCGCGTCTACAAGACCGGAGGTGGACGATAAAGGTAACAGCAAGGCTGGGCCCCCAAGGAACACGCAAGAAGCGGAGACCCTACGCTAGATGACGTGCGACAACGATTCGGAGTCAAACAATAGAAAATCAAAGGCCACGTAACGTCTTCCACGTTATTAAAAAGATAGCTGGAGAAACAGGCCCGTCTAGAGAAGACTGGATATCTTTGGTGGAGGCCTTTGATTTTCTATTGTTTGACTCCGAATCGGTGTCGCGCGGGGCTTAACAGGTTCAGTAAGGAAACTATACCATAATACATCTAATCAACGAATATTACTAAGAGGTCAAGAAGTTGGTATGTTTGTAAAAGGTTATCTCTGAAAAAAACTGATCCGGATTCAAAAAATCTTTCACTAATAGAAAATAACTTTGTTACACTTTTATTGTGAATAAATTATATTATATAGTATACTTATTAAAAATAAAGTCTTTGTGCAAGAAACTTATTTATCTATTTATTACAAGCAGTTCAGATTATTTAGGAAAAACAATAAAAATAATAATTGAATCTATGTTCACGTTGAAGGAGACTCTTGATTTTAAAAAAATCGGAAGAATAACTAATCATGAAGTAGTTTAGTAGTTACGAGTAGGTACTCAGTTCGTATAACTTCTGTAAGGTGTTACAGAGCAAAGATAAATAAATAAATCACTTTTTCAACAAAATGGGCTTAAAATCAACTCATTAACCTAATAACGTAGACGCACTACATACAGGAAGATCAATAAAAAGTAAAAATATTTCGAAAGTCAAAAGTTAAATTTTAACACATGCCACCAGCACGGATGCGTATTATGTAAATAAAGCATTGCGCACACAATAGAAATCATGTCGAAGCGATCCTGATTGATGAACTCGAGTGAATCGCGATTCGTATCTCGTCTCGAACATTTCTTGATAAACTAACAATATGAATGACGCCGTATTGAAAGGGGCTAACTAAGTTGAAAGTTATTTGGATACGCTGCGTAATCGGCTCAGTTTTGTTATGTATTATTTTGTTGTTATATTAATTAAGTGGATACCTACATATCTATTTTATTTAATAGGTATTTTCGCAAACGTAGGGTTGGTGTATGGCAATTTGATTATCACTTACAGCGTGGACATAATATATGCTTCTCACAAGCGCAACGCTTGACCTGTTTTAATATATTTAATGATGATTAAGAATAGGGTAGCATATTTACATACCAGATTTTCTTAATTTACTTTTTAAATGGTTAAATAAAAGATTACACTGTAACAGTTTTCTTCATACTCGCGAATGTGATTTCGTGAATAGCGAAAATTTTTAGTAGATATTTTACGAGTCGAGGATAGCCCCCTATGCTCAACTACTAACCGGTCTCATTTATAAAAAAAAATCAGTCATAATAATCGAGAAAAAAACTAGTTTTCTACGTAGGTATTCTTCGAACAACGTGCAAGAATCAGAGAAGGTCCACCTATCTTTCGAGGGGAATCTGATGGCCTGATGGTAGCTTTTGTATGGTCAAACGCACATCGCTACGTAATAAAGGCAAGTCAACATCAAATTGTTATTTTGGACGTGCGGGTCACTAGGTATATCTCCTATAAAGTCAGTGAAATTAATTGTTTATCAAATTGACCACCAACAATAATTAAATTTTGACAGTTGTTAGGAATGGCTACACGGCAAATTGCCGGAGGATGTCAATTTACTTAGTAATTACTTTCCCTGACTGTGCTTTGCACTACTTATCGCGTCTTTTCCGATTCAAATATTTTTTTTAGGTTAATCAGAAACGTAATACATATGATGATATCCCTTACCTGATCTTTCTCAATGAATCCAATGAAGGCGGTACGTTCGATCTCAACCGGTTGTCCCGCTCGGTCATAGAGTGCGACCACGAAATGAAAGAAGTTGCTCTTGCGCAGGTTGCTGGGTGGCTGCTTCTCGAAGTGCGCACGACCCACGCCTACGCTGCTGTAGGAATGAAAACAACTTGTTAAAAAAAACCAGTGGTACATACCATATAAATTATAATAAGAACTACACATTTTTCAACAAAATATATCATACCTACCCACATTTTTTTTTAATTTACTTATAGTGTCTGTCTTGGCTAAATCATTAAACCTATGTTTATGTTTCATTTCTTACCGACTGATCGACACTTCACGTGACCAGAGGGCTGGCTCGTTCTTTGACCAAGGAATTAGAATTCCCATTCGACGTGGCAATGCTGCCAGTCTTCTGGACACGTTTCCGGATTACAGGGATGTGGACGAATACTTCGACGCCTAAGTGTCCTTTTGTTGTTTGTATTTATTTTTATATTTAGTTAGTTATTTAATTTAGTAGTAAATAGTTAGTAGCATCCATATTGTATTTATTATCTAGGTTATATTAGTTTTAACAAAATATAGATTCCAAACTTTAAGTACCTATTTCAATAACTATTCAAAAAACTTCAGCAACCCATAAATTGTTTAATCAATGATTTTTTGTATGTGCTGTCATATATACATACATGTACTGATTACCAATTTAAATACACGCATACTTCAAATAAATTTAACCGCAAAACGTATCATTTAGCATCTCATTTAAGGAAACCACATAACTTTGTTCCACAACCAAATACTAATTTACCATGAAACAAAATCACAAAAAAATCCGGAACCCACACTCGGAGGTCATAAATTATCATATTTCTTTCACAGTTACTTTATTTTCAAACTGCAATTTGTCAATAGGCATTCTGCCACCAAAACTGTTCAGCGCGCTTTTGTGCCAAACCACAGACTACACAAAAACTACAGATAAACAATAGGAACAGATTATAATCCTTTTAAAAATTGATTTATTGCTTTTACCGTTACCCGGAATGAAGATGACGTTTTGTAACTGTTTTATTTTTTTACTGTCAACCCTTCCTTTTTGATTTTAAATACTGATGACTTAATTTTCTAACAAATGTAGCTATTAAACAGAGTTATTGTGTATCTATTGTGTATACATTTCTCCAATGACGTTACTGATGACTTCTCCAATGGGCTCAACAATTATTAAATTACTTCAAAAGTTTCTATCGAAATTGCAACAATTTTAATATTTTAAGAATTATCAATATTGTCCAATGGCCTCAAGAACGACTAAAATGTTTTAAAGGTTTCAAATATGTTTAAATTTTTTCAATATGTTTTTTGGTATAATAAGTGCCAGAAGTAGTAAAATAAAAACATTAACTGCTGTACTGGTGTTCTAAAATAGACCAAAACGATAGCGGTTTATCATTCTATGTTACTAGGAAGCAGAATCATACATAAACTAATGTAAGATTAACATTCGGAAGCAATTCTAAAATATCGATACCTAACATTAATGAAGTGACGATGTACGAATAGCACCACACACATCGATATCGACATGTGTGGCTGTTCGAATTTCGTGGTAAAATACAAGCTTAAATACACCATTACCCCCAGTCTTATATCCAAGGTGATAAGGTCTGTTTTGTAATTTGAAGTATCAATATGTGTATGTCAATGGGCTCAATAAATGCATCGATAGAGCAACATTTCAAATGTGTGCAGTTCATCAAATCTTCGGTCTCATTTCTCATTGTTGTTTCCCGTAAATGTGCTTGTGTTTAGTGATGTTCTACTGATGTGTCGAGTTTAAAAGGTCGTAACTTTGGTTTAAGGATTATTTAAGGCACGCAAATGATATAATAGTAGTAAAGGAAAGTGAAAGTCGACTTAATACGATTGATTAAGGTGTTATGTCTAAAGTCGGGCAGTGATTAGGAATTAAATGGGTATTAATAGCTCACCATTAGAGACAATCGGTTGCTTGGTTTTGGATTTTTTGAGTCCATGGCACTGCCATGGAGTGAAAAACTGCTTGTGTCATGCAGTTTTTTACCAAGACATAAATACAGCAACTGAGTATTGATGGGACTGAAAATCAGCGCTTTGCTGTGGGTTCCCCATAGCACAGCATCATGCTGAGTGGAAGCCTTCTTGTCACTACGTGCAGTTGCCGACTATACCTATGTATATGTTTTGTGTCCATAAGCTTAAATCTGTCTTGTTTTATTATTTATAATTTAAATAATAATTTTATTAAGAATTTCTTTATTTTTTTATTTAGCTTTTCACGTGCACGTGTTTCTGTGACAAATCTTTCTTTCTATATTAAGGACTTTCTTTGGTCATAGCGAAGTTTGACTGCCTTATAAAAAATGATATGACAACTGCATCACCTACTAGGTGTACATAATAAAGAGTATTCTATTCTATTCTATTTTTAAAACTGACAGCAACGTCTTTCCTCTCAAATACTTCGTCCTCCAAACCTCGATATATTCAGTAGCAACACTAGAGCACATTACCCACCAGGACCGTATTACGCTATGGTTGCCCATTCATCTCTCCCTGCTGCAGAATTTGCGTAAACAAATTGGTTTCGCGATTGCCATTTTATACTCTCGCACGCGACACTCCATTGTTTTATTTATCGTTACCAGTTTCGGCGGCGCGTTCGCGATTAGGTTGTAGTGCTTTTTCCGTTTACAGATCGCGCGCGTTTTGTCAATCTTTGGCGATTTTTTTAGGCTGTGTCATTTGTGCGATTTTTTTTTGTTATGCAGAGAAAAAGTAGTGACTAGGTATTTGTTTTTAAATTATTTTGTTAAAATAAATAAACAATTTCCAGATTATTTTTATTATTATTTTTTGCTTCATCCTGTTGTCCTGGAAACCGACCCCAACATAGTTGAAATAGGCTTGGTAGGGGATGAAATAAACATTTTTTTTTTCTAATATGTATCTAGTGTTTCTCTTAAGGTCTTTTGTATCGGTATGAAGCTTTATCATTTACTAATTTTTGTTTTCCAAAATATACACAAACTTTAGTCCAATTAAAATCAACTAATCACTCAAAAGAATTACCTGCCTCCTAATAAAGAACACAAAACAATTATAATTTGCGTGTACGGCCACTCTTAGATGGATCATTACCTAGTAATGTAATTTATTAAAAACGCTACTTTGGGCGCGGCCTAATGATTTACTGTGGCCCTTGCAAATGGTTCTGTCATCGCCGACGGCTAGCTATCTGTCAACATTTGTCATCCCGAGACCCGGTGATTGCTTGCAATTAGTTTAATTAGTGGGTTATTGAAAAATTCATTTTGTTGATTAGGTAGCCTCGCCTACGTTTTTATTTTAATTTGTAAAGGCGTCTATTTATTTATTTATGTATACTTTATTGTACACCACAAAAATACATGACAAAAAATAAATCAAACACTACAAAATATACAATGGGCGGCCTTATCGCTTTCTGCGATCTCTTCCAGGCAACCATAGGATGGACAGTGATTTGCCTGGACATAAAGTGGGGCTGTCGTTGGTGTAAAAAATAAATAAATATACTAAAATTGATACACAGATATATATATATATATATATATATATATATATATATCCTAAATAATATATACAAAAATACATACATATTCAATGTATAAGCAACGAAAATAAATGAAGACTATAGATAATTACAGTTACGAGAACAAGCTCACAGCGACAAGTAATGTTCCTTTACGAGTCTTTTAAATGCGAGTAACGATTAATTTTTTTTGTAAACTAGTGAAACTTGAAGGTAGGTATTTTTAGAATACTAATGTTTTTAGGCTGTGACAAATATCACCCCAATCATAATGCGAGTACTGAGATTTTTATAGAATAGGTCAATGTAAAAACATTATACAAAAACACTTTTTGTTTTGAATTCAATTCAATCACTGTTGCTTTGACAAAACCCAAACTAATATTTAGAAGTACTAGTTGTTTCAAAGCTTGCAGTTTTATAGAATATGGATAGTAATTATCGTAACGAAATTAATCTAACCAACACTTATTACAATAAACACACAACAGATAAACAAATAAAAACATTCAACAATTGAAGTAAACATTTTAAGAACGGAACTCAGTTAGCTAAAACACGACAGATGGGAGGAGGGTGCTCTATGATTCTGTGCAAACACAATACCTCCCTAATTCGGAGTCGGTACATCAATACGTCACATTATACAGAGCGCCAAATGTTTATTGTTGCGCAAATTCATTATTATCATTAAATGTATGGGTTTGTGTGATTATAAGTTTGAATAAATAATGAAATAGTATAAGAATACACAGACAGTGCTATAACTAAGTAACTGAGGAGAAATAAATGTTATTTGCTGGCTGGTTCAACAGAGAATCTTACGAAAAGCTGAGACAGCAGATGACGCCACCTATGCACCAGGTAAACAAAGCAAACTATCACGGGTACAACATTTTTCGGCTTTTTTCAATATTTTTCGGCTTAATTTCACACTTGTTAATTACATTTAGGTTAAAATAATACCAAACGGTTAAAATCATGCACATAAGTATTTCAAATAGATTTGTTTTTGTGATGTTGAGCTATTTTAAAATATACTTTTAAAAGTAAACAGCTAAGAATATTGGGTTAATACCCTGACATGTAAAAAATCCTTCATTTTTATAGACTTCAGCTCTAAAATACTTAGAACACAACTTTGAATGTTTTTTAACTGTAAAGTGCTAGCGACGTAGCAATTTCCCATTGATTGCGAACTTTTTTGTTTTTTGTGAATTAATGAACGCCTTCGTTCTTGCATATAATGGCCCAAAACTGATACACTGACTAATGCATTCTTACGGATTATACGGACAAACAGATATCACTAAAAATAACAGTAGTTTGTAAGCACACAAACCATAGACATTTATTTTTATGATAGCCATAGATGACAGAAGAGGCCTACACTGCAAGTTTGTCTGTTTACGTTATCTAGTTATTTATTTATGCCCCTTCTATCATTTCAATTTTCATTACCTAATGCGATAGTACGGTCTCTTATAATGTACCTATATAAATATTAAAATGATTTACAATTTAAAGCTATAAGTAAAGTTGAGAAAAAGTAAAGTAAAGTACCTAACTTTAACCTTTTTATTATAACCTTTTCGTTAACTAGTGCAACAGGGCCATCTAGCGGATGCAATTAGCATCTAGGTTCCCTATTATACTTCTCAAATAGATAAGTAGGTACATAATTAATTTTCATAAAATTTATCAACCAAACAATTGAACCTATTTTTCCACTTCAGGTTTTGAGCCTCTCCTGATGTGTCCTATTACATGGCACTAATCATACATAATATGAACGTTATACGATACAATTTAAATACAATACATACGATGCAAAAAGCAGAGGTGTCTGTCTGCCTTTGTTTCTGTTTGCAATTATAACGTTCAATTTCATGTCTAATTGTAAGTATAATTATTTATTCATTATTTGATGACTAACTTACTTTTTTTTTAAATAATTTGTACCTATTGAAAACCTGCTCAGATAATAAACGCATCTGTACCCTATTAATTATCCCGGTACAGTCACAAGCAAAATTCTGTAGCCGGTTGCGTTCCCCACCGCATCGCACCATGCTATGATTTATAGCGCCCTTTGCTTTTATGAATACACACTTGTTACCGCATGCTTCATTATAGGCTGTGCGAAATTTGTACGCCCCTGATTGGATACCGCGTGATAATAGAGTCATTGTACGTATCGGCTGGTGGTGAGGGGCAGGTGATTTTTGGTGTAATCTTTCATAGTTTGAAAATCGAAGTGGTATTTTGACAACGGGTAAAAGTGTTACTTTCTGAAAGCTCTGACTGTACTTCAGTACTAGGTTTTTTATTTGATGGCAGGTATCTACTACTTGCAGACATGATTTGGTATGTAATTCCTTCTTAGAATGAAACCTAGGGAGTTAGACTTTTAATGACCAAACTATGGCCCCATATGTTGGTTGGTGTCCTAAGTGTATACCTGCACTTCTGAAGACCTAAAACACGTCATTGATGCCGCAATTAGCGTGGCCACATAATAGGCCCAACTCATCCAACGTCGGCCTAACATCAACGAGCATCTTACGAGTTTGTAGGTCACAAGTTCGAACCCTGACAGACGCTATACTTTGAAAATTATAAAATTATTGCAACACCACTACTCTCTATAACGGTGAAGGAAAACATCGTGAGGAAACCGGCATGTCCTAGAACCAAACATTCGAAGACATGTGGCATCTAACAATCCGCACTGGGCCCGCGTGGTGGATTACGGCCCACTCCCTCTCACAGAGAGGAGGCCTGTGTCCTAGCAGTGGGCACATTATAGGCTGATTATGCATCTAACGTAATAAAAGTAGTTTTGCTATCAACTCGAAAAGAAGAAGAAGACAAGGTATTGGTATAAAGAGAATCTTTGAATTCATGGTAAAATTGCTAGCCAGACTGTATTTTAAAACGGTTGATTTGTCACAATATTGCACTACTCACAGAACACAAATCACTTACAATTTTACTCACAGTATTAAGCTGATCTCTCCTTTGCATTGCAAATAATATTTACTACTGAGTGCTGATAACTACAATCAAAGTCTAATAATTATTATTAAAAACTAGATCTTTCCCGCGGCTGCGCTCGCGTGGAGTTTTTTTTTGTCTCTTCTCACATAAGAACCTTCTCCTGACAATAACAAACACAACAAAAAAAATAATTAGCGAAATCGGTCCAGCCGTTGACGCGTGATCCCGTGACCAAGGGAAATAGGGATTAATTTTTAAATATGGAGGCCTTGGCAGAGAGTACAGCTTTGTGCCCTTTAGCGTCAAGACCCTCGGTCCGTGGGGTCCCAGCGCGCATAAGTTATTTGCGGAAATCGCGAAACGTCTAGTTGATGTAACTGGTGACCGAAAAGCTGGCGGCTTTCTCGCGCAACGCATCAGCATTGCAATTCAGCGAGGAAATGCCACCAGCATCCTCGGTACAATGCCCCGAGGGCCTTTTTTGACTTAACTTAGTTTTAATTTAGTTAATGTTAATAATCATCTTGTAAATTGGTTATGTAAATAAATGACTATTTTTAATATACGTATAGATTAAGAACTTTAGGATCAGAATCCACAAAGTTAAATACATCCAGTTGTTCTTTTCCCGCTCACAGACAAACATATTGATTGACAGGAACCCCTAAAAAGCCGCATTAGGAACCGAACTTAATCCGTTACAGTTATTTAATGTCAAATAGGGTACATTCGTTTTGCTTTGAGTTCGAAGAGCGCTAATACAATTTCGGTGGCTATAATAAGTTTAGTGCGATGCTCTTTTCGGTAACTAAATGGTTTAACGGTGTATCAAATGAGGGTACTTTGTTTGGGTACCGTCAACATTTTTCTTTGAATTTATTTTATTTTGTTTTGTTTAAATATATTTTTTTTTTCAATTGACTATGAGTTATTTTCACTGTTTAGAAAACGTTTATCATCTGATGATCGTTATCACGCACCATAAAATAATAAGGAATTATTTTTCTCTTAACTGAAAACCAATTTATTTCCAAAAGAACAAAAATCCAGGCTTATTTAAGATAGTCTTAGCAGAGAGCATACAACTCCCAGCATTTAACATCAACAGTGAAGGCAGTTGAGACTGGCATATTACGTGTAACAAATCTGTTGTTTCTTTTCTACTTTATTTCCATTTTAACCTTCATCTAGCATGGGCTTTAACTCTCATATAATAATAATAATGATTCTTTATTGGCGTAAATTGGCGCATGTGTGCAAATGAAGTAAAGCCCTGGCTCTTACCCAAGGTAAAAACACGTGTGTTAGGTATAGGAGCCAGTGTCTTCTCCCATATTGGAATAGAATAAAATAGAATATTCATTTATTTGCTCAGATGTAGGTATTTACAATAAAGGCTCCTGCACACTGAGACGACATCGCGGGCGCGACAGGCATCAATATGCGTGTCGCGCCCGCGATATCGCCGTGTCTGCAGAAGCCTTAAAGTGGTTACAATAATATTAAAGAATCCTTGTACATCCTACTATTTTGTCATGCAAACATTGATGCAGTACATCATCAAACATACAAACACAACTAAGTTATGAAGACACTGAGAAGTTAATTTTATCAGTATCATAAAACACGAGTAGGATTTGCAAAAAAATACATTAAGATACTTACACACACACTCATGTACACTCACATGCGTTCACTCACCATCACACATAAACACATATACTCGCATACACACACAAACACGCGCGCGCAATCACACGTCTGCTTTTTCTTTTTATTATTTAGTTTTAAGGCTCCGGCAGACTGGGTGGATATCGCGATAGTCTGCAGGAGCCTTTACTGTTTCTATACCTACTAGTGTTACCTATTATTTATTTTTTATTACATAGAAATTGAAATGTGTTTTGATGATGTAAGGCGGAGAACACTGATTCCTGTAACACAGGTTCGCCTAGCACGGGAGTCAGGGGCTTCACATGTACGGTTGTAATATTTTTATGTCAATAAAGTTTATTATTAACTAAAATTTATCAGCTATGAAGTCCTATACGGAGTAGTAACATTTATTTAATAGAAGTACAGTTAGTTTCTCCTTGAAAGTTGGTACTGGTTCCTCTTTTATGGAATTAGGAATGTGGTTAAAAATAGCCGGCAAGAACTATACGACATACGGTGTGCCAGACATATATTTTAATATTACCACTCGATAAAACTATTTTAATGTACCCCTAAGTCAAATCAAATCAAAACAAAATTCATTTATTCAAACTAGGCTGAGAATCAGCACTTTTCGAACGTCACAATCACATAAGACAGTCCCCCAAAACGCCCACCCTTCACCACTTCCTAGTGCTTTAGCTGGGAAGAAGAAGTGGCCAACAAACTCCCCAGAAACACAGCTGTCTGTTCAGTTAGAGAAACAAAATGGATTCTATACAACAGTAAACAAAACAATTAAGTAAAATAAGCAAACTCTACCTAATTGATGATAAGGATATTCAACATTCCATAACACTTACTTGGTATTATCAACTAGCGAGGTTGGTGTCATCCAGGCTCGGGTGAGGGGTTCCTCCTTCAAGGAGGTGACCGGTCCACGGGGCTGAGCGTGGATACCCCCCGCCGCCTCCTGGTGATGCAGGCCGAACATCAGCCCGCCTGCAAATATGCTAAAGTTAGAAGTGGCAGAGGAACAGGAGGTTTTGTGTTTAGGGGGCTAAAACAGTATGTCCTGCAAAAAAGTCAGTATTAGAAGGAGAGGATTTAAAAAAACCGGCCAGTTGCAATTCGGTCTCGCGCACGGAGGGTTTCGTACCAATATGTATAAAAACAACAAAAAAAATCATGTCTGTTGTATGGGAGCCCCCTTAAATATTTATTTAATTCTATTTTTAGTATTTGTTGTTATAGCGGCATCTGTGAAAATTTCAACTGTCTAACTATCACGGTTCATGAGATTACAGCCTGGTGACAGACGGACAGACAGACAGACAGACGGACAGCGGAGTCTTAGTAACAGGGTCCCGTTTTACCCTTTGGGTACGGAACCCCAAAAAAAGTAGCACCATCTGTAAGGTTTATAATCTTGATTTCATCTGCTTTGTTAGACATATTCCTATTGGAAGTATCAGGAGATTTTACAGGTTGTAGCGAGACGATCCTAAATTAGTTAGTTTAACCTACATCGCAGTATCACACTATTAAAAGAGGGGAAATATTTAATTGATCCCCTAAAAACTTATTGACCTTCTAATGCCACTGTTCCATGTTAGTTTTAAATTAAATTTTAAACAATTGTCAACGTAATAATTATTTCTATGTTAATTAATGCAATTGGTGTTGTACCGTTTTAATTAACTATAAATAAATAATTGATGTACAAATTGGTCGCAGTTATTAAGCTATTTTGTGTTTTTTAAGACATCAACATGGGAATTATTTGAGGCTCATAAGAAGAGGCCCATTTATTATATTATTTCCATTCATATTTTTAGGAAATCAAAATGGAAATTATATGGGCTTTGATTAAATTAATACAAGGCTTAGGAGAAACGGTTCCGTGTGGTGTCGGACGTAAAGAATAGCACCATCCCATTTCTTCCCATGGGTGTCGTAAAAGGCGACTAAGGGACTTACTAGAGAATGGGCAGCAGCGTTCTCTATGCATTTTAACACCATACTGCGATCGCCAACCCGCCTGCCAAGCGTGGCGTTTATGGCAAACCCCCCCCCCCAATATTGGGGGAGGCCTATGTCCAGCAGTGGACGTCTTTCGGCTGGAATGATGATGATGAAGATTAGGAGAAACAGAGGACGGAAAGATCTTTTTCATCAGTATGCCTTAACACCTGCTTCATCATCTGTTATATGAAACAGGGTTTCTGTAGTGGAAGCATCTACTAAAGGTGACAAAATCAAACTGGTTGCATTGTAGCCGACTGTAGTGTGGTGTGGTGTGGTGTGGTGTGTGTATGTGTGTGTGTGTGTGTGTTGTGGTAGACTGTAGCCGATCTCATTAATTTAAGTACAACATCTTATACCTGTACCTGCATTCATAGCAAATAAAATTTTGATTCTGATTCTGATTCTGTATTTGTATAATTTATTATGTTTATGAGATTGATTTTACATTCTGTGATTACCTTAACTCACACACTGACCTATTACTTTATTTTTTTTAGGAAAATGTATAAGTACTTTTACAAAAGTTTGTAAATATGTGAACACCATGTATCTATCACATGATTAATGTATCTGTCATTGCTTCATTTTTACTTCTTTTTCCCTATTATGGTATAGTAATTTTATTCTAGATGCATCGTCTTCACATAATTATAATTATATAATCTAAACTATTGTAAAACATTAAAAAAAAAGTAACGGTGGAGTTTCTTGCCCATTCTTCTCCATACGAAACTACCTTTTGGAAGGGGCGACTAGAATCAATTCTATTTTTTTGTAAATTTTGACGCTCAAAAGTGCCCTGGACGTGCCTATTAGAAATAAATAATTTGACTATGACTTTGACACTTACCATTTTGCATTAGAAACTGTCTCTTTCCTTTGTTATGAGCAAAACCAATTACACATAACATAACATAACATAACATAACATCATTTAATAGGGGGTGAACCTACATATTTTGCCACCAACCGGGTAGAAATCCAGACTCCGGACTGCTACTGAGAAATTCTTGATGGAAAACCCATATTAGACCCCTATAATATTTTGCCCTACCTGGGAATCGACCCCAGGACCTCATGGTCAGCAATAGCGCCTGCGACACTAGATTCAAAACTAGTAAATCAACTATCGGCCTTGGCATCTTAAAGATCATGATAATAAGATTCGTAAGGGTAAGTAGTTTTCTTTCAATATTTTTTTTCTAAGGGAAGGGAAATCTTTTGATCTTCATTTTAGGTATAATGCGACCTGCATTGTACCTAAAATGAAGAGCAGAAGATTACACTCCCCTCAGATTTTTTTTGTTAAAAGTAAACGCTCATAAGTAGGTACTTTTTACAAGATAAGGTCCATATTGAAAATAAAAAATAACATAACACGGCGCCTTGTTTCCCCGAAGGGTTGAGCAGAGGTGTACTTGTAGTACACCCACATTTCGCCAGTTATGTTTAAGTCCCATATAATAGGGGGCGAGCCTATTGCCATCAACCGGGCACAAATCCAGACTTCGGGCTGCTACTGAGATATTCCAAATAGAAAAACCCAATAACACTTTTCCCGACCCGGGAATCGAACCCAGGACCAATAAAAATTAAAGATCATAAAATGTGGCCTTTGTGCAAATACTTATGGTGATTAATTAAACTAGACATTGTAGGTATGTCTTATCAATGCCTAGCTTAGATACAATAGTAAAAAGTTATAAAAATATTTAGAGAAAAATTTTTCTTGATTTTAGTTGTGATGTCATTAACTATGAAAAAAAGAAGTAAATATTTTGAAAATCAGTTTAAATGTAAAACTGATTTCTTAGAAATTACTAACAAGTTAAAGTTATGATCTATGAGAAAAAGTAGATAATTTCATAAACAAAACAAAAACTGTTTTTTTTATTTTATATAATAAAACGCGTAAATAAGTATTCTAAACTCTTTATTATAAAAAAACGCAACTTGCTTTAATAAATTATTTAACTGCATTATAGTCAATTAATTGGTTTAACTAATGCAGTTTATACATAGTTAGTTTTTTTACATATATACGGGGATTATATGACTAGATTTTTTTTTTCCATAGTTGTCTCCAAAACATGGTATTCAAAAAGAAAAGTAGTTTATGGTTGGTCTTCTTATCTATATCATATAACCCTATCAAATATTGTCTTTAACATGATTTTGACAGTAATATTGTCTAGGTTTCCAGTAACTTTATAATTGGTCAAATTCATAGAATTTTGATATATAAATTGTACTTAAAAATTAAACAAAACGGTGATTCGTTAAAATTGTCTGTAAAACTTCAAATCATTAAGAATAAAAAAAACACAAAAGCACTTACAAAACTAAGCAAACTAAGTATAAGTAATTTTATTATAGTTTAATTGATAGACCATCAATTAAACTATAATAAAATTACTTCTCGCGCTAACACGCGACTGAATTACTCGGAAAATTAATTACTACGCCGGCTACGGTAGCTACGTTCATTTGTTATGCTACGCCGTAGAAATTCTCGCAGACTTGGGTATAGAAAAACACTGAATTTAGAATTACAAAACTTTAATTTAATGGTTACTCTATATTTTTTTACACTGTGTAATTATTATATAGCTGGTTTAGTTACGACAGCTAGAAAGTAAATTGCGAAAAGTATTTGAATAGCAACAAAACACAGTAACAAAATATGGTAAGATTTTTGACACTTTCTATATAACATTTTGAAACGATTTAATCGTTTAAAAATGTTATCCGTAGAAATCAGTTTTAATATCATTTTAAGGCTAAAATATAATTGTTAGCGTCTAAACACCATTAGAAACGAGTCCGTACCAAATAGGAAATTGCGAGTTAGACCAAAGTTTTCGTCATTTTCGTACATACCTGAAGATCTTGGGGCTCCCGAAGGGTACAGCTTTCGCCCCCATCCCACGGGGTCTAGTTCCAGCGGCGGCCACGGTGAACCCGTGTACCCGCCCGCCGCGTTCAACTCGTCCGACCGAATCTCGAATCACGACACGCACCCGATTACGCGCCCGAGAGCGCACGAACACCCCCGGAAAATCACGAAGACACCCGAAAATTGCGGTCAAAATTCAAATTTTATTTTTGTCGCACTGGCTTTTATTTTTTTTATTGTTAGTCTGTATTATAAAGTTATAAAATATTTGTTAGTAAATTAAAAAAAAGTTTCTAACTCCGAAAGTTATTTTTTACAGAAACGTTCTATCACAAAAATAATTTCAGTTTAAAATCACAGGAAAACCTCAGAAATAGAACACAAAAATCATTCGTCGACAAAAGTACGTTTATCAAAAAAATTCTCAACTTCGTACTAACTATCTGTTGTATAACTATCCGGTAGGCGGCTCTGTGTTATCGTATGTGCGTTCTGGGATCGAGTCCCGGTTGTGCGGGCGATCCCGCTGTGAATTTGCGGAACACTAACAAGCGTCGCGGGAGCGCGGCGCCGAGTGCCCGGGCTTGGTGGAGCCCCCGTCCGTCCCCGCGGACTGGGGGAGGCGCCCAGGGGACACGCCCTCGCCCAAGAGCGGGACGGATACACCGCCGCAGATGGCGCCACTTGCACACCTTCATTTCCTTCAAAACCAAAAAAATACTCGATAACATTAGCTCAAATGATATCTAAAAATCGTGTTTGATTTTTTAGCTGAACATATCAACGCACACGAGTGGATTTATAGACGCGTATTATGGTAATGGAAGGACGTTGCGAGGTTTCCCTCAGAGACCGTAGCACGTTGGCGCGAGTAAGGGATAGTGGGATGGATGAGACGACAAACATCTCGCCGGACGAGGCCAGCCGAGCTAAGGGACGGCCCACACCACGAGTATTACTTATTAAACCCAAGTTAGATTGACGATGATGAAATTTCAGTGGGAATTGACTTTAACTGCGACCGAGATGAGGTTTTGTCGCCTCATTAATTATATGTAAAATGTTCTGTATGTTTGAACGTGAACAAATCGGAGTTGCTAATGCTGTCGTTAAAATAACGTTTCGGGTCGTTGACACGACATACGCTGTTGATTTATATTTGGGAACTAAAATAAATTCTAAATTTTAGAGAGCATGGTGCCTAGAGGATTATGTTCATAATATTGCGAGAATATTCCCATATGACCGGTCTTTGTATCGTTCTATTACGAGGGTCATGTTCACGAGACAATGTCTGCGTGGTAATAAGTATGTAAATAATGTTGATGATCATAGAATACACGTATAGGTACAACGGCTATTACTTGGCTTTAGCAGACACTTGAACCTGATCATCGAGGCACAAATCATCTGCAGTGTGACCCTAGCTCTTTGCTGCTGTAAACCATCCTCAAATGTGAACTTTGTTAAGATCTTGTACGTACATCATCATCTGCCTAGCCTTTTCCCAACTATGTTGGGGTCGACTTCCAGTCTTTCAAACTCAAACTCAAACTCAAAGCATTTATTTCAAATAAACCAATTACAGGCACTTTTGAATTGTCAAGGGTTCGGTCAGTCAGTCAGAAAGATGAAGCTAGTTGCTCATTCCAAAGCGTAGTAGGTACCTATGGAGAAGAACGGGCAAGAAACTCCACGGACACTCTTTTAAATCAACGTATTATGGTTACAAAATATTGTTTACATCATTCATTTTGAAATTATTCATGTGAGAACGATGCAAAAGCGTCCGTAATAAAAAAATTACAACAAAAAAAAAAGCAATTCAAAAATTAAAATTAAAATAAGCCGTGGCAGCTAAGAGATGACCAGTCTCTTCTGACGGCGCCCGTTCACGAACATGACGCGTGGATTAGCACCATTCAGCTCAACCATTTTGAAGGGAGCTAAATGATCCAACACACGCGCCACCATCAGCGAGACATTAGAGTGAGCATGACATACTCCCAGCCGCCAGGGCACACTCTTAACGGATACAGCTGAATACCAGTATTTTACATGGAGCGACTACCTATCTGACCTCCACAAGCCAGTTACTGGGTAACACGATACCCCTTGGTAAGACTGATGTGAGACTTTCGAGCTTCTGATGACCCGTAACGACTGTCAAAGATCTACAAATGACAGCCGAGACCAACGGCTTAACGTGCTTTCCGAGACACGGAGGGGTCTTGTTATGTAAAGATGGTCACCCATCCACGGACCAACCGCGGCAAGCGTAGCTTAACGTGATCGATCGACCCGTGCGGCTGTTATTACTTAGCCACAAGCCCCTCTTTCTTGATCTTGTACACACATGAGATACGCAATAAAGAGTTGAAATTGAATTAGAATTTGAACCTGCCTTAAAATGTAATTATTAAAATTTCAATATTCGATAGCTTTTAGTCATTTCTAATTGCTGATTTAATGGTTTTTCATTACAATTTTCTAATGTCATTATTTGGAACATAAAATTATAACATTATAATATTCTTGCATTAAACAACAGCTACCCTTATTGACCGTCATAAAATTCAAATGTGTGAATTGCAAGATCGTGGTTTCAAATTTCGGTGTTAATTCAACAGGGGTAACTGTTGTTATTGGGTTATTGCCGATTATAAAAAGAAATAGAGCGTTTAATTGACGTCTTTTTTGTGCGATAGACGTCACAGGTCTTCGAATTTTTGGTTCTAAATTACAACAAAATTAATAAAAAACAAAAAGTTCATCGATTTATATTTATATACATAGTTCTCTGTTTTTTTTTTTTTTGTAGTTTTCTTTAAAAATTACAAATAATTATTTTTTAACTTTCGATAGAGTGTCGTTTTAGTTCACGAAATAGTAAACATTGATATAGATTCTGATATTCCGGAAAAGGTCTCGGAACAGAGAAAGCGCTAAAATGTGCGTTCACGAGGGAATACTGCATCATAATCAGCACGCCACAAATAGCTGGCGGGTTCAGTAGAACCAACGATCGATTTTCTCTAGTTGAGTCATTGTCATCTATTATAATACACAATTTTAATTTATCAAACCTTTGATTATTTATATGTCTAGATAGAATGTCACGCTGCAGAAGAACTGAAACAAACAGGCCAACTTTGTTAAGCTGGTGTGCGTGACAGCTACCTTTTATACTCGCGCCGCGTCATTATTCAAGTGTGCGTGCATTTTGCGGCCAACAGTTAGACGCATTTTTTTTCGACGAGTTCACAGCTATGACTTATTATATTATTATATCTTTGGTATCAACTTTAGCATGTAGAGGAATTGCGGATCTAGAATAGCTCAGTAAAACCTATCCTGCCGGGCTAGCCCGCAGCTAGCCCTAGCTAGCAAGCGAAACTTTGAAAGTTCAAACACATTGCGATATTGACGTGAATTCACTCCTATTTATGAACGTATTCAGCTTATGAGGTGTTAACAGTAGGTATAGGCACCTACATAATCAGCCTATAAAGTTCCCACTGCTGCGACACAGGCCTCCTCTCTGTGAGAGGGAGTGGGCCGTAATCCACCACGCGGGCCCAGTGCGGTTTGATAGATGTCACAAGTCTTCGAATTTTTGGTTCTAGGACATGCCGGTTTCCTCACGATGTTTTCCTTCACCGTTTTGAGAGCAGTGGTGATGAAATAATTTACACAAAGTAAAGTGCCTGTCTGTGTTCGAATCTACGACCTACAACTCTACAAGTCGCGGCCGTTACCACTGGGCCACCACTGCTCATAGGCACCTACAATTAGTTAAAATGGAAGCCACGTTCAAAATTCGAAGTATGTTAAAAAAAGGGTACGAGACTGCGATGCGGCCACGGACGCCAAGCGCAAGGTGGAGCAGGCACAGAGGGAGGCCGTGAAGGCTAGGGTGGGTACCAGAGAGAAGTAAGCCAAGCTGGTTAACACTTATACTACACAATACTCACGTGTTACTATGCGGTTAGTGGAAGTGCTCAGGTGTGATTCGGTCAAATGCTGTTGAAGTCAGTGTTCTGAGTGGAATACCTCGAAATAAGAATTGCTAGGTATACGATCAAAAGCAGACCAAAGACATGTTGCATGGATTGTGTAGACGTACGGTTCTAGGTATGGCTAAAATGTAGGTACGTACGAGTAATTCATGGGATTGCGAATAGTGGCTCGAATCGATTCCACAGAAATAGAACCAGTTGAGTATCGAATGATAGTTCAGCTCGATGCGCTTAGGCTTACTAGAAACAAACCGATGTTAAGCCCACGTTTACACGGTAAGCACTTTCGTTTGATATGTCACATAGTACAGTTTGCAAAACTTTTTTTTAATATTTTCTAATTTGCCCCCCAAAAGTGACCCTCATATTCAAAATTCATTTATTTACGTTACTCTTTGTGGCTAAGTAATAACAGCCGCACGGGTCGATCGATCAGGTTAAGCTACGCTTGCCGCGGTTGGTCCGTGGATGGGTGACCATCTTTACATACCAAGACCCCTCCGTGCCTCGGAAAGCACGTTAAGCCGTTGGTCCCGGCTGTCATTTGTAGATCTTTGACAGACGTTACGGGTCGTCAGAAGCTCGAAAGTCAGTCAACCAGTCTTACCAAGGGATATCGTGTGTTACCCAGTAACTGGGTTGTGGAGGTCAGATAGGCAGTCGCTCCATGTAAAATACTGGTATTCAGCTGTATCCGGTAAGACTGGAAGCCGACCCCAACATGGTTGGGAAAAGGGTTAGGCAGATGATGACTCTTCCGTGTCACCGTTCACAGAAATTCACATGTGTACCAAATTTAAACTTAATCGGTCGAGTAGATTCGGAGCAGATCAGCTGTGACAGACAGACAGACATACGTGTAATCCCATAAGGGTTCCGTTTTTTTTCCTTATGAGGGAGGTAGGGAACCCTATAAATTAACATTGCATGTACCCTTGGTAGGATGTTGACTAATTGAACTCTGCTACGACTATCAACACAAGAGCAGTGGTGGCCCAGTGGTAACGGCTCCGACTTACGAGTTCGTACGTTCTTACGAGTTCGAGGTCGTGGGTTCAAACCCTGGCAAGCTTTGTGTAAATAATTTAATCACCACTGCTCTCACAACGGTGAAAGAAAACATCATGAGGAAACTGGCATGTGTTAAAACCAATAATTCGAAGACATGTGACTTGTACCCGCACTGGGCCCGCCTGGTGGATTACAGCCCACTCTCCCTCGAAGAGAGGAGGCCTATGTCCTGGGTGTAGTGTAGTAGTGGGAACTTTATAGGCTGATTATATTATGTTATGACTATTATTAAAACTTGAATTTTCGAATTCATGTGCGTATTGTATAATTATCACTTATTTAATAAACGGTGTAGGAAAACATCGTGAGAGACATTACTCGACGGCATGTGAAGCCAAGAGTCGACTCCATCTAGCTTATCTTTATTTATGTTTTATATGACGTGTAAAAGTGATTCTAATATCCTATTTACAGGATAAACAATTTCATTTCATTTCACAATTTCATTTCTTTTAATTTCATTTCAAGTCAGAGGGCCCATAGGCGGCATAAAACCTCTAACGCCAGGTTAATCACTAACCATACGAAAAAGAATGAAGACTTCAGTTTCATGATGTGCCTTATTTGCTAATAGCTTTTTTTTTATTTGTAAAAAACTGGCCAAGTCCGTGTCGAACAATGAAGAGTTCCGTAGTCGGGATGAATTTATCCCAAGAACAAACTTAACTTTGTAGTTGAAAAAATTTTCTCGTCACGATCAATTCTCCAACTGCAAATGTATGATTGTAAACGCAAAAAAAAATGTGATAAAACTACAAGTTAACGATGGTCGAAATATTCCTTTGCGTATGCCGTGAGATCGTGCTTCTTGCCAAATTTCATGATTCTAAGGGAAACGGAAAGTACCCTATAGGTTTTGATTAATTTGCGAGTATCAAAATATGTCGCCTAAATGGCCGTATTTATAGGTCAAAATGTATAGAACAGCAAATAATTTTTTTTTTAATAACCGACGAAAAACTTGAACGTAGGTCCAGAATCATATAGGTACTGAATCCATGTTAACACAGGTTGCGCTTCGATGTCCCTGCCACCCTGTATAACATAGGTAGATTGTTAGTTTTCCGTTATAAAATATGACACGGTTAGAAAGAGTGTGCCTTCGGAGACGTCAGCTAGTAGAGATGAAGAAAAGAAAAGATGCTGCGCTGACCACAAATGACTCGGGTTAAGAGCAGGACGTTTTGTTCTTTCGTTTCATCATGAGTATATAAAAATATTAGCTCAGAACACCGCAAAAGATGTTCTGCTTTTCCTCAATGACGTGTGATTACGTTATTGATCGTTTTACTTTCAGCCGAGTTCTACAAACAACGTCAGTATTGAAAAACGTATTTAAAGATAAAGTCAGGCATTGAAACGCAGTTTTTTTTTCAACTTTTGATCCGTTTTCAGCAGTCTAAGGTGAGTTTCTTTTTTTGGAACTTCTTGACCAACTACCGGTTATGAAGCGTATTAAGGACGTCGCACGTTGTCTTCAAAAATAGGATTAGGCTTGTCTTAAGCTTATTATGACACAGTTTCACTTGATCTTTAGCTGTAAAGGCTCTAAGTTACTAGTTAAAACCTGGCAAGTGAAAAGTAACAATTTCAATGCCATAAAAGACTAAATCTAACCCACCACTTTCGTTGAACAAAGGTACCTAGGTAACAAACTTAATGATCGAAGCGTTATCACATCTACAGTTCATGATGCTGAAACCTATAGTGGATCGGTTAACGTGTAAGTGTTAGGTATGAGTAGCGTAAAGGCTAACCCAAGCTATCCATAGTTCGCGGGAAGGTACTTATGGGTCACCGAGTCCCCTGGCAACACAGGCAACAGGAAGGAATACGGGTGGGTTTTAGTCAGTAAGAGTCTGACACACCCTCCCGCTCCACCCAGAGCGGGAGAAGTTATTTGATGATTTCCCACCCTCAAAAACAAAAAAAAAGCTATCCATACCTACGGCTAAGCAGTACCTACGGTTAAGGGTTAAAATTGTGTAGATATCCCTTTTATCGGTTACTGTGCGACAACTCTTCATTTTGCGCGTCACTCCATCCGACCTCTCGACTCAAAACATCCTTATACGAGTAAGGCGTCGAGGTCGTCCGGTCTGCGACTCCGTCCAATGTTGTTCCGCATTTGCTAGCCGACATTACTCAGTCCTAAGCGCTTGCCCTATATTAAAGGGTATATCGTTTAATTGATACTATTAGTCATCCACTGGTTGAAATTCGACCCCCTCTACTTAAAATCTATATGGCAGTACACTAATTCCATGCTATTAAAAAGTACTTACTTATTCCATGCTCAAGCTGTCACTTCTGTGAAGTCATGAGGCCCTGGTACTATGTATGTGTGCGTGTGTGTCAAACGCATGGTACTGTGTACACACACTACCATGGGTTTTTGTACCTTCCTACCTACAGGTAGGAAGAAGTTATTTGATGATTTCCCACCAAAAAAAAAACCTAATGTTTTTTTTTATTAATTTATTTTTTTTCTAATGCTTATTATATAAAAATGTTAGCTTTCTCCATATATAACTATATAACTTTGCCTTCATACTCCTCCGTCCGCGTAATTTTCATAAAAGAGGTACGAAGTTTTCGCTTCACGTTTTAATATAATGATTTACACATTGACCAAGTTTGTGCTGAAAGCAAAGCTTACTAATTGGTTGCAGAATTTGTCTTACCACGATACAAGGAATATTCTAACGACGACCACCTCATGAATACCTTTCTCAATACTGATACATGTTATAACTGTTAACCTCATTGCATTGAAGTTGTAATAATCAATGTTTTCTGCTCTCAAAACGGTGAAGGAAAACTTCTTGAGGAAACCGGCATGTCCTAGAACCAAAAAGATTCAAAGACATGTGACATCTACCAACCCGCACTGGGCCTGCGCGGTGGATTACGGCCCTCTCCCTCTCACAGAGAGGAGGCCTTTGTCCCAGCAGTGGGAACATTATAGGCTGAATCAATGTTTATGAGGAACATTGGATTTTGAGATACAAGTATCTTTTTACATAGTTCAGGAGCCAGCTGTTCAACTTGATTTTGACCACCACTTGCACAATTATATTTTGTGTACGACTAACTTTATGTGTTTCTCTTTGTACAATCAATCTGAGGCAGCCTTTTCCCAACTTCATTGGGGTCGGCTTCCAGTATAATGCATCTGAATACCAGTATTTTGCATGAAGTGACTGCTTATCCGAACTAGTTACTGGGTAACACGACAAATTGGGTATCACTACTGACAAATGCGTGCACTGACTGGACAGGTCCACTCAATCTGTGTTGTTCTTTCCTCAAAAGGACCATTTCAGACACCAATCTACATGGCCTTCACATGATCTGACCAAGATTATGTCTGGACTTTAAAGGAGACTGTGACCTATGAGTTTGTTTCGGCCTTTCTTCTCAGAGTAGTCAGATCGGAACCGCCGACCTCATCTAGCTTTATTTTAAAAAATATGATTGACGTGTAATAGTGTTTGTACAAACCTACTTACAGATAATAAATCATTTATCATTTATCACGGTACGGTACTACAAATAACTGGTTAAACACATCGTAGTGAATAAAAGCATATTTGGTTTCGACATTTCAGTAACGTCATCGTATATCACTGCATTGGCAAATATCATTGTACTGATGTGATGCCTTTAGAGACTCAGTTAATATTTTCTTAATCAACTTTCCTAACAAATCATCAACATCTGCCTAGCCTTTTCCTAATTATGTTGGGGTCGGCTTATAGTCTAACTGGATGCAGCTGAATACCAGTATTTTACATGGAGCGATTGGCTATCTGACCTCCACAACCCAGTACATAATACAACACCCCTAAGACTGGTTGTCAGACTTCCGGGCTTCTGACGACCCCTAACGACTGTCAAAGATCCAAGAATAACAGCCGGGACCAACGGCGTAACGTACTTTCCGAGGCACGGAGGAGTCTCGGTATGTAAAGATGGTCACCCATCCACGGACCAACCCCGGCAAGCGTAGCTTAACCTGATGGATCGACCCGTGCGGCTGTTATTACTTGGTTACGAGTTTCTTCGACGAGGATCTATAAGGACCTTTAAGGAGCAATAACTTCTGGCCTATTACAACAACAATATTTTGTCTGTGTCGTAAGTCTAAGATGTCTATGTCTAAGTGTCCGACATCGCATTGTACCGTATCACCCGTCATTGTACCGTATCACCCGTCACTGGGAGACAAGCGAATAATTTGGCGCTACAAAGAAATTGGTACATTATCACTAAACTTGTAACGTTCTGGTTACGAGTTCCACAACCTTCCACTAGATGATTCAACGTTTAGCAGTAACATGTATTAAAATGTTATGTTTTTTGACTTATATAAATGCTAGCTGCACCCCGCGGTATTACCCGCATAGGTGTCGAACCCGTGGGAAGATCGGGATAAAAAGTATCCTGTCTTAATCCAGGTTATGGTCAACATATGTGCCAAATTTCATTCAAATCCGTTCAGCCGTTTAGCGTGAAAGTGTAACAAACAAATAAACAAGCAAACTCACTTTCGCATTTATAATATTAAAGTTAGGATTCTACAAGTCTTCAGCCGGTTTGTCGTCAGAAAATTTGCCTAGATACTATTGAGAACGACAAAGTGTATCATAAAATCAAAGGGCATCCGCTTCCATTATATGCCTCACAAAGACGGAAACACAGGTCTGGTTGGCACCAGTATTACCCTTTAATTGGGTTGAGATCAAAATGGCAGACACTCTACATACAACACTGAGCTTCATTTGAACAGAAAAGCCGACGCCGACATAATTGACAGAGGGCTAGACAGATCAACAGATCACGATAATATTGATCTCACTATCAAGTTTCTACAAACTAAAGTTAGATAAATCATGTTATCATGCAGTATCAGGTTGGTAGTTATTATATTGTGGGGTAAGGCGTTTCATGAATTTTTTTGAGTTACATGTCGGTATCTACTCGTCTGGCGCATCAGAATCGCTGCCATCTTAGCACATATTTTTCCTGCAGCAGGCCTAGCATGACGCTTTCGATTCCTACTTTACTATAGAATAGAAACCGCTTATCTACATTTCTTGGTAGAAAACTGTCTACTCGGAAACGTAATTTTTGTCTACTCTTCCGTCGACAAAACGCTTCTCTACGGTTCTCGTGCTAAGCCTACATAATCAGCCTATAATGTTCTCAATGGCTGGGACACAGGCCTCCTCTTTGTGAGAGGGAGTGGGCCGTAATCCACCACGCGAGCTCAGTGCGGGTTGGTAGATGTCACATATCTTCGATATGTTTGTTCTAGGACATACTGGTTTCCTCACGATGTTTTCCTTCACCGTTTTGAGAACAGTGGTAGTGAAATAATTTACACAAAATAAAGTGCATGTCCGAGTTCGAACCACAACTTGTAAGTCGCGGCCATTACCACTGGGCCACCACTGCTGTCTCGTGCTAAGCATGCTGAATTCTAATACAGTTTATGCCGTTAAGAGATTAGAACGCCCATTTTGCTAAAAGGCTTTTTAGTAAAAAAGCCTTTTAGCAAAATGGGCAAACTGGGTGTTATACATAAGTAGGTATCACGACGCACTTTTAGGTAAGTAACAATACTCAAGTTAGGCATACATAAAATGACTAATATCTAAGTTCAACAACAAGGCACAAACAAGTTGGCATTCGTCTCCTGGGCCTGAGTGCTTTGGGAGGCCTCAGAGGGTCCGCCCTCCTTGCCACGCCCACCTCAAGCCACGCCTACCCAGTGCCTAGAGACTTTACTGTTACGTGAAATATCGGTGCTTGTTTTAACTTAAGATGTATGATGTATTACACTTAAGTATACGGAGATGATCTTTAAGTAAGATACTTAACGAACTTTGGTACGAAATGCCGTTTGTTTTTGATCGGTATATATTTCTTAGGAAAACGATTGTCTTTTGTCTTGTCGCATAAAACCACAAGTCCATAGGTATTTATGGCGTATCACAGCGCTTGTGATTGCAGGGAATGACTACTGGTGATATTACAGTAATGTTAGGATCATGACATTTCAACTGAGTCTCTAAACTTAGCATCACAAGGATATTTGAAAATGCGGTGAAGAACGATACTAAAATGTCGAAACTAAATATGTTATTTTTCACAACGATGTGTTTAGCCTGTTATTTGTAGTACCGTACCGTGTTACCCAGTAACTAGTTTGTGGAGTTCAGATAAGCACTCACTCCATGTCAAATAATGGCGGTCAGCTGCATTTGGTTAGACTGGAAGCTGGCCCCAACATAGTTGGGAAAAGGCTAGGCAGATATTTATTTATTTATTTATTTATTTAATACTTTAAGCACACAAATGTACAGAGGCGGACTTAATGCCGTAGGCATTTTCTACCAGTCAACCTTTGGGTGATGCAGAGACAGACAGTATAGGTGCAATAACGAAAACGGGAATACATATTTATTAAAATATAAGTAGATACATACATATACCTATTAAAACATGAAATATAATACATATACCTAATTATACATAAATATAAGACCAAATATATATATACGAATATACTAAACAGATAAGACAAACAATGGGAAAACATTACCGTTGTGATGATACTGCCTCTTACGAATGTGCTTGCGAACTTTAACATTAAAGGATAATCGGTTGGTTGCCATCCTGATATATTGGTTATTTATCCTGAGATATATTGTACAAAGAAAAACTCATAAAGTTAGTCATACACTAAAGAAGTACAGGTGGTAGTAAAAATCAGGTTGAACAATATATTATCAGATTGAATAATATACAAGTACTTATCAAAAAAGCCAAAGTTCCTTATAAACATTGATTATTATCTATAACTTAAATGAAATCAGGTTAAAGTGATTCAGTAATTACATGTATCAGAATAAGGATAGGTATTCCATGAGGTGATAGTTAATATCTTCTGAATATCCTCTGTATCGTCGTAAGACAAATTGTGCAACCGATTAGTTAGGTTTGCTTTCAGCAAAAATCTGGTCAACATGTACCTAAATCATTTTAACCTCGTAAGGCCCAACCCAAATTTAGGTCGATATATATTTTTATGATTAGATATATAATTTAAATGATTTTAAATAGTGTCTCGGGCCGGAGTGTCAAAATTTTTTTGTCATTAAATTAGGTCGTTGGGCCTTACGAGGATATTAATACGTCAAGCGAAAACCCCTTTTATGAAAATTACGCGGACGCAGGAGTTTGTGGAGGTCAGATCAGCACTCATTCCATGTAAAATAATGGCGTTCAGCTGCAAAAATGCATGTAAAATAATGGTGTTCTGATTAGACTGGAAGCTGCCCCCTGAGAAAAGGCTAGGCATATTGATCTGTAGTACCATACAGGTACGTAAAGTACGGGTTAATTTGTAGAATTTACCATGATTGGGAAATTCCACAATTTAACCCTCAAAACCCAACCTAAGAAATGGATCTCAATAATAACATGTATGATACCAATAAATATAAACTACTTCAAACACAATTTCTAACCCGTCTAAGCCGTCAGTCTCATTTGGCATACTAAGTCAATTTCCTGAACATCCTTTATTGGAACAATAGGATCTAAATCCAGGTATTATAATCAGGTTACTATTGTGCTAGTAACTGGAGCGAATTCAGTTGGGAAATATGAATAAGCATAATGCAGTCGATACAGTGAATCTTAATTGATTATAGTGAATGAATGACGATGTCGTACGTGATTAAAGAGATGTTAGAAAAAGAAAATAAGTAAAGAGATTACCTATGAAAGTAGAGCTTATTAAAATGTATTCAAATTGACAAACATTTTTGCTCGGTACTTAAATCAAAGTAACTTTTTTTTTCACTAAGAAAATACATTCAATTATATTTGTAAAGAATAACAGTACTAAAATTTGACCTAAGATACTAACATTAAAAATACAACTTAACTTATTTAAAGGTGGTTAAATGACAATCACCGAAATGGCATTAAATCCATAACATTTCATTACATTACATTACATTACATTACATTACATTACATTACAATACAATACAACGCAAATGCAATGCATTCATTTTACAATATTTAAATATTCACGAATTCCGTACAAAACATACGAAAAAAATACCAAAACAGTAGTCACATTACACTTTCCAAACAAGCTGACATGATTTCCTCCTTCATTTTAATTCGAAACCTTAAGTCAGCTTTAAATTACACTTTTTGCTGGCCTTATAACCCCCCCGACGCGGATCCCGGGATTAGGGGCTACCAACGGGTACTTTTTCTGCCAGTGTCAAGAAACATCGTCCTGCCTTTACAAGCACCCTAGGGGGTACTTTCAGACCCTTAACGTTTACGACTACCCGATTGCTTTTCTATGAAGGGCCTCTAGGAAATGTCCGCGACAAAAACGGACAGATGCCTACAGCGGATGTTGATACCAATTGATTAGTTTGCAAACAGTGTGAATTTTTGATGGTCTGCGGTGTGTCGAGTGGCAATTTTTTTGGTAGTTCACACTTAATAAGTGGTTTGTGGGCAAAAAATCTGCCCACTTAGCTTAACAAGTTAAGGAAGTGACAGTTTTTATTGAATTCATTTGGCGACAAATTGTAACTAACGAGATAGAAAGCTTGCAAAAAAATTGCGAAATCTGTTATGCGATAATGTGTCCTGATCTGCATTGTTAAATCTAGTTTTCTTAATCCCGTTGCTTTTACTTAAACACTGCAAAAATTACAATTTAAAGTCATACAAATACAAACGTAACGTACAAAATGCATATAATTATTTCTCAAAAGCTAGCAACCAGCCCAGAAAATAAAATATATTATACAAAAAAAATTACATCTTGCTGTGAAACAAATTCCACAAACATTTTGACACAATACGCCGTTATAGCACTCTGAATGCGTCTTCAGTGACGTCTTTGACAAAACAAATAAGCCATAAAAGGGTATTAATATACCCCGTGTCCGCAGTAAAAGGGTTAGCCGTCTGTCACACCGATACTACTGTTTTGTTTGTACCGTTAAAGTTTGCCGACATTTTTCGCAAAATGTTTAAGTAACTTGTATTTGTTATCATGCTGTGACATTTTTGCAAAAATCCGGCGGTGAACTTTACATAAGGTGACAGCTACTATGAAATGATAATTATGTTATTCTCTAAGGTGACGTTTTTCCATCGATTAATTATTGTTCGTTATACTAAAAAATCCAGAAGCACCTAAGTAGGTACAAGCGTAGTACTTACCTGCAGAAGATTCTCAATTTTATAGTCTTTTTCTAAATACACTTTACAGCAAAGTTACAAAACACAAGGTAAATCCGTAAATTACTGAATCCATAATCAGCCTATAATGTTTCCACTGCTGGGACACAGGCCTCCTCTCTGTGAGAGGGTGTGGGCAGAAATCCACCACTCGGGCCCAGTGCGGGTTGGTAGATGTCTCATGTCTTCGAATTTTTGGTTCTAGGTCATGCCGGTTTCCTCACGATATTTTTTTCATCATTTTGAGAGCAGTGGTGATAAGATTATTTACACAAAGTAAAGCAACTGCCTGAGTTCCAACCCACGACCTACAACTCGTAAATCCGAGCGGTTACCACTGGGCCACCACTGCTCTCAAATTACTGAATAGCACAGCAAAACATACAAGAAGCTCCCAAAATACAATTGATCAATTAAGGAAATTATTTTATTTAAATGAAACTGAAAGAACAGCAGCTCCAAAAAGCAAAAATAAAAATATCAGTCAATTGAATAGACACACACGTCATAAACAGAGCACTAATGCGAACTATGAAACATGTCAGAAAATGGATTAGAAAAGGTGGATTTAGGGTTAAGAACGACTACGAGTACCTTTCATACGAATAATTGGCTTTAGGTTTAATTATAAACATTGACCAGCAAAGTAAACAATACCTAATAAACTGCGCAAACTGCGTGTTGTTGCTTCTTTTTTAAAATTTAATTAGAATAATAACATTGTGCAGGATAAAATTAAATATTTGCACACCATATAAAATGGTAGAATGTAAAGGGACCAAGTTTTAAGATCATACATTGCAAACGTACATTCTGGCCAATAAATGATTTTGATTTGATTTGGGATAGACGAGAAAAAATATCATCCCCACATTACGTGCAAGGTATTTTCTTTACCTACCGCTAAAAAAAATGTTTTCAAGATTTTATTTTACCACGGTCGGCGTCTAGTACTAAGCGTATCTGAGCTATAGCGGGAACAGACAGACAGACAGACTAAAATGGCGAAACTATGAGGGTTCCTGTTTACAACGGAACCCCTCAAAAAACGACTGAACTATTCAAATTCAAATAATTTATTGTGGATCATAGGTTCATAAGATGTTATGTTAGTTAGGTCTGCTATGTCCCGCTATTGAGGCATACAAAATTCATATTATAAGTTCGGTAGATAGATAGTTAAAATACAATACATCAAATTGATGCAATACATTAAGATTAAATTAGTATAATATTTACGTCAAATTACAAATTATATAGTCATGTTACAAAATAATATGATTCATTGTATTGTCATTTAGGAATTCTCGTATAGAGTAATAACATTTGCTTATCAATAATTAATGTAGTTTTTTAGGTATTTATATCGCTCGCTGTTCTGAGAAAAGGTGGAAGATTAGGTATTAAAGATACGTGGGCCCATACAAAATATGCTTTGGTGCAAAAGCTTTGTTTTACTAGCTACGGTGCGCAGCTTGTCTGGCCCTAGTGCAAAATTCAAATAAGTTTAGATTTGATTTTATGAACATTACAGTTTCATGTATGTATACACTAGGGAGAGTTAATATTTTTAAATTTGTAAAATGTTGTCTGCATGAATCCACTTAATGTATATTACAGATCGACCGAATACGAACGTTTTTGAGCTCTAAAAGCACACTGTTTTTCTACAGAGTTGCCCCAGAATATATGATGCCGTAGCGTATGATTGAAGCAACGTATCCATGATAGGCAGTTAGTAGTGCAGACTGACTGACGGTGTTCCTTAATCTGTAAAGCTAAAAGCATAAAAGCTCTAACTAAGTCTTTTGCAAACTTGCTCTATATGTGACTTCCAATTTACTTTGCTATCAATATAGAGACCCAAAAATTTGGTTACATCGATTTCTTCTATGCTGGTTTGAGACCAGCATATGTATAGTATATTTAAATTTGTATCAAGTTGTACTCGCTGTTTAAAATTCATGATTTATTTTTAGGTCATTTTCATCAAGCCTACTAAGTAGGGACTGTAATATTTTATCATTGCAAATTTATCAAAGAAAAGTAAAAACAAAAGAAGAAGAAGATTTCTGCAACATTCTATTAGTAGAACAGAGACGGAAATAGTTTCGTATAGCATTTATTAAGTACCTACTCACCCGTTAACCTGTCATTGTCAAGGAGTAATGTCAATATGGCGGCAATATATTTTTCAAAAATTTTGTAACTCGGTACCTACGAAATCTGAGATAAAAATAAACATTTTTAGCTTCGAGCAATCAAGAATTCGAGCACTTGTGCGAGTGAGCATCAGCATAGCGCAACCAACATGGACTAAACAGGGTCTAATGAAGAATTCGCTGACAACCTGTATAAATATACGAGTTACATAGAGAGAACTTTAATCTGCTATACTAATCCATAATCAAATCGCCTCAGTAACAAAACAATTCCAGAAAACTCACGAGCAACCTGACCAAAATAACACTAAAAAGTTGATCCACAAAAAAGGCGGAAAACAAAACCTGAAGTATCCATTTTCCCTCACAAAATATGCATACTCCGTGAATCCGCATTGCCTTAATGGTGCGGCTGTAATTTCCATGATATTTCCATGGCGTTTCCATGGTATATTTTCCCACAGAACCGTGTTATCATATTTGAGGTGCGGCGTCATGATAAAACACGGTAACTCGTCATAATGTGTTTAGCGTTCGCTCTTCTGGTGAGCGTCAAAGAATAAATTGGTAATGTTTCTAGACGGGACATTTCGAAATTCAATAAACGTGTTTAAATATTGATTGCGACAGCTAGTGAACATATTATAAATAACCATCTACTTATTACCAGACGTACTGCAGGGTACCGAGAGCAGTGGTGGCCCAGTGGTAACGTTGTAGATCGTAGGCTTGAACCTAGACAGGCGCTTTTTTGTGTAAATAATTTAATCACCACTGCTCTCAAAACGGTGAAGGAAAACATCGTGAGGAAACCGGCATGTCCTAGAACCAAAAATTCGAAGACATGTGACATCTACCAACCCGCACTGCGCCAGCGTGGTAGATACACAGCCCACTCCCTCTTAAAGACAGGAGGCCTGTGTCCCAGCAGTCGGAACATTATAGGCTGATTATGCTGCAGGGTACCATCCGCACTTAGTTGATATCGCGACCATGTCGTACTCAGCGCTTCTCCTCCACTCTCTCCCTCCGTCTGTGTTATTCCACATATAACCCGTCTGCTTTCAAAGCAAGATAGAACAGTTACCTTCTGTGCTCGCTCGTACCATTTGTAGACTTCATCCATGGCTTTCCATCAGGCGAGATCGAGGTTAAGAGCGGCCTGCTCTTTTTCATTCCAAAAAAAAATTATCCAAATAAAATAAAATTTGGACTTTATCCTCCACCATGCATTATTTTATTTTAACAATGTCGTATGCAGGTTGACTCTACAACTTTACTGCAGGCTTAGTAGGAATCAGTTTAGCTTTTGGCACTTTTGTCAGTTCTATTTTTTATTTTTCTACTTTCTCAAATCTCTTCACTGGTAATTCGCTACTAATAACATATGCCCTGTGAATTATTTCCAGATTATCATGGCGTGAAAGAGATTATATAATTACATGTAGGTACTAAAATCATATCTAAATTATTTTGAACAATAATCACAAACGCTTTCTTTAAAATGATAGGCATTATTCTAATCAATTTTAACCTCAGCGTCATAAAAGTGTCGGCTCTGTCACTAACCTCTCTGCATTCATATTTCGGGAAGCTTTACTTATTCAATATTTTCAAATTGGCTGCACACCGTTCTTGTAATGTAGCCGAAAAAATTCGAAAACCGAACCAAATGGATTCGTGAACTGATTATTTATTTAACGTCACGAAATATTAGCCTCGGAATCGGTTTAGATTATTTTTTGTCAAGAATATTTATCTGCTTAGCTTCGTCTTTCTTGTTTATTTTAGTTTGTGTTTGCGTGCCTTTGGGTTTGCTGAACAGAGAAACTTTTACGAAGACTTTATTTTTTATGGAAGTTGTTTCTTTTATTTTTTAAGTGGACAGTGGCGGTTGACCAGCAGTAAGACAACTTTGATTTTGAACCGAGAATATTATCATTATTTTAACACTCATTAATTATCTTATCTACAGGGTCGTGGCTAGATAATAACGGGTCGACCGATGGTTAAGCTACCCTTCAGGTGAGCATCTGTTACCACGCTAAACTGTTTGTCCCGGCTTTCATTTGTACCTAGATTTCTGCCAGTCATTACGGGTAGTCAAAATTCCAAAAAGTCTGACAACCAGTCTTACCAAGGGGTATCGTATTACCCATTAGTAACTGAGTTGTGGAGATCAGATAGGCAGTCGCTCCATGTAAAATACTGGTTTTCAACTGTATCCGGTTAGCCTGGAAGCCGACCCCAACATAGTTGGGAAAAGGCTAGGCAGATGATGATGACTTATCTAGTCATTATGTTGGTGATTTTCGTTATCATCATACTTAAAAGTCTTATCAATAAGCAGTTGGAATCTTAAAATACCCAAAATGATACCCTAGAACTGTTTGCACACCGGTGTTTTTGGAGGTAGGTACTAAATTACAGCATAAATGGATTTAAGAACCTGACGTGTGGAGCCAGTGGAGTTTCTTGCCGGCTCTTCTCCATAGTAAACGACCAATTGGAACCGTGCACCAAGCTTCTGACGTTTCATTAGTGCCCATGTAGGTTTATGTGAAATAAAATATTTTGATTTTGATTTTTGATTTTGACACAATTGAATAATCAAATCATTTTTCCAAACAACATTAATTAATTCTTAACCAACAAACAAGTGCAAAAAAAAAACAATGATTCCATATTCGAAAACAACACGCCCTCTTCAAAAAGCACTAACAAAGTAACAAGTGGCCCAAGTGGGTTCTTCCTAAATTCGCCATATGAGCCTCATGTCAGTGCCACCATTTATCATCCGAGATGTGACAACTGCATTTATTTATGTAAAAAAACAAACAATAGGACGCGTTAGGGCTAGTGGCGCCCCTGATAACGGGTGCTCGGACTTGTAGTTCTTTTTTTGTAGACTGGTTAAAGTTTTAGAGCGAGCAACATTAGCACAGCCGGTCTGTGCTGTAAAAATCTCACCAAAGTTAGGTGAAGTGACCTGTCATTCCACCTGATGCTTAGGATTGACACATTTGTCACTATTGACGGCTCAGTTCAAGCTCAATTCACCTAAGTTTTCACGGTGAGATTTTAAGAGAATAGATCTGCAGTTTGGTGATTGTTTTAATCATGAAAAAAGGTCGTTTACAACTATGACTAGTTTGTCTCGGCATCTCCGAATGGTATGTGTCCCTTTTGTAACAAGGACACGATGCATTGCTTTTTACGGAAAGAGAACTGTAACAGCGAATCAAATTGTGCTGGAGATTGGGGAAAGGACCGTTGCGAGGTAAGTGATATTTAGCGATTAAACTTATAAAACTAAGTCACCGAACTCACGTTCACAAAACTTTAATCATAATAATACACTTATCTTGCCGATTTCAGCTACAGTGGCTATTTGGTAACTATACCCGAGACGCTTTAGCGTGGCAGTAGCGGTCATTGAACCACATACATTTTCTAGCATTCTTTATTTCAACTTCTGAAATAAAATCCGTTAACGTCCTGAATCAATATCTATTAATAGTGATCTGCAACATATTTCAATAACGAAAAACCATACATAGTTTATGGTTTGGGTTCCTACGGAGAGATATTAGGGAAAGGGCAATGACCGCTACTGCCATGCTAAAGCTACTCGGGTATAATATAAATCAAACATCAGGTTTTGGTTTTAGTTATGATGAAAACGGAAAACTTTTGCTCTTCCTACATAGTAGGTGTATAATATTATTTTTGGTTAAAAACATTAACATATCAGGTTTATTTTTAAATTGCCAAGCAGTACTAAATATTAAATTATTTGCAAAACCGGTGTCATACTAAAACAACTCCTATTAAAACATAAAAACCAGCCAGATCTAAACGTTCCATCGACTACAATTACACTACCATCAAAATCCAAGGGGTACGTACTACCAATGATTTAGGGGTGCGCAACAATACAGAGATAGCAATTTGATATTCAGGCCACATTTTTAATAAGCACCGTTTGCTTTTCGTGCCTGTAATGCCCCGTTGAGCCCCACTATTAAAATGCTTTTTGTTGAGCCATTAGCCACTTGAGTGACCTTCTAGTATGGTCAGTTTTTTGTATGTTTGTGAATTAGGGAAATTTTGACTTGAATTATTATTGGCTTTTGTTTCCAAAAAGTAGGTACTTGTTTTATAATACATCCGACGCAATGTAAGTAAAATTGTGTCCGTATCGTAGATGAACGTTGTATCTTATGACATACATATATAAACTCACGCCTTCTTCCCATGGAGTTAGGCTTTTATTTAGGTATTAAGTTCTGTTTACGTTTTTATTTCTGCTTGAGTATAATTTTCGGTGTTTTTTTTTTGTTTTTGGTATTGTGGTGTGCTAGCTGACATATGGCTAATAATTTAAGGGAACTACAGGACCTAAACGCAATTTGTATAAGTTATATAATGCCTTAAAGTATATGATCCACTGCAGTAAACAAAATCAGAAAAATATAGGATATTCTTAAGGATATATCCTTAAGAATACCATATATTTTTCTGATTTTGTTATGCTAGGTAGATAGTGTGTTGAAAACATAATATAACTAATTTAATACGATAGAAAAAAATCACGAAGATACCTCTAAAAAAATTTTTTAACGATTATAAACCATACCAATATACATGCAATCATTCTGATTTTTTGTCAGATTATTCTACTAGCAACATATTAGCATACTAGTGTTTTATTTTTTTTATATAATCTATAGCTTTTTTGTAAATCGATAATTGCTTCATATTTTGCAATAAATTACCAGCGTTGTGTCATCGCGCTTCTCTTTCTTTTTTATGCAGTCCGACAGTGACAGCGCTTTAAGTTTTGTCGGCCTCGTAATGTTTTGTGTAGCGCGTAGTGTAAACTATTTTGCATACTCTTGTATGTAATCCATTTTTTTTTTAACTGAACCGACAGCTGTACTGCTGGAGAGTTTGTTGCGCCACTTATTCTTCCCAGCCAAAGCACTAGGAAGTGGTGAAGGGTTTTGGGGGACTATCTTATGTAATTTTGACGTTCGAAAAGTGCTGATTCTCAGCCTAGTTTGAATCAATGACTTTTGATTTTGATTTTGGTAGGCAGAAAATACAGAACGCCATTGCACCTGCTTCGATTACATACTCCTTTTACCTCGTTTACGTTCATACATCTGCAGACTTAGTACGAAAACCGTAGAGAAGCGTTTTGTCGACGGAAGAGTAGATAAAATGACGTTTCCGTGTAGTTGACAGTTTTCTACCGAGAAATATAGACAAGCGATTTCTATCTCGCAGTAGACTAGAAATAGAAAGCATCATGCTAAGCCTGCTGCTCATACAAGCACGTCAGTTGCGAATACTATACACCTGACCTTTCTGAAGAACATTACCAATAAGGTCACTATTATCTCCTTCTAAGGCGCCAGCGTTTCCACTCAATCCTATCCAGATATAGGCGTGAGATAGTAGCATTGATAGGGCGTTAGCACCATTTTATAAAACTGTTAAAATCAACTTGATTTGTGAGTACGAGTACTACTTCTTCCAATTTTTCATAACTTCCATTTAGCTACGCAAGCTTTAATTTCCACACATTCTCACAGCATCTAATTTCATAGTTGAATGAGACTCGACCGTATTCCTCGGTAACACTCAATCTGGAACCGATAATCTCTACTTATTTGCACATTTGGCACTTATAAAGTTTACCAACAAAAGGACATAGACCAACCCAACCGCTCCACTGTCCTTTAAAAAGTCGCATATGTGCAACATTATGATTCATTATGATGTTTTTATTGAGTGCGCGAGGCGTCGGCATAACGAGGCATTGTGACGCATCTGTTCATTTTGATTTCCAGTGGCTTTTTTATGTTCTATGACAAGTACAGGCACAGTCGGTTTCAAAGCTTGTATGTTTGAGAGTTTGATTCTGAAAAAGAAACATAGTATTTATTTCCTTATACAAAAAAAAAAAACTTTTTTCAATGTGTATCGGACAAAGCGATTCACAGCTTATTACTGCAATGCAGTTTTTTGTAGTGCTTTAAATTACTTTGAATATTTTTTTTTATACGTAGGTACATTACTATAGCTGAATAGTTTTTATACATTTTCATAAATACACATAAATAACTGCGTCAATACACGAGGCAAAATCATAGTAATGACTCATTATAAAAGCAATTAAACGTAGTAATTACCAATATAAAACGACAACACAATTAAAAAAAAACGTTTTTTTTAAAAACGGAAACGCACCTTTAATTAACTTACCGTGCTTAATTAAAATTAAAAGCCAGAAACAGATTACGGCCTCCAAATCGTCCAAGTGCACAGTTGAGGCGAACTAAACTTAGATAATACAACTTAGAACCAACTTAACCGAACTTAGTAGAACAGTGTATCACTTAATTAGTATTTCGGTAGTGACGGTGTCCCTAACTTGTTTAACTTAGCAGACCTAATTAGCGGCGTCTTGTACTGTGCTGCCTGTTTGTAGAGGTCTACTTAGAACTTGAGATGTACTTAAGTACCTAAGTATTTGTAGTACCTAGGTACATTTGGTTGCATTAGTGTAAATACTTTATTGATTGGAAAGTTCAGCAGGTAATTGAAAACAGAGAAGCAAAAAAAGAATTTGAAGTCCTGTTGTTTATCAAATTGTATTTATTCAAGTGTTTATTTAGAAGACTCTAGAACAGGGATTCCCAAAGTGTCGAAATCGGTTTCTCAGGGGTCGACATAATCAAAAACTGATATTGGGGGTCGACGAGGTCTAATAATCGACCCCTGTTAATTAATCCAAGTTCTTATTTGAAACTTTCAAGATACTGTATAAGTTGTGTTACGTGTACCAACTTGTTATAAGAATGACTAATGTTTTCATAGGAAGTAACATTGTTGTACTTTTAAAAACTCAAAAAGTCGATAAGCGTGCACAAGTTCGTACAAGATGAAAAAAATTGGTTATGGGTGTCTGAGGTATCAGTTCATTTTGCAAAAGGGGTCTCTTGCCCAAAATAGTTTGGGAATCCCTGCTCTAGAAAAAGACCATCGAACGTTGCAAGTGCCATGTGAATAATTGTCGTCATAATGTCAAACATGATTTAAACAAACATAACATATCACACGCCTGTAATCCCCGAAGGGTTTGGCAAACGTGTACCTCTAGTAGGTACACCCAAATTTCGTCAGTTATGTCTAAGTCCCATGTAATACGGGGCGAGCCTATCGCCATCAATCGGGCATAGACCCAGACTTCGGGCTGCTACTGGGAAATTCCAGATGGAAGAACCAATTTATTTAAAGTTACATTGTAATATCCTCTACGAGTGACCCATCCCGCAGTCCGCACCCTGACCAGCAATCCCCGCTAGCATTCTGCTAACCAGCACATCATTTTTAAGGTGAAAACTTCTTTCGGCGAGTTGATCGATTTTTGGTAGGGGAAAAAATTATGGGTTCGCGTCACCGACATGCCCACGCCGACATGGTGTAGTAGCAGTACCTAAGTGAAGTTAATTTGACCACGTAAAAAGTTGTGTATGCTATGCACTGTTTAAATTGTGTTTTAGATCAGCGCGTCGAGCGATAAGTCTTCACTTCTATCGGCATGGCTGTCTATGTTTTATTTAAAGCATGATCCATCTATCTCTTGCCATCAAAATCGAAGAACTGAGACGATTTGATTAATTTACTACCAATTACTGCCATTCTATTAATGAAATCAGCAAGAACAATTCCTATCAATTAGACAGCTTCATTTCACGTCCAATTTACGTCGGTTACTTTGCGAAGTGCGTGGTATTAGATATGCAGGCCTAATATCCGGTTTGGCTACACACATCGAGTTGAGGTCTCACTAATTAAATAGAAATCTCAAGACAATTCTCGAATAACGAATTTGTGAGGGTTGAACCATACGAGGTGAAAATTTGCGAATTAAGGTGGTCCCTAGTATCACATTAGGTGAATTAAAATTTTCGTTATTTGAATTTCAGTAGGTTTTTATGGTTATTAAAAAGTCATTCTTGGTGTCGTTCAAGTTCACTGCCTTGGTTGAAATAGCAATAACACACGTTTGTGTGATTTTTCTGTACTGTGTCATCTGCATTGGGTTAGCCAAAATCACCATAACAAAGGTGTTATGGTGATTTTGTAACAACATTTTTAGTATAAAACGGGCAAGAAACTCCATGGATACTGGAGTTTCTTGCCCGTTCTTCTCCATAGCTATGGAGAATAACGGGCATGGAGTCGGTCAGTCAGTAATATGAAGCTAGTTGCCCATTTCAAAGCATAGTTGGTACTATGCTTTGAAATGGGCTACTAGCTTCATACTCGTATCTCTGACTGACCGATTCCTTGATAATTCCCCGATTCTTGGTGTCGTTCAAGTTCACTGCCTTGGTTGAAATAGCAATAACACACGTTTGTGTGATTTTTCTGTACTGTGTCATCTGCATTGGGTTAGCCAAAATCACCATAACAAAGGTGTTATGGTGATTTTGTAACAACATTTTTAGTATAAAACGGGCAAGAAACTCCATGGATACTGGAGTTTCTTGCCCGTTCTTCTCCATAGCTATGGAGAATAACGGGCATGGAGTCGGTCAGTCAGTAATATGAAGCTAATTGCCCATTTCAAAGCATAGTTGGTACTATGCTTTGAAATGGGCTACTAGCTTCATACTCGTATCTCTGACTGACCGATTCCTTGATAATTCAAAAGGGGCTGTAAATGGTGTTATTGAAATAAGTTGTTTAAGTTTGAGTGTTAATGTTAAAGTATAAGTACTCAAATTCAAGCTGACTTATGTACTTATGTAGGTATATTTAATTATGTATTTCTCGGAATACTAACAAAGTGTGTCAAGCATTCATTTTTTTTTATCGTTCCTAATTCGTTTACTTTCAAGGGAGAACCAAAAAAACTTTAGGTAGGCAATATTTTTTTAAAATACTCTTTTTCAATAATGTTCATCTCAGTTCAAACTTCACCCCCTGTAGAACCACCCTTGATCCGTCAAGTCTAAACTAACGGAAGTTATAATTTATGAAGCAAGTTCCGGAGCCTTGGGCCGGAGTATAGAGGTAATGAAACATCTGATGTATTATGCACAACGTCTACGATCGCCTTAAAACTACGGCTAAGATTTTAGAATGAGGAAGTTTAGTAGACAAGAGATTTACGGTGAAGAATTGTTAATATAGAAGCAAAGGTAACTTAGATCTACCTTTATGACTTTAAAAGCATGGTCTGTTTTATTTATATGAACTTGTATACGAGTACAAATTTGTAGGGAAAGTAATCTTAATAATTATACATTTCAACAGACAGACTGGCCTTAAGACGCTGACAGCACCTAAAGCGCGGTCACTGTCAGACTACATAGAAAAGAAAGAGAAGCGCAATGACACAACGCTTGTAATTTATTGCAAAATATGAAGATATTACCTATTTATTAAAAAATTGGTAGAGTAATCGAAAATAAAAAACAATCAAGTTCTGCATTCTACGTAATAAGATGGTCTTGTTATTAACTAAATAGCAACGTACGTTTTTTTTTTTTTTTTTTTTTAATATCATTTATTTACATAACCAAATTACAAGATGATTATTAACATTAACTAAATTAAATTAAAACTAAGTTAGGCTTAAAAAAGGCCCTCGGGGCATTGTACCGAGGATGCTGGCGGCATTTCCTCGCTGAATTGCAATGCTGATGCGTTGCGCGAGAAAGCCGCCAGCTTTTCGGTCACCAGTTACATCAACTAGACGTTTCGCGATTTCCGCAAATAACTTATGCGCACTGGGACCCCACGGACCGAGGGTCTCGACGCCAAAGGGCACAAAGTTGTACTCTCTGCCAAGGCCTCCATATTTAATAACTTTCAGATTTTCGGCATTTTCTGCCGCTGCACCCGCTTTAGAAGTAGTCCGTTGGAGGTGGGACGGTGCCAGTGTGTCTACACAGGTAGCGTCCCACACAAGCATCCGTCCCAAACTCCACGGGACCAAAGACACACCATCAGGTCTTTTGCCATCATCTCTGACAATGCCAGTCGGCTCAAGAAGAGCAGGCACATTGATGCTGGCAAGAGACCGGCGGATTACACACGTACGTTTATATTTAATACAGATTTTTTGGATTGGAACTCAAGGCAAAAGGTTCTTGAGGAGTGGCTAGAGAGGCGCCATGGCGTCCTCACCTTCCGCCTGACGCAGTTCCTCACCGGACACGGCAGCTTCGGGAGGTTCCAGTGTCGGATAAGGCAGGCGGTAACGTCCGGGTGTCACCACTGTGTGGATCGCCCGGAGGACACGGTGGAGGTCTCCCCGGTTTGGGCGGAGCACCGCCGTGTCCTCTTGGAGGCGATCGGTGGCGGAGGTCTCTTGCGTCCGGCCCTGGTCCAGGCCGAGATATGGAGCGAGAGGGCATGGGCAGCCGTCACCTCCTTCTGCGAAGCAGTAATGCTCGCGAAGGGGGAGGCGACGGTTGAGGCTAAGGCAAATTTCGCGCCCTCTCACCCCTAGCCGCCGCAGGAGACGCCCTGGGCGTCGGGAATCCCGGGCGGATTTCCGGCCACCTTAGGCGCGGGCTTGCGGAAGATGAGCAATTGGTAGCTCGCCGTCCGGTAAGGACCAGGCCCAGGTCGACGGCGCGTTGTGTTCCACGCGCGCCTCAAAGAGATGTCATCAGCACAAGTGTAGGGGTCCACTAGGGCCAATGCCTGCCGGGGTCGTGGGAAAGTCCAGAAGGGATACCAAGGCCCCTGGCAACACAGGCAACAGAAGGAACACGGGTGGGTTTTAGTCATTTAGTCAGTAAGAGTCTGACACACCCTCCCGCTCCGCCCAGAGCGGGAGAAGTTATTTGACAATTAACCACCCAAAAAAAAAAAGGTAAAAGGTTAGTTTACCAATAATTTGTATCGAGATTATTTCTTCAAAGCGTATTCTGGTAACAACCAAGTTCTGAGAAAAATATTCAAGTATTTTTTCTGCTACCACATACTCTTTTTTTTTTACGATAAGCCACTTAGATCGTTTGCCTCTTGTCAGCGCCTTAATATGTGCTAACATCGCTACATATACTTACTTCTCGTTCTTCTGTGGTCACTCTCTCTTTTAACTTTTGAAAGGCATAAATATAATGTCCCACTAGATTGTGAAAAAAACGGGCCAAATGCGAGTCGGACCACACACAATTAAGAGTTCCGTAGTTTGAATGAATTTATCTAAAAAAAAAAAACTCTGTAGTTGAAAAACATGTTGTCACATACATCTATATTTGTACGAGTATGTCACGGTCAATTATCCTGCTGCAAATGTAAGGTGGTCGACTAAGGGCTCCCACACAAAACTGCGAATTCGCATGGCATCGCAAAAATCTGCGAGCTCGTTGTCATTTTATTATGAAAAACTGACATCGAGCTCGCAGATTTTTGCGATGCGATGCGAATTCGCAGTTTTGTGTGGGAGCCCTAATACTCGTTAACTTGTAGAGCCTACTTAGCTGTGATAGTTTACCTTTTAATTTCGTTATAAATATTGCTAGTTAATGTTAATAATCATCTTGTAATTTGGTTATGTAAATAAATTTCAATACTACTGCCATGAATTTTTTCAAATATTCAAAAACAACCATTTAACTGGCAGGGGACTGTACAAAAATGAGTACTTTAAAGCTAATATTACGCAAACGGATCCCTGAATCGAAAAATGGTGTTCACAGACCCGCAAATATTTTTGAACGGCCTATCCAACGATACCCCACACTATGGAATAGACGAGAAAAGAAATGTCATCCCCACATTACGTGCAAGGTATGTACCGTAAACAAACTTTTTATTCTTAGATTTTTTTACCACGTTGTTGGCGTGATTATATGTACATATAGCCATGCCAAATAACAGCTTTCTAGTACTAAGCGTCTCCGAGCTAAAGTGGGGACAGACATACAGACGGACATGGCGAAAATATAAGGGTTCGGAACCCTTAAAATGTCCTAAAAGCTCTATATACTTAGTGGCACTACATATTTCTAATCAAGAACATTGACTAGACTTTTGGGATTTATGTGGACCGATTCCGGCGGCACTGCAATGCCAGGCCGACCCGCGATGGGAGTGGAGCTAGCCCCGAAAATCCCGTCAGGTCACAAAAATCAGTTTAATAAAGTGGTCTCTCAGTAAGGGAACTTTCAGATATTAAGCTGAAAAGAACAGATACTACACTTTGATCTTAGCCAAAGGGAGGAGTATCGATACCGTATTTTTTGGCGGGTGAAACTGTACAGCGCCATCTGTTATTCCCGAATGGAACATGAAACAAGTTACCATCTATGAGATACTTTATTCTGAAAGAATGCTCTTGTATATTTAAAGCCAGTTTCGCCATAAACGTCATGTTTATCATTTTGGAATTTATTTTTGTTATCGTGACACTAGATAGGTACTGCTATCTACCGACCCCCATGAAAATAGGCTGTACAAAGCCAAGCCAATGCTTTCCATTCTCATGCACAGTCGCGCGTCACGAACGTAGCTCTCGTAAATACCAATAGATAGCGCCACTGGCGTCCATATACTTCAAAAAAACATTTCAACAATATATTACATCAAAATAATATTAAAACAATGATCACTTAGCACAGATAGATATAATATGAACTTAGGGCTTATTTCCACCAGTTTAGGTATAATATTAAAAATAACTAAGTACAAAAATGTTCCATTCGTGAATAACAGATGGCGCTGTACAGTTTCACCTGTTGTCTGAATAGCGGTGCGACTCTTTTTTTTTTTTGGGTGGGAAATCATCAAATAACTTCTCCCGCTCTGGGCGGAGCGGGAGGGTGTGTCAGACTCTTACTGACTAAAACCCACCCGTATTCCTTCCTGTTGCCTGTGTTGCCAGGGGCCTCGGTGACCCATAAGTACCTTCCCGCGACCCCGGCAGGCATCGGCCCTAGTGGACCCCTACTTTTGTGCTGACGACATCTCTTTGAGGCGCGCGTGGAATACGACGCGCCGTCGACCCGGGCCTGGTCCTTACCGCACGGTGAGCTACCCATTGCTCACCGTCCGCAAGCCCGCGCCTACGGTGGCTGGAAATCCGCCCGAGATTCCCGACGCCCAGGGCGTCTCCTGCGGCGGCTAGGGGCGAGAGGGCGCGAAATGTGCCTTTCCCTCAACCGTCCCCCCTCCTCCTTCGCGAGCATTACTGCTTCGCAGAAGGAGGTGACGGCTGCCCATGCCCTCTCGCTCCGTACCATGGCCTGAACCAGGGCCGGACGCGAGAGGTCTCTGCCGCCGATCGCCTCCACGAGGACACGGCGGTGCTCTGCCCAAGCCGGACAGACCTCCACCGTATGCTCCACCGTGTCCTCCGGGCGATCCACACAGTGGTGACACCCGGACGTTTCCTCCCGCCTTATCCGACACAGGAACCTCCCGAAGCTGCCGTGTCCGGTGAGGACCTGCGTCAGGCGGAAGGTGAAGACGCCGTGGCGCCTCTCCAGCCACTCCTCAAAGAGGGGACTTATCGCCGCAATCGTGGCGTGCCCAGCACTGGGTTGCGACAACCGTACTTTCCATGACGCCATGAGATCCCGCCGGAGCTCCGTCCGCTGTGCCGCGATTTCTCGCGGCAGCGGACTTACGCCCCGGCGAGCGGTGCGACTCTGCGACTGAACAACCCTCCGCTTTGTTTAAAATTTGGTATCGCTTCTCGGCATTTTGGCTAAGATCAAAGTGTAGTGTAGTATTTTTTCTTTTCCACTTATTATCTGAAACTTTCCTCACTGAGGGACCAGTATATTATTAAACAGATTTTTGTAAGCTGACGGGATGTTCGGGGCTCGCTCCTCTCCCGTCGCGGGTTGGCTCTGTTAAAATTGTCTTAGGCAAAAAGGCAATGTACTTAATTATATGTATAGATGTGTGTGTGATTGTAAGTGACATCTCAAATGTCATACATGTTTCTTCCCTTCTTGTCTTTGGTGTTTAATAGGAACAAGATGTCTGTGTTATTCTCATAGACATATAAATATATGGACTGGAAATACCTACAGCTCGCTAAAAAGGTGAATACCTACAACTCGATATTGTCGCATAAAATGGCTGCCGTTGCTAGGGTTGGGTCAATCAAGGAACATGGGTGTTACTATAACTAGTATCGATACTAGTCTTACTAGATATCACGTTTGGATCATAATTACATACTTATAGGCCGTTGTAACAGAAAAACATGAGTAGGTTACGTTCTGTTATCTGAGAATAAAATTTATGTCATGTTGTTTTCTGCACAGAAATAAAAAACGCTTTTTAATTGCTTCACGTTTACGTATTTAAGTGAACAGAAGGAAGAGATACATCCGTTGGAAGATCATAGCCCAGTAGCTTCTGTTAGGTATGCGGAGCCTAATGAAAAACAAGAAAATCTAGTGATTATCTTGTTTTCCACTAGGCTTCGCGGCTTTCATGTTTTTATTATGTGTTAATGAGTAGTGGATTAAAAATAAAATAATAATTATTTTTATACCTTTGTTTATTGGTGTGATAATGATTATAGTATAACGTTAGATTAAAAAAGTAGGCTTACACTAGTACATTATGATACAAGTGTGTAATGATCAATACAAGGTAATGATCAATGCAAGGAAATGTGAAATATGAACCGTGTGCTCAATTCGATGGGATAACTGCAATGGAGGCATTATAGTAAATGTACCAGAAACATCAGATTTTTAATGTTGCTTGTTTCACACAAAACACTCTTGATATTGTATTTTGGCGGGCACCTGAAAAAATTTGGTACCTACTAATATTATGATAATCACATTAATCACACATGATTATTTTTTAATTATTTATCTATTTATTTATTTCAGGCTAAAGGGCCAGGCTATTATTAATCAATCATTTTATTACACACTTACCTAAAATACTGTGGGAACTGAGTTATTATGTAATCTCATTATACCATGTGTTCTATTGAAAAGTTTGAAACAACTTTCATCAAAGTGAAATGAACACAGGTAGGCACCATTCTTTATTTCGGGGATTAATATTTTCTTCACCAATAGCCTCTAGCCACTTTTTATTTAATCCTTTATTTTTAGGAAAGCTATAAAAAAGGCAAGTATTTTTATCAATAATTTATTTTGGTTAGAGCTGCTAATGGTACCGATTCCCTTGTACACAAACTAAACTAAATTTACCCACCAAACTAAATATTCCCACAGAGTGCTGTAAACCACGGACCGGACCTAACAAGGTCACTCGGACCGATTAGACACACAGAATAATTTCTGTTAACATCGCAGATTATAACCGATATCGTCGTCGGTACGGCGTCGCCTCGCATCAGTACAACACTATTCGACTATGACATATTATTGTAAACAAACGAATGAAATAATAAATATTAAAAAGGTCTGGTATAGGGAAATGACCCCAAATATATTGATATTTGGGGTCATTTCCCTATACCAGTCCTTTTTAATATTAGTTTAGCAAGAAATTCATGATCCCGTAACATTTTTTTCATGGAATGTGTATTATTGTATCTACTATTGCATGAAAACCGGCTACTAACCTGTGTAAAGATAATCGAGGTTGATTCTCATTCTTTCTTGCACTACACTTCACAATACAACACACAGGCATGTTGAATTGCTGTTTTCCAACATTTACATGCAGTTTTAAAGGTAAACTCCTCGTAATTTTCTCGCAAATCTCAATAATACAAAAACTAAACAACCATTTGACAGCATAGCTACCACGAAACTTGTCGCATAAAATGGCTGATATGCAACTGTCACTACGCCACGACAAAATGTTACCAAAATGAGCAATAACTTAAATATTGTTGTCTCTTTTATCAAATATGATTATTTTATTAGAAAGAATGAGACAAAACGATATTTCACATTCTGTATCGTATTTCACTCATATTTGTATAAGCAAATGTATCTACAGAATAACGCGGCGCCTCCATGTTTTTCCTATCTCTATGGTTATTCTCATTATTATTTTTTAATAAAAAATAAGTCAAAGCGATATACTCGTATTTGGTCATTTAATTAAACCTTTAATAGGCCCAGATACGTCAATTAGTGAACAAAAACCATTTGAGTATAAGTAAAGTTTTTTAATTTTAACTGATGTCATCGCCGCCGCCACGTTCGCCGTCTCGGACAAAACCAATCTCTGGAACTACAATCCGGATGAATCCTAGTCATCCTTACATGGTATCTATTGAAAAACTAGAAGGTGCTCGAAGTTATTCTGCAAGGAAATTTCAAATTAAGGTTTTGCTCATTGACGCAGGGCTTTGGGTACCTGTGATTGGTGATCACAATGATGATGATCAAAATCAACGAGCTTACGCAAAGATTTGCTTCAATATTAGTCAAGCATGTTACTCGCATGTGCTTAATACAAATACTGCAAAGGAAGCATGACTTGCTTTAAAAAAGGCGTATGAAGATACTGGAATTAGTCGGCGCTTATATCAAAAAAGGAAGCTTGCTAGAATGCATTATTCTACTTTCAGCTCTATGGAAAGGTATATCTGCAACACAAGGATTATGTAAAATTGCACAAAATAACAATGACAATGGGATGACAGAAATTCTCTTGATTGGGTTACCTGATGATTATGACCCTCTCATTATGCCCATTGAAGGCTCTCAGACAGACTAATTGACTTCTGAAATGGTAAAGCAAAGACTCATGAGTGGATTTTAGACGTTCAGAGCTGACCTCTCAAACCAGTGCGTTGATAGCGCAGAAATCCAATAGGAAGACGATCAGATGTCATCATTGTCAAAAAGAGGGACATATTCAACCCAAGTATCCAGATTTCGGGCACGCCACAATCACGGCGATAAGTCCCCTCTTTGAGGAGTGGCTAGAGAGGCGCCACGGCGTCCTCACCTTTCTCCTGTGTCGGATAAGGCGGGAGGAAACGCGCGGGTGTCATAACTGTGTGGATCGTTCGGAGGACACGGTGGAGCATACGGTGGAGGTCTGCCTGGCTTGGTCAGAGCACCGCCGTGTCTTCGTGGAGGTGATCGGCGGCGGAGATCTCTCGCGTCTGGCCCTGGTCCAGGCCATGGTATGGAGCGAGAGGGCATGGGCAGCCATCACCTCCTTCTGCGAAGCATCCCGGGTGGATTTCCGGCCACCGTAGACGCGGGCTTGTGGACGGTGAGCAATGGGTAGCTTTTTTGGCGCTCGAATGACGTTGACAGGGGGGCGCTGGGGGGGCTTGCGGATGGTGAGCAATGGGTAGCTCGCCGTCCGATAAGGACCAGGCCCGGGTCGACGGCGCGTTGTTTTCCACGCGCGCCTCAAAGAGATAACGTCAGCACAAGTGTAACGGGTCCCTGCTGGGGTCGCGGGAAGGTACTTATGGGTCACCAAGGCCCCCGCAACACAGGCAACAGGAAAGAATACGGGTGGGTTTTAGTCAGTAAGAGTCTGACACACCCTCCCGCTCCGCCCAGAGCGGGAGAAGTTATTTGATGATTTCCCACCCTCAAAAAAAAAAAAAAAGAAAGTGTAACGGGTCCAATAGAGTCGATGCCTGCCGGGGTCGCGGGAAGTTACGAAATGGTTACCGAGGCCCCTGGCAACACAGGCAATGGAAGGAACACGGGTGGGTTTTAGCCAGTAAGAGTCTGACACACCCTCCCGCTCCGCTCAGAGCGGGAGAAGTTATTTGATAATGTCCCACCCAAAAAAAAAAACAAATGAGGTGCAACACACATGTTCGGCTCGACATGACACCGCACAGCCGGGCAGCTTTTTGCAGAATTTAATATATATCTATATACTCGTATATTCGATATCGTCGCCTTGCAGTGGAAACATCGTGACTGCATATTAACGTTATTTTACAAGGGATGATAAAAACTGTCTGAGAAATGTCCATCATTGACGTACCCTGAGATTTTCATTATCATCAATGTAAGGCATTAGAAGCATATTATTGCTCCCGCGCACTAGGCACCGAAGTAGCATCAGCCAGACTGCCGCTGCCGGAATATTGAGAAAATTCTTGGCTGCCTAGTACGCGGGCTGCAATTAGCCAATATAATTATGTTTTAAAAGAAAGAAAGAACATAAAAATTGTTTATTCAGCACAAAGAAAACGTACATTACAAATACAAGGGATGATAAAAACTGTCTGAGAAATGTCCATCATTGACGTACCCTGAGATTTTCATTATCATCAATGTAAGGCATTAGAAGCATATTATTGCTCCCGCGCACTAGGCACCGAAGTAGCATCAGCCAGACTGCCGCAGCCGGAATATTGAGAAAATTCTTGGCTGCCTAGTACGCGGGCTGCAATTAGCCAATATAATTATGTTTTAAAAGAAAGAAAGAACATAAAAATTGTTTATTCAGCACAAAGAAAACGTACATTACAAAAATTAACGTAAAATACTCACATATCACAAAAAGTAGCACAAAGTAGCTAAACCCATATATGTTTGACAATCCTATCGATTACGTAATACTTACTCTGTGTTGCGACACTGGCAGATGAAAACATACAATCAAAACAAAAACAGAATGCCGATTGCAGAGTGGGGAAATAACTACTTTTATAACAAATAAACAACACTAACTAGAACAATTAAACAGTGCGTCGCATCTGTGCAAGAAAAGGTCGTTGCAGCGAAATGCTGTGACTGTGTGATGTTGGGCTATCTGCAGCCCGCGGCTTCGTCCGCGTGGTGTTTTCTAAAATTAAAGTAGCCTACGTTACTCCTTAAAACATCAGCTATCTGTAAGTGAAAGTCCCGTCAATATAGCCGTTTCGGAGATTAGCCGGAACAAACAAACAGACAGAAAGATACACCAACATTTTGAAATATTGCTTTTTTATTATAAGTACCGTGTATACTTTCATATGCATTTAGTAAAAAGCTGTTGTTTTAACATTACAGACTTTAATTTTAAAATTGATTTATTTGTATAGATTGATTGCCGTAGCCTGGCTACCACAGCCACTGCCTAGTACGCTCCTGCCCTTACAGCTGTGCAGGTTTGTTCTAAATAACCATAACATGGTTTTCTACCCAACAAATACATAAAAAGAAACCAATGATTTTTTTCGTAACGAGTTTTTCGCTGCACGGCGTCGATATAAGATATAAGTTTGGGAAAAACCACTCGGCTTAGCTCGAATTGTGTCGAGCCGACTGGAACTTGATTAAGCGCGGTTAAGACGCCCAATACCTAATGCCGAATGGAATGTGCCGACTCAATGTGTGTGTAGCGTACAACAACATACACACATCAACAGGAATATAAAAGACAAGAATACTTTTTCCGGTAGTCCGAACCCTGTAACCAAACACTTAGCGTCGTCTTTTATGTCGATGGCATGTCTGGGGTTCTGCATTGGTATCGGTTGGTATAACCGATACCAATGCAGAACGGCCCGAGAAAAGTTTACAGGGAACTCCAACTGCAAGTACACAGATTAGGGTGAAATCACCTTGACACCAATAGGCACCATTAGATTTAAGAGCAAGAAATCAACTGGCAAGCATTCGCGGATCCCTACAAAAAAAATGCAGTATGCAGCATACACAGCAAGTAAGCATGTTAATGTCTGGATGAATTTTTATTAAGAGAAATTCCGCGCCTATTGACTCAGGTTCCTCGACTGTACATGTAATGTGTTTCATATAATCATATAAATTACCATAACATCATTTTGGTTTAAGCGTGTATTTGCTCTCGGAAAGCACCATTTGGTGAAATGGAACTGATGATGAAGACCACAGATGGTCACCGGAAATAGGAATGAGATTCGATTACTTTAATATGCTTGTTAAGCAATTTATGCTGGTCACAACGCATATGGCGAAGTGCAGCTGATAGTGGCTACACCATCAGCTCCAGTTCTCCTGGTTCTTACCAGAAGAACTCCTCAACAATTAACGTCCCTGCATCAGGAAAAGCAATATTTTGTAAAAGGTTATGAGCAGTTGACATTAGGATATTGTAACTTAGATAAATTACAAACTAACCACTAAAAAGTGACAAACTAAAAAAATAATACAGAAAAAACACTACATAGTAAAAAGTAACTTTAATTTCGGAAGTCGGTGGCAAAAAATTAAAATACAGATCCAAAGACACCGACTTCCGAATTAAAAATTATTTTTCACTAGTGTTTTTTTTTGAAGTCAGTTGTTTTATTTTTTGTAAAAAGGTTTTTCACAACTGTAATCAATTTCAGAACGAATAACTATTGTACGTATTCAATTTGACAATTAATTTGACTGATCATGACATATTTACATACTAAAAACTACAATTTCTCACGATTATTCATGTTAATGTGTTAATAATTGTTACATAAAATCAATGGTGAAATGAATATTTCTTTTAATAGTATAACAACTTTATATGTGATGATTAACCTTTTATTTCAGTCGCATAGATGTCAGGATTTACCCAATTCCCCGGTAAACGCGACAATGCGTGTTCATGGGGGTAGACCCGTGGCACTTGGCGAAATACCTTATCAGGTTACGAATTCTCTTTTCATTATAATCATTCACCATATCAGCCCAAAATGTCAACAGCTGAACATGTTCAAGTACTTATTACCTAGTACAACCGCTCGGGAAAAGGCTGTTGAGAAAAATAATAGGTATCACTGTTCGCCGTTAATTCAGTTGCAGTTTAAATTGTAATAACTAAGTAGATACAAAAACAAAAAGGACACTTAGGTGTCAAAGTACCCCTCCGTGTCACTGTCATCCGGAAACGTTCTCAGAAGACTGGCATGACAGCAGTGCCACGTTGAATGGCAATTCTAATTCGACCCCAAAACGGCTTCAAACCTACCTAGTGTAAATAGTTAGTCGTGTGATAAATAGTATATATTGTTAATTTATTATAATTACTCCTTCTTCCAAAGGTAGGTTTCAAAACGAGACTTACCGGTGATCCTAAAAGGTTTTACACATTTTGTGGAGGTGCTATTATTGGTGAAGCTAAAGTATTGTCTGCTGCGCATTGCTTTGTCGATGAAACTCCTAACAAAATTTGTCCTGGGTAAATGTTTTTTTTTAATAATTTAATCTTCTTTAAGATTACACCACTACCACACCACCAGATTCCACTTGATAGTCATTAGTATCAAGTGGAAATTGGTTGTCTTGGTATGGGCACGTGATGCGGAGGAATGAGGAAATGTCGTTAGGTAAGTTTTGAGTATGAATGTGGATGGATATACGAGTAGGGAAGACCAAAGAAACGCTCGATGGACTATGTGGAAGATGATATTATATATACTGGAAAGGGAGCGACTACCGAGGTAACGACTAATAGACAAATAAATTGGGATAGTCGCAGGAGAATGATGAGACTTCGCCCGCGAAGAGAGCGCACGCGACAGCAGCTAAAGTCTCGTCAAAGAATTGCGAGCAGCGCAAATTCACTACCCGATTTGCGATCATCTCTTGCCATGGTTCCGCACCAGCTGCAGTAACAACGCAAAACTGTGGTATCGTGAGTTTTTAATAAAACAGCAGTCCCGCAAACGTGGTGGGCCCGTGTGGAAATTGCTCTCTGAGTTCTTAGCCACATGTGCGAAGGAACACGTGGGCGAAAACCATGGTAGAGTCATTAATGGGTACAGTATTTTTATCTCACCAAGCGATGTGCGCTTTGTTTATGGCAGCCAAGTGTCAAACACCCTGTGAATGGGTGTGTAAGCGCAGGAGCTGTCCGAGACACGAGCGAAGTCGGAGCAATCACAGCGTATTTGTACCTACACAGCACGCGTCGCTTCGTGCAATTAAAAGTACTGTAGGGGAGGTGGGCCTAAAACGGGTACCCCGCCTAAAGCGGGTAGGCTTTTAAATTTGCGCGCCGTAAGTAAAATTGCAAATGTGTGCGTGCAGTGTGGTGTCTCGAGCATCAACCAATCATATACAGTCGGCTCGCTACAGTGATCCAAGCGCTTTCAAGGTAAGATAAAAAAATGTTCTTTTTGCTCTTTTTAATAAAAAAAATTGGTTTGCAATAGTTGTGTTTACTTAAAAATGGTGTATGATATGTTCTCAAAAGTTTTACACTATGTTTTTGCTAGTATTGTGCTATTTTATCTTCGAAAACATGTGGGTACCTGTGTTTTAATTTTAAGGTTATGAAGTGTAAAAACTAAAACGTGCTCTTGGGCAAAACGGGTAGGGGTAAATCGGGTACCTGCTTTGCCCTTACCCGTTTTGCCCTAGGTATGGCTGCGTGGGTGGGCAGGCGTTACTGTGTTTAGTTTTTAATTCATAAATGGATGAAAAATGAGAATATAGCTTGTTAATGTAGGTGTTTTTAGATGGTAAATAAATACAAAAACAAATGCATCCCGAAACAAGTATATTATGAAACTGGCAATGGAAGAAGCTTCAGTCAAAGGTGGCAAAGGCAAGACATCAGTCAAAGGTGCAGCCAAGAAATATGACATCAACCTATCAACATCAAAAAAGGATACCCGTAAAAAAAAAAATGAGTAAAATCCAAGCAGTGAAGAAAAATATGAAGGTTGTAAAAGGTTCTAGTAGTAAGACAAATAAACAGAAAAGTCCAAAAGATAATGAAGATCACGGAGCCGAATACGAATACCCATGCTTGATTTGTTCTGAGTTATACTCATACCGACCTATAAAGGACTGAATCAAATGTGACGATTATCAAATGTGGGCTCACGTGTCGTGCACAACATATTCTGGTAGAGGTTCCTATTACTGTGACGGCTGTCAGGAATAACTTTAATTTTATAGTTAATAACTAAGACGTTAAAGTTGATTTATGATGATCCAAGAAAATACAATAAGTTTACCTACTAATGGAGACTGCAATGAAAATGAGGACTCAATAGTATTATTATAGAATTAGTTAATTAACAAAATTTCGCTGTAATGTGGATTAATCTCGATTATTACCCCATACCCGTTTTGCCCAAACGCCGTACCCGTTTTAGGCGCCCTATGGGGGCAAAACGGGTAGTTTGAAGGGTTTTTTTGTTTTTTGTTTTTGTTCGTATTATAAAGAAAATGGTTATGTTTGTTTTTAATTTAGATTCTTTATTAAATGAATATTTGAAAAGTAAAAATAGAAGTTTAATTTTCTTTTCTAGGAGTTTTTTATTGGTCATCTCCCTTAGCGTACCCGTTTTGGGCCCACCTCCCCTACGCGTACTTTCTTATACGTTTGTCACCGACTTATCAGTGAGGTTCTACTGAGAAGATATTATTTTACGCGAATATTTTCTAAAAATATTATCTGGTTAATGGTGAATTTATTAAATAGAACCTTGGATAAACCTCTGGATTGGTTGTAAAAATGTTCAGGAATAGTGTCCTAAGGAGTTACGACACAAACACGTTGCCGAGATATTTGGTGGTAAAGATGAGTTATTGTTCTCATCACCAGGCTTCTTCTGGGTAAACTCGCTCCATCGTCGACTTTGTTTCTGTCGCCTCAGACATAGACTAAGGTCAAGAGCAATACCCATCACAAATAAAAAAATAAAAATAAAAAAAAATCATACTGAGAACAATGATCATTGAAAATTAACTATTATTTTATTAAAGTGGCGGATCTCGGTAAAACTAGAGTAGGTAGGTACCTACATTATGAAAAGAGGACATTTAAGGTACAATTTCGAAGGCAACGAGAGACCTCAGTGACACAACTGGTTTTTGTGTACCTAAAACACTTCCGTAGATGGTGACATTGCAGCCTGCTGCTGAGGTCGAGAGGCAACGACAGTGTCACTTGCGATTATTGTCAGCCACAACGCCGCCGCGTCGCTGCCGTCTGCGGTCTGCCGTGGCCTTTGGAAGTGTTAGAAGTGTACCTTTATTGCCGCAATTTTGAGGTGCCAGGTTTCAAAGAAAAATATTCGAACCACTTTTATACTTCCAGATATACTACGTATCCAATAAGTTTAGATGACAGGTATGCAGTTGCAGCGACTGTCAGGAATTTTGTTTATTTTGAAGAAGAAAGTTATGAGCAATGGAGAACGTTACGAAACCTTACTTATCCTCATAGTTACAACTTTCCTGAAGATGATATAGCTGTGTTGGTAAGCTATTTTTAAAATAAGACAAATATAATTATAATGACAAGGGGTTATCAACACTCGTGTCTCACGGCTTTTGTGGGCTTTCACGGTGCGAGTGTTGAGCGCGCATAAGATTTTTAATAAGAATAATAATAATGTTCTTAGCTTTTTCAGTCATAATTTTTCTTTTTTCACAGTTTGTGATGGAACCTTTCCAATTCAATCACCTTGTGAAACCCATTAGGATGGCGGACAGGTTTATGGATTATGAAGGTATTTGCTTGGTGTCGGGATACGGGGAGATTTCACACTCGGTAAGTTGTACGGCGAGGTCTCGAACCCCATAGGAGCTGAGCAGCAACATTTTGTGTCTACACATAAACCTTCCGGAATAAATTCTCTAAATTATAGGTGACTAGCTTTCGATCGCGGCATCGTCCTCGTGGTGGGCGAAAATTATCCGGGGACGTACTTCCGAAATTAAAAGTATCCTATGTCCTAACCGAGGTCATGGTCTACCTATGTGCCAAATTGCATCTAAATCCGGTCAGCCGTTTAAGGGTGAAAGCGTATCAAACAAACAAACAAACTCACTTTCGCATTTATAATATTAGTTATGAGAACATGTTCTTCAGAAAGGTCGGATGCGTAGTACCCGTAACCGGTGCGTATATGATCAATGGTATGAACGTGAACGAAACAAAAGGAGTATGTAAGGATACTAGCAGGGGGGTAACCACCACCTCTTATAGCAGTATTATTTCAATATTACTTCAATGTGAGAAAGAGATGGAGCTATAAGTCCTGTATAGCTCCATCACTTTCCCACTGTGAAGTAATATTATAATAATACTACTAGCAGAGGTGATGGTTACCCCCAAGGTCTCGTTTTGTAGTTTCTGCCTACCCCCGCGGGTAAAAGGCGTCAGTTTATGTAGATATTGTGAAAACTTCATCAAAATGAATTGTGAAGTTTAGAAGAACGAAAGCTCCATTTACACGGTGCAAGTTTATTGCCTGGGCATACCATAAACTTGAAGGGCAACTAACTGGCACCGTCTAAACAACACGTACAATATTGTTGCACGATACGGGCAAGTTAGTTGCCGTTCAAAACCAGTATAGGTGTAAACAGCATATTCGCGACGATACGTAATCAGATAAGTGTTTTTATAGTGTTTTTTTAAAGTAACTTAAATTCAGTGTTCGTGACGATACGTCACCATATAGTGTTATTCAGTGTTTTTGAAAATAACTTAGATTCAAAGTGATAACAGTACTAGTTAAGCATAAAAACAGTATTAAAATAGTGTTCAGTACATAAGACTGCAAATACGACACTTACAAACCTCAGTTAAGTGGACTATATAGCCATAATTTACAGTTTTTTTGTGCATCCAGGTAGCCTAGACCGAGACCTAGCCCTTTTTTTTGGTGTGGGAAATCATCAAATAACTTCTCTCGCTCTGGGCGGAGCGGGAGGGTGTGTCAGACTCTTATTGACTAAAACCCACACGTATTCCTTCCGTCGCCTGTGTTGCCAGGGGCCTCGGTGACTCTTTTAGTACCTTCCCGCGACCCCGGCAGGCATCGGCCCTAGTGGACCCACCTACATTTGTGCTGACGACATCTCTTTGAGGCGCGCGTGGAATACAATGCGACGACCCGGGCCTGGTCCTTACCGGACGGTGAGCTACCCATTGCTCACCGTCCGCAAGCCCGCGCCTACGGTGGCCGGAAATCCGCCCGGGATTCCCGCCCGCCGCCCGCCGGGAAGCCCGCGTATCGCCAAGACCTAGCCCTGGACCTAACTTGTATGTATCAAGTTCCTTGGATTAGCCCATTTAACAGAGTTTGTATGTCGTGCTACTTTATGTTATTAAATGTTGTCATTTTGGTTTAACTAATCCTGATTTCAGGGCGCGTCACGCCCTGAAACATATAGCTGTGATATTTTAATTATGAGATTGTTTTAGGTCTATAACCAGCCTGAGGCCAGCCTGTAACTAGTTTGAAAATGAGTTGTTGCCTGAAGCAACTCAGTTGTTACAGACTACTGAGCCTCCCTGTGACAGTGAAATTATGGAGGAAGAAGAATGCCTCATAGCAGAGTCCGAAAATTTGCCGGACCCACTAGCACTTCTGGAACAAGAAATAATGTGATCCGGCTCTAAATTATTCCCACAAAAGCCCATCAGGGTTAGGAATATGAGAAACAGCCCTTTTCAGGGCTACAATTACTTCACAGTTTCATATTGATCATACGTACGATAACTTATACTATAATAATATACATACAGTTGATTATGTAGATAATTATCAACGACTTGCCCGTACAAATTTAAATTATTTCACCTATCATTAACAAAATTAGTATAACCTGAAACATTACGATATATTTATTCAACAATAGATAACGTGCAGTTAAAAAATAACACAGCCAATCAGAGACGAGCATTTTTCGATGACTCATTAGTTATGCGCGCACAAACAAATGAGTCATCAATCACAATGCAGGGCACCTGCATTGTGATTGATGACTCATTTGTACCGATAACATGCAATAATAACTAAATCTCTACCAGAATTACTAGTTCTAAGTACGTATGCGCTATTAAAACTATTTATTTAACTAAAAAGAAGGTGAAAACAGCCAAATGAGACAAAAAATATGCTTTGAATTTATTTTAAATGACAAAAAAATTCTTCCAAATTATTATTTTTTTACCGAATGATTACTCGCGCTGCCGCAGGTGGCCGGCGCTGATTTTTTTTTCGTGGATAGAAAATGACCCTAGCTATCATATACTCACGCCACACACCCAACATATTAGTACAATTGAAGAAAAAAAATTAAACGTAATTCGCTCCATACAAAAAAATCTAATAAATTTTTTTCAAGACAAACTATCAAGTTTAGAAGAAATTTTATAAGAATAAAAGTTGTCAGGAATATTATAACACGTCATATAAAAAAAAATCGCATCGATATGGTAACTTTGTTGCCTAAGTCCACTAATTTTCAGTATGGGCCCACTGTGCGCCAGGGCACATTCACGTCAATGAAAGACGTATCCAGTAAATGGCAGCTTTATAGTACATAGTACTCACATAACAATGTGCTGTGCTGCTATACAATACAATACTTAAAGTAAAACAGTACAATTCGTAGCCGGTCGTAAGGTACTTATTTATATTTGCAAAATCATCAAGTAGTTCAAGTAGTGTCCCTGAAGTGTCCCGAAAGTTGTTTCCTGGAGATTCGTGGAGACTTGTGACTTGTGGACAGGTAAAATACTCCTTTATCAGCTGTCAAAAACGTACACCTATAGGAGAAAGTCAAAAACCCTTCCCAGTCAAAAACAATGGTACATGTGAAGATATACAGTAGCCGAATAGATAAGAAGCCAGTACCCATCTTGAAGATTTCTGGAATCTATAGGTGCACGACGTCAGCGCCGCCAGGCCTACCCTCACACCGAGATAAACCTGGATAGGCATTACACACTCCCTACACACCCTTCGCGTCCAGCCATCACGCCCGTCCGGCGGCAACACACTTAAAAATTCACGTGCAATAAAATCGCATTCAACTCTATAATTACTACGAACAAATGAAACAAGTTAAAAAAAATCTTGAGAAGACGTTCGATAAAATTTTAATGAAATATTTGGCAGCCCAAATACGGGAAGTACTTGAATAAATTGGACAAGGACGTGCAACTCTGTATTAGAACGAGGCAATACTTGAATGCATGCAACAACTGCTTGCAATAAAACTGCCTTGGTGTAAGTAGCGTGCATTTTTATTGAACGGCAAAACTTGCATTCAATTATTGTATGCCATTTTATAAAAATCGCACGCCTGTAAGCACTTGCATGCAACTCTTGAATGGCAATAAAATTGATCGTGCTTTATGGCATGCGATTATTCCTCTTGAACGTTTCAGAAACTTCCACCGTGTAAATAGCTTAATCGGACAAAAAAACACACGAAAAGCGACTTTTTAATATTTTAATGTTAGGCAGCATGAATCAGAAAGGTGTAGTTATATTTAAGTTGAGAGAAAGGTGTAGTCATAATTAAGTTGAGAATTTTTTTAATGCAAATTAGTTACAGACTAGTTGTAAATACAAAATAACCCGTTCAATTTCATTTAACTTTTGTTAAGGTAATTTTTGTCTATCAGTGTAAAACCAGCCGTCCCTATACATTTGGGTCGAATAGGTATTGAAGTTTTATATGGAAAAAGTTGTTCAGTTTGATGGTCTGTATTCTTAAATATGACCACACCCTTAAGTTTTTGATACATGCTGTATAGACAATATTATGTTTCAGGTAAATTCCGACAGCTTGTTACAAGCAAATCTGTTACTTTTTTCTTTTAAGGAGTGCTCTGACCTTCATCCATCAATAGATATGATACATTCGATATGCACCTCACTAATCGGAGCTGAAATTGGAAGGGTAAAAAAACCTCATGAAATATTATGGCTATTTCTATCCTAGTCTCGGCTACTTCCCGTTTGGTAAACTTCCCGCTTATTTTTTATTTATTTATGTATACTCTAATGTATAACAGATTATACATTACAAATATAAACGTAAATTATACACTACAAAACATACAATGAGCGGCCTTATCGCTTACTGCGATTTCTTCCGCTTTTGTGTAATTACTTCGACTCAGACTGTACTAACTCGAAAAAAACGTTACCAACGGGAAATGGAAAATATAAGTAAGCAGGATCTTGTTGAGAGTCAACAAAATTATAACGCACGTAGATTTTTTAAATGTTTGAATCTAACCTAACGTGAGTAGTATTTGTGACCTTCTATAGGTAAAGTCAGGGAAATTAATAGTGAAGCAAATTGACTACCAAATTAAACTGTCCGTTTATTCAAATGCAACACGGCAAATTGACGTAGGGTGGCAATTTCCTTAACAATGAATTTCCCTGATTACTGTTCTAGTATTAGAAGTGTACAAAATGAAACAATTTTTCCTTAAATTCATTTTCTTTTTAATAAGGCCCACATTAGCCCTGAATCGAAACCACTGGAAGTTGTGGGGGGGTGTGGGCTGTGGGAGGATGCAAGCTGACAAGTAACCAGTGTTCTTTTTAAATTAGCATTTACCAACCATTTTATTTGTTTTTTTTTATAGGGTGACTCCGGTGGGCCATTAGTCTACATACATGACGTTGATCTGAAAGGCAAGCAGGACAGAACTTTAATCGGTATCGCAAGTGGAACTTACGAGGGCCGAGATTCAATCTTTGCAAGAGTGTCGTCATTCCAAGGTTTTATAGCAAGAAACCGCTGCGAAGAAGACACTAATATTTACTATTTTGTTGTTAATACCGTTATTATATTACACAATTATATTGATGTGTAGTTTTGATTTTGTTGATTTTTTTTATAGCTGTTTTATTTGTGTTGGCAGAGCTAACCAGGGCGGTAACCATCACCTCTTATAGAAGTACCTATTATTATAATATTACTTCACAGTGGGAAAGTGATGAAGCTATACAAGACTTATAGCTCCATCTCTTTCTCCCGCTGAAGTAATATTGAAATAATACTGCTATAAGAGGTGATGATTACCCCCAGGAACCTAATACAGTTTAAACTTTAGAAGTCAGAATTGTTAATTTGACCCTGTATACAAAAATATTATTGTTTACAGGGTCAAATAAGCTGGTGAAACTCCACAGTCGTAAAAGATATCGATGTCGAAACACGAAAATGATTTTTTTTTAAGATTTAATGTTTTTTTTGGGTCAACGAGCGCTGGTAGTGTTACTGGAAACATGAGTTATTAAATTAAATTAAAATTCATTTATTTTCAGACAACAGTGATCCATATTGTATATTGTTGTATTAACAGTGATTCAAAAAAAACGGAACGCGCCCCGAGACCGTTAAGTCGTGCCCATATTCATTTAATTCCGCAAAATTAGTTACCATTTGTCAATACTCTTACTTTTCCTATAAACACAAGTGTAGTGTAGTGTAAAGCTACTAATAACTGTTCTCGATCTTCCACGAAGTGAAATTCAAACAATAATATACATTGAAAATAATTTTAAAAGTGCCGTATCACAGTGACTGATTCGTGAGTGCACGGAATCATCGCGGTTGTGCGAACTGTTTAAAGGTGAAAGTCCTGCGTACTGTTATAGGGTCCCTTCAAAGAGGCTTTTTAAAAAAAAGAAATTGTTTAAAAAGATAATTATTATTTATTTAATTAATTAATACAATTTAAGAAAAAGGGACCCTTATGCAACCGATCACCGTAAAGGTTCGAAATAGACTGCCTTTAGTACCAATGATTATTGCTGACTACGACTAATGTACTGAGATGGCTGAAAGCCATAATGATTAAGCATTTTAGGGTTCAGTGTGTGCTTATAACACCTCCCCTATCAGAGTGAACTTTGGGGATGATAACCAAAGTTAACCTTAGAAAGAGGTTCTTAGGGCTGGAGCTGGAATTTCTTGAATGGTTTGCTCCAGTTCCACAGATTCCGATTTAGATGTATCGCATTTGCGGAAACTATATTTGCGAAGGTTGCAATTGGGTTTACAAAAAACTACAATTCTATAAACTAAGTAAAACACAATAAAACATACAATTAAACTTATAATTATTGAATAATGTGTCCCATATTTAATTATGTGGGGTGTTTCCTGAATTTTATCAACGTCTGATAAGAGGTTGTTAATTGCTTTGCTGACATGATTCATATCATCTAAGTTAATTTGCTCTAAGTGGGTAGGGGACATATTATTTGTTATACTATTTGTTTTACAACAACTACTATTTATTAAATTGAAATCTGGCAGATTAATAGGTGAAGTTAAGTTTAGAACATTGCTATATCTAGGTAACAGCGTGGTACCTCTACAATAGGCGATACAATTGGTTGGTATGGATAAGATGCCAATACCGAATATATTTATTTCCTTTATCTGATTGTGACCTTGGCAATCTAGTGAAAGTTTCGTTAATTCAGATTGAACATATATAAAGGAGATGGGAAATTCTGGGCCCAGCAGTTAACTAGTTGAAATGTGTATTAAAAAAACCGTTATATTTTTCTAAAGGAAATCACAAAATACAGTACCATGTTTCTATCTAGGAAGCGAGAAAAGTTAAATTAAGTTATGAAACTAAATAATCGATTAAATAGATGCCTGAATTCTTAGTAATCGATATCAATAATCGGTAAAATCTCAAAATATGTATGAAAATCGAGTGACAAGTGCTTATCAATCTTTTCGTGGAATCGATTCATAGCGAATCGAGTTCCTTTTATTTTTTTTCATTTGGCAATACTAGTCACCGACTGACAGATGACAGGCAGAAATAATCGGCAAGCGTTTGTTTTCTTTCATTCTGAGTGCGCACGTATTTTCCATGTATAACTCCACGACCTCGGCTTTCCATATTATAAAGGACTATTCGACGGATCTTGCTACTTTGAATTACCTGACTCCCTATTTTGGACAACTGATTACGCCTATCGATCGGATATTGACATGGATCACTGTGTGAATTGTACCATTGCGAATGGTCGCAGTAACTCTTATTGGCAGAAGAGTCTTGGGCGTTGAGGCGATTTATCAGTTATTCGTCAGTGGCGTGCATCTCAGCCTGTAAGTACATATTCAAGTCGAGATTTTAGCCTATCAAGCGAGCAAAACCAGAGTTATGTACCTACTGTTTACGGTCACCAGTGTCATGTTTGTCGGCTGTCTCTTTGTTGGATAGCATAATAATATATTAAAACAATACTTAATAGCTAATTAGCCATACGAATCTATGGAATGCCCTGTTTGACCGATTTACTCATAAACGGTAACGATCCAATCCCGATGGGACCGATTCGGTCCCAGACTTAGGTGCTTTGAGGTATTGACAGTTATTGGGACAATTTCGGTCTTGGCCGGGACGTAGCGATTTGGTTGAACATGCATTAGGATGTAATGAAGCTTGTTTATGGTTAAACATGATTTAAATAGTTAACTTATTTCAGGTAACCAGTAAGAACTATGTATGCCCAGCGTGTTGGAACTTGGCCCAAGATGTGGTTCTTGGAAGACGTCCGATTAAAGCACCAACCCAAGTTGGGCATTCCAGTGTCTGTGTCCGCTGCCTGTCTTCGCAATGAGTCTGCTCGTGATTCATTCAATGTTAGGCTTTTATTGTAATTGTATTGAAGGTAGAAGGACTGTAGGCTGCTTTGCCTATGTAATGTGCATAATATATGTTGGGCAAAATACCAAGAAAATATCGTACCTCCTGCACAAAACTTAGATAACATTCTCATAGTTATTGAAGATGAATAATGAATATTTTATACATATAATATGTATATTGGTGTTTTATTTTACTTTCTCTTCTCCCTTTTTTAAAAGGTACCTACTGCTTCTAAGTTCAGGATATTGGATGTAGAGACTTGTCTTCGACTGTAGCGATTGTCCAAGGCGTACCAAACGTGTCAGATCTTCGACACGTTACAGTTGAAGACTCTCTTCTTGAACTCCATGCATAAAACCATTACACAAGCGAAGCCATTCAAAAATATTTCGCAAATAACACCAAAAAACTACAATGTTATTAATGTAACCTCAATTTTACTATACTTCATATAACTTGATTCCTGGATAGCCAAATTTCACCAAACTTTCAGTGAGGCCTTGTTATTATGTCCTCTTACTAATAAGGCTAGTATGATTTAGTTAACACCTGGGCCCAGGAGACTATGGAGTCCTTCCCTTCTCCTTTATTATTATTGAGTGATTTAAAAATATCTAGATTACCATGAATAAGTTTGACATTACATATCGCGGGAATTTCTTTAATAGTTTTAGATAACAGTTCGCTTTCACAACTTGGTCTTGAATCAGTTTTGTAAATAATAGGAATTTCACATAAATATTCTGCCAAATGTATTAGTTTACATTTTTCCAATGATTCTAATTTACAGTAATTTGATTTATCTTTTGTTATAGCTATGTACTTAGCACTTGGTACAATTTTATTAAACCAAATGTGTTTAGTTGATTGGCATCGTGAGGTGTTGTAATGCAATATTATTAAACAAAGAATATTCTTGATTGGATATCAAAGGGACACGCAAAAGAAATATTAGTTTATCGTTAAAATAATAACACAATAAAGTAGACACTTTTATAATAGTATGAACTGAACTTATATCTAATTGTACAGGTAAGTTTAGATTATTCGGCAGGTGCCTTACGTTATCAGCTAATTCTCGGTACATAGCGGTAGGCGACATAACGGACGGGTGCAGTATGTTTTGACTACAAAGCATTATCGCACTTGTTATATCTTCAAGTTGAAATGTTAGGGTGACCATGGAAGTTTCCAATGTATTACGGACAAAATCTAGTTCGAAAATATGCGTAGTTTTAGAAATATTTTGAATACTGCTCGAGAGTTTGCTGATAGCGTCATTTAACATTACTTCGTTTTGTTGAATCTTGTGAAACGTATTATTATATGTTGATATAACAGATTTAGTTATTAAAATATTATTTTTTATAAAAGACATAAGTTTATCTTGATTGTTTTGCATTGATTCAATAGCTCGATCATATTGAATAGCGTCGTCTTCATCTAAAGTACCAAAAACTTGTTTTAGAATCATTCCAATTCCTCCAATCCATGCTCGTTTGTTTCTGTGGTCACCATTATCAATAAGGTAAGATATGGAACTAAATAGTTTGATTAAATTTCGTTGTTGAACTACTAATGGTTCCACCGTATTGTGGCATTCTGAGTGTTTTATGTAACCGGTTTGTTTACATGTATAAATTACTGTTTCTAATGCTGAATTTATATTTTCTATATGCGGTTTAATATGTAAAATATCTAACGGCATAATGACATTTAGGATGCCATTATTGATTTTTAATTTCCCTATGTAATCGAAGTATATTCCAGGACCCGCAGTTATCGCGTGGACATACTCGTTAGATGGTTGGAGCTCCGCTGAAGCACTGTAAGTACATAGGTATGCATGTATTATGAATACTAACTAAATATTTAATGTAATAACTTATTACTACTAACCTAACTAGTCTATATGGATTACATAAAGGTATATAGTCTATCTACTAAAAATATCAATTTAATTATGATTCTAATTTAAAAGTTTTCTTTCACAGGTTGTTGGCGACTTCTGCGAGTTTCACTTGGTCATAGTGGTGACGGACGTGTCGTCTGTTTATCAATAGTGATAAGGTGTTATTGCCGTGAACTTTTACGACTTTATACGGACCTTTCCATATGGGAGATAAGGCCTTTCGCATTCTAAGGTGGTTCTTTAAGTAAACGTAATCGCCGATTTTATATTGTACTGGCCGACTATGGGAATCGTAATATGTTTTAGACGTTATCTTAGATCTGTGGACGTATTCAAGAGCTTTATCGCGAGAGTACTTTAAGCGGTTTTGTAGCATACGGACATATTCGGGGTATGTGGATATAGAGTTTGGGATAAACGGTTTATTGCCAAACATTAATTCATACGGGGTGTAGTGCGTTACGGTATGAACAGTAGTATTATAAGTAAGCATGGCTGTATATACATAACGGGGCCAATTTGTTTGTTCTTTATTGACGAAAGATTTTAAATATTCTTTCAAGGTTGAGTGGCTCCGTTCAAGGGCGCCTTGTGTTTGTGGGTGGTATGGAGTAGACCATAGCTGTTTAATTTTTAGAAATTCACACGTTTTCTTGAATAGGTCTGCTGTAAAGTTAGTGCCTTGGTCTGTCAAAATCATTTTTGGAAGGCCAAATACCGATATGAAATGTAATAAACATTCGCATGTTTCTTCGGCTGTCGTGCTGCGCACGGGGTACGCGGTGGAGAATTTAGTGAAATCATCTTGTAGTGTTAATATGAATTTAAGGTTTGCCGGACCGGATTCTGGAAGAGGTCCGACTATATCAAGCGATATGCGCTCACACGGCTTAGTTGACGAACTTGTAATTTGCATTGGTGCGCGATTTATTTTGCGTAAAGCTTTGTTTTCTTGGCACGATTTACAACTTTTAACATGCGACTCTATGTCATTGCGCATACCTTTCCAATAATATAACTGTTTCAATCTATCATACATACGACTGACACCAAGGTGACCAGCTATGGGTAAGTCATGATTGTCGTAGAGAATTTTCTTAACTTCAGACGGTGATGGGTAAGTAACGTTATTATGATAGATATCTATTTGTATGCCAGTATTATGAAATAGGTAGTTTATAATATTATAGATTTTAACATAACTGTATTTTTCAAAAGGGTCACGGAAGTCGGATATACTAATTCCTTTAATTTGATCAGTTATCAAGTTCATTACGAATATATTTGAGAGTTTTAAATATTTCGTCATATGACGTCTGGTCGAAGTGATGTACTTTTACGTACAGGAAGTAGTAATCTTTATTTCCTGTTTGGACTTTATAGAAGGTATGTAATTGTTTTTCTCGGTTGCGGATTTGGTCTTGATTTTCTAAATTATTTAATATTTCTTCAATATACGGATTTGATTCATCCAAATCAATCGACGTGGGCACTAAGACAACCTTAGAAGTGGCTTTTAGCAAACTGTCATTATGTTCGATAATGTGTGTATTGAATGATTTATTTTTATCCGCTATTTGTTTCAGGAAGTTGGAATAGTCAATGGTGGATAAGTCAGGGACGGAACTGAGGTGCGCGTCTTGAATTACAGTGCTCTCTGATGGGACTCTTACTATAGGGATAGGATTTGGAGATTCTGTATTAATAAGGTCTTTTTTTTTTTTTTTTTTTTAGGGTGGGAAATCATCAAATAACTTCTCCTGCTCTGGGCGGAGCGGGAGGGTGTGTCAGACTCTTACTGACTAAAACCCACCCGTATTCCTTCTTGTTGCCTGTGTTGCGGGGGCCTCGGTGACCCATAAGTACCTTCCCGCGACCCCGGCAGGCATCGGCCCTAGTGGACCCCTACTTTTGTGCTGACGACATCTCTTTGAGGCGCGCGTGGAATACGACGCGCCGTCGACCCGGGCCTGGTCCTTACCGGACGGTGAGCTACCCATTGCTCACCGTCCGCAAGCCCGCGCCTACGGTGGCCGGAAATCCGCCCGGGATTCCCGACGCCCTGGGCGTCTCCTGCGGCGGCTAGGGGCGAGAGGGCGCGAAACTTGCCTTTCCCTCAACCGTCCCGCCTCCTCCTTTGCGAGCATTACTGCTTCGCAGAAGGAGGTGACGGCTGCCCATGCCCTCTCGCTCCGTACCATGGCCTGAACCAGGGCCGGACGCGAGAGGTCTCTGCCGCCGATCGCCTCCACGAGGACACGGCGGTGCTCTGCCCAAGCCGGGCAGACCTCCACCGTATGCTCCACCGTGTCCTCCAGGCGATCCACACAGTGGTGACACCCGGACGTTTCCTCCCGCCTTATCCGACACAGGAACCTCCCGAAGCTGCCGTGTCCGGTGAGGACCTGCGTCACGTGGAAGGTGAGGACGCCGTGGCGCCTCTCCAGCCACTCCTCAAAGAGGGGACTTATCGCCGCAATCGTGGCGTGCCCAGCACTGGGTTGCAACAACCGTACTTTCCATGACGCCATGAGATCACGCCGGAGCTCCGTCCGCTGTGCCGCGATTTCTCGCGGCAGCGGACTTACGCCCCGGCATTTAGCCTCCTCGCGCCACTCCCATACGTGCGCGAGGACTTTTGCCTCCAGATCCCATGGCGGCAATCCGGCAAGGAGGCTCGCTGCCTCACAGGAGACCGTGCGGTATCCTCGGACCATCCGGATGGCCATGACCCTTTGGGCCGCGCTCAACCGGCGGGCCGGCCGCAGCGCCAGAGAGTGCGCCCATACAGGTGCCCCGTAGAGGGCCATGGACCGCACGACCCCCGCGTAGAGCCTCCGGCAGGAGGCGTTTGGACCCCCTAGATTGGGCAGGAGCCGCTTTAATGCAGCGCCCGCCCGCTCCAGTTTGGGAGCCAAACGTCGGAAATGCTCCACGAAGTTCCACCGGCTGTCGAGGACGAGTCCCAGGTACTTCATCGTCGACTCGACGCCGATAGAAACCCCTCCTACCGTTATTTGGGACCCCAACGGTGGCGCGTTCCGAGGACCATGAAAACACATGGCCTCGGACTTGTGCAGGGCCACCTCGAGTCCCAATTGCCGGATGCTTTCGACGATTGTCGCAACCCCGCGTGCCGCTAATTCGGCCGCCGCCTGGTGCGACCTCCCCTGCGCCAGGACCAACGTGTCGTCAGCGTAGCACACTACGCTGACGCCGCTAGGGAGGTCGGCGCGCAGCACCCAGTCGTATCCGATGTCCCACAGATGCGGCCCCAGGACCGATCCCTGTGGGACACCGCACGACATCTCTTGCCGGTTCCACACTCCCTGGTGACCGGGGTAGATGACGGCCCTGTCCGTCAAATAGGCCTCGACCACACGACAGAGGTAGGTTGGCATCCGGTGATACCGGAGTGCCTCCCTGATGCAACTCCAGGGCAGGGTATTGAAGGCATTGGCGATGTCTAGGGACACCGCCAAGACGACCCCACCCTGGGCAACAGCATTCCCCGTCGTCAGGGCTCGCACACGCATGATGGCGTCCACCGTAGAGCGCCCTCTGCGGAAACCAAACTGGCTCTCCGCCAAATCCGGCCCCACCCGCACCAGCTGGCCGACGAGGCGGTCTGCAATTACTCTTTCAAAGAGCTTGCCCACCTCGTCGAGTAGCACGATGGGCCGATAAGCGGACGGAGAGTCCGCAGGGCGCCCTGCCTTCCTTATGAGGACCAGTTTCCCCGTCTTCCAGCGAAGCGGGAACTGGCCCCTCTCCATGCATGCGCTTAGGAGCCCTCTAAGTCGAGGCCCGAGAGCCTCCAAGGGCAGGACCCAGGCCTTCCCAGGTAGGCCGTCGGGTCCTGGGGCGGTATTTTTGGCATTAAGCCTGCGTACCGCCGCTCTCATTTCTCCCTCGGTCACCTCCGGAGCATCGTCGTCGTCGTCGGCGGTGTGGTCCGCATCAGGCACCGCAGTAGGCGGAGCCATAGGCGGGGAGGAGTGTTCCCCTCGCGAAGGGAACAGAGCGCTCACCACGTCCTCCATAAGCTGGGGCCGGAGACTCTGCGTTAGCGGGGGAGCCCATGGGCGGAGTTTATCCCGCACCACCTTGTACGGGCGTCCCCACGGGTCCCTGTCTAGAGTCCCCAGCGACTCCTCGCGGGCCAACCCCCTGGCCCGCAGGATCTCCGCTTGGAGGGCGGTCTTCGCTGCTCTGTACCCCTCGTATAGCTCCGCCTGAATGGCTTCCGTATCCGGAGGTTTGATACGGAGCCTGCGGTGCCTGGTGTACCGGCGTCGCGCAGCCACGCACGCAGTGCGCAGAGCCGTCAGCTCCTGCGACCACCAGTACACCTGGCGCGAGGCACGTCCAGGCTGGACCCGGGGCATTGCCACGTCACATATGTCGGACATGGCCTCCCGGAACCACTCCGCCTCGTCGTTGATGTCGGCAGGCCTGTCCGGTGGTGACACCCAGGCCTGCACGATCGAGGCTTCCAGGAGGAGCTCCCGGTCCAGCTGCTTCAGCGCCCACCGCGGACCACTCGGGGCCCGTCGGACCGGCGCGTCCGAGGTCTGGGCGGAGACGTCAAACCGGATATACCGGTGATCGGAATAGGTCTCCACCCCCTCCATGACACGCCAGTCAACTACACGCGGCGACAGAGCGGGGCTGGCGAACGAGATGTCCACCACTGATTCACCCCGCATCCGCACACACGTGGGGACAGAACCCCGGTTTAGGACGACCAGGCCTGTCTCCAGAGCCCAGTCCTCCACCATCCTGCCCCGTGTGTCCGTTAACCGGGAACCCCAAGCCAAATTCTTGGCATTGAAGTCCCCGAGGACGAACACGGGGAGGGAACCAAACCCGACGACGACGTCTCTCAACTCCGCAAGGGAGTTGTGGAACTCGGCAAGAGTTCGGTTCGGAGAGAGGTAGACCCCCACCACGACAATCTCCCCGAACCGTGCTGCTACGCAGCCCCGTCCTCTCTTGACGGCCTTGAGGGACGGGGTACCGGCGGCGGCCGACGAAATTAGGGTCACTGAGCCGCTCAGGTCCTCCACCCAGTCATCCCTGGGCGAGACAAAGTACGGCTCAGCGACCACGGCGATGTTAATCGACCACTGCGCCATGCTCTGGAGCAACAGATCCTGAGCGGCGGCGCAGTGGTTGATGTTCGCCTGGAGGAGGCGTAATGGGGCCATTAATGGCACTCCATGTCAGCCCCCTCTTGGGCCTCCTTCCCAGCCCCCTGAGAAGGGCCTGCCGCAGCGGCCACGGTGGCGACGGCGACGACGGCGGTGTTGGAGGCGGCAGCGGCGGTGGCAGTGGTGGCGGCTGCGGCGGTGACGGCGTTGGCGGAGGGCTTGCCTCTGGCCCTGGCTTTGGTGGGTGGGGCGCAGGCTTTGCCCCCCATCCGGTGCTCGGCCGGCTTGCCAGCCGCCGCACATACGGCACAGTGCGGCGCGGCATTGCACGAGCCGGCCTTGTGCCCGGGCAGACCGCAGCGGTAGCAAAGACCGCTGCGGTCCACCTCCGAGGTGCAATTCGCTTGCACGTGGTTGCCCACCTGGCAGCGGAAGCACCTCAGAGGTCTGGGTTCCAGCAGTTTCACCTGCGCGGAAACCCAGCCCACCAATAGCCGTTGGCCCTCCCCGGTAACTTTTTTGGCCGCCGACACGGGGCAGCTCACCATAACGGTTTGCAGCCCCGTGGAGTCAGGACGGATGATGCCTGCCTTCACCTGCTCGGCAGAGCACCCCCCGGTCCTAACCACTGCGGCGACCACCTTTTCTTCCGTCGCGGAGTCGTCCAGGCCCGTGATGCGCATGCTAGCGCATTTGGTGGGCCTGGACACTCGGACCTCGTCCGCATTTAGTGACGCCCTAAGCCTTTCGGCCAGGGCGTCAGCGGCCGGGCCACTGGCCCTACCGGGGACCTCCACCATTCGGGCCCCAGTCGCCGTCACCTTCATTCTGAGGCCTTTTGCTGCGCCGAGCTCCTCCAGGCGCACCGCCTCACCCACCTTCGCCATTACCGTCCTATAGGACACGCCCTTCTTCTCCGCATCCGGCTGTAGTGTGATCACTACAGCTGCGGAGTTCGGGGCGCGGAGCCTAGCCGCGGCGGTTCGCTCCTTGCGCCGCTGCCGCCTCTCCTTCTTTTTGGCCGCCCTTTTCGCCTTAGCCGCCTTCCTCTTCTCTCCGGCTACCTGCCATTCGGCATCGGCCGGAAGAGATTTAGGAGGCGGGGGCGGCCGTCTCGCCATCGGAGCCCTCGCCGCCAGGGCTGGGGCCCTCGCCGCCGGGGCCGGAGTTTTCGCCTCTGGGGCTGGAGCTTTCGCGGCCCGCGCATTCGCCCCGCCCTTTGGCTGCCCCGACGACCCCGGTTTGGCCGTGGCAGCTGTGGCGGCAGAATACGACGGCGACGGGGCTTTGCGCTGGCCCGAGGCCGGCTGGCTCGCCGCTAACGGGGGGCGCAGGACTATGGCCTCTAGAGCGGAGAAACGACTCCGCAAGGAAGCCATCTCCTGCCGCACCAGGGTCAAAACCCGGTCTTCAGCAGGCACGGGCCGCTCCTGCCCATGCTGCTGCCCCCCCTTCGGCTCCACTTGGGAGTCGGCTCTTCTGAGCCCAGCCAGGTCCGCTCGGAGCTCCTCATTCTCCTTTTTGAGAAGCTCCATGGCGGCTGTCAGGCGGGCGACCTCCGCCCGCATCTCCGACATGCCGTCTGAAGGAGGCCCTAGGTGAAGGGCCTCCGCTGCTGCCACAATCGAGGCCGTGGCCGCGGATATGGCCTGGTCCTTAGAGGACTTGAGCCTCTTCACGGCCACCCCCTTGATCAGGGCTAGCACCACCTCTGCGAACCCGGCCACACGCTCCGAATTGGGGCCGCCAACGGCGTCCGGCCCACCACCAGGAGCCTCTGAGCCCTGCACTGCCTTTGTGAGCCTCTCGGCTCGCTGGGCCTTCTCGGCTGGGCAGGCTCGGCTCGGCTCGCCGACCTCCCTGGTGGAGGGCCCTCTATCCACCCCTTTTCCTCCTCGGGCCCCACCCCGCCGGCTGCAGTGGATTTTTTTCCTCCGACCGACAACCTCGTCGGAGGACGACCCCGAGTTGGGGCGCTTCGAGGTTCGCCTGAACTCTCGGCTTCTCCCGTCCACCTGTTTGTACTCAGAGCTCCGACCTGAGCTCTTTGCACTAGATGCGGCGTCGGACTCCGACCCCGCATCACTCTCCTCCACTTGACTTTCCTTTTTTTTAATTGGTTTAACCATTTCTGTTCCCACGAGTGTGGGGGATCTAAAACGTCCACCTAGGTTCACCCCCTGTCCCTAGGTAAGTGTAAATTTGTAACTCAACCAGGGGGTCCACTGGTACCCTGGCTGGGGGTGCGCTAACGACTGATGCGCCACCTACAACTCGGAAGTTGCAGATGACACTACTCCTCAGCCATTCATATCCTCGCCGCGCACCAAAACTTGATATTAGAGGAATTTTTATAGAGGTTATCTTCCTCGCGATCCGGGCGATCAAGCCAAGATCCTCGTCCCGTTCCAAGCCACAAAACATGACTGTGGTCTCTTTACGGATTACGATTTCGACGGTTGCAGACAGAAGAATCATTCTCCCGCTGCTTGCTCGCTGGCAGGGTAAGTGCACAGCAAGCACCGCCACTCTTCGCCCACTCGACCTGCTCTCTGTAAGCAGAGAGGGGAGTGGACGACCGACGATCGAGCATGAAGCTCCCCGCCACGCAGAAATTCGCCACGGTCAATACCCTCTCCGAAACATGGAGAGACTATTGGCCGTACCCAGGATGCACCGGCCCGACGACTGCTCTTTCCCCCGAACGTATTCGCAGGGAACCAGCAGCAGTCAGACACACGAGGAGGTTTTCTGCACGCACCCCATTAATAAGGTCTGGGGTAGGGATGTCAAAGAGATGGTCCGGATTAAGTTCATCCGACTGAAGGGAAGTAGGTGATGTAATGAAGTCGAAAAAATCTCTATCTGAATTACTGTCAATATTTTCAGGTGTAATATTAGCTTCGGAATTTAGAAGATTAGGTGTTGTTATTTCGTCAGCAGTAGGTTGGACGGGATTAACAGGGAATCTAGACAAAGCGTCTGCGTTGGCATTTATTTTACCCTTTTTATACTGAATATCATATTCAAATTCTTCAAGTTTCAACCTCCATCGAATGAGTCTAGATCCGGGATCTTTGCAATTGAATAGCCATTGAAGCGGCTTGTGATCTGTTACAATGGTAAATCGGCGACCATATAAATATGGTCGGAAGGTTTTAGTTCCAAATACTATCGCTAGACATTCCTTTTCCGTAACACTGTAATTACATTCGGCTTTATTTAAGGTGCGGGACGCATAAGCAATTGGAAGATCACGCCCGATGGGACCTTGAGACAGGATAGCTGATATAGCGTAATTAGATGCATCGCAGGTTAACAAAAAGGTTTGATTAAAGTCAGGATATGCTAATATAGGTGCTTCGACTAGTTTATTTTTTAGGGTTTCGAAACTAAGTTGTTGTTCATTCGTCCAATCAAACGGGGCGTCCTTTTTCAGGAGCAAGGTAAGGGATTTGGCTAGTTTCGAAAAGTTAGGGATAAAACGCCTGTAGTACACGAGTGTGTACACGAGGCCCAAGAAAGATTTAATGTCTCTTGCAGATTTTGGAACGGGATATTGTGTTACAGCTTTCACCTTATCTGGATTTGGTTTTACACCGTTTTGGGTGATAATGTGACCTAGGTAAGTAACTTCTTTTCGGAGAAATTCGCATTTTTCTGGTTGAAGTTTTAAATTGAATTCTCGAAGTCTGTCGAAAATGGCCTTGAGATTTAGGATTGCTGAATTTAAATCGAATGCATACTGGACTATATCGTCTAAATAAACAAAACAACGAGAGCCTTGTAGCCCAGCAAGGCAGGTATTCATAAGTCTCTGAAACGTACTTGGGGCATTTTTTAAGCCAAACGGCATTCTATTGAATTGAAAGTGGCCTTGAGGTACAGAAAAGGCTGTTTTAGGTGAGTCTTCTGGTGATATCATTAATTGATGGAAACCTGATGAAAGGTCGAGGGTAGTGAAATATTGGCTTTTACCCAATTGGTCAAGAATTTCGGTAATTTGAGGGATAGGATAAATTTCACCTATTGTGACATCGTTTAACTTTCTATAGTCAATTACGATGCGCCATTTCTTTTGGCCAGAAGCGTCTGCTTTTTTTGGAACAATCCATATAGGAGAAGACCATGGGGAATTTGAGGGTTTGATGATGTCTTGGTCCAACATTTTACTAATTTGGGTGTCCACTTCCTCTTTATGGCACTCTGGAAAACGGTAAGATTTTGTATGTATCGGAGTGTTAATAGTGGTTTTGATTTCATGTTGAATGGCTGGCGTAAAAGAAAGAGCCTCTTCAGGTAGGTGGAATATATCAGAATAATCTGAACATAAATTAAAGAGCGCTTGAGTTTCTTCGTCATTCAGGTGGGAGGTTCTCAGGGAATTTAGAACTTTCCTAGTACGCTCAACTACGTTTTCACTAAGAGGAGTCGATTGAATAGGATAAGCGACAATTGGGTCTAGTTTAAGGTTAAGGTTGCGTTTAATCTTAACAGGTTTATTAGAGGTGTTAATAACGGATATATTGACTCTATTATTGTCTTTAACTTTTGTTATACAATTAGCAACTAGAAGAGTACTGGAAAGATGTTGATCTAGGATCACGCCTTCTTTTAGTTCTGGATTTGTGACGGTACATTCTATTACAGTCTCTGTGCGTGGTGGTATGATGTAGCAAGAGTCAAGGAAATGGATTTTAATTTCATTGCGAGTTATTTTAAGAACATCACGACTGTAGTCAATGTTGCAACTGTTAGCCGTCAGGAAATCATTACCTATAATGCCGTCATAAGGTAGGTTAATTTCTTTGATCATGTGAAATTTATGGCTAATTGACTTAGAATCCGAGACTTTCAGTTTTAAATTAAAATAACCCATAGTTTGAGTGGTTTCAACGCCAGGATCGATGCCTTTAATGCTTATAGGTTTATGAATGATTTTTGGCTTGTTTAGGACACTTGATTCTTTTAACAAGCAGATTGCAGACCCTGAGTCTACAAGGAGTGTTAGTGGAATATCAGAGACTTGTGACTCTATCAACACATGAGGTAGTAGTTTTTTAGAGGTATCGATCCTAACCTCATAAATTTTATTAGGAGAATTGAGGTTTCCGTTTTGGGGCTGGTTACCCTGCTGTATAACCTCGGAAGAGTTAAGGTTGTCGTTTTGGGGCTGGTTACCCTGCTGTATAACCTCGGAAGAGTTAAGGTTGCCGTTTTGGGGCTGGTTACCCTGATGTATAACCTTAAGAGGATTGAGGTTGCCGTTTTGGGGCTGGTTACCCTGATGTATAACCTCGGAAGTTTGAAAGGTTGAACTCATGTGGTTCGAATGTGTGCCGACTTTGACTTGACGTCCCGTTCGGCACGGTTGCAGGACGTTTATTCGTTTAAATCTTCCACTTCGACATTTTCACCTTCGTCGTCGTGGGTAGATTCACCAGAGTCATCGCAATCATCGATGAAATTGATTTGAGGAGATTTAGGATTGGGTTGGGACCCAGAGGATTTACTTTGATCCTGATGAAGTTGAGAACTCGGGTAACGTTTCTGTCGCTTTTGACAGTTATTTATATCGTGACCAATCTCATTGCAATATTTGCATGTAAGGTTTGGGTCGTGTTTATGATTGCTACCCGACGTAATTGGTTGCGAAGATGATTTCTGCGAGTTTTTATTGTTCTGAGCAAAGATTTTAGGGTTTGACCTATTTTGGCTAGCCTGTTTTTCACGTTGTGAGCTATGATTTCGCCTATAAAGAGTTTCTAAAATCCTTTCTTCGGAAATGGCTAAGTTAACAGCCTCATTGAAAGTTTTAGGTGCCCTGCACCTTACCATGTTTGATACGCGAGGGTTTAAGCCCATAAGGAAGTGGTGGAGTGTTAGGTCCTCCATGGCTGCTGTGCGACCTGGTATTTCTTTGGCTTTATAATTAGAGAGCGATATCTCTGTTAATAATTGAGAAAGGTAAGTCTCCATGCGAAGGGCGAATTGTCCTACATTTTCAGACGAAGTTTGTTTGCTTTCCTGGAGGTCATTAAGTAAATGTGTATAGTGTTTTCTTTCTGAAAATTGAGTTTTAAGGAACTCTTTTAACTGTTCCCAAGATGTGAACTCTTTAATCGAACACGCAATTTCGGCTTTGTCTGTAAGTTGACATAATATATATTTAAATATAATTGGCTTTTGTGCCTCGGATGCTAGCTCGTAAGTATTATTGCAATTATTAATAAACGAATTTAGTTTCTCGCGACTGCCGTCATATGGTTTTACGAATTTTAGTAAAGTATTAAGCTCCATTTCTACTGTTTGCCTAGTAATTCTTGGTGATAAGATTGGAGATTTTGGATCTGAAGGCTCTGATGGAATTTCAATTTGCAATTTACTATCTTCGTTTTTTGGTACTTTAGGAGGCATAACATGCAAATTCTAGACGTCAAGAAACAAAATATGAATTTTAAACTAGCGGAGATAAGGTTACGGTTAACAATAATTGTTCGTTGACTTACAGGAATACGTAGGCGGCGATAAGAGCTAGAGCTGAGAACGACTGCATAGCGACACTCACACGCAGATAACACAACCGACACTCTTAGATTCACGGAACACTTGTTAGACTAAACACAAAACACTCGCGGGTCATAGGACGACACTTATGACGTTTCAGGATCTGCAGGATCCCTGGAGAACTCGCAGGATGCTCGGAGGACTCGTATGATGCTCGGAGAACTCGCAGGATGCTCGGAGGACTCGCAGGATGCTCTGAGGACTCGCAGGATGCCAGAAGTATGTGAAGCTATTAGTCGGTTGAAGGACGCGACTGGCGCTCACAGGATACTCGCAGGACGATTAAAGGATGTCCACAGGGCACTCACAGGATATATGTAGGCTGCACTTATTATTATGCACTCAGGATGTACACGACTCGCAGAATCGTAACGTGCTACTTATGAACACTTCACTGGTTTTATTACCATTAAATTTTATTTTTATAGGATTGCAGGATACGGAGAGTCTATTTACTGATTTAACGCAAATGTAGTTTACGCGAATCGGCACTGGGGATTTCCGTATCCCACCGCTGCCACCAAATGTTATAGGGTCCCTTCAAAGAGGCTTTTTAAAAAAAAGAAATTGTTTAAAAAGATAATTATGTATATATTATATATTTTCTATTGGATCCCTCACGTCCCAACATCAAGAGCTTCTTGCAAAAATTGATAGCCTTGAAAATGAAAATAAGGAATACAAAAACCGGGTAACTACTCTAGAAAACCAGATCGACCTCCTCGAAAAGAATGCGCGCTGTACGACTGTCGAGATTCGCAACTTACCTAAGCAGGAAACTGAAAACAAAAAAATCTTATGCAATGTAGTTCAGAACCTTGGCTCGGCACTGGGACTTGAGACACCTATCGAGGGGTCGGAGATAAGAGACATCTACCGCTCAAAGTCTGAGTCTGTAGTGGTAGAATTTAATACAACACTGCGGAAGGAGTCCATAATTTACAAGTACATTTCTTTCAATAAATCTAGACGTGAACTTAGGGAACCACATCTAAACTCCCAGCACATCAACGTTCCTGGCGATTTACGTACAGTATTTATATCAGAGTACTTATCAAGCAAAGCAAGAAGGTTGTTTTATGTTGCGCGTTTAAATGTCAAGGATAAAAAGCTTGTTGCGGCCTGGACATCCTACGGGAAGGTCCACGTTAAAAAAGAAGAAGGTTCTTCGCCTGTGCGTATTGATAATGAGTCTGAGTTAAACAAACTCATTTTGTGACTGGTTAATGTACTTATTATAAATTGTCTTGCAATGTCATTATCTGTATTGAGATTAGTCTCAATTTGGATTATGTCGTTTGTCAAACTACTTGTTCATTATACTTACATTTATTTGATACCATATGTTAAACCTAATAGCAGTCTCTCACAACGTACGCAACCTTCCATTACACACAATCAACTTACACCTAATACACATGCATTTCACACAACGCGCAATTTGAACCAAGATTTCGTAAATCAAGCTGTAATCACCAATAGTAACTGTCTGTTTAAACATCCGTTTAAACTTATCATTTCACATCTTAACATTATCATGACAATAGCCGCCGACATACCAGACCTGAGTGTCAACCTACTTCATAACGTACTTATCGGGTCACGATATAAGCGTGACCTGCATCTTTCAATAATAATATTTTTAACATGATGCAAAACATTGAAGCAATTCACTCGGATCTGGATTCCTTGTCGGTGGCTCGGGTTATTAGATGTGATATAGATGAGATTAAAACCCATGTAAATGATAATAATCGCCATCTCAATATTCTCTCGCAAAATATACGTAGTATTTCGTGCAATTTGCCAAACTTCATTACACTTCTGCATAGGTCTAATGTAGCATGGGACGTGTTGGTTCTTACCGAATGCTGGCTACGCTCAGCCAAGGATATACCCATCCTTGACAATTATAACTTTGCATCAACCACTTTGCATAGGACACAAAACGAAGGAGTCGTTATTTTTTACAAAAACAACTTAAAGTGTCATTTGAAGAACCACAAATTAGTGACGCAAACTGTCTTTTACTAAAATTAAATTCAGATACATGTATTCTTGGAATCTACCGCCCTCCCGGCCTACGTAACACTAGCAATTTTACTAACTCAATCGATGTACTCCTCACTTCCTTAGTAGCTACAAAAACATAACACTTTGCGGTAACATAAACTTAGATATAGTGATGAACAGCCCAGATAAACGCTCGCATGAGTACCTTAATGTCCTAGCTAGTCACTGCATGCTGCCAGGTCATGTTCTACCTACCCACGGAAAACGTGCCTGGATCACATCATGGTTAAGACCAGATTGAAGGCTACCTGCCTCGTAGTCGAATCTTCAATTACGGATCACGAGAGTGTGGCCATTAACTTTGACCTTGCTCACAGGTCTCAGCTGGAGTATTCAAATAAAATTAGTCACCGTATTGATCATAATAATCTAGACTTAGCGCTACGTAAGACAGATTTTCAACTCATCCTAAATTGTAGTGATGTAAATAATGCAACTGACTTGCTAGTAAGTTATCTCTCAAGGGCTATAAAGGATAACTCCAAGGTAGTTAAAATACCTAGGAGGAAACTGGTCGGTAAGCCGTGGATTTCAAAAGAGCTTTTAAAATGCATGCGCAACAGGGATAATCTGTATAAAAAGTTAAAAAGGGACCCAAATAATGGAATACTTCAGACGACATACAAGCGCTATAGAAACTTCTGCACTTCGCTACTGAGGAAAGCTAAACGAAATTATGAAAAACAAGAGATTGAGAACGCAAGTGGCAACAAAAAGAAGCTATGGGATGTAATAAAACAGATTAGCGGCTCCAACAGGCCAACAGATCACTCCTCTTGTCTCATATCAAGCGTCAACCCGGATAAGAGTATCAACCAGGTCAATCGTTTCTTTGCAAACGTTGGACGTAACCTGGCTGAGCAAATCACTGCTCATCCATTCCCTCTCAGTAACAAGCCTGTTAATATCGAGGGTAACCCTCCTCTTCGATCCTTGGTCATGCTCCCTACGGACGACTCTGAGATCCTACAACTCATTCAAGGATTAAGGGATAATTGTGCTGTCGGATTTGACCGGATCTCGGGCTGGTTACTGAAAAGATATGCTCTCGTTCTCTCCCCTGCGATTACCCACATCTGCAACCTCGCCATATCTTCAGGGACATTTCCGCAGGCATTTAAATCAGCAATTATAAAACCCATACATACAGTTGGTGACAGGGACTGTGTCAACAACTTTAGACCCATCTCTATTCTTCCTACGCTCTCAAAAGTTCTGGAGCGCCTAATGAATGACCGTCTGATTAGGTTCCTCGAGGTTAACAACCTTCTTTCATCTTCCCAGTTTGGGTTCCGGCAAGGAAAATCTACCAATGACGCGGTACATGAATTAGTAAACTCGATCGTAACGACCTTGGATAAGAAAAGAAAATGCCTGACTGTGTTTTTGGACTTGGCAAAAGCCTTCGACACAGTTTCTGTCCCTCACTTATTGCACAAAATGGAAAATATGGGAGTACGTGGTCTTCCCCTAAAATTATTCCAGGACTATCTATTTAACCGGAAGCAGCAAGTTGAAATTGATGGTATGGTGAGTAACGAAGAGCCAGTGACGTTTGGAGTGCCTCAGGGCAGTATACTCGGACCAACTCTCTTCTTGATCTACATCAATGACCTGTGTCAGCTTCACCTTAGTAATGGCCAAATTTTTACATTCGCCGATGACACTGCCCTCTTCTTTAGTGGTGATAGCTGGGATGAGGTCTTTGGTGTGGCTCAGGAGGGGCTTAACGGGGTTGTTGCTTGGTTACGGAATAATGTGCTTACTCTCAATGTCACAAAAACCAAATACGTGACATTTGCACTTCGATCGAGTGTGCTGCCCTCACGTTCACGTTCGGTAACAGTCCACACGTGTATTCCAACCAGCCAGCCATGCGTATGTCCATCTCTACAAAGAACAGATAGCATTAAATACCTTGGAGTTATATTGGACCAGTTCCTCAGCTTCAAACCTCATATAGACGTCCTGGTAACGAGATTGCGCAAACTCATTTACATATTCAAAAATCTAAAACACGTAGCCGATCTTCGTACCATCAAAATGGTCTATTATGCCTTGTGTCAGTCGCTTGTTGATTACTGCATCATCTCATGGGGAGGTGCTGCTAAAACGCACTTGATAGAGGCGGAAAGAGCTCAACGTGCCATACTTAAGGTTGCTGCGGGTCTTCCCTTCCGCTTTCCTACCGTAGAACTGTACAAAAAGTGGAATATTCTGACTATAATACAGACTTTCATTCTACATACAGTCCTCAAAAAGCACTCGCAGCTGCTTTATGATTCGGATCTATTGAAGGATAAGCAAAGAAAAGGTACTGTGTGCAGTACTACTTTTTTCCGTTCTACTCTTTCCCACAAATTCTTCTGTTACCTAGGGGATTATCTTTATAATGTTATCAATAAGGCTCTAAATATTTACCCATTACACAAACCCAGTTGTAAACAAAAAGTAACCGAATTCTTGAAAGCTCTTTCCTATGATGACACAGAGAAATTGCTCCACTCAATTAAATAACACGTGTATTCAAACAATTGCCTACACTTTCACCATCATTCACCTACACATTCACCACCATTCACTTCTATTCACAAACACATTCACCAAGATTCACCTACACATTCATCTCCATTCTCCACCATTCACTCTTTGACTGCTTTTGTTGTGTTATTTTAATTTTAATTTAATGTAATTTTAATTTTTCTTTTAATTTATTTATTTTTTGTTTTAATTTTTTTGTAGATATACATGTTACCTGCCTGTTTATGTGTATGATGCCGCTTAGTGGGGCCTGGTGACCTGTAATACAGGTTTTCTCTAAAACCTACTTCAGGCACCAGCTCTCACAATGTGAATTCTTATAGTTCAAAACTGTTAAGTGCTACAAAACATTGTGAGAGAAAATAAATGAACTAATTATAATTATTATTATATTGTGTTAGTATTACAAAACAAATTATATTCTAGGGTTACTAGTGGTACTGATAAAAATAAAATAATGCACACTCCACGCAGAGGACGACCAAATAAGAAACGTGTTTCCTACCTGAGCAACCTCCGCACAAAATGTCTGATATTCGGAGTATAGCTCTCCGCCACAGCTCTCAGGATACAGTTGCGACTACCTCGCACTCTGCTCAGCAGTGATGCGGTTTTTTTGCGAATTATAGCGTGAAAGCCATCTGTATGGGTCTCAGCAAACATTTCCGAGGCGCTGCAGAAACGGGGCAGTCGCAACAACATTCTGAAAGCATTATTGTATTGTACGCGCGGGCATCCAGCGATCTCTTGGTGTAATTGACCCATAGATTGCTCGTGTAAAAACTCTGACAGTAAGCCTTGAAAAGGTAATTTTTACTTGGTCAGAGCACCGCGCAAATCTACGGGCCAACATGTTACCTCTGACCGCTAGAGCCCTACGCTCCCTCTCTCGTTATAAGTATGAAAATCTGTTTAATTTTATTTTATCGTGATTAGTTTTCGATACCCATCACTTTTGTAAGGTTAACACAAAAAAATATTTATGAAACTGATATTTCAAGTGACTACCGAAGGTTGATCAGACCCTAAAAAAAAACTCATCTAAATTATTTATTTTTTGTTTTTAACCCACGACGCAAAAACGACGGGGTGTTATAAGTTTGACGTGTCTGCCTGCCTGTGTGTGTGTGTGTGTGTGTGTGTGTGTGTGTGTGTGTATGTGTGTGTCTGTCTGTGACATCATAACTCCCGAATGCATGGATCGATTTTAATTTTAATTGGATATAACTAAACATTTTACATGAAAAGCTTTCAATCATGTTACATTGCTATAAGGATCTTCTGGCGCTCGTATGACATTGACAGGGGGCGCTTGAAATGTTTTCAAAAATACGATGGCAGCGTTAGGTCCAATTTTGGCCACGCGCCAAAACATACTTGTACAGCTTTACTATTACCCCAATATCCGACGCGCGCCAGATTCGGCGCCCATTGCGTATACTCCCAAAGGTTATTGTAATTATGAGTCCTATCCTAATTACATAAAGCTTATTTTGAAATCCTCCTACAAACACCGCGTACGTGCTGCCATCGAGCAGCAACCGCGCAGTCACCGGAGAGCGACCGCGCCGCCTCCGCTCAGTAAGTATACGCTCAGCACCACAGAACATGTATAGGTACTCAAAAGCTCAGCATCCGCGCCACCTCCACGTGACTAGTGTGTCCTTCTATTTCGTTTGAAGCCGCACTGCGACACGGACGAGACAGACGAGGCGCATTACCTTGAAGTACGAAGTCCGCAGAAGAATTAATTTCGTAAATATAAGAGGCAAGGCATTGTGGGGCAAGACCACATTCTTTTCGATGAGCTAAAATAGGATGCACCCAAAGTTTTCTTTCATTTTCTTAATTTTTCTATTTCTTATAAAAATAATGCGCAAATAGGAGTTTATTTTTTATTCACAGAGTACAAGGTAAACACGTCTGAACGCCGCAATGAAAACAGATGAACTGCGGACTATAGATTGGAAACCCTAGCAGCGTAAGCGCTGCGAAGTAGCTACGCGGCAGCTTCTCGCGTACATGGTTAGAATTAAGGCAGTTGCGGCATATACGCGTAGTCATCTAAACGCGACCTTAACGTCATTCGAAGGTTAAAAGAATGATGAACAAGATCTGAACCCAGATGAGAGTTGGTTTGCACAGCGATGATGATAATCCACTCTGCACGTAAATTGCACTACGATTATTCATTAATATAATACATTATGTATGCTATAAGTGGTTATTCCGAGACCACCTGCGGTTCCTCTTCAAAGTTTCTTTACTCGGTCAGCGGTTAATCTTTAATAAACCTTTGTCTCCCGATTAAATCCTATTTATAGAGAAAACTGTCAGTATTCTCTTTGAAAACTTCTATTAAAAACCACAAAAGTCAAAAACCCGACTTATTGTGTATACAGAATTATACTGTCATGTGCTGTGGTCATGTCATATTAGTGCATTTTTAGAAACAATCTCACTCCCCTAAATTCAAAATTGATTGTATTTATTTAATGTTTTGGAAGTGTTTGTTATGTATAACTTTATGCTCAAAAGTATGTCTTTCACAAGCAAGTATCATATTATTATCAAATGATACAATTTGTTAAGATAGTAAGTAGGTACTATTTATAGTGCTGAATACCTTTATTACCTCTAATAATAATTATTATTATAGCTAGCCCTCCCAGTGCTGAGCATAAACGATCCAGTAACAGCTAATAATAAAAGTTATATAAATGCGGCTAATTCTTTGTATGAGAAATATGACGACTGGACCCGTCGTGTCATCAACGGCTGGCCAGCAAAATTAGGGGAAGTCCCTTATCAGGTAGGTACAGACAATAACCTTTCTTATTAAATACAAATTATGTATAATGAGACTATTGCTAGTTAAAATGTTGACTGAAATCCCGCAAATAGAGGGCATGGCGAAGGAAAAGCAGCTTTATACAGAATTCCCCCGCACATTTTCTTTTTGGCTAATGTTTTTAGTAATAATAATAATTTATTTATTTAATCAATCAAATAACAATGTTAACATTAAAAGGTATCGTCTCAAACGTGGGGCATTTTATGGAGATCGTGTCAATGAGAATGTGAATGGCGAGACGTAAATTATTATATTAGCATAATAAGCACTAGTGAGTTGGGTGTGTGTGTGTGTGGTGTGTGTGTGCAGTGTGTATTGTGTCGGTGCAGAATGTGTTTTATGTTTTCGGTGGAAGGGTTTAAGGTGGGTTATTATCAGAGAAAAGCAGGCGTTCTGTTTCCAGGTAGTTATATGTAAGTAGTAAGTTTGTCACAGTTTTCTTGAGCGACGCGGTTGAAAGAGAGTAAAGTTTCAGTTTCCTATTGAGTTTATTATATAATTGTGGCCCTTGGAAGCAAAGAAATCGTTTTGTGAATGAGTACTTACATCTGTAGTTCCGACAAACTATATCTTACGTCTTTTTTTATTGTCATGTAGCGGGTATCTTTATGTTGCATATTGGGCGAAATGTGCTCACTTTCAACACGGCTCTTTGGGCCCTCTCCAATTTCAGCATTGAGGTCTTAGGAGCACCACCCCAGACAGAAACACAATATGATAAGAGTGATTGGCAGAGGGCAAGGTAGACCCTTTTGATCATCTGTGCTTCTGCCACATGACGAAGAGTCTTAAAGACGAATATTAGTTTTCTGACCCGTGCTGTCAGTAGATCTATGTGGGCTGAGAAACTCAGATTGTCATCAAGAGTCACCCCGAGGTGTTTGATTGTGGGGGTACGTGCGAGTTTAGGGCAAGAGCAAGCTACGGTGCCTGGGCAGACGTTTGAGTGAGCGATTAGGGAATATGAGTTCGGCGGTTGTGTAGATTGGCGTAGGGTAAAGCAGATTATTTTTGTTTTATCCGTATTGAGGGTAAGTTGATTGCCATTAAGCCAATTCAGAACTTGATCTAGTCCTCCCTGCGCTGCGTCAAAAGCTTCGTGCCAGGTATCGCCAGTAAAGGTGAGTACAGTGTCATCAGCAAAGGCCGTGATTTTTCCATTTAGAAGAAGATTACACAGTTGATTTACGTAAACCAAAAAAAGTGTGGGACCAACCACACTACCCTGAGGAACCCCAAAAGCAACAGGAAGCTCCCTACTCAGGTAATTATAAATTTTCACGCACTGAGTCCTATTGCTTAGGTAGTCGGCAAAAATTTGGAGTGGGAGACCACGTATTCCCAGTTCCTCTAGTTTCAACACTAGGTTGGGAATAGAAACTGTGTCGATCGGTTAGGTGAGACAAAAACTTAGTGGCTGGAGAAAGGAGTTGTGGTTGCCAACAATCGCAGCCCCACTGCTAGCTAAACAAAGTAGCTTAGTTAAGGCGAAGGCGCCAGGAATGCCCACGAGATTCAACGAACTGAAAAATGCGTTTTTTGTAAATTTCATGTCAGTATTCGCGAGAGCAGTGGTGGCCCAGTGGTAACGGCCGCGACTTACGAGTTGTAGGTCGTAGGTTCGAACCCAGACAGGCGCTTTACTTTGGGTAAATTATTTCATCACCACTGCTCTCAAAACGGTGAAGGAAAAACATCGTGAGGAAACCGGCATGTCCTAGAACCAAAAATTCGAAGACATGTGACATCTACCAACCCGCACTGGGCCTGCGTGATGGATTACGGCCCACTCCCTCTCACAGAGAGGAGGCCTGTCTCCCAGCAGTGGGAACATTATAGGCTGATTATGTATTCGCGACCGTAACAAATATGTATTTATGTGTAGAATTACAATCATTAGAATCATGAATACAACTCTCTTTTTCTCTCTTGTAATTGTTCCGGTCACTGATCATATTTTGACTAACATATGACGTGACATCATCATCTGCCTAGCCTTTTCCCAACTACGTTGGGGTCACACATTTTACATGGAGCGACTGCCTATCTGACCTCCACAACCCAGTTGCTGGGTAATGCGATACCCTTTGGTAAGACTGGTTGTCAGACAGACAAACTAACATACAACGTGACACTGACCTGTTTCGTGGGCTATCGTGGCCTATACTTTTTTGATTTAAAATATTGAATCCTGAGCGAAGCCCCACTATACGATGCGGTGTAGTGCGCTGCGTCTCACCGCAATGGTTTAATCGCGTTGGGTGGCGCACCAGCGGAGATGCGTAGCAAAGAAAGCAGACACTTGAGCTGACGGTGTGGCCTGCGTCTCATTGTACACGGTACAGTAATCGCTTGGGGCTCAGCTTGGGCCCAGCCAGCAGCGCCGTTACTTCATCGTGGTACTCGGTGCGAGCTATCTCTCGCTTACAGCCGTGGTTGAATTCATGTTTCGAGGCAAGAACGAGTGTGCCATCGCTTCTTTGCATGGAGATATCAGAGAGAGAAAGAGCGTTCCCCTCATTCCATTAGCCTCGGAAGGGTATCGAAACCTAGGTAGGGTAGGGAAACCTTCCTTAGGTTTCTGTCTACCCTTCTAAAATGCTAAAATGACAAGAGCAATAAAATAGGCTTAACATACTTTCTTATAACCAAACAATACTTTAATGCCCACTTAATAAATTCTCGTTTTATGCTTTTACAGGTAGCACTGAAGGCGTTAATAAATCGTGCTAGATACGAATACCAAACTTTTTGTGGTGCAACTATCATAGGTGAAAATAAGCTGCTTTCTGCAGCCCACTGTTTTGAAGAAAAAGTAACGAGTAACTGCAATCAGATTTTGCATCCCGGGTAGGAACGTGAAATTAAATTTCAAAAAACGTTTTTCTTTACGAAACAACGATTAAAAATGTAATTGGATTTTTTCTATCTCACGAAGGCAAGTTTGTCTTAATTGTGTATTTACATTGCACATTGTTTCGTGTGTGTAAGCTCTGAGAGCGCTCAGTATTGGCCGAGCCACCTCGACACACAAACATTGTTCACGTACGAGTACACGCCTTTGTGACATAGAAAAGTGCTTAATATTCCTGTTGATTCAACACACCTAAATATTTTATAATATAGAAAAGCCAGCACAAGCTCCCTCCGCCACAAGTACGCGGTTGCTGGTAATCTATATAACACTGCAAGATATAAGTCAGATGGCCCTGATGGACAGTGGAGGACAATGAAATTTGTCCAATTTCCAAAAAAATACCATTTCCCTCGTGACGATATAGCAGTAATTGTAAGTATCACATATCACGAACTGCATTAGGATTAACAGCATCCTTAATACTCCACCAAGAAACCGCCAGTCGAGAAAATATTGGTAACATTAAAATTTGTCAATGAATCAAAAAAAGAAAATCAATGTGTCAAAAAATTTAAATACTAATTTTATCGTCTTTAAATATCGATACCACCACGTCTGCAGACTCTTGTTAGCTAATTTAATTTGACCCTGTGTATTAAGTACGGATCAGAAATAAAAGTCTGGAAAACTTTTCTATATCAGTTTAGTATATTTATTGAGTTTTGAGATAACTTTATTCTCGAATACAACAATTAACAGGAGAATATTACAAACTAAAAATATAAGTCAATATACTTGGGCGTATTAAAAATTAGTAGTATCGCGTAATGTATCTCGCGTTACATTGCTCGTTACATAAGTCTGGATCCCGCTTGAAGTCAAAGACAAATCATTGAATATGTTTATCTACCAAGTTTTTATACGATTCTGAAACATTTCTCCGACATTCGTTTCGCCGTTGAACGGTTCACCGACAGAACGAATCACTTTTCATTTTTTTCACCGATAGAACGTTTCAACGGCGAGCGATTCGCCGACAGAACGATTCACTTTTCATTATTTCACCGATAGAACGATTCACTTTTGAAAATTTTCAATTTTGAAGATGCAATTAGAAATATGCTTGTTTACAGAGTGTACTTAAAACATGAGATTAAAATTTTCTTTCATTTAATTGCAATATATCACAAGGTATATTATTTTAACACAGTACCCTATAAAAGATGTATCTACTTTAAATCTGAAAGTGGTTGATCTATTTTATCTTTATTTCTAGTATTAAAATTATGTCTGTCACTTATTTTATTTAAAAGATGTAGATTTTTCTTACATACATAATATTTTCATAAATGAATTGGCAAGGAAGGTACTAAAGGGTTACCGAGGCCCCTGGCAATACGGGCAACGGAAGGAATACGGGTAGGTTTTAGTCAGTAAGAGTCTGAGACACCCTCGCGCTCGCGCGCTCCGCCCAGAGAAGTTATTTGAAGATCCCCACCCAAATAAAAAAAAAAATACCGTCTATCATATCATTATATTAACATTTCTGAATGGTTCTCTAAGAGATTGGCGGCGACATTGATTATAAGGATAGGATTCAATGTCAGCAGCCCGACCCCACAGTATTAAGCCATACGACATGACATTGGGGAACAAATCTAACTTGAGAGAGATGTATTGATGTTTCTAATTTGCTTATTTACCTATATTTTCTTTTCAGATATTAATGTATCGTTTCAATTTTAATCCATATATTAACCCTATTCCTATGGCAACTGTAGACAGAGATTACGCTGGAAAATGTTTGGTCTCGGGCTATGGAAGAACGGGGGAAGGACAAAACGTAAGGGCTATTTCATTTTATGTTGATAAATTAAAGGCTCCTACATACTGGCGCGACTTGTCGCGCGACGCGACGCGACACAAAGACACCGCGTGTAGCGCTACAAGCGGTGCCTTTGTGTCGCGACGCGTAGCGCGACAAGTCGCGCCAGTATGTAGGAGCCTTAATGCTGCTGGTACCTACTTAGTTAATTAACCCTAAAATCATGACTCTACTAAAGTCGAATTATTAATTCACTGGCATTGATATACAAAAAACCCAAGATGCAGTCTCGAATAAAAGTAACGATCGAAAGTGTCACCAAACACTATTTCTGTCTCTTTCTATAAGCTACAAGCATATATTATTGCAAGTTCAACCTTACGCGAATTGTTTAAAGTTGTTATTACAACGCAGTGTACTTAAAGCAATAAAATTTTACGACCGACTGTGGTCGGTAGGAAAAGGCATTGAGTGGAATCGAACATGACTTTTTTTTTCATTAGGTACACATAATTAGTCAGTATTTTAAAAATTAGTTAAATTGTGTTTTAAACACATAAATATACTTTTATTTGTGCATAAACATGTTTTTGGGTAGCCTATGGGTATATCAACAAAACAAATAATAACTGTTAAAATTGTTTATTCAAATATTACATACCACTTTAGTTTAGAGTTACTTACCACTACATTAGGAACAGCCGTTTTACGAAGACGTTTTATGCCTTTTGAAGAGACATAAATATCCCGATTGTTACAGACTACAGACTACGCGACACTTCTATCCTTAGCATGCCACATGTCGCGAACTCATAAGTTGGCCCATAAATTAATCGTTATACATCATAATATTTACGAACATTCAAAAAAAAAGTTAAATTGGCTACCTCCTGACCTATACTTTATGTAACGTAAATATAATTGTCAAAAACTACATACAAAAAAGTTCAAAAGTACATAAATTTATTTATAAAAATAATTAAACACAAATAAAAAAATCGACTCCACTTATTAGAACAGGGTCATTTTTATAATGCGACTAAATTAAAAAAGAAGGCTGTAATGCGTTGTTCTAACACTGAACAAGCGGCCATTGAAGTTGGCCGTATTGTACTTTGAGCGTTGAATGAAGTTTTTAGAAAAAATAAATCAAAATCACACATTGCTTGCTTTTATAATCAGTCATAAAAACAACAAAAACTAATCAATAAACTTTTTTACTTACCGACAATACGATATCCCATCCTTTTTTAACCTTCTTGACGTAATATTTTTACAATTTCTCACAGAACACTTCGGCATTTTTAACGACTGCTCCCAGACGCGAGTGACGCGAGACTATTTGAAATGAGTGCACAATTTAGAAGGTTGCGCTCATTTTTTGCGGACGTTTTTTAGACGTTGAGTGTGCATCTTGGGTTTTTTGTATATCAATGTTCACTGGAGTAATCTACTCCAGTGAAGTGACATGTGCTAGCTGTCAGTTTGTGTGGTAAAAAGAATTTATTGTATTCTCTAGACTTTTACACTTATTATTATACATTTATTTTACACATAAACAAATCGATTAAACTAAACGTTCACCATTACAATAAATATGACAATTTTATTACACGAAGTGACAACTAGCACATGTCAGATTACTCCATATTCCATAATTTTCGTTTTTGCACCTACTACTCTGCATCACCCAAATATGTACTTTCTGAGTATATCTCACTTACTATAAAGATGCTAAATGCTCTTCTGACTGCCAACCCTGAATGTGATGTGTTTGCGGATGAATGGAGTAAAATTTTGGTGTTCTGTGAGAGACAGACTGTTCCGTGTTAATTAAATTATATATAACGTAATTATTGTTAATATATTAATAATTGTTTCTATGTTAATTAATGTAATTGGTGCTGTACCGTTTAATTAACTATAAATAAAAAATAAATAAATCTTGGACATTACTGACATCGGTGGAGGAAAAACATTGTGAGGAAACCTTGACTTACAGCTAATATAACTCTGAAATCGCCAACCCATCTTGAGCAAGCGTGATGATCAATGCGTGCCTTCTCTGTATGAGAAAAGGTTTTTGCTCTGCAGTAGAACAATAATAGGCTGGTATAAATTATTTACAATGTAATTTAAAATGTCACTAGAACTAGTACACAAAAGAACATCTCACAACACGCACACACTCAGAACAGCTGTACAAATCTCACCGTGAAACCTTAGGTGAAGTGATCGTGAAGTGAGCTCTAATTCCGCCTTATGCTAGGGATGACACTATTGACAGCTGACTTTAAACTCACTTCACGTAAGTTTTCACGGTGTGATTGTTACAGAATAGCACTGCAGTTTCCCACTAGTGAAACATGTTCGCGATTGTTGCACGTGATTGTTTCTGGCGTATACGGGGCTTTGGAGCCTGTCCAGATGAGGCGATCTGCGCTCGAGCCCACTCGCGCGTAGGCACCCGCGTGTTCCCGAGATACTGGAGCTACATACATATATCTCGTCCAGATGCAGCCGCGCGTTTCCACGCACGTAAAACGCGTGCAATGAGCGGGACTCTTGACTCACTCGTTTTACGCGCGTGCGCCGCGCGAGTTGAGATACTCCGGCGCCATTGCTGCGTCCAGTACTACCTACACGCCAGTCTGTGGCGAGTGGACGTAATTTTTAGTTCGAAATAGAGCATGATAACTTCGATACGGAACTTTTTATTGACGTAGGTAGATGTAAAAAGTATCTGTATCCGAGTCCATGTTTATAACTGGCAGGAAATCCCTCCTAGCATAGAAACGCGCGCTAAACGCGGTATCTGGACGCAATATAAATTAAATCGCCTCATCTGGACAGGTTCTTACTCTTTTATTGACTGTACCCGTGTGTAGGTAGTTTATTTGGCACCTGTCCCAATGCTGAGGAGGAAGTGAGTAGCTATTTTCTTGCTCCAGAAACGCACAAATGGTTATAGGTCCCGTGTAAGAGACATAGAATATATACTGTTAACAGCACCATGGCGAACGAGTACTCGTTTGTTGCTGCGACTAGAGCTATTAAAGAGAGTACTCGCTGAGCGACGTTCGCTTGGCAGGCAGAGCACTCGCCAAGAGTCTCACGCTTACATACGCATTCTAAGTAATCGCTCGTCGTCGTCGCGCTCTCACTACTCGTTGCTCACCAACTCATTTTTAGGGTTCCGTAGTCAACAAGGAGCCCTTATAGTTTCACCATGTCCACCTATCTGTCTGTCTGTCTGCCTGTCCGCGGCTTAGCTCAGAGACTCTTAAAACTAGAAAGCTGCTAATTTGGCATGGGTACACATATTAATCACGCCGACAAAGTATGTTAACAGGAAGTCAAATCAGTGTTTGTTAGAACATTTGATATTATTAAATTACATATAATATGTACACAGGAAGTCAATACAATGTCCATCAGTATACTTCGTATCCGGAAGAGCATGCTAACATTTAATATTTTCTTGTAGGACCGAAGTATGATGCTTTTACTGTCGCATTTAACTCTAATTCCAAATAAACTGTGCAGTCAACTACACCAGAAGCCAATGAATTATTTTGTTTGTACATCTTCCATGTTCACGGACGTTGGAAAGGTTAGTTGTAATAACCCATTAGTATATGTAGAAATACGAAGAGATTTAAGATACTATAGAGAGGCTATCAGAAGAAATGTCATGGAAAAACAGTATTCACTCAGTGCCGCCATCTTGCGTATTATAGCATAATTAAATAATGGCCAAGTTTGAGACGGCAACAGCGATCTTATGACAACGTGAATCTGGAGTCCTACAAGGATGTTTTGGCGCCTGAATGACATTGACAGGTAAAACGTTTGGAAAATTGTCACAGGAATTGTTTTGAAATACAAGACGGTGGATCCGTTTTTGACTACGCGCCAAAAAATCCTTGTACCGTTATTATATAGTCGGACGATGACCGACGAGAGTTATCACTTATCGAAGCACTCGTTGCGACGTCTTCAGACGACGACCAGCCGAAAAACTGTCATTGTTCGGTGATAATCGGTCGCATGCAGATAATAATCAGTTTAGTGAGTGGGCCATGTGTGTGGCCTTGGCCGCCTGATCAGGCAACCAGTTACCCCGCGTCCTAACCGAAAGCGACTGTCGCGCGAAACCGCAATCCACGCGACTGTTTATATGAATTATAATGTACACACGCGACTTGATTTATCGCACCAACCATTTTTCAGATGATCTAAAGTACATACTCGTACATCTTTTATATTATAAATATTACAACAAAATACCTTGCCATAATATTGCAATTAAATGAAAGAAAATTTAAAACTCATATTAAAAGTACACTTTGTAAACAAGCATAATTACAAATTAGAGGATTATATCCAAGATAAGAATACTTGGAAACATGTTGGTCCAGCTCCATAGGAGTTTAGACAAAATCAAACTTGTCCGCATTGTATTTGTATAATTTATTATTTTATGACATTGATTTTACATTATGCGTTTACCTTAACTCACACACTGACCTATTCCTTTATTTTTTTAGGAAAACGTATAAGCACTTTTACAACGTTTGTAAATATGTGAACACCATGTATCACAGAATTAATGTATGTCATGCATCGTCTTCACTTATAATTAAATAATCAATGTACCTATACAAAAAGTAACGGTGGAGTTTCTTGACCCATTCTTCTCCATACGAAACTACCTTTTGGAAGGGGCGACTAGAATCAATTCAATTTTTTTGTAAATTTTGACGTACTTGCGCGACAGTCACTTTCGTTTAGAATATGGTCATGGCCCTTAATCCTTAGGCCAGATCTCCACGGGCGAGAAAATCACGGCGATTGTCTCGCTGTGCCATCAAATTCAATGGAAACTCTATGAATCAATCTCCTCCACACGGCGATATCATCGCGGCGATATTTGAAGGCACAGCGTGACATTCGCCGCGATTCTCTCGTCCGTGGAGATGGCACCTTAGTTTCAGCTTGTATTTGTGTTTGCAGGGAGATTCCGGTGGGCCTCTAGTATGTGGGGGGACAAACGATCCTAACGACAAAGGAAGGGGAGTGTTAGTTGGAGTTGTCAGCGGAAACCTTAGACATCGGGGCTCATTCTTTACTCGGGTATCAAGTTACCGGAAATTCATCGCCGACATAAACTCAGTTTCTATGACCATGTATAAATATAACATGCAATCATGTACAGCTATAACAGTGGCTTTAATATACAAAACGATTTTACCATTTTGTTTATTTTTATTTACTTCAGTGGTCTCGCCTCTCATGCGGTTGTGGGATCAAATCCGGGCAAGTACCAATGTGACTTGATCTACTTTCTAAGTTTATCATGGACATTACTGACATCAACATCATCATCATCATTTCAGCCGAAAGACGTCCACTGCTGGACATAGGCCGGCCCAAGCACCGCCACTTCGACCGGTTTTGTGCTTCCCGCATCCAGCGTATTCCTGACTGATGAGTGAAGGAAAAACATCGTGTTGGATTATTAAGTTCCCTTTAAAATGGTTCAGCTGAATGGTGCTGATCCATGCGTCATGTTCGTGAACGGGCGCCGTCAGTAGGGACTGGTCATTTCTTAGCTGCCACGGTTTATTTAAATTTTTCAATCATTTTTATCTTTTTATAAAGGACACTTTTAACGTGCACGTATTTCTACATTGTTCTCCCAGGGCCTCAAGTCTGCTATTACAATAGTGTCGGAATGGTCTATTATTGATTTCATAATTTATTGTTGATTTTGACAAGTTTGGTAATCTACTAATATAAAGGCGTCATTAATGAGGATCGGAACAAAACATTATGACACTATTGTAATAGCAGACTTGAGACTCAGGTATAATGTCAACATGAATGATGTAACCAATATTTTTGTAACAGTATTTTAATTTAAAAGAGTGTCCGCGGAGTTTCTTGGCCGTTTTTCTCCATAGGAACCTACTACGCTTTGGAATGGGCAACTCGCTTCATCTTTGACTGACCGACCCCTTGAAAATTCAAAAGTGGCTGTATTTGGTTTATCCTACTATCCTACTTCCTACTAATATTATAAATGCGAAAGTTTGTAAGGATGGATGGATGGATGTTTGTTACTCTTTCACGCAAAAAGTACCGAACGGATTTGGATGAAATTTGGCACACAGATAGTTTATAACCAGGAATAACACAGGATACTTTTATCCCGATATACCTACGGGGTCAAAACTTATGCGGGTGAAACCGCGGGGTGCATCTAGTTTGAAATAAATACTTTGAGTTTGAGTTAGACCTGTACTTATCTAGACATAATAGTAAAATCGTAGCGAAGTTAAAATTGTACATTGAATATTTTTGAATAAAGGGGTCTGGGATCGATTCTAATGCAGAAAATATAGTTTTTAGACTGTTTGTGTTTGTCTGAATGTATGTTCCAGCATCACGCAAATGCTATAGGATAGATTCTGTTCAATTTTTCCATAGATTTTTCCTATGAGTCTGGTCAGTTGCTTTGCTGTCGCTGCTGGTTCAGCAGCAATATTGCATTATGTTTGTCTTCCTCTATAGTTTTTAGTATATAGGGAAGTTTTATAAAAATAACAAAATCACCCCTGTATACCCCGGGTTAGTCAGAGGTGTACTTATAGTACACCCACATTCCACTAGTTATGTTTAGGTCCCATGTAATAGGGAGCGAGCCTATTGCCACTAACCGGGTACAAATCCAGACTTCGGACTGATACTGAGAAATTCCAAATGAAAAAGAAACCAAACACTTTGCCTCACCCGGGAATCGAATCCAGGACTGCAAGCGCTACTCTTGATCATGAGGCTCAACACTAGACCAACGAGGCAGTTTTTTTTTTTATAAAAATGCGGTTGTTATTTTAATATATTGTGGTGAGAGTTGCGGGGAGAAGCTAGTCATAAATAAAACAATAAAAATACTGAACCGCTACACAATAATTGTTTTAATATAAGCAATAATACAAAAGATAATCACGAAATTGTTGATAGAAACAATGCAACCCGTATCTGTTATCCAATCTTTGAATAAACCTACCCTCATGTGTAGGTTCGGAAGGCCCAAATTGACGATTGTTGTCACGGCGACCAAAACTCCTTGATTTTCATCCACCTCCGCCGGATCACCGGTTTCGTAACATACTACGCCACCGCCTTCAGTTTCCTTAAATTAATCCCTAATATTTATTTATGTATACAGGGTGTAAAAAAAGCCATCACATACCCGATATCTACGCATTCTGTACATCAAACTAAGTCACTTAGAGCAAAGTTATTGCTGGGAAGCGACTTATTTTTAGTGTGAAATATCACTGTTTACGGTAACGCGTAACACACGAAAAATATTATGCTGGCTGTAAAGGTACAGGAATTTAAAGTTAAGTTACAACTTGTTTCGGGACAAAAGCAAAAAAAAAAGTTGTAACTTTGACCTTCAATATTAAGGAGATATTGAAGGTCAAAATTACAGCTTTTTTTTTTTGCTTTTGTCCCGAAACACCTTTTGACCACCACAGTCACGTAAAGATGACAGCCCAAAATGTGCCCAGCACGCCACGGTCACGACTACATGACAGATTTTAAGGAATAATTCGTAGCTTGGCGCCGAGGGCTCGTTTTTGCGTTTTAGACGTGGCGGTCAATACGCTAACTAAAAGGTTTCCAGGTATGGTACAGTGCAAAAAGATGATCACAATGACGGGGAGTACAAGCCACTCTCAACTTTGTTAAGCGTCTATTTAAGTTATTTACGGCCGTTAACTAAACGTAAACAACGTTAGGGTAAAATGAGGACGAAAAGACAAAAACTGTAAACAGTATGCTAAGATTAGCATACTGTTTATACTCACTCTACATACTCTCTCTACCATCTTGACAGATGTCAAGAATGGAGGATGTTAGAAAAAACTCTGGGAGCCGCACTGGGCCCGCGTGGTGGATTACGGTTCGTTTCCTCTCACAGAGAAACTGCTTGTGTCCTAGCAGTGCGAACGTTATAGGCTGATTATGCTTAGGTTTAGTCGACTGTGTAACTGCTTTACCAATTTTGATAAGAATTCCCAGTAAATTGAAACTTCCCTCATTAGTCTTGACAAAAAAACTGACTTTATATTATGTATTATGACGTGCAAGTGACATTCAAGCTTAGGCTGTGTGTGTGTGTGTCAACGAGGCGTCAACGAGAACAAGATGACGGCGCCGAAGTAGCGATACAAACATTTACTATGGCCGCCAGTCCACCACATACCATCGGCGCAGAACGTCACGTTCGGTCCGAATAACCTCATTTCTCGTTAACGGTGGCGGTGCACAAAATGCCTTAAAGTAAGTCGACAATACTATAGGGACAGTACGAAGCACGTGGCGTTCGGCAGTTTCTGCAGTAATTCTGTAGTTTCTAAATAAAATAGATACATACCGAATAAACATATTTGATTTTATTCTCGTATAAACTGCACATGAAAAGTCTGCAACTTCGATACAATATTCTCTCGCATTCTGCTCTTTGCAGCATCTCAACCTCTTCAGTGTATAAGAACTTAACATCTGACCAGCTCTGAAATGCAATACTATTTTTATTAGTTTGAAATGAATGTTTCAAGCTTTTATTTAAAAATCGTAGCTTACATGAACGGGTGGGTATACTACAGAATTTAGAGCAATTATTACTTTAGAAAAATGGGGATTGATGAATGGGGATGTCTGGATGTATGCTTTCGCGGTTGCACAACGACATGATTTGCTTTGCTTTGTTTGGTAGTATAGATGCAGGCCTACCCTTCTGCCTCCTTTAGAGGTAGTAAGGTGGCGAGGTCTTGAGGGAGAGCGCTACAGTCGTGCAGATCCTCAAGGCAAGTCTGGCGGATGCACCTTTCCGAGGTTATCACCCCGTTCTTGGTCTAATTCCATTAGAAATTGACGTAATAAAAACCACCAGGCGTCATCACATCCCTTCCCCAATTTCTTTAACTCTATTCTCTCCCGTCTTCTGCCCTCCTGTCCCATATCGCACAATCCCTACTCACTCCATCCTACCCACATCCTTACTCCTCCGCCTTTCCAATTTCCACTCCGAACCACGACCCCTTTGTGATTCAGTGGTGGCAGCTAAGTATTCATCTGCGCTAAGACTTGCAAAGTTGAGCACCATCTCCACATAAATCCCGGCGCTGGGTAACACGGGCATTGGGATCCCAACAAAAAACCCTCCCATTCCTGTCGCTCCTCTAACCTCTTCCCATCAGAGGGCCGTCACCGGTCAAACGGAGACGGCCAGCTTCACCGAGGAGGCAAGAGTAAAGGCAGTCAACAAGCCCATTGCCCTTGCAAGTCCACCGGTCCACCCTCCAGGTCCACCGGCTGCCTCAGAACTGAAATGCAACAGCAAGAGCAACACCACCACGGCGGAATCCGCGTAATACGGATCGAGCGACCTACACACGCAACCTTAAATGCAAGCTTGCTACACTAAACGATCTAATAACTTTTGGGGACACGACATAGATTGAAGTACAAGTAAGCCACCTTATTCATCCAATCGTAGACAGCTACCAAACTGCCTGCCCAGAGACCACACCGTGCAACACACCGGGTAAACAACCCTGGTGGGTCGCTGATCTGGAGCGAAAGCGCGGCAAGGTAAGAAAAGCTCTGAAAACGTGTGCGGATGAGGACTATGATAATTAATACGTGGCCAAATCCAGGTACAAAAAAAACCATCAGATTCAGGGGCACCACGAGATGGCGCAAATTCTGTGGTAGCGTTGAATCTTGTCAGCAAGCTTACAGAGTAAGGAAAGTACTGGCGCAACAGAATAGCACACCTGGGCGGCCCGCTACACTCCGGAAACCTGAATACACACTCATGTCATCGTCTAAAGAAACAAGACGCGTCTTAATTGAAACTCACTTCCTTGGATGCGTCTTCACGCAATTAATCGACTAGCAAGATGTAATTCAAACACCATCAGACAATGATTGGCTTTTAGAAACACCAATGGGCCATCCGGAGCTTCCATCATTTTATGGCAGCTGGTCCTGATGGAGTGTTTCACGCTTTACTACAGTGGGGGGGAGCCTGTGTAGCAAAAGACTGGTGCCTTTAATGAGAGCGTGTCCAGCCTTTAGATACGATTCTAAAGGATGGAAGGAAGTGAAAGTAATATTCATCCCAAAGCCAGGTAAGGGTGGCTACACAAACGCCAAATCCCACCGACCAATCAGCCTGACTTCTTTTCTACTAAAGACTAAAAGGCTATGTGATAGGGAGCTGAGGGGCGGCGCTCTGAGAACAATACCGCTACACGGTAATCAACACGCATACAGCTCAGGTAAATCGACCGAATCAGCCCTTCATCTATTGGTCAGCCAGATAGAGGAACCGATTCATCAAAAGGAACCTGCCTGAGCACTTTCATAGTCATCGAAGGAGTCTTTGACAAAACCAATTTCTCCAACATCAACAGCTCCCTCTCCATACATGGAAAGCAGGTACTGACGGACTGGATTAAAAACATGTTAAGCAAACGTGTGGTTCGCCTTAAAGTTGCAGTAGTTAGCCATGATAGCCAGAAGCTGCCCCCAGGAAGGGGTGCTGTCACCAAACTCAACGCCAACCACTATTACACAATAGTTTATGCAGACTACCTCGCAATCGTTGTATCGGGAAAGGTAAGGTATAATCTGTAACGTCACTCAGTAAGTACTACGTATCGTACACAAGATGGTGCAAGGAATATGAACTATCAATGAACCCCAATAAAACTGATCTAGTCATGTTTACCCAACAACGAGCATTAGGCCCTTCCGCCTACCAAAACTGTTCAATACACAATTTCAGTTGGCAGACTAAGTCAAGTACCTCAGGGTTATTCTCGACAGATAGAGTAGTCATTTAGACTACAAGCTAAACAGGGTCTGCAACACCTTCTGGCAGTGCAGAAAAATGATAGGTAGGATGTGATGCCTATCTCCGAAAATTATAATATGGTTGTACACCGCAGTGATCCGCCCCATGATCACCTATGGGGCCGTGGTCTGGTGGCCCCGCAGTTAAAGCCTCCAACAAACTAGAACGCATGCGAAGACTAGCCTGCATGGCGACCACGGGCTGTATGAGGACTACAGCAATCTCTCCAAGTGCAGCAATCGCAAGTGACGATGGCGGTGGTGCGTCTAAGTGCAATAAATCTCTGGTTTACTCGTAAGAGAGACACAACACACCGCGCTGCTTGAGGGACACTAAATAATAAGTTCTCCATTACGAAAGTAATTTATGACCGGGTACGCAAACAGTTTATCTTTGATGAAAAATACAGAATCCAACTTCACGAGGATCGCTGATGCGAGGGTTTGTGCCTCGTAGAGCTGCGCTTCCTCACGGACGGGTCCACAACAGGTAGTGTCACAGGTGCTGGAATCTTCTCGGGGGACTTCAACATACACATAGCCACACCATAAGGAGTCCATAACAGTGTTTCAGGCCGAATGCATGAATATTTCTCCTGCCGCTTCATGACCAGGGAAGTTAAGGACCACTCGATCCGCATACTCTCAGACAGCATGGCTGTTTTGCAAGCGCTAAGCAGTCACACAGTTGACTCTGGGCTGATACACGAGTGCCACCGGTGTCTCAACCAGGTGGTTAGCCCCAACAACATAACCGTTCAACGGATCAAAGGACACTGCAATTCGCTAGGCAACGATACCAACGACGAACTTCGCAATCGCAAACTATGGTTGGACCAAAGTGAGTGCAAACAGGCTAAGGTAGCTCTCCCTACAATCGATGGCCGCCCCACGAGACAGGTTCTCCGGCTAACTAAACAACGGCTGCGCTTAATTACAGCATAACAGCAGCCATAACTGGCCAAGGGTCATTTAATAAACACCTCTTTGTTATAGGACTCACAGACAATCCATTGTGCAGGGCCTGCATGGAGAGCGACGAGACAGCAGCTCATGTGCTGCTAAACTGCCCGGTGCTCGCCACGTACAGGGCAAAGTAATTTGGTAACCCAGGTACCCCACGTGAGATTGTCAGTAACACCACGGCGTCGCTGACCTTCCTTGAGGAGCTGGGATTGATCGAATAACCGATTTTCCCACCCTTACGCAAAACATGCGCTTCGACGTGGAGTTGCGGACACCAGCGCGTATTACCTACCTACCTATTTTAGAAACTTATACTATTTCAGCTTAAAAGTACTTTGAAACAAGGTCTCACCCTAGTAGCTTTAACAGCTGTGGCAGTGCATACTCCATCAAAGTCGGAGTCACGAGTCGCGAAAGGTATTTTGTTGACGTACTCGTTAAATTTCCAGGGTTCAGTCATTCTCTGAAAATTTGTTATTGAACAACTAAATTGCTCTGCAGAACCAACGGTTGTAAGCTTGGTGACTTCGATCCCCATTTGCTACAACTATGTATAACTAGTAAAGGACTGGATTAAGCTTAGTTGGAGAGATTAACAAAAATACGAATAAATTATAAGGTGACAGTGGCGCCGATTCCCTTGTTCACAAACTAATCTAAATTTAAGTCCAGTGCATCTTTTTCTTTCTATTACATTAAGAAAAGGACAGAAGATAAATTTTAGTTTAGTCCTGTCAAATTAATCAGCGCTTGACGTAAATTGACGTAATTTTAGTAGGCAAATTTTAATCACGTCTAAACTTGTATGGAGTAGTGACAGGCGCTGATTAATTTGACAGGACTAAACTAAAATTTATCTTCTGTCCTTTTCTTAATGAAATAGAAAGAAAAAGATGCACTGAACTTAAATTTAGTTTAGTTTGTGAACAAGGGAATCGGCACCAATAACTAGTAACCTCTTTTAAAAATGACCAATTTCGAAAACGACGTTCACACGAATTTCGTGATTTTTGGAGCCCCCCTCGTCCCTGTCACAGGTATATTTTTCAATATTAAATTAAACCTACTAATAATAGAGTTGGTAATATTTTAATGTTTTCGTTAGATTTATGCATGTGACGTCAAAAAGCATATATGACACGTCCCACCCTCGTCACACGATGTCACACTTAATTGACCGCCTTAACGTGTGACGTAATTTAGGGATGGCCCCTAGTTATAAAGAAATACTCTCACGGCAATAGCAAGGTTAAAAGCGGGAAATCTATAGTATCTCTGCGAGTACACATAGTCCGTTGATCGCCATTGTTCAGGGTGGTTATCTTTCGACTCACGTACTGTAACTGTCTTGAGGATGCCGGCCACGAACTTAACCGTCTTGTATTTGTATCTTTGACTGAAATAAGAAAAGAAATGTAAATATATTTGTAACGAAGTTCCTTTTCACGGGGTGTGGGCCTAGTTTTGGGCAAGCGTATGCAGGGCGAAAATTCGTATGATGAGAGAACACTGAAAATATATTTGAAAAGATTGGACTTTCATATATCTAAAATCGACAAAATAACGTGATCTTCAGACCGTTTGATTTTAGTATGATCGTGAGCGAGCATAATGACAATCTGCTGAAGAAATTGTGAGCTTCCCTAAATCTAACGACTTTGAAAACTGAGATTTGGATTTCTAAACGGAAATACTGGGCAAATAAAAGTTATTCTGTGCAATAGAGTGTCCTGATAGTGAATATATAAATATCTGACGCATTGATGGAGCCTTTCGGAAATACGCCTTACGGAACGAAATTTCATTGATTTAAAGGTAAAAACTTCCGATTTATGTTGTAACAATTTAAAGCTGGCACTTGTGAATATTTGTCGGTATTCAGAAATAGCAAATACTTGAGAGTAATGATTAAAAGTTTAGTAACAAAATTAGAACATCGTCGGAATACACCATAAACAGGGTTGATCATTTCAAAATTTAACTATGTCAATAAGCAAACAAATTATTTGAAAAACATCCTCATCTTATGGGCTATCTGACGAGCTACCAACATTTAAAAAACCATTTCGAGGTCAATTTTTGATAAAGCTGGCAAAGTTGGAAAACCACGATTACTAATATTAACGAAAACCTTCAACTAACGCTTATTTACGTCGTAACACTTTTCTGTTCTAGGTTTTATTGTAACTAGGAACCTCTGCACTCAATATTGTTACTGATATCGCCCTTAAGTGATAGTTAGTTTTTGTGAGTTTTGTTAAATAAGCCACAACACTTCTGCTTAGGCCACCAGCTACGAGATAACTAGTAACGACTTCTAAAAGAAGGAGAGGTTATAAATTTGTCTGTATACACAGGTGGAAGGTTCAAATCAGCATGGATGGCCAAATCCGAAAGTATAGGTAATAGCAAAAATACATAAAAGAGTCTCGGGGCCGACTTTGACGAAAACTAAAACTGCAGTGTTATTCTGTAACCTTCTCACCGTGAAAACTTAAGTGAAGTGAACGTGGAGTGAACTGTCAGTGTCATCCCACCTGATACTAGGGATGGACCAAGGATTACATTTACAATCATAATCGAGATTTTTATAATATTTTTATGCTAATTCTATTGATCGTAATCAGTTAACTGATTAAATAAATGCAATCCCATGACCCAATCGGGATGTGTTTTGAAGAAGCGATAGTGGATTAAGTCGACTAAAGACTGTGCGACGTTATTCAGCGTTGTTATTAACCAAATCTATTCAATAAGAAGAGATAACCGAGTGCGTCAAGAGATCGATTGCTAAAAGTGTGCCTGGCTGACGGACCGGACCATAGAATTTATCCCTTCACAAACTATGCGGAAACCTAACTAAACGATGTGTGTGTCTGTGCACATAAGCCTATTGAATAAAAAATGTGCGGATTGTTTAATAAGTACCTTTCTAATATTGTTTTAGGTACGTAAATTTATACCGACATACGCGTTGCCAATAATAAAATAATATTCATAAAATCACCGTTATCAATACAAAATTCAACAGTTCAATTGACACTCGCGCAGCGCGAGCACCGGCCGGGCGCGGGCGGCTAGGCTCACTTCATCCAGCCCAAGTGAAGTGATGTTGCTATGGCAACGAGAATTGAGTGAAGTGATAAGATCACGACACTCGTGCGTCGCGCTTACCAACTCATTTCACCTAGCCGGTTCACATCGGCGCGGGTGGTTACGATGGTTACGAGAATCGTGTGAAGTGATAAGATCACGCCGCGCTTGCGCGTAAGGCACTGTTCTTAGGCCCGTATTACAGAAGGAAACTCAAGCATTGATCTCTGTTTAAAACTAGTTTTAAGGCAAGTTTTAATTTTAGAACGTTCCTCAAGCATTGATTCATCGCCGGGGCGTAAGTCCGCTGCCGCGAGAAATCGCGGCACAGCGGACGGAGCTCCGGCGGGATCTCATGGCGTCATGGAAAGTACGGTTGTTGCAACCCAGTGCTGGGCACGCCACGATTGCGGCGATAAGTCCCCTCTTTGAGGAGTGGCTGGAGAGGCGCCACGGCGTCCTCACCTTCCGCGTGACGCAGGTCCTCACCGGACACGGCAGCTTCGGGAGGTTCCTGTGTCGGATAAGGCGGGAGGAAACGTCCGGGTGTCACCACTGTGTGGATCGCCTGGAGGACACGGTGGAGCATACGGTGGAGGTCTGCCCGGCTTGGGCAGAGCACCGCCGTGTCCTAGTGGAGGCGATCGGCGGCAGAGACCTCTCGCGTCCGGCCCTGGTTCAGGCCATGGTACGGAGCGAGAGGGCATGGGCAGCCGTCACCTCCTTCTGCGAAGCAGTAATGCTCGCAAAGGAGGAGGCGGGACGGTTGAGGGAAAGGCAAGTTTCGCGCCCTCTCGCCCCTAGCCGCCGCAGGAGACGCCCAGGGCGTCGGGAATCCCGGGCGGATTTCCGGCCACCGTAGGCGCGGGCTTGCGGACGGTGAGCAATGGGTAGCTCACCGTCCGGTAAGGACCAGGCCCGGGTCGACGGCGCGTTGTATTCCACGCGCGCCTCAAAGAGATGTCGTCAGCACATAGTAGGGGTCCACTAGGGCCGATGCCTGCCGGGGTCGCGGGAAGGTACTTATGGGTCACCGAGGCCCCCGCAACACAGGCAACAAGAAGGAATACGGGTGGGTTTTAGTCAGTAAGAGTCTGACACACCCTCCCGCTCCGCCCAGAGCGGGAGAAGTTATTTGATGATTTCCCACCCTAAAAAAAAAAAAAAAAAAAAAAAAAGCATTGATTCATTGATCATAGTTCAGCTGAGTTTCGCTTTATTTTAGAACGTTACTCAGTTCGTAAAGCGAACCCAAGTAGTGATTTGATCTGTAATCGCCCAGGTGTGGTCGAGACCGCGCTTGAGCATAGAATTGTCATGCCAATTTTTGTTTCAAGCGTAAGTTGTCGAGTTTTAATATCAAAATGGATATAATTGTATTTGAAGAAGTAGATCATTACAATAATGTATTCAATGATGATGCAAATAGAAGGTTGAACTTTAGCGTTCCTCTTAGATATTTAAGAGATATACAGGACCCATATAATTGTGAAAACTTCAAAAGGTTTACACAAGTACCAAAATTTTTCTTTCGTCCTGCCATTTAAAAAGTTATAAGAATAAATAATAATCAGCAAAACAAACAACAAAACTAATCAAATAAATATCTACGAAGTTTTCATTTGCTTAGATTGTTTAACATACTGACATTTTTTTAAAATAGCGTACCTATATAAGGCCATGATACAAGTCTTTTAAGCTTTACAAGAATTATGCTTACATCAGTTTCTATACTTTACATCAATTACTATACTTTACATCAGTAAATGAGGGATTGTACTATTCGGGACCGAACAAATAACGCTGATTTCCTAAATAATTGGGCGCTTTTGGTATATTTTAATATTTCTAATCCAGTGAAGATTAAAACAAAGTTGGTAAATAAAATAAATTGTAAACGAAAACAGGCTGATACATAGACAATACACATCTCTGCTTGAGGTTCGATTTGAGTCTCGATTCAGCTGAATAGAGATTGATTACCGTTCTGGAATATGACCGATGCTCGAGTATTGATTCCATACTTAAACAGTGATCGACTGATTGACGCTCAAACTAGACTTGAGGAACCTTCTGTAATACGGACCTTAGTATCAAGCTGATTTTTTTTATTTGCCGTTTTTTTTATTTTTAAATTCGCGACTTAGGATATTTTCATGATTTTTTTTTTTGTACGATCAGACTATTTTATCATCTATAATTCTATCTGTGTATTTTTCAACTAATTATATTTTCGTTAATAAAAATAAATATTCCTGAAACCGAACGGCAGCGCGGCGTGACCGGCCGGTAAGGGCCGGGTAAATTCCGTTGACCTTGGCCATGCAAATACGCATTTGCATGGCCAAGGTCAATGGAATTTATCCGGCCCTTAAATATATTTTAGTCATCTCTCATCATACCTCTCCTACCACCACATTATACTTTACACACTTGGCGAATGAGAGCTACATCGGAACGAAGTGTAACATTGTGACATTTCAGTTGTTTTTTTTTTGTTACTCTCAAACTTTGTTCATTTATTTTATTGTGCCTGTTATTTAAACATACAGCGAAAGTGATTTCGTTCCAACCGACTTTTTTAAATATTTAGACGGGATCTGTAACAAATCTGAGCAGTTAGCTTCGCTACCAAACTGGTGACATCATCTGTCTAGCATTTTCCTAAAGATATAATATTGGGGTTGGCGTCCAGTCCAACCGGACGTTAGCAACCTGCTGAATGGCTGATATTTTTACACAGCATGAGCTATGCTCCTGTAGCTGGTGCAGACACGAAAAGAAGACTGTGTCGTACTGTAAAGATCATTCAGAGCTCATTTTTTAGGATTCCGTACCCGAAGGATTATCACTAAGCCTCCGCTGCCCGTATGTCTGTCTGTCAGCGGCCTGTATCTCATAAACCGTAATAGGAAGACAGTTGAATTTGTCACAGATTGTATATTTCTATTGCCGCTATAAAAATAAAATAAAGTTAAAATTTAAAGTGCCTTTAATTTTTAAACTTTATTTTATTTTTACAAGAAACATGTTTTATTCGGCGTTTCTAGCTAAATATTGTACGGTGGTACTGAACCCTTCGTTTGCGAGTCTGATTCGCACTTGGCCAGTTTTTAGTGTTTTCACTTCCTTAATAAAGACTGCCCAAAATGCCAACACTGTCCACTGTTCGTCGGAAATTTTCTACTAAAAACTTGAAACATTTTTAACTTACTTTTTTCTATTAGTAAGGAAGCAGTTTGCAGAAGTCAGAACCCTCGTCTCTGTGATGATGCTTCCAGCGCAGAAGGCACGATAAAGTGTATTATTACCCGGGTACAATCTAAATATTAATACCTTAACACAAAGAAAATATTAAAATTTCATCATCTGCCTAGTGTTTTCCTAACAATTTTAGGCTTCTGGTCCAGCCAGATGCGAGGCTGCCTATCTGACCTCCAAAACATACTTACCTACTAGGTAACACGATATCCCTTGGTAGTGTTACCTAGAGATATCGTGTTGGTGGTGGGGTATCCAGTCGGTTGTCAGACTTATGAATGAAAAATTAAAAAAAATATATCTTGATATGTGTCCCCTTTTTCAGGACCTAAGTCCTAGCCCCGAGAGCAAGCTATCATGAATATAAAAGACCTTACACTATGTGGCCATTCTCCATCATGCACTTCGTCACCATAATGTGTGCGCAATCTACTTTTTCGGCCCTGCAAGACCTGTGGAAGTAACGTTGTAACGTTTAAGAGTTTCAAATATTTTTAACACTATGGCCTGCTGACCACTTTATTAGTGCCATACTGGTAGACGTCCAATAATACTGATATAATATTGATACTTACCTTTGCTTGAGTTCGAGTTGCATTTTCGGAACTTTGAAGTATGTAATCACATAATATTAGAATGATTATAAACAAGAACCTGCAGAAAATCACTTTTGAAGATTTTTAGTGATAGTTCGCGTCAAATAAAAAATTAAAACTTGCATCGATTCATGTGAGACACATCAGAGAGAGTAATATTTAGAATTAACATACACAATAATCATGATACTGCCGCACATGAAAATTCTGACAGGACTGTCATGATTTGACAAGGAATAACAAGAGCAATATCCATGAAGAAAATGACGATGAAGTTTAAATGAACTTCTTGATCACAAAATTCAAATATACAGGGTGTTAGGCAGACGGTTGAGAAAATGGTGGATCCATGGGGCCGTCTGCTACGTCATACAAGACCCAGGCCACAAGCATTTTTTTTTATTCAAAATTCGGCGGTGCTCACACATCAACCGTCAATAATTTCACAATATTTGCATAACGCTTATCCTAACTCCTTGATTAGTCGGGGTGGTCCGATTCCCTGGCTTCCGAGGTCACCAGACCTCACCCCGATCGACTTCTTCGTGTGGGGTAGAGCCAAAGGTATACAGGCAACAATTTTATAAATAAATGATGAAAATTGATTATCATCTTGAGTTGTCTTGAGTGTATTATTTTTAATAACTTTACGTATATTTATTTGGCTATGTACTTAATGCAATAGTAGAATCTCCTTCATCTCCTCTCACTCCTTAAACCATTTTGACAATTTTGCATGTATATAATTTCACTTTTCGCAAATGTACAGTTCCGTGAAAAAAGACCCGGGTAGTTAAGATTGATGAATTACTCATAATGTTAAAAAAAATATAAAAATATTGCATATCGTTACAACGGGCATGAACCAAAGATGTTATCCTAGAATTTGATTTTTTTAAACTCAGTTCAAAGTCGGGCTTGTGGTATATTTGTTTTAAATTTTAAATTTGTTCGTAGTTTAAGTGCTCGTATTTAACTTTCTAGTAACCATCTGCCTTACATATTAATTTTATAAGATTCTAAAATTATTCTAGATGAAAATAAAAAAAAATATTGCCAGTTTTTCCCGTTCACTGGTTGTATAACACACGTGTGGAAATTGGCATTTACAAACTCGTGACTATGGTAAGTCCTCGACTTATGTTGCGTTTTTTTGTTGGATCGGAATGTAAACTTAAAATTGGTCGTCTTCGACAATGCCGGAAGTGACGAAAAAAACTATGTGAATAAATAGTACATTACTGCAAAGGCCTATTTCAAGGCAATTGCAGGTCGAGTATGAGTTTGAAGGCCGAGCCGTAGGCGAGGACTTCACTAATACGAGACAGGCAATTGCCATTTCCGCCGAGGCATATACGAGTATAGTAGTTTTCTCAAAAGAATGCAGGAAAATAAAACATACTTTTTATATCATACATTTAATTTAATTAATATTAAAAGCTACATTAGTCATATTGGGGCAATTACTAATAGAAAATGTTATTGATTTCCCCGGTACATTTAGGTATATATGTTTGTTGAACATCTGATGAGGTTTGCAGATGTGCATTGGATGTAGCAGTAGATGGCTGAATATGCTGTTTTGAGGTGATGGCTGAGGACTTAGATGTAGGCAAGTGGCCAGCGGATGAGATTCTGTTTCCGAATTAGGTTGCAATGTGATGTTTTGCTTTATTTTATTATTTATATCAGTTTTGTTTTCACTTGAGTCCTCAATGCAGCCTTCAGCCACTTTATCGGACTTCTAGCCTCCGAGTCTTTTCAGAGTCGTCATATGCGCTCCAGAATCAGCCAGAAGTGTGGCTGAAGACCTACGAAAACAATGTCCAGTGTAACATTCAGGATTTGTCAAGTTTAAATAAGTTGCTATTTCTTTACCTATTTTAGCTATTTTGTGTTTTCCAATGACCTGCTTCGTGCACTTCCCTTTCTGAAAGTTAAAAAGAAACCTACCTGATGTTGTGTTCACTGGACGAAGATTATAATATTTTTTTCCCTATGTTAGGAACTCTCCTCGGATTACAAATATCTGTTCAATCTTTGTTTTAGTGTCGCGCAACGTTATTATTGCTTTGTCATCAAGAAATTCTATGTCTTTTGTGGTAATATTATAGAGTTCGATACTCCGACATGCTCCGTTAACGCCTAATATCATAGCAACCTGTAAGAACAAAACTAAATATCAAGCTACAGTCACGGACAGTATATTTAATAAGACTCATAAATCCTATATCAAATATATAGTGTATCAAAATTCATCAAAATCCATCCAGCCATTTTGGCTTAACTGTGTCTCAAATACGAGTAAATAATGAATAATAAAAATTTTCAAATGTTTCGTCATGGATGTTGTTTTCGTGGTTTTTAAAGGTGTTAAAGCCGATAGTGACGTTACATTGTAAAATCAAGATGGCGGTTGCTATAATTTTATTTTTTTTTGTCATGTGTATCGTTTTCGTAGTTTTCGAATTTGCTAAATTCGATAGTGAGGTCATATTTTGGGGTAATTCTACGGATAGGAATGGGTCTTTAAAGCCCAAAAAAAGTGTCTTGGTGCAGTAAGCATGATCCAAAACACTGACAGTTGCAAACCTTTTTTTTTATTAATTTTATTTTTTATTCATTTCCCATCATCATTTCTGTCCCTATACATTTATGAAGTGTGTTTATCAAAAATAACCATAACCAATTTGAAACCCTATCCACTAAACGCCATCCAGGTGCTCCTACTTCAAAAAACCCATCAAACAAAATATTCTCAAAAAGCTTCCTAGGAAATAAAAAAATTGAATTTGAATTTAAATTTAAATTTGAAAAATGTAAATCCAAGATGGCGGCTGCGAAAATTTTGTTTTTGTTTTGTTTTGTTTAGGTATAATCTCAAACGTTGTTCATTTATTTAATTGTGCCTGTTATTTAACACATACTATATTACGAAAGGACATTCGTTCCAACCGGGTGTCCCACGACACCTCTACTTTTTTTTTAATCAACAAGCAGTAATTTAATTTAACTTTTATTACTTGTCTTAGTTTTATATCATAGCGTGTACAAGTGATCGTATTGCCGCGATAAAAATAGTTCATAACGACCGGTCTATGTTAGTGCTATCAGTGTACATGCCCACTAATGATATAAACAACTTAAGTGAGTTTACAGACTGTCTCGGTGAACTAAACGCCATAATAGAGAGCAGTGATGTGGAATCGGTATATATTCTCGGAGACTTCAACGCGCACCCAGGTGAGCTGTTTTGTAATGAGTTATTAACTTATTGTTCGGAACAATTGTGGTCGTGCGTAGACATTGAGTGGTTGCCACGTGAGACTTTTACATTTGTGAGCGATGCACACGGGTGCTTGCGCTGGCTCGATCACTGTGTAGTGACAGGTGCTGCGCGCCGATCGGTTGTGAATGTGTCAGTACTATACGACACATATTGGTCAGACCACTATCCATTATGTATTGAATGTAATATAAATATTATTGTGCCCAAAATCACAATTAATTGTAATTCATTTAGTAAATGTAAATGGGGGATTAGAGACCGTAAGCAAACTCATAAATATAATATTAATTGTAATTCTAGATTAAAACAGATTGACTTTCCATTTGAACTTAGACATTGTGCAGACAGTATTTGTAATGATGAGTATCATAAAACACTATTGAATAATATGTATAATAATATTGTGAATATTTTGACAGAATCTGCTAAAATTAGCTGCAACAGAACTAAACCTAAGAATCGTAAAAATGTAACAGGGTGGAACAGGTATGTCGCTGATGCTCACCGGTGGGCAAGACTTTGCTTTCAGACTTGGGTTTCACATGGAAAACCTAGAACGGGTCCTGTGTATAACGATATGTACGAATCGAGAAAAATCTTTAAAGCGAAACTAAGGAACTGCCAGAATAAAGAGTCCCAGATTAAAATGGATATAATTGCAGAAAATCATGCAAATAAAAATTTTAGTGGCTTTTGGAAAAATACAAATAAACTAAACCCGAAGTTAAGCTCACCTTTGAGTGTTGGCGGTGCGCAGAACCCTCGAGATATAGCTTGCGCTTTTCAGCGACATTTCAATGTTGTGTCTCCGCTCGGGCCCGCGTCTCAGATGTTTGATGCTGGGAGTCGTCCGGGGGATATTAGTGTCAGATTTTCTGCTAAGGATGTAGCTCAAGTTATAAAGAAGATGGTGAGAGGCAAGTCCCCAGGTCATGATAATCTCAGTATCGAGCATTTGAAGTACGCGGGTGTACACCTACCAAGAGTACTAGCACTATTTTTTAACCTGTGTATTAGTCATACGTATCTACCCGACGATCTATTGTATACGGTCGTAGTACCAATAATAAAGGATAAGAATGGGGACTCAGCTGACCTGTCTAACTACAGGCCAATCTCACTGGCGACTGTCATAGCGAAGGTGCTGGATAGTTTGCTTGACCGACAGTTGGAGCAGAACATGCAGCTGCACGACGCTCAGTTCGGGTTTAGGAAAGGGTTGTCGACTGAGAGTGCTGTTCTCTGTCTCAAGCAGACTGTCCAGTACTATACAGACAGAAACACACCTGTGTACGCATGTTACTTAGATCTTTCGAGAGCTTTTGATCTAGTTAGTTATGATAAGCTATGGCAGAAGCTACAGTGCGAGACAGATGTGCCTCATGAGATTGTGTCCTTATTCAAGTATTGGTACGGTCAGCAAAAGAATAGTGTAAGGTGGGCTGATGCGCGGTCGGACGTGTACGGGTTGGAATGTGGGGTGAGGCAGGGGGGATTGTCCTCGCCTCGTCTTTTCAACCTGTATATGAACGGGTTGATAGGTGAGCTCAGCAGCACTAATATAGGTTGTTCCATAGATGGGGCATGTATGAATAACATAAGCTACGCGGATGATATGGTGCTGCTGAGTCCATCGATCAATGCGCTACGCAAACTGTTGGGCATTTGTGAGTCGTATGCGGAGGCCCATGGGCTCAAATATAATGCCAAGAAAAGTGAACTAATGGTTTTTAAAGCTGGTACCAAAGTTTATTCGTCTGTACCTCCGGTTATTCTGTGTGGCACACCACTCAAAAGGGTGACGCATTTCAAATACTTGGGCCACTGGGTCTCTGACGATTTGTGCGATAACATGGACATTGACAGGGAGCGCAGGGCGCTGTCCGTCCGGTGTAATATGTTGGCTCGCAGGTTTGCACGTTGTACTCTGCCAGTAAAAGTGACTTTGTTCAAGGCCTACTGCCAATCGTTTTACACGTGCAGCCTGTGGGCCAACTACACGCAGCGGGCGTACAGCGCACTGCGTGTACAGTACAACAATGCCTTCAGGGTGCTGTTGGGGTTACCGAGGTTTTGTAGTGCTTCAGCTATGTTTGCTGAAGCACGAACTGATGACTTTTTCGCCATAATTAGAAAGCGGAGCGTTTCACTTCTTGGTCGCCTGCGTGGTAGCACTAATGGCATGCTGAAGGTATTGTCCGAGCGATGGGATCTGCCCCTTTTAAAGACATGGATGAAGTTGCATGCTAGTGGATCCTCACGTTTTATTTAATGTTTTGTTATTGTAAATTTTTATATCTCAATTTTACTTCATTTTAATTTTATATCAATCTTTATTTTTAATTTATTAATTTTTATTTTATTTCAATTGTATTTTAGTTTTATTTCAATTTTATATTATAATTGTAATTGATAATCAAATTTATATGTTTTACTAACACTAGTTGTATAAGAAAATTGTTACTAACCATTTATGAGCTCTTTTTTTTTTTTTTTATTTTTTTTTTTAGGTTGGGAAATCATCAAATAACTTCTCCCGCTCTGGGCGGAGCGGGAGGGTGTGTCAGACTCTTACTGACTAAAACCCACCCGTATTCCTTCTTGTTGCCTGTGTTGCGGGGGCCTCGGTGACCCATAAGTACCTTCCCGCGACCCCGGCAGGCATCGGCCCTAGTGGACCCCTACTTTTGTGCTGACGACATCTCTTTGAGGCGCGCGTGGAATTCGACGCGCCGTCGACCCGGGCCTGGTCCTTACCGGACGGTGAGCTACCCATTGCTCACCGTCCGCAAGCCCGCGCCTACGGTGGCCGGAAATCCGCCCGGGATTCCCGACGCCCTGGGCGTCTCCTGCGGCGGCTAGGGGCGAGAGGGCGCGAAACTTGCCTTTCCCTCAACCGTCCCGCCTCCTCCTTTGCGAGCATTACTGCTTCGCAGAAGGAGGTGACGGCTGCCCATGCCCTCTCGCTCCGTACCATGGCCTGAACCAGGGCCGGACGCGAGAGGTCTCTGCCGCCAATCGCCTCCACGAGGACACGGCGGTGCTCTGCCCAAGCCGGGCAGACCTCCACCGTATGCTCCACCGTGTCCTCCAGGCGATCCACACAGTGGTGACACCCGGACGTTTCCTCCCGCCTTATCCGACACAGGAACCTCCCGAAGCTGCCGTGTCCGGTGAGGACCTGCGTCACGCGGAAGGTGAGGACGCCGTGGCGCCTCTCCAGCCACTCCTCAAAGAGGGGACTTATCGCCGCAATCGTGGCGTGCCCAGCACTGGGTTGCGACAACCGTACTTTCCATGACGCCATGAGATCCCGCCGGAGCTCCGTCCGCTGTGCCGCGATTTCTCGCGGCAGCGGACTTACGCCCCGGCGTTTCGCCTCCTCGCGCCACTCCCATACGTGCGCGAGGGCTTTTGCCTCCAGATCCCATGGCGGCAATCCGGCAAGGAGGCTCGCTGCCTCACAGGAGACCGTGCGGTATCCCCGAACCATCCGGATGGCCATGACCCTTTGATTTATGAGCTCTAAGCTTGAAATAAAGATTTCTATTCTATTCTATTCTATATCACTGTCTTTTTTGATTTAGGGAAAAAAAGTATTTCAGGCATATTCCCTATTAACTTTACGTGCAAGTGGAATCCTGGTAGAAATATGCGTAACTTGTAAGTAACTTGTTTATAAGGTATCTGCCTTATAAACAAGTTACTAATAGTAATCAGGTCAAACAATCTATGTATTTACGAGAGTCAAACGATTCAACAAAAACATTAACTATTTTATTAATTGTGTTTAAAAAAAAATGTTATTTGAAAAATACTTTTAGAACCTTTGCAAAGATTTTGTTTTTTATTGTTGGTGCGTTTACAAATATTAATATGATAATAGACAACCTTAAAACACTATCAAAACACACATTATCTATAGGCAAAATACAACGTTGGAAGGCCGGACAAGGTGGACCGACTGGTGTGCCAACAACGACAATAAAATCTTATCACTTAATAAATAACTAAAAATATCACATTAATCAAATCACTGACGTTCCTTACTTTTCTTTCACGTTTTTCAATTCATCTTTTTGTTCTAAACCCCAAAGATTTGTCCCGTCACCAGTTCTATTAGCCCTGAATTTTATCATATCATTTGACGCTGTCTTCAGGTCATAAGCCCATCCAATCCAAGCAAAGAAATCTATGAATTTGGTCGTTAAATTAAGACTATTGTTCCCAAGCTCGGCTGCACGATAATCCCATGGAAATACATGGTGATAGTTATGGAAACCTTCACCAAAGGTCGCGATGGAAACTGCTATGTTCTGGGCAGGCAAGATTTTCGTGTCATAAGGCTTGTTTCCCCAGATATGAGCAGCGCTGTTGACCAGGAAGGTAACGTTGAGGTTAATTACGTAACGAAACATGGTGATGTGCCAAGCATTGGTCCAGGTTTCTCCCCAACAGTAGACAGGGATAACAGTTGGTAATCCGAAGCACACTACCCCGATGAAGGGTATTGCATACCTATAAAGAAAACAACTTATTATATGTCGCATTTGAATATGATTTAGGAGAATGCAAGCAAACAAGCCTGTACTCCAATTGCGTAATACACTTTCAATCATAAATTCATAACCCGAAGGATTTTGAAGGTAATTCCTAATTCATTGCTTCATATGTTTAAGGAATTCGTCTGCTCAACAATGTATATAACGCAATGTGGTTGAACTGTCAAAATGAAAGGCATTGCCATTGTGTGTTACGGAATTACCCCACTGGTGGCCGAAATGGACCATCTGGTGATTTCCGCCGTTTGGGCAAACAACGCCAATGTTGTTGACTATAAACGCAGCGATGCTACTTGCTGGCAGAATAATTAAGGTGGTGGATGTTCGTAGTCCTTTACTGAATTAAGTTTGACTGAATTAAGTTTCACTTGATCCACATAAAAGAAATGTCTTGGCTTTCGATATAACAAGAGGATGAAAATACGCCTAAATTCTGAATTTCAATTAACTACTTACTTCTTTTGAAATCTCAGCACTGGATTGTTGAAAATATCAGACATGTCAAGATCTTTTCCACGTTTCGTGACTTCAGGATGTTTCCTCACGAGCAACCATCCGACATGGGAATAAAAAAAACCTCTTGTTGCATTATGAGGATCTGCATCGGTGTCACTGTACTTATGATGGAGACGGTGGTCTCTCACCCAATCAATGGCGGAGTTTTGAAAGGCAATCGAGTTAAATATCATCAGAAGAATTTGTAAGGGTAGCTTCGCTTTGTATGTTTTGTGGGCCCAGAGCCGGTGAGCGCCAGCCGTGACTCCTATTTCTGCGCACACGAACAGGATGTAACCTGAAAGTTATAAGATTTTTTATTTTCTTGGAAAAAAATCTGAAAAAAACGTTATAAGAAAATCTCATTACAAGTTGATTTTTTGACACATTAATTTTGCATTTTACAATTTAAATTACTTATTTCATAGAGGGGCCATTCAATTATTAATTTAAATATTACGTAAACACCAAAGAGGGGTTGGGAGGTCTTTGCTTTGCTTATTTTTGATGACACGGGGGACCGGGTCTGGATGGTGATTACGTCAGCTACCTATATTTATTTATTTACTTTTTCTGAGTTTTTCTGCAACATTCAGAAGATTTTGTTTTGAACAAATCTGACAAGCCTACTTAATGTCTATGCTCGAAAAAGAAAAGCATGTTCAGAGATTCGTCAAAATAATTGATATTGATAACTCGCTCTCATGCGGTGTTTTATGGTTAATTTAGAAAGCACTGAAATAGGAAAATTACCAAGGACACTCTTTTAAATCAACGTATTATGGTTACAAAATATTGTTTACATCATTCATTTTGAAATTATACATGTGAGAACGATGCAAAACGTAAAAGCGTCCTTAATAAAAAGATTACAACAAAAACAAAAGCAATTCAAAAATTAAACTTAAAATAAGCCGTGGCAGCTAAGAGATGACCAGTCTCTACTGACGGCGCCCGTTCACGAACATGACGCGTGGATCAGCACCATTCAGCTCAACCATTTTGAAGGGAGCTAAATGATCCAACACACGCGCTACCATCAGCGAGACATTAGAGTGAGCACGACATACTCCCAGCCACCAGGGCACATTCCAGTCAATGAAAGAAGTATCCAGTAAATGGCAGCTTTATAGTACATAGTACTCACATAACAATGTGCTGTGCAGCTATACAATACTAAGAGATTGAATTTATACAATGCAAAGAGAGTTTTTAAAATCTTCAGCAGCTCCAACACTATTTCCAATACCTGATCAATTAGTTTTTGCGCCCTTGTGGAGCAGGACCAGCGTTGAGCCAAGCATTTTTATCAGCAATGTAATCCCCCAATTTATAATATGCTTGGCTACATAGTGTGCGTTTTATACTAGATTTAAATTTTGTTTCATTCTGTTGAAGTATAACACTTAATCATTTCAAATCGAATTCAGTGTTTATTAAGTACGAACACGTGCCATTCAACGTTACACGTTTCCGGATGACAGCTCGACGCCTACATGTCCTTTTGTTTTGTTTATTTAGTTATTAATTTAATTAAGCGCCTAGTGGAAATAGTTATTTATATACTAATTGCATGTAAGCATTACCTGTTTCTTTGTTTATTATACATAAATAAATAATTCATGTACGTGTACTGTAATAATGAACTTTTATTCACGCATAAACTAATTTTAATTTGACAGAGAGGTAATCAACTATATACTTAATCAAGAATTATACTTGATTATCTCACTGCCAAAATAAAATTATCATCATTATCATTTTTTTATTCAATAACAATTAACATTGTGTTGAACATTACATACCTATTAAATACAATTATCACATGCAGAAATATATTAAAATTATCACATTTAAAGCCTAATTTATATTTACTTTTTACATAAATTTTATTTATGTAAAAAGTTGATGATTAATGTAATATTTTTTATGGTAAGAAGAAAATAAATCGGAGTACCCGTTTCTACTTACTGAATAATATTGTTGCCCATTTGGCCGAAGTGAAGCACAGATAGAGCCCGTACAGACCAGCTATATGCCCGTACCCAAACGTAATAAGGTTAGGGTACACTATTTGGAACTTCCTAGGCGACGCTTGAGGCACCAGAATAGTCACCGTTGGTTCTTCCTCCCTCAAAATGGTAGTCGTTTGGCCGCCTTGAGCCATGTTTCGCTACTGCAAGAAAAAACATGACTGAGTAATTTGGGATTGCGAAGCTATGTATTTAGGGAAATACCTAATAACCTTAATGTGTCCCCAATCTCTTTATTAATTTCGGCAGCGTCTGTTTGTCTGTCTATTCACGTTATCACGCATTATGACAACCAAAGTAACTCATGCTTTGTAACATGCTTGGTACTTGCGGGTTGAGGGACGTATAATATTTTTCAACACAATTGCTTGAAAACTGTTTCTTATTGCACCACTTTTAGATTTTAAATGCAGTGTATTGAACAGGCGTGCCTTTTACTTTGCATTCCCGGTCTAGAGCTGGAAAGTATGTCACAGATAACAATAGGTATACTGTATACTAGTCAAAGTAGTGTTATTTTTTTTAATCTTAGTCAATTGCCCTCATGAACTTAATGCCTAAAAAAATCTATGAATATATCTTTTAATAAACTACGAAATTAAATAAAATATTATAAACAAACGTTATAATATTTCAACAAATTATTTATACTGTTTTTTGTATAAAAAAATAATTACAGTCTGTTCGAAAAGTATCTGATGAAATGTAATGCAAATCTATGAAAATAAAGATAAGATTAAGAATATGGAAAACTTTTAAAATAGACGTTCGATTTTTTTTTGTACCGATCCCATTATTAAAACTAAAGTAATCTGCGAGCCCAACAAAGTAAGTCTTACGAAATATCGAATTTTATTTATTTTTCCTTTGCAAGTGTGTTCAAAAACGTCGTCATTGCAGTTGCATCAAAAAAATATCTTAAAAATGGAACGTAGGCCTGTGTCCCAGCAGTGGGAACATTACAGGCTGCTAATAGTATTCCCACTGCTGGGACACAGGCCTCCTCTCTTCGAGAGGGAGTGAGCTGTAATCTACCACGCGGGCCCAGTGCCGGTTGGTATATGTCACATGTCTTCGAATTTTTGGTTCTAGAACATGCCGGTTTCCTCACGATGTTTTCCTTCACCGATTTGAGAGCAGTGGTGATGAAATTATTTACACAAAGTAAAGCGCCTCGCTCGTAAGTCGAGGCCGTTACCACTGGGGCGCCACTGCTCAAAAATCCTCAAAAATGGATTACCTCGTAAAATAGCTTTTAAATTAATCAGTCACAGTCACCACACCATGTATGGTCTTTGTAAGCGGGCTCTGTTAACTAAACTAACACGGATTACTATGGCCTCTTTTAAAAACTACCAAAAAACTCGGGCTTTTATTTGTCATATCGGGGCGTCCTCGTTCCCATTTGTCAAACATGAAACAGAAAGTTGGGGAAATGAGTCAACGATTAATTTAATTCTACAAAGTGGACGTTATTATTATTTACGATAATTATATAATGTAGAGGCTCGTGCAGACTAGCGCGATATCGAGGGCGCGACAGGCAGCAATATGCCTGTCGCGCCCGCGATATCGCCCCAGTCTGCGGAAGCCTTAAGAAAACAGTTTCGCGATGGTTAGCCCACGTACGCACGGGCGACTTTTTATGCAACGATTATATTTGTAGATTTGTAATAGGTACTTACATGCATACATACCTACTATATATTGTTTTAAGAAAAAAATATTATTCTAAATTGCACAATTATTAAGTAAGTACACCAACCTTGAACCCCCTTTTTTTTTGGTTGGGAAATTATCAAATAACTTCTCCCGCTCTGGGCGGAGCGGGAGGGTGTGTCAGACTCTTACTGACTAAAACCCACCCGTATTCCTTCCGTTGCCTGTGTTACCGGGGGCCTCGGTGACCCTTTAGTACCTTCCCGCGATCCCGGCAGGAAAGCCCCTGATTTCAATCCAAAGGCAATGTCCCGATCGTCTCATAAGAGCCCAGCCCAAACCGCGTACGGTGTCAGGATATTGATTTTATATTTTATGCATCATTCATAGGGATTTTGCGAAAATCGACCAATAAGGAAATTTTGTTTGTATCTAAAATATTATTCCTTGAGCTAGTAAACTTGAAACTTGGCAAGTAATACACACAATACTTGCCCAAGTTTTCTACAGTTTTTTTTACAGTCCCCTCGTATGCGCTTTAATTGGTCAAGGACAGCTAATGAGGCACAATTGATTTTCTATTGTTTTACTCTGAATCGGTGGCATTCCGACAGTGAGGTAAAGCGCGGTCACTGTTCTGTTTTATTAATTATCTATTTACAAAAAAAACTATTGATTGGATAAAAAAATTAAAACACTATTATGCTAATATGTTGCTTGTAGAATAATATGACAAAAAATCGGAATGATTGTATGTACATTAATATATGTACATACAATCATTCCGATTTTTTGTATGGTATGGTTTTTAATCGTTAAAATATTTTTTTAGAGGTAACTTCGTGTTTTTTTTTTGTATCAAATTAGTTGTACCTATTATGTTTTTAACACACTATCTACCTAGCATATATCCTGAAGAATATCATATATTTTTCTGATTTTGTTTACTGTAGTGGATAATATACTATTAGGCATTATAAAACTTACAAAATTTGCGTTTAGGTTCTGTAGTTCCCTTAACAGGAAGAAAGAAGAAATTATATAAAAAATTTAGCAGCCGGCTCCCTAACCACAAAGAGACACCCCATAAACCTGTCTCCACACATATCAGGGCCGTGCCCGGTACGTGCCTTGGGCACACACAAGGCAGGCTCCGTCGCCGGCCCGTACACGGACGTGTGTGAATGAGTTCATATGAAAAACGTCTTGGGCACGGCCCTGATATGTGTGGAGACAGGTATATGGGGTGTCTCTTTGTAGTTAGGGAGCCGGCTGCTAAATTTTTTATATAATTTCTTCATGTGGCTGACATTCTTATATATTTATACATGCCTCATTGGTCTAGTGACAGTGTTCGCAAGCGCTACTGCTGAGCACGAGGTCCGGAGTTCGGTTCCCAGGTCGGGCAAAGTGTTATTGGGTTTTTCCAATAGGAATTTCTCAGCAGCAGCCCGGAGTCTGGATTGGTGCCCGGTTGATGGCAATTGGCTCGCCCCTATTACATGGGACTTAAACATAACTGGTGAAACGTGGGTGTACTATATATAGATAAGCACACCTCTGCCTAACCGTTTGGGATTACAGGATGTTATGTTATTTTATGTTATTATTATAATCATATAATAAAATCGTAGCGAAGTCAAAACAGCAAATTGAATATATTTGATAAAAAGTAATTGCTACGAGGCATTGGATCAATTCTAATACCGAAAATATAGTTTTTAGAATTTTTGTCTGTTCGTCTGCATGTATGTTCCAGCATCACGCTAATTCTACCGAATAGATTCTGTACAAATTTTGCATATATAATCCCTATAAGTCTGGTCAGTCGGTAGGATATATATTATCACGCTATTTACTTTGGGGGATGAGCAATATTGCATTATGTTTGTAATCCTCTTTAATTTACAGAAAATTGTAAAAAGACGAGCCATACTTTTAGAACATTCCAGATAGTTACAGAATTAACCTTTAAATGATTATCATCACGCTATATCTTTCTGAAGTTGAGTTTTTTAAGGGTAGTCCATTATCATGACGTACACAGAGTGGATTTTTAAGATGATTCCCGAAGTAGTACCAGTACTTTAACCGTTGAAGTTACACGAAATTGGTCTTAGAGCCTTAATTAGCTTAGATATTTTGATCCGCATAAACAAATTGTGAAAAAAAATTACAGTCGGCAAGAAAATAAGCCATTTTCACAAAAAACATTTTTGATGCCATAGATCCTGTTTCTTATGAGGATCAAATCTATTAAACCAATTGAGGTTCGAGTAGGTACTAGAAGAGTCTGAAGTTGAAAAAAACTTTGGACACAATTGGAGAATTAACCGTAACGTATATCGATATATGGGTGAACATTTATGCAATATATAATTTTGTTGGTATAAATTCAGTCAAACTACGGAGCATTTCTTTAAGGCTCCTACATACTGGCGCGACTTGTCGCGCGACGCGTCGCGACACAAAGGCTACAAGTCAGAAATAACAAAAAGCTTTTCCCATTAAAATCAAAATATTTACATAAAATAATGGTGGATACAAAACAAGTTACTTACATATAAAATTCAGTACAAAAACACATTCTGCGATGCATACTGATGGCATGCGAATATTTAATGGATGTTAGTAAGTTAAACAGTAAAACAATAAAAAAACCGGCCAAGTGCGTATCGGACCACGTACAATGAAGGGTTCACTTTATCCCAAGAACAAACATAACATTGAAGTTGAAAAACATGTTCCCCCATACATTTAAATTGCAAATGTTCGTTTGTACGCACAATATTTTGAGATTTACCATGTTATTTTAAGACTTCTTACAGGTTTTCCTGTAATTTTTAAGTATAGAACTATTCTCTGTATTGTTTCAAAATTTTAGGCGCAGTGGTTTCGGAGATAATGGTCAATTTTGATCTATTTTCTTTAATAACTTTAAAACTACTTACTTATTTTAAATTATTAAAATAATCAAATTCTCATATTTTACTATACTTTCATTTGATATCTCACGCAGTACACTTTGCAAAGCTTTTTTTATATTTCTCCCCCAAATCAACTTTGGGCGTTCCTTCCTTTTAAGTTCTTCCTCCCAAGTTTTGAAACATGTTTCCGAATCCCGAATTTAATTTCAGATTTTCTATCGGAATCTCTATCAACAACGACACCCGGGCGTTTCTTCCCGCCTTACCCGACACAGGAACCTCCCGAAGCTGCCGCGTCAGGCGGTAGGTGAGGACGCCGTGGCGCCTTACTAGCCACTCCTCAAAGAGAGGACTTTTTTTTTTTTTTTCGAGTGTGGGAAATCGTCAAATAACTTCTCCCGCTCTGGGCGGAGCGGGAGGGTGTGTCAGACTCTTACTGACTAAAACCCACCCGTATTCCTTCCTGTTGCCTGTGTTGCGGGGGCCTCGGTGACCCATAAGTACCTTCCCGCGACCCCAGCAGGCATCGGCCCTAGTTGACCCCTACTATATGTGCTGACGACATCTCTTTGAGGCGCGCGTGGAATACGACGCGCCGTCGACCCGGGCCTGGTCCTTACCGGACGGTGAGCTACCCATTGCTGACCGTCCGCAAGCCCGCGCCTCCGTTGGCGGAAATCCGCCCGGTATTCCCGACGCCCTGGGCGTTTCCTGCGGCGGCTAGGGGCGAGAGGGCGCGAAACTTGCCTTTCCCTCAACCGTCCCGCCTCCTCCTTCGCGAGCATTACTGCTTCGCAGAAGGAGGTGACGGCTGCCCATGCCCTCTCGCTCCGTAACATGGCCTGAACCAGGACCGGACGCGAGAGGTCTCTGCCGCCGATCGACTCCACGAGGACACGGCGGTGCTCTGCCCAAGCCGGACAGACCTCCACCGAGACCTCCGGGCGATCCACACAGTGGTGACACCCGGACGTTTCCTCCCGCCTTATCCGACACAGGAACCTCCCGAAGCTGCCGTGTCCGGTGAGGACCTGCGTCAGGCGGAAGGTGAGGACGCCGTGGCGCCTCTCCAGCCACTCCTCAAAGAGGGGACTTATCGCCGCAATCGTGGCGTGCCCAAAAGAGAGGACTTATCGCCGCAATTGTGGCGTGCCCAGCACTGGGTTACGACAATCGCACTCTCTATGTCGCCATGAGATCCAGCCAGAGCTATCCCCGGGTCAGTTGGATGGCCATGACCCATTGGGCCGCGTTCAACCAGTGGGCTGGCCGCCGCGCCAGGGAACACGCCCACACCGGTGCCCCGTAAAGGGCCATGACCCTTTGGGGCGCGTTCAACCGGTGGGTTGGCCGCCGCGCCAGGGAACGCGCCCACACCGATGCCTCGTAAAGGGCCATGGACTGCATGAAGGCAGCTTCGGCCCGCTTCAGTTTGGGAACCAAACGTCGGAAGTGCTCCTCGAAGATCCACCGGCTGTCGAGGACGAGTCCCAGGTACTTCATCGTCGACTCGACGCCGATGTGAACTCCTCCTACCGTTATTTGGGACCCCGACAGAGGCGCGTTCCGAGGACCATGAAAACACATGGCCTCGGACTTGTGCAGGGCCACGTCGAGTCCCAATTGCCGGATCCTGTTGACGTCAATGAGTTTTTAAAAGAACTCAGTAAATCAGTCTATTACTGTTTAAAATAAAATATAGCTTTAATCATTGCACAAACTGTGATTTCTTAGGCGATAGTTCAAATTATTTTATATACAGACTCTGATTTTTTTACAGAGAGCTTTAATTATTGTAAAAACTGTGATTTGTGATGACTGAATAAAAATGACAAACCATACAAGCACTTTTCTTACCATCAGTACTTTTGCGCCTTCTAGCTATACATGTAGGTAGATATATAGGGACCGGGCGGGTCAGTATGGACGAAGCCTCTTCGTCAGTATGGACGAAGTATTATCGCTTTATCTTAAACTACCACAAACAAACGAAAAACACAGTCCTTATAAACGCATTAGCTAGCTTCGGAAAAACAAAGTTTTGACGTTATTTGAACTAAACATTTAGGTAAAATATTATAACCAAATGACGGAAAAATCATAAATTACAAATTAAAAAACAGTAAGCAAACGTTTACATTACGTTTACAATACATTGCTCAGTGCGTTGTAGTAGGCGCAGACGCAATAATAAATTGTACTGTCGTTATAAGACGTTGCTGGTCCGAACGTATTAATACGTTCGGACCAGCAACGTCTTCGTCAAATTTGTAAAATTTATTATTAACACAACGTCTAGTCACAGCTAATAAAATTATGATATTATTTGCGCTACGTCTCACAATGCCGGGAAACTATAGTAAATTCTATTAATTAGCTGATTGAACTTTTGCGCCGCAACACTTGCAAGTATCAAACATCTAGAATATAGAGCCACAACAAATCAAATTATGACGCCTTATTGTTGTCGTCTACTACACCCTCGCAAGCGTGTACGCACATATACGCAAGTCCGAACACATCGTCGTGTGGAGTGGCAACGCTCCCCACATCAGTCGCTGTGCGCCGAATTATGTTAGGTATGTTAGACGGAATTTATTTACGATAAAGGCTCCCACATACTGGCGCGACTTGTCGCGCGATGCGTCGCGACACAAAGGCACCGCGTGTAGCGCTACACGCGGTGTCTTTGTGTCGCGTCGCGTCGCGCGACAAGTCGCGCCAGTATGTAGAAGCCTTAAAACGTAATGATTGACAAGAGATCGGTTCCCATAGTGACGACTGCAAATCATCCCAAACTCATAGAAGTTCCCAACAAAACTTGGACAGAAACGTATGAAGCCGGAAAAGGTTTCAACTAACAACCAATTTATGTCGTCTTGATATGACGTTGTTCTCTTATACAATATAATATTACGCATTGTTCAAGATGCAACGTTTAAGGACGTTGAAACTGCATAAAATTAAAGAAACCGATAAAGTAGCTCATTTGTTGCTCACCCTACCCGCAACTTATGATGGCGAGATAACTGCGATATAAACATTATCGGAAGATAATTTAACGCTAGCATTCGTTAAAACAAGGCTTTTGGATCATGAAGTCAAGTTGAAAAATGAGTTCAGTGATACCAGCGTCAAAGTTTTTCAAGTTGAGCGAAAAATGGAAAGGAATTTTGAAAAAGAAAAATAAATAATTCTGAAAATAATAAAGGGAATAATAGCTACAACCAGAAGGATATCAAGCAGAACAAGAAGTCTCAGTTCGTGAAATGTTATCACTGTGGCCGCAAAGGGGCATAAAAAAACGACTGCTTCTCCTTCAAAAGAGCTCATCAGCAGCAGTAGAAAAATACGCAGAGGACAAGGACGGTTCAGGCAGTTGAATCAGTGAACCATCCTCGTCGAGCAAAAAATAGTCAACTTAGTCAACTTATACTGCGATAAGAGTGGCGAATATCTATCGTCTGAAATTAAAGGTTATTGTGTAGGGAGAGGGATATCATATCATTTAACAGTTCCGAGAACACCACAGTTAAATTGCGTTTCTGAACGTATGGACAGAACTATTACTGAAAAAGCTCGCTCCATGATAAGCGGTGCTAAATTACACACAGTGTTTTGGGGCGATGCAGTACTGACTGCTGTTTATTTGATTAATTTGACCCCAATTAAAACTTTCAAACTTTCAAAAACTCCATTCGAAATGTTGAATGTGAAAAGGATTTCTACGGTGAAATTTCGTAAAGAAAGAGCCGTGTCTATTCTTCGAAGAAATAGGAAACGTCATGCTATGCCTGCTGTAGCAAGAATTACTAGTTTCAGATTTATACTTAGTTTTGCGAATCAATTTAATTTGCTAGTCCATCATATGGATGTCAAAACCGCCTTCTTAAATGGCGAATTAAAAGAAAACATTTATATGAAAGTCCCTGAGGGTATCTCTTGTCTAGATAATTTTGTGTATAAATTAAATAAAGCACTTTACGGGCTGAAACAGGCAGCTAGATGTTGGTTTGAAGTTTTCAATCGATCTCTTAAAGAAGAAGGTTTTCAAAATTCATCAGTCGATAGGCGTATACATTTGCTAGACAATGGAGATGTCCATAAATATATTTATGTCGTTTTATATGTAGATGATTTAGTTATAGTATGCGTTGATATTGAAACAATGAATAATTTTAAAAGGTATTTAAAGAGTAAATTTAAAATGACTCATTTATAAGAGATAAAATTATTTCTTGGTATAAAAATTACAAGGCATACAAATGAAATAACATTAGTACATAAAAACGGTATTAAATAAATTTAATATGCACGATTGTAAACTCTGCAGAAAAATATAATGCTCTGTGTCGTAACGTTTTAAGATGTTTAATGTATATCATGTTATGCACTCGTCCACATTTACGTACAAGCGTTAATATACCGAGTAGGTATACGAATAAAAATAATAAAGAAATCTGGCAATGTCACAAGAGAGTGTTTAGGTACTTGAAATGTACTGTTGATTTAAAAATTAAGTTATAAAAGATGTGCCTACAATAATATTTTATGTGGTTACGTAGATACAGATTGGGGTAGCAGTGATTCAAACGACAGGAAAAGTACAACTGGTATTTATTTAAGCTCTTCGAGCACTGTTCCATAGCCTGGAGTACAAAGAAACAAATGTCAGTTGCTGCCTCTTCAAATGAGGCGGAATATATGCATTGTGTAAAGATGTTAGGGAGGCATTATGGCTTAATCACTAGCAGCTAGTATAAAGATAGATATCGTTAAACCTATCATAATCTATAAGGATAGCTTAGCTGCCGCGGCTTATTTTAATTTTTTAATTGTTTTTTTTTTGTTAATCTTTTTATTACGGACGCTTTTACGTTTTGCGTCGTTCTCACATGTATAATTTCAAAATGAATGATGTAAACAATATTTTGTAACCATAATATGTTGATTTAAAACAGTGTCCGTGGAGTTTCTTGCCCGTTCTTCTCCATAGGTACCTACTGCGCTTTGGAATGGGCAACTAGCTTCATCTTTCTGACTGACCGACCCCTTGACAATTCAAAAGTGCCTGTAATTGGTTTATTTGAAATAAATGCTTTGAGTTTGAGTTTGACTTCACCTACGTTTTCACGGTGAAATTTTACAGAATAGATCCGCAGGTGGAATAACAGTTAATTTCATCTAATTTTTCACTAAACACTATTTTTAAAGAAGAGACAGGTCTCTTCTTTAAAAATTATCCGTGAAAAGGTGCTGCTCTACAGTAGTCCACACATAAGTTATGTCTGTGAACTTAGCTTCGATTCATATGAAAGTGTAGGCGTGATCATCCACTGCTACCCAGGCCAAACTACACACGAATGAATGAATGATCTTTATTTGCTAGAATATAGGTGGTAGCTGTTGCCCGCGACTTTGTCTGCGATCCAGGAAGACAGCCGTTCAGCCGTTTTAGCGTGAAAGCGTAACAAACTCACTTTCGCATTTATAATATTACTAGCTGTGTAGCCCGCGGTTTCACCCGCATAAGTCTCGACCCCGTGGGAATAACGAGATAAAAAGTATCTTATATCCTAATCCACGTTATGGTCTACCTATGTGCCAAATGTTATCCAAATCCGTTTATCCGTTTTAGCGTGAAAGCAAAACAAACTCACTTTCGCATTTATAATATTAGTTAGGATAGTTAGGATTATATGGTGGTGGGTATGTATGTAATGTCACACTATATCCGACGTTTCGGTCGTGAAAATATTAAAGGCTCCCCGCAGATAGGCGCGACGCGACTCTAGTATAACATTTTCTATGAAAACTCAAGAGGCTTATAACACCTAAAGCGCGGTCACTGTCGGACTGCATGGAAAAGAAAGAGAAGCGCTATGGCACAACGCTGGTAATTAATTGCAAAATATGAAGCAATTCTCTATTAACAAAATTCGATTGTTTGGATAAAAAAAATAAAACACTAATATGCTAATATGTTGCTTGTTGAATAATCTGACAAAAAATCAGAATGATTGCATGGATATTAGTATGGTTTTTAATCGTTAAAAGACATTTTTAGAGGTATCTTCGTAATTTTTTTCTATCGTATTAAATTAGTTGTATTATGTTTTCAACATACTATCTTCCTAGAATATATCCTGAAGAATATAATTTTTTTTTTTAATTTTGTTTACTGCAGTGGATCATATACTTTTAGACATTATAAAACTTACAAAATTTGCGTTTAGGTCCTGTAGTCCCCTTAATGGAAATTGTTCCACCAGAATCGCGCCACACCGTCACGTCGCGCCTGTCTACGCCTTAATGGTAAATAGGTACTTACCTAGCTACTTACATTAGTCACGACACAAGACAAAATCTAGTCATGAGAATCAAACACTTTTTTTTTTGGGTTGTACATTATCAAATTACTTCTCCCGCTCTGGGCGGAGCGGGAGGGTGTGTCAGACTCTTACTGACTAAAACCCACCCGTATTCCTTCCGCTGCCTATGTTGCCAGGGGCCTCAGTAACCCTTTTGTACCTTCCCGTGACCCCGGCAGGCATCGGCCCTAGTGGACCCCTACAGTTGTGCTGACATCACATTGAGGCGCGCGTGGAACACAACGCGCCGTCGCGTCGGACGGCGAGCTACCCATTGCTCACCGTCCGCAGCCCGCGCCTACGGTGGCCGAAAATCCGCCCGGGATTCCCGACGCCCAGGGCGTCTCCTGCGGCGGCTAGAGGCGAGAGGGCGCGAAATTTGCCTTTCCCTCAACCGTCCCGCCTCCTCCTTCGCGAGCATTACTGCTTCGCAGAAGGAGGTGACGGCTGCCCATGCCCTCTCGCTCCGTACCATGGTCTGAACCAGGGCCGGACGCGAGAAATCTCTGCCGCCAGTCACCGCCACGAGGACACGGCGCACTATGGGACCAACCGGTAATGTCCATCTCAAAAATCGATAACTCTGTTGTTTTGTGATTTATCTCCTTGATTTTTTTTTCACGTATTTGTGAATATCTAGGCAATAAAAGAAATCAAACATCATCATTCTAAAAAAAATATTTTTTCCGAAAAAAATGACAAAGATAAAGTTATACGAAATTTCATACAAAAAATCATACAGTTATATTAAAATAGCAATAAAAGTTACACTTATGCTTAAAATAAGTTTAAAACTAAATTATTATTATTAAACAAACAGTTACATGACAAAAAAAAAATATTACTTAAACTTATCCTACTCATCACTTTCTATTTCCAACAATTCTTTAGCTTCGTCAAATAATTCTTTGGATATTAGAAAACTTGGTTTATTTAAGCTAGATATATAAGGATCAGATGTATATAACAAAATATGCAGAACGTCTTCGTTTGTTGCTGATCTGGAACACTTCCTAGCGTGATATAACCTATATTTCTTATAATCTTTATTTCGAGCTTCCTGGGCATCTTCGGATAATTGTCCTATAGGCAAAACTGCATAATGCTCTATTATTTTAGCACCATGTATAAGTACTTTATGGACCGAAGATGGCATGTAGTACCAGTTATATTTGCTTACATATAATTGCGCGGTTACCAATGTATACTGACCAAATTTTTCTGCGTTTATAGGAAATCCCGATGACATAGTTTGAAGAATTACATATAGTCTCTTGATTAATTCTTCATCAATTCCGGTTATCTCTGCAGAACATTGGTAATTTTGGAAAAATCTCCTTGCCGTATTACCGTCATTGCTATTACCGGAACCTTGACGTGGTTTATCAATATGCAAGCCAAGCACTTCTCGGAAACGTTTTTGGAAAAAAAATTTCTTGTCTTCTTTAAGTTGCTTGTTTTCTGGAGTTGTTGCAGATCACTTCTCAAAACCTAAATTGTAAGAAATATGGAGGATCATTTCCATAAATCTTATCCATGCGTGTAGCGTCGACAATCCGTATTTAAACGCATTTTCATTTTCAACTCTCGTTGTAACTTTTAAAAGATCATTCATTTGTCTGGGAGTTGCTCCACAAACAGTGCAGGTAGCACTGGATGATGTGTTTGTCAACACTTGAGCAACTTTCCCTTCAATCATTGTCATAAACAGTTGATGTTTAACTTCGATGACTTTGTCTTCTATTGACACAAGAGTTGGAATCAATTGATTAATTTTGGCTTCAATTTCACTGACAACCGCTGTAGTTTTTTCGGGAGTTTCTTTTGCAAATTCTAATGAAATTGGTCTGCAATATCTAACAGATGAGCAAGTAGGGTTTTTCCATATGACCGTAGAAGTTTCTTCGTCTACTAGTCGCAGTGGTACAAGGGACACTATAAACAAATTAGCGTCCGATATTTGTTCGTTTTCTTCCGGTAGAGTTTGTTTATACTCACTTTGCCCGGAGGATCCATCACATCCCCATTTAGTGAAAAGCTTGAGACGATTGTAAGTCGTTCCTGACTTTATCCTTATAATACGGCAGACTGTATGGTCTAAGAGATCTTGCAGGTTGATTTTTGCGCTTATATTTGTCACCGTAATGCTGGATGTAGGCGGATAGCAAGCCTTTTTTGCTTCACTTAGTGTTTGATACGAAGGCAATACAGAACTTAAATTCATATCAACGAGCCTTTTTCTTAGGTACGCATATTGTGCTTTGGTTAAATCAGTTTCAATGCATATACTCAATGCTTCCTCTTTTGTAAAGGAAAGTGCGTTATCTGGATTGAGTATGTTTTGTAGAATAACTTTTTTCTCTTCTTTTTCCTTATTTCTGATAATAGTCACAATCGACGCTTCGTCATTTTCCCCCATGGATCTTAAACCTTGCACATAAGCGTTACGGACATGTCCCATTCCATACTCCTGGACCAGCTCCATATTTTTTCGTTTCTTTGTGTTTTCCGAGCACTCGTCATATTGTGTTCACCAAAAGTATTCAAACCAGAATTTACAGTGGTTGAGGTACTGCAAGAATTCAATGATACTTTAAACTCACCATTTAACCAATTTGAGTATAGGCTCTCGAACCGGTCCGGCTTTCTTTGAGCTTTGGTCCATTTCTGGTTGCAACTCGATGTTAGATTTTTTGAATACTCTCTATTACAGTATTAACGTCAGTTTCCGATAGTTGAAAATTTTCCAATAAATATTTTTTGAGGTCTGAAGTACTTTTCCCTTTTATTATTTGATCACAAAGATCGCGTCGAACACAAACGAATTCACTCATTGTTAGATAATAATGTTTTTTATGCGTTAATTGTTATTGAAAAGAAGTATCTGAACACTTGATGAATCGTATGCTGAACATACACGGGTATTTAAAGGACTAATATTTTAGTGCCTTGTGCAAAAACCATGGGACAATTGATTATAACAGTTCTCATCGAAATAGTGTAATCAGTACTGATTGTAATTATTTACCACAACAGATAAATAGAACTTCCGCAGCAATATAGTTTATCATACTTGTGGTTAAGGTGACCACCCCAAACAAAATTGCCATGGGAAGATTCTTTCAAATATAATAGCAGTTTTTTAATTTGCAAATGTATGTTTTTATCATAGAAATAGAAAAAAACAATATAGACATCAAAGGATAATAACTAAATATAATATTTCATAATAAAAAAGAAGAACCGTAATTTTCGAGGATTTTCCCCCGATTGACATTATTGCTTCAAAATCACCTCTGGCGCAAAAAACGCGCAAGTTTTTTTTAAATCCTCATATTACTGAGTAGATAAGGTCTCTAATAGAGTAATTAACTTGACACCGGCTGCTTTCGGCAACAACGAAAACTCCAATTGAAATTAACAAAAACTAAATTTTCTTTACTTCACTAAAAAAATATTAAAAAATTAAATAAATTTTTTTTTTTACAAAAACTGAACGTGGTTGCAAAGTGTATATTCTAAGCTATCTAATGATGTATAACACTAATATGTTTCCTTGGAAAACTTCCGAATAATTATGTGTTGAACTCCCTTAACGGTAATTTAATTGGCATGAAAATATTTATGCCCAATGTTTGAGGTTCATTTTATAAACGTAAAACTTTATATTTTTTTATATTTTGTAATTTATTCGTAAGTTCCATCTTTTGAGAGTATAAAACCATAAAACAATCTATGGATTTACGACTTTCGACAAAACCATTTTTGAGATGGAAAATACTGTTTGGTCCCATAGTGCGGCGGTGCTCTGCCCAAGTCATTAGAATCAAATACTTACCTAACAATAAATAAAATAATTATAAAAAATCAAAATCAAAAACCTACAAGGGCACTTATGAAAGGTCAGAAGCTAGGTGTACGGTTCCAATTGGTCGTTTCCTATGGAGAAGAGCCGGCAAGAAACTCAACGGTTACTCTTTTAAAAATAATTGGTTTTTACAATGTTTTCAAATTACAGTGTTAATAGGTATGGAAGGACAGTGTAGGCCTGTCGAGAAGTACCAGGTACTTAACAAAAGAATAAAATAAGAAAAATGTCTACAAAATATCTAGTTTATTAAGCCTACAACGTTCTCACATTCACAAGGTACACAAGAATCTATGCAAAATATTAATAAAATAATAAAAAAAAAAACCTATTTAAACCAAATGACATGTTTGCCTTTACAACGAGTCTGAATTAATATCTTGTCCACAAAGCCAGCTAGTTTTTTTGTTTGTTTGTTTGGCTAGCAAACAAACAAATGAACCACGCAGCTAGCCTGGGTAATCTGTGGTAATGAAATATCTCTCCGTGCACATCGTAACATAGAGTTCTAGAAAAAAATCGGCTACGTAGAGCGTAATTTATGCAAAAAGATTTATAATACCGTATATAATGGTAAGCGCACACGAGCCACCGGCCACAACCACCGGTTGCTATAGCCTCTTGCTGCGATGTTGAATACTGCTGTAGTGGGTGGCCGCCACCGGCTACACGTGTGCAATGAATCTATACAGAACTTATGATTATTCATACGTTCTGTATGGATTCATCGCACACGTGATCTGCTTGTCGCTGGGCTACCGGTGGCTGTGGCCGGTGACTCGTTTGCGCGTAGCCTTAATGCATATGCATCTATGCCATCCTGTATGAGAGTCTCTTTGTAAAACTTGATTTGCGGGTATAGCGGGCTGTATAGGGTTACCTCTATTTGGCAGAATCTTGATGCTCCGAAATTTATTTGGCATAACACACTTGGCATAATTTCTTTAAACGAATATTATTAAGGCATAAAAATTATTTAATATAATTATTGTTTGGCCGAATGTTTATATGTCCGAATTTACAATGGCATACCTTTAATATGGCAGAATTTTATTTGTCATAATTACCTTTGGCAAAGTTATGATAAATGTTGGTTGATTGATTGATTGATTTGATTTGATTTTTTTTTTTTTTCTGTAAGTAGGTTTGTACAAACACTTTTACACGTCAATCATATTTTTTTAAATAAAGCTAGATGAGGTCGGCGTTTCCTATCTGACTACTCTGAGAAGAAAGGCCGAAACAAACTCAGAGGTCACAGTCTCTTTTAAAGTCCAGACATAATCTTGGTCAGATCATGTGAAGGCCATGTAGATTGGTGTCTGAAATGGTCCTTTTGAGGAAAGAACCACACAGATTGAGTGGACCTGTCCAGTCAGTGCACGCATTTGTCTGTAATCGTGCTGCTCAACTCAGAACTTAAGGAGCTCAACGATTCGACGAACAATACCAAAGAAAGAACATTTGGGTAGGCCGCATAAATTACTCAAACTGCCAGACCATGATTAATACTAAATGAGAAAAAAAAAAAAAAAACAATAATGACCCACATAGGCTTCACATTCACAATAATTGAAAACAATATAATACTTTACAAGTAAATATTAAGTTCCAAACAGTATATTGAACTCCACAAAGTAAATATGTCAAAATGGTATATAAATAAAATAAAAGTTTCAGTATGCAATAATTGGAGCAGCTTAATCCCAAGCCTTTTTGTCCTCAATATAATCTTTAATAGTATAAAAGGCTTTCTGGCACAACTTACTTTTAATAAATGATTTGAATTTATTAAGGCTTAGATCTTGAACGTGGCTTGGAAGTTTATTATAAAAACGTATACATTGACAAAAACGTTAAAATTGCGCATAGTTTCATTTAGCATAACTTTTATTTAAAGCGACGATTATTTGATACAATTTCACTTGGGATACTATGAAAAATAGTTAATATATTAGTTACAGAAAAGTATCGCTGCAAAACCGACTCCGAATTTAAGCCCGCGTAGGCGCGGAAGGGCGAGGCGGCCCGCGAGCTGAGGAGCAGGTGTTGTTAACAACCGCCGCCGCGGCTGAGGCCAGCAAGCCGAAGCTGCGGTGGTGAGCGCTAATACCATCTGCGACGATAAGCTCGCGTGGGACCGCCGCAGCCCCGCAGCGCCGTAGCCGTGACAGAAACCATGCTTGCTGCATGTTGCATGCTCGCTTGCATGCTGCATGCTTGCTTGCATGCATGGTGTATGCTTGTTTGCATGCTGCATGCTTGCTGCATGCATGTTGTATGCCTGTTTCAAAATAAATCCCCTGACCCTTTAACGGACGTTTTGATTTAATGACTGTCGATATGAAATGTATACCAAAAGACGATTCTGACTGTGAACTTTCTGCGATATGATGGTTCTACTTTTTAATTATAATGGATTTAAAATGTATGCCTAAAGATGATTCTGACTTACAAACTTATGACTTTTGAATGCATGATAAATGCATGAGTGTCTGCCAAACGATTTTCTGCGAAATGACGTTTATGCTGTCCGCTGTTATGCAAAATAATATTATGACAAAAAAAGTTCTGCCATAAAGGCTAGACCCGGCTGTATAACCTAACCCACCACGCCGACAATTGCACTTAAGATGTCACATGTCTTCGATTTTTTGGTTCTATTACATGTCTGTCATTTCTTCAACTCCCCACGATGTTTTATTTAATCACTGTGGTGATTATTAAATTTCTCAAAGCAAAGTCATTGACTTGAGTTCAGGGTTTAAGGACTTCCAGGAAGTCAATCAACTGTGCGCAGGGAGGACTTCCCGGAATATGGAACAAAAGCCATGGGAAGTTTTCGCGCCAGTCCTAACAGCACGTTGGTTAAAAACAAACGAAATCCTTAGATCCAAATTTACCTTCGCAGGGTTGGATGGGTCCACCGTGTCCTCGTTGAGGCGATCGGCAGCAGAGACCTCTCGCGTCCGGCCCTGGTTCAGGCATGGTACGGAGCGAGAGGGCATGGGCAGCCGTACCTCCTTCTGCGAAGCAGTAATGCTCGCGAAGAGGGAGGCGGGACGGTTGAGGAAAAGGCAAATTTCGCGCCCTCTCGCACCTAGCCACCGCAGGAGACGCCCTGGGCGTCGGGAATCCCGGGCGGATTTCCGGCCACCGTAGGCGCGGGCTTACGGACGGTGAGCAATGGGTAGCTCAACATCCGGTAAGGACCAGACCTGGGTCGACGGCTCGTTGTACTCCACGCGCGCCTCAAAGAGATGTCGTCAGCACAGGTGTAGGGGTCCACTAGGGCCGATGCCTATCGGGGTCGCGGGAAGGTACTAAAGGGTTACCGAGGCCCCTGGCAACACAGGCAACAGGAAGGAATACGGGTGGGTTGTAGTCAGTAAGAGTCTGACACACCCTCCTGCTCCGCCCAGAGCGGGAGAAGTTATTTGATGATTATATACCCAGGCAAAAAAAAGGGTTGGATGGGTAACTTAACCTTAAAGCTAAGCGCATATTACAGCCGCATCGAGCCGCAGCGCATTTCAAAATAAAAAAAAGCGCGATTTACTGTACGATTCATACAAAATGTACGAATGTAGTAGGATTTTTGCAATGCTGTGCGGCCCACCTAAATGTGCATCAGCCTTTTATAATGCTAGCCACTTTTAATTAATAAAATAATTACTTACTTTGAACACTCAGGACCACAACCTTTACACCAAAAGATACAGACTTAATGAAGCCGGTGACCATAAGTCGACCCTTTTATAGTTTCATTGGTTTAACCGTCGTCCTACAGTGAACTGGTCATACGTCAACTTTTGAGAAAATGATGTTACAATGCTACAAGGATGCTGGGATGCTGCTTGTGGTGACTGCTCGTCTTGCTGACAATGGTTTTATAATTGTTATTAGTAATTAACTGTTTATTTAATTTACTTCGATGGTGCTAGTTTATCATTTCTCACTTCGAGTTACAGCTATAGCCTTATGTAAGCTAAGCGGGCACGCCCTTTATGCCTGGAGGCTTTTATTTAGGTAATAAGTTCTGTTTACGTTTTTATGTTGTAATTTTTATTTCTGCTTGAGTACAGTTTTTATTGTTTTGTTGGTATATTGGCGTGCGCTAGCTAACATACATATGGCAAGTAATTTAATTTAATGTTTTGTGTTTCGTAGTGTTAATTACTTTGCATACGATTTGTATAGAATCAAGTTTATCTAACTAAACAGACAGGTGTGCTGTTGGGGGGAGTTTATTGCGCCACTTCTTCTTCCCAGCTAAAGCACTAGAAAGTGGTGAAGGGCGGGCGCTTTTGGAGGACTGTCTTATGTAATTTAGATGTTCGAAAGGTGCTGATTCTCAGCCTAGTTTTAAAAAATGACTTTTGATTTTGATTTAATTGTTTTTTTTTTATTTTAAAGATTCTTTTGCAGCTATATATGTCTTACTAGCACTTCACCCGCGACTTCGTTCGCGTGGATTTCGTTCTTTCCTCTAATCATTTTAACGATTCCTCCACCCCCTTTAAAAATTGGTTTTCAACAAGTATTCGGACAATTTTCAAGTTATAACATATAAGTTATATATTAAATATATACGTATTATAGTATATCAGTTATACATGAAAAGGTCAAGTTCCAGGCCATGGTGCGGAGTGAGAGTGCATGGGAAGCCGTCACCTTTCGCGAAGCAGTAATGCTCGCAAAAGAGGAGGCGGAACGGGTGAGGGAGAGGCAAAGTTCGTGCCTTCACGCCCCTAACCGCCGCAGGAGACGCCCTGGGCGTGGAGAATCCTAGGCCTGTTCTCGGCCACCGTAGGCGCAGGCTTGAGGACGGTGAGCAATGGGTAGTTCTAAGTCCGATAAGGACTAGGCCCGGGTCGATGGCGCGTTGTGTTCCACGTGCATCTCAAAGATATGTCAGCAAAATTGTAGGGGTCCGCTAGGGCCGAAGCCTGCCGGGGTCGCGGGAAAGTCTGAAAGGGATACCGTGGCAATACAGGCGACGAAAGAAACACGGGTGGGTGTTAGTCAGTAAGAGTCTGACACCGCCCATCCAGAGCGGGAAAAAATATTTGATAATTTCCCACCAAAAAAAAAAGAAATAGGCATGAGGGTGTTGTAGCCCACCATTACCATACGGTGATCGGTAATATCAATATCACAAAATAAACTTATTACAGTCTGATAACTTGATTCAAGGTCTATCTAAGCATAAGTTTTGACTATTTGGTTTCGAAATAAGTTACAACCATCCCTTGATTATTTTTATTTTTAGATAGAGTTTCGCGCTGCAAAAGAACTAAAACAAACAGGACAACTTTGTTACGTACTTCATCTAGAGAGGAAATAAATCTATCCGGTTTACGTGATGGGGACCGGTTGATGGCAATTAGAGAAATGTTACTATAAAGTTAGACCAAAAGAGATTCAGCGACTTGAAGCGGGGGTTCTGAAACGTGTCAGATCCAGCAGGCCCCTCCCTAATATACGTTATAACTCCTCCGCTCTGGTTACTGTTATATACTGTGTAGTATGAGGTTTAACCTTCAATCTATCGGATTAAAAAGCCATCTGATAACCAGCATTCCATAAGAACAATATTGTCATACATCTTATTAAGCCACCTTAATGCAATGCAAAAGGTGTAGAAGATACGCTGTATACCTACTACAGATATTGAAAGTCAAAATCTTTAAGCAGTCAATACGTTCTGCTGACAGTTTTCAGCTCTGTCAAGTATCTGAACCTTTTCTTTTTTTGAGGGTGGGTAATCATCAAATAACTTCTTCCGCTCTGGGCGGAGCGGGAGGGTATGTCAGACTCTTACTGACTAAAACCCACCCGTATTCCTTCCTGTGGCCTGTGTTGCCAGGGGCCTCGGTGACCCATAAATACCTTCCCGCGACCCCGGCAGGCATCGGCCCTAGTGGACCCCTACCTATGTGCTGACGACATCTCTTTGAGGCGCGCGTGGAATACAACGCGCCGTCGTCCCGGGCCTGGTCCTTACCGGACGGTGAGCTACCCATTGCTCACCGTCCGCAAGCCCGCACCTACGGTGGCCGGAAATCCGCCCGGGATTCCCGACGCTCAGGGCGTCTCCTGCGGCGGCTAGGGGCGAGAGGGCGCGAAACTTGCCTTTCCCACAACCGTCCCGCCTCCTCCTTCGCGAGCATTACTGCTTCGCAGAAGGAGGTGACGGCTGCCCATGCCCTTTCGCTCCGTACCATGGCCTGAACCAGGGCCAGACGCGAGAGATCTCTGCCGCCGATCGCCTCCACGAGGACACGGCGGTGCTCTGCCTAAGCCGGGCAGACCTCCACCGTATGCTCCACCGTGTCCTCCGGGCGATCCACACAGTGGTGACACCCGGACGTTTCCTCCCGCCTTATCCGACACAGGAATCTCTAGCCACTCCTCAAAGAGGGGACTTATCGCCGCAATCGTGGCGTGCCCAGCACTGGGTTGGGATAAGCGTACTTTCCATGACGCCATGAGATCCCGCCGGAGCTCCGTCCGCTGTGCCGCGATTTCTCGCGGCAGCGGACTTAAGTAACTGAACCTCCAAGTCAATACTGTCTACTTCAACGGATATAAAATTCGTACATATTTAACAAACGCAGTTTTTGGGTTATTCATCGAGTAGATAGATATAATGCTCTCCCCTTGCCTCCAAGTAGTCGTGCTTTCCAGGGACACAGAAATAAAATGGTTATCCCTTTTAGGGTTAATAATAATAATACCTATGCCAAATTACGGCTTTTTTAGGTTTTATTTTTGCACTTTGTCGGCGTGATTAATAATCACGGGAAGTACCCTAAAAAAATTTTTAGGGTACTTCCCTTGCCCGTAATGTGGGGATGATAATTTTTTCTCGTCTATCCCATGGTGTGGGGTATCGTTGGATAGGCCATTCAAAAGTATATATAAATATTGTGGGTCTGTGAACACCACTTTTCGATTCAAGGATCTGTTTTCGTAATATTAAACATTAAAGTACTAATTTTTGTTAGAGTCAAGTGTCCTGCCAGCTAAATTGTTGTTTATGGAGATGTGAAAATATTCATAGCAGTTAGTACATATAATGAAAATAAAAGGAAAACTATCACAGCTAAGTGGGCTTTACAAGTTAACGAGTACTAGTCGACCAACTTAAATTTGCAGTTGGAGAATTGACCGCGGCATAGATCGATGTATGGGAGAGCATGTTTTTCAAAGGTTGTTTTTGGGGTAAATTCATACCAACTTCCCAACTACGGAACCCTTCATTGTGCGTGGATCGACATGCACTTGGCCGGTTTTTTTCAATAATAGGTCTACAAATGCATGAGGTTTCGAACTTTCCCTTTTTGTATTAATTTATATATTTATATATATTTACCTACTTTCAAGATATTGTGATTACCAATATATTTGGGTGCAATATTAATCATTGCAATAGTAATTAACTGTGCTGGTCTAAAAAGCAGTGAGTACCTACCAGAAATTTAAAAAAGTTTATAAATATTTACTTTCAGAGTTACACCGTTTTCTATTGGAACTTTAATGATATCTTAAACGCTCGTAAAATCGTTTTAAATCTACAAAGTTAAACAAAATCTCGTGTCAGTTACGCTGTACAAAATATAGAAAAAACTCGACGTCATGAGGCATCTTTAACGGTTAAAATAAACTATCAAATTAATAATAAGGACTAAGGCCCGCTTGCACCACAAATCCTAACTAATATTATAAATATGAAAGTGAGTTTTTTTGTTTGTTACGCTTTCACGCTAAAACGGCTAAAGGAATTTGGATGAAAATGGGTAGACCATGACCTGCGGGGTGATTGCGTAACACATTTATCAGTAGCAATGGGTTTCAATTTAACAGTTCAACAACATTCATTGAGTGGTGTACGTTGTTGAGCAAACAAATTTTTCGAACATATAATTACTTTATATAAATCCTTCTACATAAAAAAGGACCTAGACAAAGATCGTTAGAAACGAAAGACAAAATGACAGATTGTGGAAGGATTTCTACGGCGCGATGTCAAAAATGGAGAAACGAAATGTCACTTTGTATAGAAAGAGCTGTGCCTATGCTTTGTAGAAATAGAAATCGTTTGTCTACCGAAAATGTTCTACTGTCTACAGGGAAACGTCATTTTGTCTACTCTTCCGTCGACAAAACGCTTCTCTACGGTTGTCCTGCTTAGCCTTTAGGACTATCTGAAGGCTACCTGAAGACGGAAAACGTCAAAAGTTTTGTTCGCAGTGTTTGCTCTAGTTTACATTAAGATCAAGGATCCCAACCTAACAAATATACCTATTTCTCATTAGCTCTGGATCGCAAATACTGGAGTTCATGGGGAGAGGCCTTTTCCTAGCAGTGGGATGATACAGGCTAACAGTAACACTTTATTAGAGATCGAATGTTAGCCAATAAAACTGCCGGAACTGGGGATTGATGAATATTCGGCAGTCGCGCTTGACGCAGTTCATTCCAACTTCAGGACATCAGGACATGCTTGGTTTTGCCCCTCCCCCATTCCCATGTTGACCTCGTCCGGCATTGTCATTGGTCCGGAGTTTTCGACTTAATGGAATATCTTTTAGTAGGGAGGTAAAGAAAATAAAAAGTTAAATGAATAGGTAGGTACTGAAAAATACATTTTTTAAAGTAAAATGCTGGACTTCTTGACAAATATTCTGCTAACCCTAAGTAAAACCAATGTAATTTTTATCATCTGCGCTGTGATAAAAACTTGTTTATGTACTTTTAGGTACCAATCTGCTGTAATCACTAATCCGACCATGTAAACAACCAAGATCGTCGGATTTTAAGTAGATAAGGATCTTCGTCGCAGCTTCACGGAAGGTGAACCTCGTCTGTTAGGTAGGTACTAAGATTTTGAAGCTTATTAGAAAATGTTTGTTATAAAATCCATGAATTATTGATAAAATAAATTAAATTACAAATTTAATTTATTGGGCTCTATTTATTTATCTCAATTTTCTTTTACCCACAACTTTTTTGATACAAAACATTTGACATTACATAATTAGTATATTTTTACATTTAATTCATAAATTGATAATAAAATTTAAAAAAATAATGTGTTTTACAAACTTACATTGTATTCAAAAATTACCTATTTTAATTTCAAACTAATTTATAATTAGATACATTAATCGTAGTTTAATTTTAATATTTCTACACCGGCAACGGTAGTTTATGTGAAAATGTAGCATATACTTAGAAATAAATTATAGTATTATTATTAAAGCTCTACGTAAAAACAAAATGAAGTACAATCATTAATGTCATTAAAACCGGTGTAAATTGGCACTTAACGAAGCCCAGAGTCATTGCAATCATTGTTTTATATCAACTCATATGTTAAGCGATATATTGAAGCAGTACCTATTTAAGTTCAACAAAATACAGTGCATGCGCCCAAAATCTTGCGCATCATTGGAAACACCTGACAAGCAATCAAGTTTGCAACGCGCTCCGGTGGTGGGCATGTAGGCATTGCGTGGACGCAGCTCGCCCGTCTCGCCACACCGTCATCGTCCGACCGGAATGGCATACATGCGCGTGCGTTCGCTCTTCGTTCTAACATGTAAGTCAATTTTCTACATTGTTTACATGATTCATTTCGCAATTAATGTGATTTTTTATTTATGTGACTTGATTTTTATCTCTGTGTTGGATACAAAGTGTTCGTTTTGATAAGTGGCAAAATTTGTGTTGTGACGTCATCGCATTGTTTTTTTGTAATGTATATCTATGGTTATCGTGTCGTGCCCCGTCTTCAAATCGTTTTTAAATTGCGTTAAAAGTTAACACAAAAAAAAGTAAAAATGATAACAATCAAGGTAACTTTTGTCGAGCTTTGCTGAGCTTTTTAGGCGTGAATATTTTTGTGAATTACGAAATGGTTTGTATTCTTGGATTCACAATGAAAAGGGGTTTCAGTAATTATTAGGTAACAACAGTAGGTACCAATTGTCGGTTGAATTCCAATGAAAAGTGTTTTGGTGGTACTAACTTACTTTAGCCTCATTTCTCGCGGTTGACTTCCTCAAAGTGTCATATTATGAGTAACAATGAGTACCTACAGCCCGATTCAAACTTTATGGCGGCTCGAAACATGAGGCGAGTCGCTGCGCAATAACAAATTTATGTGTCAGCAGTTGAAGGGTGGAGTACTGCGAAGCGAGTAGCGCATTTCAGAACTGTCATTAAGTTAAACACGTACTTAGATACTCAAAAGTTGGTGGAACTTCGGGGTTTCCTTTCATAGTTCTACCTTCTTGTCTCTTCAGTCATGTCTTGCTTGTTTATTAATTTGTAAGCAATAGTTAATAAATAATTACCTACCAATACGTACTTTGCAAGTAATATTTTACATTTCATGGTGGCTCTCAGACGTTAAACAATTGACATTATTGTGAAGTAGAACCACAGTTAGGTAATACCGTATTGAGTGTACAATACGGTATTCGGTATTACCTAATTGTGGTTTGCTTATTCAGGTGGTAAACTAAATACCTATGTGACTGCGTTATTTACCTAAATGGTTTCTCTCATCTCATCAATCTCTCATAAGAGTTCCTACAGGCTTACCATGACGCTTTCTATTTCTACGAAGAATAGACACAGATTTCTACGAAGATTAGACACAGAAATCGTTCTACAATCTGTCATTTTGTCTTTCGTTTCTAACGATCGTTGTCTAGGTCCTTTTCTATGTACCTAGACTATTTCAGAAGAAAGTTAAAAATAAGTGTTTAGCAAAATGTATACACTTATTTCTATATTAATAAGCAATTACACGTTATTTTAAGGCGCAGATATATGATTTTAGTGACTTTTAAATCTTTTATTACGCCTTCAAATAATGCAAGTAAGTTATGCAAAAAAATGTAAGTTAAAGGCTCCTACATACTGGCGCGACGCGACACAAAGACACCGCGTGTAGCGCTACAAGCGGTGCCTTTGTGTCGCGAAGCGTCGCGCGACAAGTGGCGCCAGTATGTAGGAGCCTTAAACTAGAACGCATACACGTCAATTCTGTGAATATTTAAGCACTGTAGTAAAATACTTTATGAAATAAATTCAAGAAGTAATGTCTTCCCAAAGCATAAAAAACAATATTACTTTCAAACTTCTTAAGATATTTTTTGGATAAATAGACTATATTATTATTTATAATTCTATCTGTGGTTTTTCAAATATTCATATTTTCGTTAGGTACTAAAAATAAATATTCCCTATGGAACCAAACGGGCCCGGGCGGGGCGCGGCGTGAACTAGACGAGTATTTGTATGGCCAAGGTCAACGGCGATTACCCAACCCTTAAACGATAGATTTCCAATACTCAATTACACCTCATTATCAGTTAAGGCTCCTACATACTGGCGCGACTTGTCGCGCGACGCGACGCGACACAAAGACACCGCGTGTAGCGCTACAAGCGGTGCCTTTGTGTCGCGACGCGTCGCGCGACAAGTCGCGCCAGTATGTAGAAGCCTTTATGGTAACTTGCTAAGATATTATATATCTTGTAGGTATACATACCTACCTACGAGTAACCGTTACCGGTAGGTAGTTATGTATACAAGTCACGAACAAAATGGCGTTGTGTAGTGTTAAAACTAGCAACCCATGTTTTTTTTGTTTAAAGCATTTTTATTGTTCGTATCGTGTAGGTACATTGACCTTTTTTTATTAGGAAAGTTGGGTGGGGCTCGTGGCTAAGTAATAACAGCCGCACGGGTCGATCGATCAGGTTAAGCTACGCTTGCCGCGGTTGGTCCGTGGGTGATCATCTCTACACACCAAGAATAATTTGTGCCTTGGAAAGCACGTTAAGCCGTAGGGTCCCGGCTGTCATTCGTGGATCTTTGACAGTCATTACGTGTCCTCAGAAGCCCGAAAGTCTGACAACTAGCCTTACCAAGGGGTATCGTATTACCCAGTAACTGGGTTGTGGAGGTCAGACAGGTTGTCGCTCCATGTAAAATACTGGTTAGACTAGAAGCCGACCCCAACATAATTGGGAAAAGGCTAGGCAGATAATGATGACTACTGCGTAGTAGCATAGTAAACGCCTTTGAATAAATAAGTGTTGTTTGTTTACAAAATGTTAAAAAAATCGTCGAAAATACGACAATAACCGGTCGAATCAGGCGAAAAACATCAAAAGAATATACAAAAATTATGAATTGGTATGAAGAGAAAAATAATGAACAACAAAACGATTCGTACAAAATGAGTCGTAGTTATAATGGAGAAGGTTCCGTACGTACTGACTGTACTTACCAAGACCAAATGGGTTCTGTAAACATTAGAAATACAGACGATATGGAATCTTCACGTTTTGCAATTATTTTATGGTAAATAATGTGAACATCCAACACGACAAATTGATTCCTGTCTACTTAGCGATAATTTTTGTAATGTTGAAGCAGACGAATTTTTCAAATCTATGAAGCAATGGATTAGCAATATGCTTCAAAACTCTCGGATTGTGATTCAAACTGTGTTACACAATAATAGGGTGCAGAGTAGTGCTATTCTGTAACAATTTCACCGTGAAAATTTAGGTGAAGTGAGCGTGGAGTGAGCTGTCAGTGTCATTCCACCTGATGCTAGGGATTGACCAAGCATTACATTTACAATCTTAATCGAGATTTTAATAATATTTTTTATACTAGTTCTATTGAAAATTTTATATTATTTACTATTTCTAAGGGGTTTAATTTAAATAAAATAGCAAAACAGAGATTCGGTGAGAAACTCAATTTAGTTTTTGTTTTAAAATGAGAAATAAAAAAAAAAACTAAATTGAGTTTCTCACTGAATCTCTATGCACGTCTGGCACGAATTTTATAGGCTTTCTGTTACCTTGGGTTACGTTATTGTAATTTTCGCAGGGATCTCTTTTTTTTTTTAATAAAATTTGCCTATAATATGCATATTACTTGGTTAAAAATGGTTAAAATCGGTCCTGTAGTTTCGGAGCTTATTCGGTACAAACAATTTTTTGTTTGTAGAGAAAAGATTTTCGAATTTATTATCATAACACGAATTTTTTTTTTAATCGCTAGGTATACCTAGCTATTTAAAAAAAACCCTATACCTTTTTATATGGTATACCTTATTTTTGGGTGGGAATTTATCAAATAACTTCTCCCACTCTGGGCGGAGCGGGAGGGTGTGTCAGACTCTTACTGACTACAACCCACCCGTGTTCCTTCCGCTGCCTGTGTTGCCGGAGGCCCCGGTATCCCTTTCGGACTTTCCCGCGACCCCAGCAGGCATCGGCCCTAGCCGACCCCTACACTCGTGCTGACATCTCTTTGAGGCACGCGTGGAACACAACGCGCCGTCGACACGGGCTTAGTTCTTATCGGATGGCGAGCTACCCATTGCTCTCCGCCCGTGCCTACGGTGGCCGGGAACCTGCCTAGGATTCCTCTCGTCTCCTGCAGCGGCTAGGGGCGTGAGTGCGCGAAGTTTACCTCTCCCTCACCCGTTCCGCCTCCTCCCTCGCGAGCATTATTGCTGCAAAAGGAGGTGACGGCTTCTCATGCCCTCTCGCTCCGTACCATGGCCTGGACCAGGGCCGGTCGCGAGAGATCTCCTCCGCCAATCGCCTCCACGAGGAAAAAAGAAACTGCCAAATATATAGTTAAAGCAAATAGGTATAGTTTGTGGTAACATTAAAAAATATATGTTAATCTTGAACATATTTCTCAGAACTTGTTTGTTAAAAAAACACGTTTTAAGAAAAAATCTCGATACATATTAACGGTAAACTAACTTTAATTCCAATCTAAAGTATCTGTATTAAATACCAATATACGTTGGTATTTAATTAATAACAAGAACGTCTTATTTGAATTCCGAACTTGGTTGTTTATTTATTTTCGATTACTCAACACATTTTTGAGTTAATAAATAATTGCTTCATATTTTGCAATAAATTACAAGTGTTGTGTTGTGTCATCGCGCTTCGCCGGTCGTGATCCAGCCTGTCCTATATTGCTGTCCTCTCTCCAGAGACAGCCTAAGCCGAGGTTCGGGCCCCACAGAGGGTGCCCTTAGCGTACAGTCGCCTGTTATTTAAGTAGGCGCTGGCTGGAGGCTTTGAATTAGCAGCTTCCGGCGGGATCTCATGACGTCATGGAAAGTACGGTTGTCGCAACCCAGTGCTGGGCACGCCACGATTGCGGCGATAAGTCCCCTCTTTGAGGAGTGGCTAGAGAGGCGCCACGGCGTCCTCACGTTCCGCCTGACGCAGGTCCTCACCGGACACGGCAGGTTCCTGTGTCGGATAAGGCGGGAGGAAACGTCCGGGTGTCACCACTGTGTGGATCGCCCGGAGGACACGGTGGAGCATACGGTGGAGGTCTGCCCGTCTTGGGCAGAGCACCGCCGTGTCCTCGTGGAGGCGATCGGCGGCAGAGACCTCTCGCGTCCGGCCCTGGTTCAGGCCATGGTACGGAGCGAGAGGGCATGGGCAGCCGTCACCTCCTTCTGCGAAGCAGTAATGCTCGCGAAGGAGGAGGCGGGACGGTTGAGGGAAAGGCACGTTTCGTGCCCTCTCGCCCCTAGCCGCCGCAGGAGACGCCCTGGGCGTCGGGAATCCCGGGCGGATTTCCGGCCACCGTAGGCGCGGGCTTGCGGACGGTGAGCAATGGGTAGCTCACCGTCCGGTAAGGACCAGGCCCGGGTCGACGGTGCATCGTAATCAACGCGCACCTCAAAGAGATGTCGTCAGCACAAAAGTAGGGGTCCACTAGGGCCGATGCCTGCCGGGGTCGCGGGAAGGTACTTATGGGTCACCGAGGCCCCTGGCAACACAGGCAACAGGAAGGAATACGGGTGGGTTTTAGTCAGTAAGAGTCTGACACACCCTCTCGCTCCGCCCAGAGCGGGAGAAGTTATAATTATTTGATGATTTCCCACCCAAAAAAAAAAAAAAAGGCAGCCAAAGGATTGTCCGGTTTAGTAGTGACGACCTCATAAGCTCAACTACGAGATATAAAAAACAAACATCGCACATCTCTTTCTTTTCCATACAGTCCGACAGTGACCGCGCTTTAGCTGTTGTCAGTTGTCAGGTGAATCCACAGCAAAGTTGCTTTTTGTAGAGCAACATTTTGCAACATATAACTTTTGCGGCTTTTGTTATAATTTTCTGATATCCGTTGTTGCCCACTAAGCAACACTTGTAAACGTTGCTCCTCAAAAAGGTGCACCTTAAACACAGGTCACCTAAGTAGGTATGTATTTTATAGGTAGGTTAGGTAATTTTTTTTAAACTGCCAAATGAAAGGTCTTCTGAAAGAGATTTCGGTAGTCTCTTTTCAAAGTTTTCACACACTGTCTGGTTTCATATCTATTACTCATCATCGTCATCATCATTTCAGCCCGGAATCACCCACTGCTTGGTATAAGCCTCCCCTTTTTTCTGCCATAATTCCCGGTTCCGTGCGTCCCTCATCCAGGTATAGGATATCATCAACCTTAACGCGCTTTTGGACGGCCCCGTTTTCTATGGTTTAACCGTGGCCATCATTCTCTAACTAGAAGTAGACTAAACTAGACTAAAACTAGTCTAACTAGATGTCCTGCCCAACTTCAATTGAGGCGCATCGCCCTATACCCGACGTGTCAGCAACTTTCGACCGACGCGACTACGAATTTCAGTGTTACGTCGGTCTAGTAGGGTTATGCCAAGCATGGTTCGCTCCATGACCCTTTGTGCTACTCCTATGTGGTGGACACTGTGGACAGTCACCTTTGTGAGCGTCTATATCTCGGCACCGTAGGTCATTGTTGGCAGGACACATTAGTTGAAAACGCATGTTTTTAGTCAGTGGAGGATATTTTTAGGCCGAAAAATATGTTCCAGTTTATCTATACACTATCATTACTGTCAACCCCATATAGGTATACTAGCTTAGTAGTGTCTGGCATATTAAGTACCTACTTATAAGTGTGAATGTTTAGAACCGTTGATTGAGTTCTGTAACATAAATTCAACTGTCAAAATTATAACGATCTAGCTTTGACCAGAAATGATCCCACGACAAAGTCATACCGGGATAAAAAGTATCCTATGTCCTAAGTTCCTAACCCAGGCCAAGGTCTACCTGTGTGCCCATCGAAATCCGTTCAGCAGTTAAGGCACGAAAATACAACAGTTAGATAGAATTAATTTTACACATTTATGATTAGTATGAATTTCTATAGGCTGAATTTTAAATTGACTAGCTTGCATCCTATTCGCATGGTTCCAAACCTTACCAAACTAACTAAGACACTAACTACACGCGTAGCATGACCAATTCTATCTCTATTCTACCAAGAATAGACAAAGTTCTTTCTATCCAACTCGACTCGACTCTCTTCTGCCCGAGCACGGGGCGACCCGTAGACTCGCGTTTCTATAAAGACAAAGAGATATTATTCTTTCCTTAGCAACGGGGAGGTAGCTAGTGATGTAGATAAGTTAAGAATTCTACAATAATATTACGTTTCGTTATCGAAAAAAATGTGTCAAACGCCAAGTTTTAATTAGGTAATAGGTAAACACCAGCGAAAAATGTTTTTTTATTTGAAACTATAACAAAAATAAATCCAAATTCAAATAGATATAACTTTTCGTTATATCTATTTGAATTAGGTGCGTCCTAGGCAGAAAATAACAGAAATATTACCCCCTCTGACACCACCTGTGCACGCAGCATCGCAATATGAATATAAGGAATAAGTAAATACAGATTTTATTTTCCAACGTGAATTTAAGGAAAAATGCTGTTTTTTATTTTTATTTTTTGCTGGTTTTTTTACTACATCATGGATGGTTTTCGACTAGACCAACAATTTCATTCCATTTTTCCATTTTTTTTTTTGTTTTATATTTTTTGCTCTCATGATGTAAGCGTATCATACTCCAACTCCTACAACTCCAGCCAACGGCCAGACGAAGACCAGATTGTTCAATGAGAAGAAATTTTGAAGGTGAAAATATTGAATTGAGTTTTCAAAATCAATATGGATTCTTGTCCATTTGTTGTGTAATTTAACACTTGTTGAAAAGAAATGTTTCTACCCTCAAGTGTCAAAATTAGGGAATAATATATATAAAAATAAAATAATAATTGATCGTCATGCTTGACATTGTAGACTTTTGTCGACTGAAGAATAGAAACATTTCTTGTCTTCAGTTTTAACATCGCCATGCTTAAGACGGTAGAAATCGTTCTACAATCCGTCATTTTGTTAATTCTTCCGTCGACAAAACCCGTTTCTATGGTGGTCATGCTATGCGTGCAGGAAAGTTCAAAGTTATGCAAAGAAAGCGGTTTCCCCGTAAAATCCGATGTTGGTTCAACAATAAGAACATCTTGACGCCTCGAGTCAGTTCTAAAAGATGATTGACAATGATTGTATTAATGGTGGGACCATTAATACAATCATTGTTTTAACTACGGGAGGTACTTTCCCATTGGAAAAGGTCATGCAGGTTTACACCGTTATTATCTCTGTGAATGTAGACACGAAGGTACCTAAGTAAAGAAATGTCACAGAGTTACGTTTGAGGTGATAAGTAAATAAATATCCGAGTGTAAAAATACAAGTCCCTCGTTAAAAGAAAGAGTAATCAACTTTTTTGTACTAGGTACTTAGATATTCTTAGGTGGCTATAGTTAGATAGACACAGGGCCGGACTTAATGCAGGCCAATAGGGGCCCTGGCCCCGGGCCTCCACAACTTGTTTTTATTTGGTGATAAAAAACGTTCACAAGAAACTTTTTTTAGAAGATGAAAATTATAAAAAAACAGACTTCGAACTACAATGACACAACACCGCCTGTTAAAGTTATTCCTACTGAGTATTGAAAGTGATTATTAACCGACTTCCAAAAGGAGGAGGTTATCAATTCGACATTTTTATTCGTTTTTTTTTTTATGTTTGTTCGCCGATTTCTCCGTCAATTGTGGACCGATTTTAAAAAATCTTTGTTGCTTGAAAGTGTATGCTCCCGAGGTGGTACCATTGTCACCAAGTCATAATCTGATCAAGGGATCCAATGGAATTCGAGGGAAATTCTCAAATTTTAAAGGCAATTTAGGTATTTTTATAGTAACTTATGCATTTGCTCTCGGAATGCACCATTTGGTGGAGTGAAATTGATGATGAAGACCACAGATGGCCACCGGAACTACTTAATAAGAAGTATTTCATTAACGAGTTACGATTCGATTAGGTACTTTAATATGGTTGCTAAGCCGTTTATGCTCTTCACAATGCATATGGTGAGTGACAGTTCTCCAGGTTCTTACCAGGAGAGCTCCTCAACAATTAACGTCCCTGCATCAAGAAAAGCAATATTTTGTAAAAGGTGATGAGCAGTTGACATTAGGCTATTGTAACTTAGATAAATTACAAACTGACCCACCAAAAAGTGAAAAATAAAACTTTTTACAAAAAAAAACAATCGACTTCCAAAAAAAACACTACAAAGTAAAAAATAACTTTTATTTCGGAAGTCGGTGGCAAAAAAACAAAAATACAAATCCATAGACACCGACTTCCGAAATAAAAGTTATTTTTCACTTTGTAGTGTTTTTTTTTTTAGAAGGCGGTTGTTTTTTTTTTTTTAAACTATTTTTACTCCAAGAACTGAATTTCACCGGAATTATCAATGATTTTTCGACGAGAAAAGCTCGCAAAGTTATTCGAGAGAATAACTTTGCGAACTTTCTCCATTCGCCTAACATTTATCTTTTTTCTTTTGCATATTTTTTATATTGAAAAATGTCAAAAAATGTTGGCTGTTCCAAATATTTTTCGGGGGCTCCACGCCTATAAATCTGGCCCTGGATAGACAGTGTTTATCTTTGGCATTTGAAGGCTCTACATCCTTAATCCAGCATTTAATAACCATTTATGAGGATGTCTTTTTTTTTCTGTCAACGGATTTCTGCTTGCTTAGTGGTTTGACGACCATTATTGTTGACTTGACTGTCCCTTAATGCACCAATCAAGTTACTTTAATTTACCCGATGTTGTAGTCCGATCTGTATGAAGAAAACCTGCAGAGTAGTTTTAGTTTATTTTACTTAGTTATTTCTGTTGTTCACAATTTATTGTTATTTTTTGTGCAAAGAAGTACCCATAATTTGATTTTCTCTTCCTTATTTTCACATAAGTATTATACTTATTTACCTGAAACAAATTTTCATTTAACTGTAGGTACTCGTACTTCTAGTATATTGAGAATCTGGTATTTAGGTAGAGAGTCTGGTATTTTGAGAATCTAGTATTCTAAGATCGAGCCGTAAATACAAGGTAGTTACTTTCCTTCCAATTATTATTGCTCTTGGTTGGAACCAGCTGTTCTATTCCTTAGTCTCATCGTGAAAACTTAACTTGCAGTAAAATGACACTTCTTACTGTCATTTCGTGACAACTTAGGTGGAGTAATTTTGAAGTGACTCGTCAATAGTGTCCCTAGCATCAGGTGGAATGACAGCATAACCAGCTCCTATAGACTCGCGTCACCTATGTTGTTACGGTAAAATTTTAACAAAATACACCGGTAGTATTAAAATACAGTAATCCTACTAGAATCCGAACTCTCTTGTATTGCTCAAGATAGGTAGTCTAACATCGCGATTTTAATTAACATGAATATGAAAATAGAAAGCTATTGCATTGCTTGAGCTGTTCCAATATAAGTTAATGTCATAGGCTAATCACAAAACGATCCGACTTTTTCCAATTATCGTTGTTGAAGATAGTTAATTAAATTATCAAAACGATTATGAATGATCATTAGGAACTTGCCTGATATGGCCTTTGCCCGGGGGTGGGACATATTATTAACATTATGCTGTTTATAATATATCCCTCTCCCGGAGATTTCCACCGCTTCTCGTAATCTTTAAGGCTCCTTCAAACAGGCGCGACACGCGACGCGACACAAAGGCACCGCGTGTAGCACTACAAGCGGTGCCTTTGTGTCGCGTCGCGTGACGCGCTTGTCTGTAAGAGTCTTTAAGACTTTTAAATGTAGCATTATTACGGACCACGCATAGGCTGCCCGCGGCTTCGCCCGCGTGGCTTTTTCTAAAATAAAAGCCTAATTTACTCCTTATGACATCAGCTGTCTGCCAGTGAAATTGTGCAAAGCGGTCCAGCCGTTTCGGAGATAAGCCAGAACAAACAGACAGACAGCCAGAAAATGGAACTCTCTGGGAACACGTTACTTTTTAATTTGCGAAACTGCCATTTATTTTTTCCATTGTGGCGTCCTTTAGAAAATTGTGTGTCGCTATCGCTGTTACAATGAATTTAAGTTGTGAAAATTTTCGCTCAATGATTTTTTACGATATTCGCTGTGGCTTAAGTCAACAACAGAGTTGCCAGAGACTTCAATTGGCATTTGGTGATGAATCCCCATGTCGCAGCTCTGTGTATTCGTGGTTCGGAGAATTTAGACGTGGACGTGATCATCTCCATGACGATGTATGTGAAGGTCGGCCGGCGACAGTGGTTACAGAATCCAATATTGATAGCGTACGACAACTGAATGAAACTGATAAAAAATTATTTGTCAGCAAATTCGTACTGTATTAGGCCTTGGATTGGAGTAAGCCAAGTGCAAAACATTTTCCATGTGAATCTGAAGGTTCGGAAGCTTTGCACTGGACTTTGCGATGGATACCACATGATTTTTATACGAACGATACGGAAGGCCAGAAACGACTGCGTGTCGAGTGGTGCCGTAAATGATAAAAAAGTTTAATGGAGCACAGGATCATGGGTATTTCCTTTTGAATATGAAAGTTAAGAAAAGTCAAAGCATTGGTAAGATAATGGTAGTTTCTTTAGACACACACAACAGTGTCGCTTGAAGACCAAATGACAGTGACCGCAGATGGGTACGTCAACAATTGCTTGCCCAGAGTCATAGACAAAGTTCGCGGAAAGCGTCCTTAAAGCAAAGTCGTCCTTCACCACTATAACGCGTCCTCACATTCCACTAAGGTAGCGGAAGCGTATTTGAAGGCTTCAAATGTAGAACCGATGACGCATCCGGAACACAGCCCAGACCTCGCAACTTGTGACTTCTTTTTGTATCCTAAAATTAAAAAGAAACTTAGAGGCACACGTTTTACGAGGCCTCTCAGAGGGGACCTCTTCAATGGCTTTTAAGGAAGACAGGTGCAACTGCTTTTTACAATGGTTCCAGCAAATGCAAAAATTTATAAATTGTGAGGGCATATAGTTTAAAAAACAATAAATGTATCAAAAGTCTAATATCTGGTCTTATTTATCAGAATCCAGAAACTTTCAGTATGACCTAAGTACTATGCGTGCGGTTTTTCATACCAAAAAGTCCCAGTTGCCAGCAATGATATAGTTTGATGTACAGTCAACAGCACTTCAGGTTATACGAATCTGTCAAATTCCTCCAACTGATTCTAAACCTTAAAAAGTTGATGATTAAGTTCAAAACCGAATGCAATTTGAATTTGACAGTTTGGGTAACTTGATGAGCTGGCGACTGTACTTAGAGAATGCGTCGATAACGGCTAAGTGATGGGTCTTTTTACACCCTCCCATGTACGTGAAGTCGGTTTTGGCGTAATCACCCTATAACGTTCCCACTGCTGGGACACAAGCCTCCTCTTTGTGAAAGGGAGTGGGCCATTATCCACCACGCGGGCCCAGTGCGGGTTGGTGGATGTCACCTGTCTTCGAAATGTTGGTTCTAGGACATGCCGGTTTCCTCACGATGTTTCCCTTCTCCGTTTTGAGAGTAGTGTTGATGAAATTATATTTAATTTGATGAAACGAAATGGCTGGCTGTGTTCGAACTCTCGACGTACAACTTGTAAGTCGGGGCCGATACCACTGGGCCACCACAAAATCTCTCTCTCTCTCTCTCTCTCTCTCTCTTTGTTCTACTATTATTCTGTCAAACTATCAGAACATCTAACACAAGTAAATATGAGGTTATTTTTTGTTTTTTTTTTCTTTTATAAAGTGTCACGGTTGGTGATACTTTATTCACATTACAGCCTAGCCAATTTGCTAATAAGTTAAATATAACTTAAACTGCTAAGTAAATATAAAATTAAGAAATAGTACAATGTTGCCGATTCCCTTGTTCACAAATTAAACTAAATTTAAGTTCAATCCATCTTTTTCTTTCTATTTCATTAAGAAAAGGACAGAAGATAAATTTTAGTTTAGTCCATTCAAATTTATCAGCGCTTGACGTAAACTGACGTAATTTTAGTAGGCAAGTTTTTAATCACGTCTAAACTTGTATGGAGTAGTGACAGGCGCTGATTAATTTGACAGAACTACACTAAAATTTATCTTCTGTCCTTTTCTTAATGAAATGGAAAGAAAAAGATGCACTGAGCTTAATTTTAGTTTAGTTTGTGAACATGGGAATCAGCACCAGTGACGTCTTTGTTAGATTTCGTTTTTCTTTTCTTAGATATGAGGTTCGACGGGAGATTAATTGATCGCGTGTTAAGCGTGTACCTATGCTTAAATGTTGAGTCGTGACGTTCGATTCACAGCACTACCTTTAACAAAAAATGTAAAAAGCATAGATTACCTACGACGCGATGTCTTTATAGATATGACCTGAGTGTCTACTTGTACTGAGATAACCCTACAATGAATCAACTCTAACATCTCACAGGCTATGAAAATGCTATAAAATACATTAACTGTCTTTTCTTGATACTTTTATGAGCTATTTACTAAACTCGTAAACATAATTTTATAACCAAACTCAATGCAATAAAGTTCCACATTGATTGACGACTCTGTTAAGCCTCAAGGTTGCTTCATAGACTTTAATTTCCTTCGCTTGTTACTGCAGCTGTCGAATAGTAAATCAAGTGAATTGTCTATAATGGACCTTAACACGGGGTCGATAGGTTTAAAATATAAAAGTATATCACGATTTCAAACGTTGCTAAGCATAAGTATTCTAAATGTTTAGAATTCTTGAATTTATTATGAATCTCAGAAAATTCCATTGCGCTTATGCAAAACGTGTTTATTTTTAAATATTTATCCTTATTGTTCAAAGATAATATACACATACATGTGTATTCTTAGAAACTTAATTCTCAGTAAATTCCTAAACGTGCAAAGAACGAAATTGCTAACTGAATTTAAATTATTATTGGTGTCATTATCAAATGACATCACGAAGATACCTATGCCTAGCCTAAAACTATTTAGCATTTAAATCGATCCTCGAATGTAGAAAATATTAACTACTGTCTAATAAAAATAAACTATGAAAGACGTTGTTTTGATCTGTTTCACACAACAATGACTTATATAAGACAAAGTTAGATTATTTTTGCTTCGATTTCAATCAAACATGTGTCGACTAGTTAGCTAGGTATTTACTCAAACTGTACCTAACTATACCTAATTCAAAATACATAATCCCAACATTATAAAACAGACATCTATTAACATTTTGGCGTTTGTAAAGCCACGGTTGAGTGGACAACGTGAAAGTCCGAACCGCCTCGACTACCAGTCGTATCTCATTGTGTAATACATATGGAGCATGCAGTTTACTCAATGAAACACAAGGGTTCCGTCCCTGAGGTATTTGACCTCGCTGGAGACGAGATTCGCAAAAAGCGGGCCTTGAAAACTGGTTCTGACAGGACGAGATGTGATGGAACAAATATGCGTAAATCAACTGAGCGTTCTTGGCTTTGTTTATTAACTGGCTGTACTATGCAGCGGAGAGGCTTAAGTTTACCGTTTCAATTCTGGGTATAGCTCTGGAATTTGTCGTCAAGTTACGACTTCTTACAAGAGATAGTTATATTGAAAGTGACATAATTGTTTCATTGACTCAAAGCGTGGCAGTTACAAGCAGTACAATCTTAAAAATCAAAGTTGAATCAACCTGACCTCCTCCTTAACTTGTCTAATGATTTATTTTTTTCATCTTTCAGTGTTACAACTATGCCGAGCTGAAATATCGGACTCCTTACCAGAATCTTGGTATTCGGCAAACGTAATCAGTCATGGCTTCCAACCCAAACCGATATCGGAGATATTTTCCACTGAATCGCCTTTTTCTTCAACAAATCCGATAGTCGTTTTGCCGAAACAATCCAGTTCCGAACCGGCCGAGATCTTGTTATTATCAACATTAGCACCTCCGAGGAAGATATCAACCACAGGCTCTTCTGTAGGTGATTTTTCGAAGACGTCTTTACAATCTTCAACACCTCTGTCACCAACGATACAGACAATACCACCGTCTTCGCTACAGACTTTACCGCCAACGACATTCCAAACAACGCTACCGACGTTTCTATCAACGCCATCGACGATACCAGACTATTCACCGTCGCCGCAACATCCTCAAATAATTACCCAATTTACTGAGCAGACCCAACCAAACTCGCAACCAGAATTCGCAATCCAAACAGAGCTGTCACAAACAACTCTATCAGTGCCCCAACCAAATTTTGGGCTACAATCAACGTTAGCACAACCGCAGCCACCGTCATCTCAATCGTCGCTAACGCAGTCGCAGCAAATACGACTCGAACTTGACCCCCGAGAGCAACCGATACCAGGCCAGAATTTGCCCGAACAACAATCGCAATCGTCTACATTAGGACCCCTGTCAAACTACTTCTTGATTTACCAGCAAGCACCACAGTCCATTCAAGGTTTCCCGGGACCGGTAGGCACGTCGCAAGAAGTGCCGCAGTTTACAGTTGCCCAAGGTCCTACTACGCGAGCACCTTCTACAGTGATCATACAACCAGCTCCAACGGTGTCTCCTCCATCTACTCGTACTGCGCCTCCTACATCAACGACTCCATTGCCGACAACGGTTCGAGTTCAAACGACACCGACTGCAAGGACCACTCGGCCTTGCCAAAATAACACGAACGTTGGTTCAACGTCGATACCTCGGCTTCCAGCATTAGGAGGATCTCTAAGGATCCGGGTGGTGGCCCCCAGTGGTTCAATCACGAACGTTAATTTCAATCCCACTGCTAGAACCACGACCACAAGAAGACCAACTACAACTAGAACCCGAAAGACACCAAGACCTAGGAAGAATAACTATGACACGTGTACAGATGGCTGTAAGGGCAGGAGAGAACCAATATGTGCAGCCCCGCTTTCAACTGCCTTCCTGAACCCGGACACTTTGAAGGGTTTCCCATCTGTCTGTCATATGGCTTGCCACAACTCCTACAGAAAAGATCGTAAGTGTTTCTTTTTATCTTACGTAACTACCTTATCCTTGCCCCAATGAGAGGGGAAAAGGCACGCTACCAAGTTATATAGGCATTTGTAGACAAACCAGTCGCTAAAAGCAGTAGCTTTTAGCGACTGGTTTGTTTTGAATTGGCATGTGCAATAGTTATACAAACAGCAATAAATCGTGGTACCCTGTTGAACAATGACCGCTACTGTGTTTTGTCAAACGTACTTAGGTATCTCGTAGTGATAGCAGTTTATTGTTATTAGCTTCTGGTATTGGGAGTCGACCCCTACCATTTATTACTTGAACTGCAACTGGTAACGAAAATATTCATGATATCAGTGGCACATCAAAATTGTTTTACTTTATTACTTAATTCCTTCGTTGCATGTCAGCGCCCAATTTAATTAACTAACTTTTTGATGAACAAAAAACAACATTTTCAACTGATCCAACCGGATCTTTACCGACATTGCACATACAGGCGCTATCGCTTTGCTTTAAAAATAAAAAAAAACGATTTCCTCAGTCGATGAATGAATAATCAATCTTTAACAGTTAACAGTGCGCATAAACTAGTTAACACAAACTATTCTGCTTTAAAATATATCGCATTTCCACACTAGCTATATACTTACAAAACAATGCTAGTAGGTAGGCAATACCTAGAAAAATGTTACTAACCGTACCAAGTATGCACATGATCGTAATTGGTACATTACAATATTTGATTCATTATTTATGTCTACTAGACAATGGTGCCGATTCCCTTGTTCACAAACTAAACTAAATTTAAGTTCAGTGCATCTTTTTCTTTCTATTTCGTTAAGAAAAGGACAGAAGATAAATTTTAGTTTAGTCCTGTCAAATTAATCAGCGCTTGACGTAAATTGACGTAATTTTAGTAGGCAAGTTTTTAATCACGTCTATACTTGTATGGATCAGTGACAGGCGCTGATTAATATGACAGGACTAAACTAAAATTTATCTTCTGTCCTTTTCTTAATGAAATAGAAAGAATAAGATGCACTGAACTTAAATTTAGTTTTGTTTGTAAACAAGGGAATCGGCACCAGTGTCGCGCTGCAAAAGAACTAAAACAAACAGGCCAACTTTGTTATTGTGCGTGATAGCTACGTCTTACACTCGCGCCACGTCATTGTGTGCGTGCATTTTGCGGCCAACAGTTGGACGCAATTTTTTTTGACGAGTTCACAACTTTGACCGCCTATTTAGACATACCTATTTATAACTGATTACAATATATTACCATACCTACCATTTTATTTTCTGAGAATGAAATGGATACTTGTTTATTTCATAGTTTTTTTACGATGGCAATAAAATCAATCTACAGATTATTTTATCTAGAATCTATAATACTTAGATGCATCTATATTTTCGTAAGACTATTTTGCGCGAAACATAGAATCAGTCGTGGCGATGTCCATTCGTGTTTCGTCTGAATGATGATAATATTACCAATTTTTTCTTTCACAATTTCAGCTTATGAAAAAGTGCTGGACGGTCGTTGTGGCAGACTGCGTACACGCATCAGGACCGTCGACTCCAACACTAAGCTAAAGAGAGAAGAACTGAACAAGGCCCAATACTTCCTTGACAACAGTGGTACTAAAACTATTGTTGAATTCTCAGGTTTAAATAAATAATATTGACATTTTTTGTGGGTAAAAAAGCAAAGTTGTTTTACATTCTGGTAAAAAACCTATGTGATGATGTGATGTATGATTCACATATAATATTTGAAGGGATAAGAAGTTACGTATTGTTTACATGCGTATTTTTTTCTTTTATGGGTCATTTCTTTAACGGTTTAAGTTCAGTGACACTGGAATGGAGAACAAAATTATTTTTTAGATGCTTGAAAATCTTAATTTCGTACTTACATGTGAACATTAAGTAACACTTACGGTGCCAGAGGGCTGAAGTATTACAACGATACTGCTATATTGTATTATCCTCTCAAAACTAGATAGAACGATCAATTATTAAGGTTAGAAGCGATTTGTCATCGATATTCCGAGTAGTAGGTAGGTGTAATTACGTTGAACTCATTTTATTTTTATTACGTAATTGACAGCACCAAATACTTACTGTTGCTTAAATCAGAGCGCTGAAGATTTATGAATACTTACTTACCGCTAGATCTTACGTACATAGTGTACTTTACTTTGTCAATAGGTACTGCCCGTATATTTGTCGTCCGTTGCACATAATACTTTTATATATAAGGAAGTCTATTGTTTAGTTTCACCTAACGGTACTACACATCATTGCAATACAAAATGTTGTATGTATATGGCGACATGATAACGGTAACTTCTGTACGTTCAATATAACTTGACGCGTGACGCAGTTGATAGCACTGAATTTTTGCTGTCATGTGATTGGTAGTTGTCAGTTCGTCAGTCGCCATTTTCCTGTCGGGGTCGCGGGAAGCCTGCCGGGGTCGCGGGAAGCCTGCCGGGGTCGCGGGAAGGTACTTATGGGTCACCGAGGCCCCCGCAACACAGGCAACAGGAAGGAATACGGGTGGGTTTTAGTCAGTAAGAGTCTGACATACCCTCCCGCTCCGCCCAGAGCGGGAGAAGTTACTTGATGATTTTTCACCCTCAAAAAAAAAAGTCGCCATTTTGAACTCTAATAAAAAGAACAAAATTCAGTGCTAAAATCGCGTCACGAGTCAAGTTATAGTGAACGCACTGCATACTATTTTGATAACAGTTTTTACTTGCGGTAAATAAAAGTAGGTCGTACATTTTTTTTTATGAATGTTGAATTTTGATTTCTGATGTACTTACGCATTAGCGACTGCTCTTTGCCGCCAGCCCTTATTTCGACTGATATGTTTAAGTTCTTAGTTTTATCAAAATATTTCTTAAGAATTCGTCGATTGTATGATCTTTGGCTATTTTTCTGCTTACATCATAGCCTAAAATATTCTTATTCCGTCCATAAAGATGTACATATTTAAGATTTTGTTTAATAATAAATATAGTGTTTTATAATAATTTGTGGTTTTAATAAACAAATTGGTTGTTGTACTTGTTAAGAGTTTATTTTCAAAATTACTTTATACAAATTACAGCTTATTTTCTAATATTTACATGCTGTTAATACTAACAATAAATTGTAATCGAATAAAAATAGTGTCCAATTTTAGTAAAATTACAGTGTACCTCCTCAAATTAGGAGTCGTCCATTAATCACGTGAGGCTCCAAAGGGGGAGGGATTCCGAAAGAATCACGAAATATCATAAGAGGGGGTGTAGTGACATGAAAACATAGATTTATTTTTTTGATGAACGCGCGATTTCTATACGGAAAAGTGGCGCGTGATCTTGACTCGCCATTGCCTGGCAACGATTTCCTCGCCCGCCGCTTTAACCGCCCGGCTCGGCTCGCCAGTAAGATACTTAAAATATTTTGTACCAAAAAAATACATGTGATGTTGGGTAGGAGGGGGGTGGGAGTATTCTAAAACCACACCACGTATCACCAGGGGGGTTACTCTTACTCTTTAAACCCCCCCGGTTTAAAGAGTTGCTAAAGCTAAACAACATCAAGTACTTAATGGACGACCCCTTAGGCCTGCCTTTTTGTTTTTTTTTTCTGGAAACTTCGATTACCCGATATGGTAAGTTCTTCAGAATATCTGATTTCCAAACCAAGAGCACTGTCGGTAAAATAAAATTTACTATTGAATAAAACGAAAGTGGCGTTTTTCTGTGAATTGCATCATGCAGTCGTTCAAACTACTTGGAGGAATAATGGTGAATTGAGGATGCAAATACAAAATGACAGTCTTTTACAAACAATGGTGCCGATTCCCTTGTTCAGAAACTAAACTAAAATTAAGTTCAGTGCATCTTTTCCTTTCTATTTCATTAAGAAAAGGACAGAAGATAAATTTTAGTTTAGTCCTGTCAAATTAATCAGCGCCTGTCACTACTCCATACAAGTTTAGACGTGATTAAAAACTTGCCTGCTAAAATTACGTCAATTTACGTCCAGCGCTGATTAATTTGACAGGACTAAACTAAAACTTATCTTCTGTCCTTTTCTTAATGAAATAGAAAGAAAAAGATGCACTGAACTTAAATTTAGTTTAGTTTGTGAACAAGGGAATCGGCGCCATTTTCTTATATTATAGACATCAAATTAATTAACGTATTTTACAAATAAAAGCCTATTCACACTGAAACTACAAAAAGACTCGACTTTTGAAATTAAAATTTTAGTACAATTAGATTGAACATAAAACTAACTATAGACAATTACGTTAAAACCTTTGTTGGAAGTTGCCTTGTTGTTGAGAACTGCCACCCTGTTGTTGGCCACCAAACATCATCTGTTGTTGTTGATGGAATTCCTGTTGACCACCGCCGCCTGCGTTGTTGCCTTGATTCGGTCCTGGAATACAAATACATAACAGTCAGCATCTTAAGTCGAGGGTCAGATCATCATCTCCCTAGCCTTTTCCCAACTATGTTGGGGTCGGCTTCTAGTCTGACCGGATGCAGCTGAATATTAGTATATTAATTCGAGAAAGTTCGAGAATTCCATAAAACTTATCGCACCCAGATTAGGGCAATTTTGTTTAATTAGAGATGCGAATAAACATGAATATCCAGTGACTGAGCAGGAGATGTACCTTTGTCAGTTTCTGGGAAATACCGATAGCCTAAGGTCAAAGTTTCGGGCTTCAGAGACTACCCGTAACAACAGCCGTCTTATCATCAAACTACGAAAATAATAAATAAAAAATCGCTATTAGTTCCAGTTATAAACCTCGATGTTAGTATGAACAATGAACATCTACAAAACTGAGAAAATCACGAATTTCTCGATCACAAAATAGAGAAAATGTCTCGTTGTTAATGGGGCTTTATAGCTTATAGTGTAATGAATGATCTATATATTGTCTGTTCCAAAAGTATCTGTTGAAAATGTAAATATAAATATGGATTTCAAAACGTACCTGTAGATGCCAATAAGTAGTGCCACTTATAAATTCAGTGCTTTGATTTGATTATTAAATACTTAAACCCGAAATTCTATGGTGAGATTTTTTTCATTTGACAATTGATGATGATTTTTCAATCACAATTGAATAATGTTACTCAAACAATAATTTTTGGAAAAAGTGGTGAGGTTCAAAGTTGAAATCTTCTAAATACAGATAAATGCACAGAGCACCTTTAGCACAGAGTAAACGAACAGAGGGTAAGCTTCATACAACCGCGCTATGATAGGTACTGTAGAGGTTCTATGATAATCAGAGGTCGGAGTAAGTAGATTGATTTAAGGTCGTTGACGTCAAACGTAGAGGATAATATGGATATGCCTCCAAAATACCGGAACTTCATATTTATTGTGATATTTGTTCCGGAATTTTGAAATTAGCACGAATTTGTGTTTAAGGTGAAAAACGTATTAATAATATCAATCTACACTACCAGTGTTAGCTAATGGTGAAAGAAATCAGTATTTTATTTTATACAAAAATACCTTGGAATAGTTACACCGTATTTTGTCCCTTACTGTTGAATTAGAAATGACGCTTGACAGTATGAGACAAAACTTACACAGGGCCTTTTGTTTCTTTATCTCATGTTCATCTATGTTCACAACGCATTGACCGCACGCAATGACCAATCAGAAGCAAGTATCCTGTATGACTAATTGGGTGTTTGTTAGAACAATGCGCGCGCGCTGTGTTCCAGGTTAGCCTATCTGTATGTTTTTTATTTTATTTTATTCCATAATTCCAATTCCGGAACTTTTTCCGGTACTTCCCGCACATTATGGATAAAATGGCATGTCCATATTATAATATCTTGACGTAAGTACCTATATAAAATCAATCTACCTACTCCGACCTCTGATGATGATGCATCATCCTAGCCGCTAGTTGACACTGGCAACTTAATAAAAATAAATATTTAAAATCGGAAAATAGATTAGAAATTATGAATTGTCACAGAGTCTTTAAGGAACTCACAAACGAATGTGTATTATATTTTAAAAGATAAATACATTAACAGTTATCAAAAAGGAATATTATTTATTAGTGTAGCACGTCCTGCACACTACAGTACACTACTCCAAGTCGTAATACTTTTGTCTGCTGTCTTTTATGGTTATTCGTTTTTTCTTATTCCTTTGTATTATTATTATTAATTGGTTATGTTTTCTTTTAATTCACTGTTTCCTTTTTATGATTTTCGTGTTAAGTATTTTGATTTATTTTAATATTTTTACCTTGTCAAACTTACTGTACCTAGATAATATGTAAATGATGTGGTCTCCTATAATTGGAAGCGCACACTTGTACTTGTCCCTATTTTATGTAAACTTACATGTAATTGTGAAGCCTCTGTTGGAGATCCAATAAATAAATAAATGAGGCGCGTGTGTGCGGGCAACTGGCGGCTTCGTCGCGTACGAAGAGAAACCGGTTCATACCGGCTCAGCCAGTTGCCTCGCTCAACGAAGACGACAGTTGCCCACGCTTAATTTTTTTTTGGGTGGGTTATCATCAAATAACTTCTCCCGCTCTGGGCGGAGCGGGAGGGTGTGTCAGACTCTTACTGACTAAAACTGAGACCCGGGCCTGGTCCTTACCGGACGGTGAGCTACCCATTGCTCACCGTCCGCAAGCCCGCGCCTACGGTGGCCGGAAATCCACCCGGGATTCCCGACGCCCTGGGCGTCTCCTGCGGCGGCTAAGGGCGAGAGCGCGAAATTTGACTTTCCCACAACCGTCCCGCCTCCTCCTTCGCGAGCATTACTGCTTCGCAGAAGGAGGTGACGGCTGCCCATGCCCTCTCGCTCCGTACCATGGCCTGAACCAGGGCCGGACGCGAGAGATCTCTGCCGCCAATCGCCTCTACGAGGACACGGCGGTGCTCTGCCCAAGCCGGGCAGACCTCCACCGTAGGCTCCACCGTGTCCTCCGGGCGATCCACACAGTGGTGACACACGGGCGTTTCCTCCCGCCTTATCCGACACAGGAACCTCCCGAAGCTGCCGTGTCCGGTGAGCACCTGCGTCAGGCGGAAGGTGAAGACGCCGTGGCGCCTCTCTAGCCACTCCTCAAAGAGGGGACTTATCGCCGCAATTGTGGCGTGCCCAGCACTGGGTTGCGACAACCGTACTCTCCATGTCGCCATAAGATCCCGCCGGAGCTCCGTCTGTTGTGCCGCGATTTCTCGCGGCAGCGGAGTTACGCCCCAGCATTTCGCCTGCTGGCGCCACTCCCATACGTGCGCGAGGACTTTTGCCTCCAGATTCCATGGCGGCAATCCGGCAAGTAGGCTCGCTGCCTCACAAGAGACCGTGCGGTATCCCCGGACCATCCGGATGGCCATGACCCTTTGGGCCGCGCTCAACCGGCGGGCTGGCCGCAGCGCCAGGGAACGCGCTCATACAGGAGCCCCGTAGAGGGCCGTGGACCGCACGACCCCCGCGTAGGGCCTCAGGCAGGAGGCGTTTGGATCCCTTGATTGGGCAGGAGCCGCTTCAATGCAGTCCCTGCCCGCTCCAGTTTGGGAGCCAAACGTCGGAAATGCTTCACGAAGTTCCACCGGCTGTCGAGGACGAGTCCCAGGCACTTTCATCGTCGACTCGACGCCGATGGAAACCCCTCCTACCGTTATTTGGGACAGTTGCCCACGCTTGTAGTAGTGTACCTATCATAGCGCGTTTGTAATGAAGCTTACCCTCGGTCCGTTTACTATGTGCCTTTGTTGAGTGAGTGCGTGAAAATTTAACCTGAACGGGGTTTGTTTACACTTTATCAGATAATTTCGGAACAGACTATGCTACGGTCTTTCTACTGATAATGTGACCTACTAACTCATGTGTGAACAAAAAATAAAATAAAAACTAACAACATACGGTATAATGTACCTGACATTCTCATCCTCTTCGCATTATTCGCTGCGTGGTCGTGATTGTTGGCTTGTACTTGATTTTGTTGTGTCTGAAATACCATTGGAAAGAATAGATTTAGACGATGCAAGTTTACAAGGTCTAATTAAATTAGCCAGCAAAACTCGCAGATGTAACGGGTTTTTCAATAAAACAAAAAAAAACTTGATGATTTTCTTTTTGGGGTCGACGACCGCTGGTAGTGTAGTTACATCAAGTATGAGTTTACCTGAGTTTTTTTTTTTTTATTTTATCGTGGTTAGATACCGATACCGATCACAACCGTAAAGTTTCGTTAGTTAATTTAACACTGAATGACACTAAACCCCCATAGGCGTCATAACAATAAAACTCCTTTTGTGTGTCGTCCAGTCCCCTTCAACCTGTTAATTTGATCCTGTACATAAGCATATACAGTACGGTACGGTACCTTTACCAAGGCTTCATGCTAATTAATCAGAAAATATTTTTTTAAAAGAAAATCACTCATAAAAAAATAGTTTTATGAAATGCTGCATGTCATCCAATATCATTATGTTTTGCTATCCAACCGCAACATTCCCACCAAATTACATGACAAGACAATAATAGTAACTATGAATGAGTGATCATGAAAATACGATCATAGTTGTTATTTCAATGCACAGAATGAGTATGCAAAGTTTCAACTTTGTTTTGCTAAGCGGAATTTGTCCATAAGCTGCTCAGCGGTACAGTCTACACACGTTGCGTCCATGGCTGCAATTTGACTACGACGACGTTTTTTAACCAACTTAAAAAAGAAGCAGGTTCTCAGTTCGTAGTTTTTTTTTTGTGTTTTCCCCAATTAAAAGTAGATGTGACATTTTTTTTTTAAAGAATTTGCTTAGATGGTTTGGTCATGTTAAGAGGATGAATGAAAGGCGACTAACAAAAGGTATTTACAAAGCAGAGGTGACTGGAAACGCCGCGAGGACGCCCTGGGACGACATATAGTGACCTAATTGGTGATGTTCTTCAGAAAGGTCTCGCAAGCGGCGTGCGTGTATGACCAGATGTATAAACGTAAGCGAAGCAAAAGGCGTATGTAAGGAGGCAGCAGGTACCTAGTGGTATTCCAATTTGTGTGAAGTAGGTAGGCACCACATCAATAAAGTGAAAAATATAAACTTTTATAAAAAAAAAAACAACCGACTTCCAAAAACCACTACAAAGTGAAAAAATATGGAAACATTAATTTAAAATATTTAATTAAGTCGGTGGCAAAAACGAAAATATAAAACCAAATGAATGAAATGTAAATCTTTATTTCCAGATATAAAAATCCACATATAACTAACTCCACACACAGCTTTCAATAAATACATACCTAGACGTAATAAATAAATATACAATATCCAATTCACTGTCAATGGAGCAGCTAATTAAGAAATCGGAGTGTGGTAGGACAACAAAAACACCGACTTCCGAAATTAAAGCCTTTTTTCACTTTGTAGTGTTATATTATTTTTTTTGTAAAGAACATTGTTCGTAGCCATGCATTCGAATTTTGTAGTTCGTGTGTTAATATTGAGATGCGGTTGACCGTAGAAATTCCTATCCAATTCGCTGGATGCGAGAAGACATGACGATGGTAACATATCAAGCTATAGATTTCCACTATAAGCATACCTGTCCTTGTACGGAAATCCTATACGACGCGAGATCATCTTATACTGGAAATGTATCTAGCTTGATAAGTAGCCGTGTGTACTAATCAATAAGTATAATTTCTACTTACATTATTTTGCTGTTGTTGTTGTTGCTGTTGTTGGTTTTGCCGCGCTTTAGAGTCGCTCTTTTCATCCTGATCGTCATCGGTCAAGAATTCCCTTTTCGGATAAGGAATGGGACACCCAGCGAAGACATCCTGTAAATAAATTAAACATGCCGTTGATAAATTTACGAATATGTGGATAAAGTTAAAGCGTGTGATGATCCTTATGATCTAAATGGACGGACTGCATTTAAAATGTACGCCACGGACTGCGCAACTTCAATTTTGCAGCTACCATGCAGTCGGTTTGTTTATACACTTGCATATTTACAAAAAGAACTATTTTTTTTTTTTTATTTATTTCCCCACTGCGATCGGCATTCTGTTTTTGTTTTGATTGTATGCTGACATCTGCCAGTGTCGCAACACAGAGTAAATAATGTAAATATTACGTAAACGACAGGGTTGTCAAACGTAAATGGCTTGATTACGAGGCTTTTAGCTACTTTTTATGTGTATTTTACGTTAATTTTTGTAATGTGCGTTTTGTTTGTGCAGAATAAACAATTATTCTTTCTTTTTTTGTTTTTTCAGAAGTAAACACATTTATAGTTCACTAAAACAATTTTCCAAGTAAAACTAGAACATTCCAGAAATAAGTGTGTCGTTGGTGTCTGTACTAATGAAAAAATCATTGTATCACAAACACCAGAAGAACCGACGCATTCGTCGCATGTGGCGTTCTGTAGTTTCAACCAAGGAAAATAATAGGCACGAGTTTGTTACATTTAGGGCACTACACACTTTGTCAGGGGTCGCAATTTGGAAAAGCTCCACAAAAACAAAACCGAACAAGTGCGAGTTGAACTCGCGGGATGAGGGTTCCGTACATTGAAAATGGTATCTACCCTGTTTTTTATCCAAAGAACAAACTTAACATTGTAGTTGAAAAACAAGTTCTCCCATACATTTGAACTGTAAATGTAAGTTTGTACGCACAATATTATGGTAATAGTCATTTATTTCCAAACTTTGGCACACGTTACATCAATGAGGTCTCGACCCCTGAACTGGGACATCCTGTATGACAGGGGTCGAGATTTCTCATATTGAGAGATTTACCATGTTATTTTAACACCACAGACTTATAGGTTTTCCTGTAATCTGTAAGTATAGAACAATTTTCTGTATTGTTTCAAAATTTTTGGCTCAGTAGTTTCGGAGATAAGGAAAATGGTCAATTCTCATTTTTATTTTCATAAATATTATTTATTTTTATTAAAACTAATTATTTTAAAATTATAAATACAATATATTTGAGACCCTCACTACAAGCCCTTTCATTTGATATATCACACAGTACAGTTTGCAAAACTCTTTTTATTGTTTTATTTGCCCCACAAAAGTGACCCTCATATTCAAAATTCAATCTATTTACGTTACACATCCGTGTTTGGGTCCAGTAGGTTTGGAACATATTGGCTATGATAGACAGACAGCCAGGAGTTATCCTATAAGGGTTCAGTTTTTTCATTTTGAGGTACGGAACCCTAAAAACATCTATCACTAAAGAATCATCATCGGAAAAAGATAGAGCTATGCAGAAAGAATAGCCCCATTTCTTTTAAATAATGGAACATAACTGTAACACTGCATATAAAAGGACTTCTGGCACATTATGGGCCAATCCAACATCTCCAACAGTGACACTGACACAATTACAGTATCTTTTACGTGTGCTACATACCTGCGTTGGCAGTGGATCTTCAGCAAAGTACGGGTCTTGCATAGCCTGTTCTGATGTAATTCTCCTGTTGGGATCCATTAGTAACAGCCTCTGTAGTAAACTGAAGGCTTTGCTGTCAGGTTTTATCTTGTGCCTGTCCATGTATTTACTTAGGGAACAGTTCTGGTAACTGAAAAAAAAATAATATGCAGGTTAAAAAAGAAACACACACAGGTTAGCAAAAGGAGTTTACAGACAGAATAAGGATGCCAAGCAATCATTTATGATCCTTTGATCAAAATAAAAAATAGGACATTCCTGCACGGCTGGCCGTAGCAATCTGCTTCCCTACCCCCTCTAGAGACCTGACCAAGGAAGAGGCCGTACACATCAAGACCGAACTTGAGAGCCTTATGCTGGACACGGACTCCACATCACAGCTTTAAGACGCTGACAACACCTAAACCGCGGTCACTGTCAAATTCCATAGAAAAAAAAGAAATCCGCAATGACACAACGCTTGTAATTTATTGCAAAATATGAAGTAATTATCTATTTACTCAAAATTGAGTTGAGTAATCGAAAATAAAAAACAACCAAGTTCTGCATTCAAATAAGACGTTCTTGTTATTAATTAAATACGTAACGTATGTTGATATTTGATACAGATATTTTGGATTAGAACTCAAAGTAAGAGGTTAGTTTAATGTTAGTTTGTATCGAGATTTTGTTTTCAAAACGTGTTGGTAACAACCAGGTTCTGGGAAATATGTTCAAAATAACATATATTTTTTCCGCTACCACAAACTATACAGATTTGGCAATTTTTTTTCTTAAGCGAAGCCTATTTTGGTCAATTGGGTCTTGTCAGCGCCTTAAGAAACATTTTATTATTTTGCCACTCCATAGTGAAGTGAATCTACTTATTTGTACTTGATGTTGCCCATTATTTGTGTCATGTATTGTATGTATCTTTTGTTAGAGAACCTTATCAATAAAAAACCGGCCAAGTGCGTGTCGGACCACGCACAATAAAGGGTTCCGTACTTACAATGAATTTATCCAAAGAACAAACTTAACATTGTAGTTGAAAAACATGTTCTCCCATACATTCCAATGGCAAAGTACACAAAATATTGAGAGATTTACCATGTTAATAAGACCATAGACTTCTGTTAGGTTTTTCTGTAATCTAAAAGTATAGAACTATTTTCTATATTTTTTCAAATTTTCAATAGTTTCGGAGATCTGCCGGGGTCGCGGGAAAGTCCGAAAGGGATTCCGTGGCCTCTGGCAACACAGGCAACGGAAGGAACACGGGTGGGTTTTAGTCAAGAAGTCTGACACACCCTCCCGCTCCGCCCAAAGTGGGAGAAGTTATTTGACAATTTCCCACCCAAAAAAAAAAGTAGTTTTGGAGATAAGGGCAAATTGTCAATGTTCAAAACTTACATAACTTTAAAACTCGGTATATATATTTTAAATTGATACAAAAAAAAATATACTTGAGACTCTCAGAGTAAGCCCCTTCATTTTATATGTCACACAGTACAGTTTGCAAAACTTTTTAATTTTCTTTTTTGTCTCCCAAAAATGAATGATGAATTATGATCATGACCCATATTCCAAATTCATTTATTTAAGCAATGTAACAAGTGCGCATACTTGTTACATTGCTTAAATACTAAATACTTGTTGGGGTCACATAAATTGATAGATATTTAAACTTAATTGGTCCATTAGATTCAGAGCAAATTGGTAATAGACACTTAGACAGACACACATAGGATCGCTTTCTATAGGGGTTCCGTTTTTTCTATCGGACATTCGGAAACCTATAAAGTAATTGAAAATATAAATTGTATAAAAGGTAAAGTTGGACTATGTGTGAAAATCTACTCACTTGGATCTCTTAAAATCTTTAACTAAAGTGGCATGCTCAGGCATTTTCCTGATATCTTCCCAGTCTTTCTCTAGTGGGAACCCCATGACATTGAATATCCTGTCCAATTGGTCATGATGGTAAGGGTTGCTGGTCTTAATGTCCTCTTGACGACAGTGGAAAATAGGCTCTGATGTCAACAACTCGGCAAATATGCAGCCTATCGCCCAGATGTCTGGAATTAAAACAATGTTATTGATATTAAAACAAATAGAACAGTGACATGAACAAAAATAAATTGAACTGGTTATAAGTGCATAAATGTAAAGTGCTGCGCAGACCTCAATTTTCACGGAAAGTAGGTCACAAACAAGGAAAAAAACATTTTTTCCTTGTTTGTGACCTACTTTCTCATGCTTTGGGAAACCAAAAAATGTTTTTGTCCTGAACTACTTCCCTTTATAGCATCTTATTTTATTCTTCCAATTTTGGACCTTCCTAAAAATCTTCCACCAGGCTTAGCACGAGCACCATAGAGAAGCATTTTGTCGATGGAAGAGTAGACAAATAATGTTTCCGTGTAGACAGTTGACAGATTGTTACCGTGAACAAGCAATTTCTATTTTACAGTAGAGTAGAAAGCGTCATGCTAGACCTGCAGTTATTCTTTTCCTGGTCCATCTCAAACCAGCCTAGTAATATCTTGCCACCTCCCCATCTAATAAAATTTTCAAATTTTATATTGTTTTTCATCTAAACAAATTACCTACCAATAGCCTTAGTATAATGTCGTGCACCAAGCAGCAGTTCCGGAGCCCTGTACCAGAATGTGACCACTACTGGATCCAAGTCGGCCAGAGGCTTCAAAGGTGCATTAAATAGTCTTGCAAAACCCATGTCAGCTATCTTGACCCTGCCTCTCTCTGGTCCTTCACCCATCACCAGAATATTGGCTGGTTTCTGGAAATGATTAAGAAGAGTATGGAAGACCCATGTAGGTTTAATGTCTAATGGACTGTAGCTGATGATAATAAAGTATTCTAGTATGATAGGTATCTTTATGTTTCACTTCTCTAACTCATTTGAACTTCAAGTTCTTCAAACTTTAAAGGCCCCTACATACTGGCGCGACGCGTCGCGACACAAAGGCACCGCTTGTAGTGCTACACGCGGTGTCTTTGTGTCGCGCCAGTATGTAGGAGCCTTAATTCAAATATAAAATGTAAGTTCTAGAAACTTAAAAAGGTCATTTATAAACTAAAGTGTATATTTTCAGTTAAAACAAGATTCAATATCATAAAAAATATTAAACATACTTACCAAATCTCTATGCAAAACCCAATTAGAATGCAAATAATGTATCCCATCCAAAATCTGATAGAGGAGACTCTTCACCATGCCTTTAGGAACCATTACAGATTTCTTGTTAGCTTTAGCAGCTCTATGGAACTTGATGATGTGCCATAGATCATGTTCTGCATAGTCAAATAGCAACCAGACTTTACGGTCAGTGTGTGAGAGGAAAACACGAATGAGGTTTATTACATTGGGATGTTTTAACTCTCGGAGTAACTGAAAGAAATTTGATAAAACTTTGATTCTGGAGTAAATTACACTAGTTGACCCAAAATCTCAGATGCAATACTATTTCAGCGCTCAATATTAATAATATGGTAATCAACCAACCAACAACAATGGTGCTTGGCTAGGTTATACGTTTGGTGGCACTACCCCAAACATGTTTAAAACTAATTTTTAACAGTTAAAATAAGGAACGTAGATAGTGACAAGAAAAGTTTAAGAGGCAGACAACACCTAAAGCGCGGTCATTGTCAGACTGCATAGAAAAGAAAGAGAAGCATGATGACACAACGCTGGTAATTTATTGCAAAATATGAAGCAATTATCGATTTACAAAAAAACTATAGATTATAAAAAAAAAAATAAAACACTGTTATGCTAATAAGTTGCTTGTAGAATAATCTGACAAAAAATCAGAATGATTGCATGTATATTGGTTTTTAATCGTTAAAATACATTTTTAGAGGTATCTTCGTGATTTTTTTCTATCACATCAAATTAGTTGTAAATCATATATTTTCTGATTTTGTTTACTGAACTGGATCATATACTTTTACGCATTATAAAAGTTACAAAATTTGCGTTTAGGTTTGCGTATCATTAAGGGGATTACAGTAAACAACAGTTGCTATGGATTTATATGACAAAGTAAAGGTTTATAAAAAAAAAATAAAGAGGTATTAATAAACAGAGGTTTCATTCTACTCTTCTTAACAAAACAAACTAGCGAAACTGCTGACTTTTTTTCACATAACCCCCAATACATTTAGCTGACTTAATACGACTTTTTATTTAACACAGGCTTTTCTCTGTATTACATACTTACAGAGGGCTTCAAACTTACCGCAATTTCCCTGCAAGCAGACATAGACAGCCCAGTGCCTTCTATTTGCTTCAAGGCATAATCCTTAGTATCTGACCCATCTTTTCTTCTAGCCTTATATACGTGACCGTATGTCCCACGGCCCACTTTACAACCTTCAAAATCAAACAGATCCTCGACTTTAGAGCGTTCGTTTTGAGTTTTCACTTTGAAATCATAATCCATCATTACCGGAGCCATGGTTTTGTTTTGAAAATTGTCACCCATTTTTTTTATATCAGAATCTTGTGCTTCTTTGAATGTATATGAGTGAGACAAAGTATTTAATGAATTATTGCATTCTTTTACACAAATGCATTATTATTATGAGAACGTTGCTGATGTTTGTTTTAAGATTATCTGATTTCCACGGCACGCAAACTTAGAACAAAACATTTCAATCCACAGAACATGTTTCAACCACAGACTAATAGATGCATAGATATATAATTATGTTCTGTGATGTATAGACTGTGGTGTGGGTGCCGAGCTAGGAAAAGACCAGTGCTGCCAACCCCTACCAAAATTTTCCCCCAAGATTTTTGTTAAATTAGTGATGGGTAACTCATTAATTTTATTTGAGTTTGAGGGAGGACCCCACTTTACCTCGTGAGGTCCTCACGAGGCACCCCTCATTTGAGGTGAGGAATCGTCAACGGCGTATTCACCTCACGAGTCATGAGCCCGAGCCGAATTCAGCCGAACGTACGAGGGAGCGAGGCGAGCGGGCGCGAAGACGACTCACGAGTACTCACGAGTCTTATTTAAACGAGGGACCTCATGAGTGAGGGACTCATTACTATTTTAAATCCCCCTAAAAAACCCTAAGTATATGTTCTCATATGCAAAATTTCTTTGATGTCTGAGAGGTTTGGTATCAAAATCGGCCAAATCCAAAAAACTTACTTTTTAAACTGAATATGCAGCTAAATTAAGAACGTTCCATTTTGTAGTTCTGTGTCATTCAAAATTGGCCAAATCCATGTTTGTTATATGAAATTTCATTGCAAATCGTGACTCTGGGATCAAAAGTAGACAAATCGAGTATTAATTCAAAACAAAACGAGCCAAATCCATAACAGCCAATCAGATTCAAGGATTTAGTACGGCGTGTCAGCCATTTTGTTTTTACGTCGAAGTGCTTGATTTGCGTCGTGATCGAATTCCTAGCGTTTTTACATAAAAATAAATAGAAAAAATGGATGAATCAACTGAAGAAATATAAGAAACTGCTCCAGAAATGTCTAGGAAACGGCTGACACAAAAAACTAAGTGGAAGCGTAATGAACAAAAAGTTTCTAGGTAAGTAAAGTTTGTTGCATCAACTCGAGTCCTACTGACGAACATTTGACAGGCAGGGGTGCTAAACAATATTTTGCATTAAGTTCGCATTTGATCAAGTCTAATTTTTTGTTATTATTATCATGGATGGCTAAATTACTCCTACGTATTAAAATAAAATTACTAACAACCTAAGCTACTTACTACTGGACAATTTTAAAAATGTATTTAAATTATCGAGTCTGGTTGTCTTTGTGGTCGTGTTTGTGTTTGTCCATGGCACACGACACGATACATAATTTCCCTATTGTTATTAGGCTATGAGTGTGATGGTGTTTTTGACAGTGGGATAGTGGACAGTGGGACAGTGACAGTGGACAGTGACAGTGGACGTTATCACATAAAATTATCGTCCGTAAACCGATTTTACAGACAACCACTTTTTTTTAAATTTGATTCATAAAGTGTATAACATGAAAGTGAGTTGTGCACCTATGTATGTATGAGTCTGAGGCACAGTCTGAGGTGTGTGTGCCTATGCATGCGTGTGTGTATACTTTTTATACGATAGGTGTGTAAAATGTAGTGTATTTTACTAATGTTAAATGCTTTGCTTGCTTCATTTATCATTTTTGTTTTAGATATTCACCAAAAGCTCCTCCAAAGATTAAAGTCCCATGTGAACATTACTCAAAATCATATAGATGCACATCGCTAAGAAAAGTTGACATTATAAAATTTCATGCAGCATTTTACAAATCACCATCTAAAATTGACCAAGACAACTTTATTTTGCAACATTCTAAGGCGTCTGCTGTAAGTCGCCATCGGCCTAAGACAGGCACAAGAAAATGAAAGGAATGAAAATAGTATTATATTATTGTCGAAGAAGAAATAACTTGATTCCCGTGTGCAGAAAAACATTTCTTGAAATTTTAGGAATTAAAAAAGGACGAGTGAATGGTGTGATTGCTCGTAATTTTAAAAGTGGTGGAGCTTCAGCTAGTGAGTCTCGGGGAGGCAATCACAAAGAACATAAATATGCCGGTCAGAAAAAGTCCATACAAAAATTCATTAAGCGTTTTAAACCACTCGAGATCCACTACTGTCGAGGAAGTATCAAATGCAGACTGTAATTAATTAATTAATTAATTAACTTTATTAATGTTCAAATCTTTCTATCTGATTTGAACATTAATAAACTATACAAAATGTATAAAGAGCAAGCAGAGGCACAATTTCAGACTGTTAAAGCATCTTACGAGGGGCGTTCAATGTATTCTCGGTATGGGTGTGTTAGAAAAAAGATAAAACCTTGAAAGAAATTTATTTTCCAATATAGTCTCCCATGATATCAATACATTTGTTTGATCGCGAAATAAGTTTTTCTATACCCTTAAAAAAATAATTTTCTTTTTGGCCCGAAAAATGCTCATTTACAGCGGACTTGAGCTCATTATCGTCAGCAAATCGCTTTCTACGGAGGTCTTTTTTTAAATTTGGGAATAAAAAGTTGTCACTGGGGGCCAGGTCCGAGCTGTAGGGTGGGTGGTGAATTTCCTCGAACCCGCACTTTCATACAGCTGCCTTGGAGAGCCGCGCAGTGTGAACCGGTGCGTTGTCGTGATGAAGCAGCACTTTCTTTGCCAGCTTTCCTCTTCTTTTTTCTTTTATTGCTTCTCTCAAACGCCGTAGAGTGGTTGAGTATTTTTCTGCGTTGATAATTTCACCTTTTTTTGTGTACTCGATCAATAGTATTCCTTTAGAATCCCAGAAAACTGTGGCCATGATTTTGCCAGCCGATGGAGTGACTTTCACCTTCTTCGGAGGGTCTGATCCCTTTTTATGCCACTGCATAGACTCCTGTTTACTCTCGGGGTCATCGTGATGAACCCACGTTTCATCACATGTAACTCAATTTTCGAAAACACTTGCTGGATCGTCGCCACACAGCTCTAAAAACTCCTTACATTTGTCTACCCGCGGCTGCTTTTGAAGCGCAGTGAGCATGCGCGGCACCCATCTTGCACTGACTTTTGTAAGATTCAGATAATCATGTAGTATATTGTGTATAGTACCAACGGATAGCTTAGTTATTTCTGCCAACATCTTGATTTTTACACGTGCATATTCTTATACAAGTTTTTCGATAATTTTCACATTTTCTTCGGTAGCCGACATGATTGGCCCACCTTGGCGGGGGTCAACATTTTTCAACAACTTCGATACTTTCCCTGCCTCTTTTGAATTCACTTGACCACTTCTGTGTAGTCGATAATGAAGGAGCAGTCTTGATAAACGGCTACTATTTCTTCATGGATAGTTTTTTGAGATTTTCCTTGTTTAGTGAGGAATTTAATCATCGTACGATGCTCGATTTTCTTCAACATTGTCGCGTCAGTCATTTTCGTAATCTCTGACTGGAGGTCGCAAACAAACTAATGAAGTTATTAACATGAAATTTTATATAAATACCCTCAGATAATGTTGTTAGCTAATGATATATTTAAATTACCCACAATAATATCAAATCACCCCGATACCGAGAATACATTGAACGCCCCTCGTACTTTCGAAGAATTTTTAATACTACATTTAATATTGGTTTCGGAAGCCCACGGACTGACGTTTGTTCTACATGCCTGCAATTACAAGAACAGATCAAATATGAGAAAGACAGTAATAAAAAGAAGGATTTTATGATTAAAAAAAGAGTACACAGTTTAAGAGCCAAAGCATTTTGCAACTTATTAAAAGAAAATGATGAAAGTTTGCTGATTCTTAGTTTCGACTGCCAAAAAAATCAACCTATGCCGAAAGTGCCAGATCAAATTACTTATTACTCGCGTCAACTCTACATTTATAACTTCACTATCGTTGTTGGTCACTCAAAGTCCCAACTAAATAGCGAGAATGTGTTTGCATACACTTGGACCGAGGACTTATTGCCAAAAGCATCAAACGAAATTGCCAGTGCCGTGTTTCACTGCCTGTGTACTGTTGTCGAGAAACATGAAAAAGTGACTTCGATACGCTTAGTCGCAGATGGCTGCAGTGGCCAGAATAAAAATTCTTCTGTACTTGGTATGGCCTCTAAGTACCTTATGGATCATGCTCCGGATAGGATTAAAATGATCGAGATTGTTTTCCCTATCGTAGGCCATTCTTTTCTGCCCCCAGACAGAGTCTTTGCACAAATCGAAAAGAAAATTAAAAAAGTGGAATCAATACCTGGACCAGATGGTTATGAAAACTTTTTTAAAGAACAGGCTACTGTGCTCCATTTAGGTACTGACGTGCAAGCTGTGCAATGGAAAGAAGCAACTGGAAAAATATTAAAAACTACAACTGCAATGCACTTCTCAATTAAAAAATGTAAGATTTTTTATTAAAAAAAACAAACAAAAGACAAACGTCGTGGTGCGTGCCGAAGAAAGTTACCACAACCGTCTGGGAGATTTTAAGAACATTTGCAAGAAAGGAAAATCTGCTAGTCAGATTAACCCAGACCTGTACCTCTGTACGTCAAAGTTAAAGACGCGAAACTAGGAGACGTTAAAAATCTACTCACTACTCATTATGGTAAACGATGGAATGAACTACCAGAGTTAAAATATTTCAGCGATGTGTTGTCAAGGCCAGTTGAATCATTACATTCTTATGAAGAAGAAGATTGTGAAGCTTTGGAAGAGTTGCCAAATTTAATTGTTTAATTTTAATTGTGTAGTTGCACAAAGTTTTAATTTTAGTTCTAAATAAACAAATAAAGTGTTCTTATATTATGTATTCTTTACTTTTTTTATTGAATAAAAATTTTGGTTTCAAATATTCAGATATTTGAAACCAAAATTTACCACCCCTGACCTCCCGTACACGACAAATACAAAAATGGCCAAATCCATAAATAACCAATCAAAAACAGTCAAATCCAAAGCCATGACAATCAAATTCGGCCAAATCCGCTCCTCACTATCAAATTTGGTCAAATCCGGCAGATTTTATTTGAAATCCGACTTTTTTTGTTTGAGATTAAGGTAGATATTTGTTTAGTTTAGTTTTAAAAGACTCGTTTGAATCACCCGCCTTGAGCTGAGTTGTCAAAAATATTGCCAATAACAAAAATTAGTTTATGCACTATAATGACAAATTGGGTGAATTGGACTTGACTGATTTTGATACCAAACCTCTCAGTAGTGCCCAAGTCATTGGAACTCATAAAATAAAACGCATAAATATTTATAGTAATTTTACGCGTAGCTTACTACTAAATACCTATTGCTAAACCACTTAGACTAAAATATAAACATCAGACAAGTCAGTCAGACGTCAAGACCGGTCACGGATGGATGGATTGAGCAAACGTGCAAACGGAACGCGCGTAAGAGAATGAAACGAAAATAAAATAAAATTAATGAATGAATGGTGAAAGAACGTGGCTTGCACGTGGGTTCGTTCCATTCCAGGCCCAGGCTGCGTTCGTTCTAGAATTAAACCGCGAAGCGGTGTGGTGTTTTTTATCATGTCATTCTATTCATACTGCTGCTCGATTCAAAGTGCAGGCTTTGTTTGAAGCCCCTAAAAGTAACCCCAAAATAGATCTGCCCTGAAAATCCCCCTTTTAACACTTCTTCCCCCTAAATTTCGGGGGATAACCCCAAAGCTGTCAACACTGGTGGCTACGGGGCATGTCATGTATTCGAATAAGTAGTTTCGAGTTTAACGATAAACCATGCTATGGCAACTAGGAGTAAAACAAAAATTCCGTTTTTAGGGTTCCGTAGTAAACGATACCTTATAGGTTCGCCACGTCCGTCTGTCTGTTTGTCTGTCCCCACTGTAGCTCAGAGACGCTTAATACAGAAAGCTGTAATTTGGCATAGGTAGGTATACATATTAATCACGCCGACAAAGTGGTAAAATAAAATCATGAATAAAAAAAAAATACGGTCCTACCCTTGCACGTAATGTGGGGATGCTATTTTTTTTCCTTGTCTATCGCATGGTGTGGGGTATCGTTGGATAGGCCGTTCAAAAATATTGCGGGTCTCTTTTTTTTTTTTGGATGGGAAATCATCAAATAACTTCTCCCGCTCTGGGCGGGGCGGGAGGGTGTATCAGACTCTTACTGACTAAAACCCACCCGTATTCCTTCCTGTTGCCTGTGTTGCGGGGGCCTCGGTGACCCATAAGTACCTTCCCGCGACCCCGGCAGGGGTCTGATAGCACTTTATTGATTCAAGGATCCGTTTGCGTAATATTTATTTATTTATTTATTTATTAAAACTTTATGCACAAGTAAAAAAAAAATAATACCGTACAAAGGCGGACTTAATGCCTGAGGCATTTTCTACCAGTCAACCTTAAATATTAAGCTTTAAAGTGCTAATTTTTGTTAGAGTCAAGTGTGTGTGTGTGTGTGTGTGTGTAAATGTGTCTGGTAAATGGTTGTTTATGGAAGTGTGGAAAAATTCATGGCAGTAGTACATATAATGAAATTAAAAGGAAAACTGTCACAGCTAAGTAGGCCTTACAAGTTAAAGAGTAATAGTCGACCAACTTAAATACATAAGCAGTTGGAGAATTGACCGTGACGTATAACGATGTATGGGAGAACATGTTTTTCAACTACAATGTTAAGTTTGTTTTAGGATAAATATGTACATCCCAACTCCCAACTACGGAACCATTCATTGTGCGTGGTCCGACACGCACTTGGCCGGTTTCTTTTTATTTTAAACAGCGCCATCTATCAAATCGTTAAGGGTAAAAATGCCATGTTGCTATGGTAAAATAAATCAAATGTGCAAAATGTTGTTTTTGGGTGGGCTGGGCACACTTGAATTGCAAATGGCTGGCTGCGTGAGAGTGTAATTGTCCGTGCGCATTTATTTTCCTTTTGCAATTAAGTTCTCGTTGTTTCGAAAGTGTATCTGCTATCCACGTTGAGTTGGGCTTCCTCCGTGTTGCTGTGCCACTTTACAATTCGTTCGTACGCTCGTGTTGAGTTCTGTATCTTCGTCAGTGTAACGCCGTATTGTAAACATCATCCAGAACTTGACCAGACTCTACGCAGCAATCTTTAGTTTGGAGCTGGAATAGTGAATATTGAACAGTGAATTTCAACCATGTCACAAAATTCTTGCTGTGTACCTGGATGCTCTGTGGTTAGGAAAGATGGTAAGTATTTTTTTTTCCTACCTCTATTTTATGCCAAACCTGAAGGACCCCATCCCCCCTCTGAAATGAATATTTTTTGGTAATAATCTAGTATCGTTTGGCAGGAGAATGGGTGGACAGAGTGGGAGGGGGAGGTGCCCCATGCCCCCTGGTACCACTCCCATGGTAACGCACCGTTCTTGAGAAAAACAAATTAGTGTAACCTAACCTCCGGACACTTAAGTCGCTTAAAAGGCGTAGTATGAGGCCCGCTTAGCGGGCCTCATACGTTTGATAAAAAATAACCTCGAAGGGGATCGTCATCCCCTTCGAACCTAACCTGTCCGAGTCGGGGTGCCCCAAGTCCCGTGCTCGCTTTGTGTTGCTCTTGACGCCTAGTAACAGTGCCTTTTGTACACACATACGATCAGTGGGAGTACAAACACAGAACAAATTCACGCAACTCGAGGAGAAACGGAATGATCGAAAACGTTTAGTTTTACCTAATTTGCGTTTAGTTTCACTTAATTTGCGTTTAGTTTCACGTAATTCTGATTATTTTTTGGTGTAAATAAGTCCGCTCATAACCTAAAAATTTGGATCCTTGATTTATTTTTTTTGTTGAAAACTGCGTCTCCGGCAAAAAAAAAATGTTGCAGGGGTTATCGGAAAAGTCCCTAGAATCCCCTAATATTCTCACATTTCCTCCAGCGAGACGGCACGTTTCTAAACCCAACCCGCCCATTCAAGTCATACCTTTTAACGGGTAAATGGTGGTAATGGTAGTACACATAGTACTCACACCTGTGCAATGCAATTATACATTGCACACGGTTAGTCCCCTTTATGTATGAATGAACTAAATAAAACCTGTCCCATTCGAGGCGGATGCACAAATTATCAACCTTGCTCCACTCGCTCTTGCATTCGCTCAATAAATAAGCTTTCCTGCATAAGTCGAAGAAGATACTCCTTGTAACAGCTATGCATGAACAAACGATAACCTAACATATCTGAGGTGAACTGCAAAAATGATCAAGCTCGGTTCGAGGACCTGAAAATAAACTTGCCAGCCCTATATAACATGTGAACGATTACTCAATTACCTGAAAAAGTACTGCTAGTCACAGGATATATTTTGTGCACACTGTACGCGTCCTCAATGTAGCGATGAAAATCTTTTTAATTTAGTAATATTTTCTTAAAACCATTTTAACCCGCGTTATTCAGGGGAATATTCCAACCGGTCAAATTCACAGACTTTGATTTAAAAAATGATTTAAAATCAATTTGTTGTTTTAATGAATTGTTGTTTAGGTTTTCGGAAATATATTATTTAAGCCGTCTAACACTGTTATTACATCTCAAACTCAAACTCAAAGCATTTATTTCAAATAAACCAAGTACAGGCACTTTTGAATTGTCAAGGGTTCGGCCAGTCAGTCAGAAAGATGAAGATAGTTGCCTATCAATCTACATACTGATAACTAAACTGTTATTCTACTTTTTAAGTTACTACTTACATGACGAGGGGCTAGAACCTGCTTATTTGTAATTTTATTGCACTGAAAATTCATAAATAGCCCAAAAAACAATGAAAAAAAGCATACATCATTTCTACTAAACATATGCTCAATCGAGTGACGTTAAAATATTAGTGTGTTGTAATGGTGTAGGTAAAAAAGTTCTAAACTTAGAGATATCGTGAAAAATTAAGGTACACATTTAAAAAAATCCGTCCCAATTTTATAAAAATATATCCCACTCTACTTGGCTTGAGACAGTGTAAGCAATCTTACTATGTCCTTTTATGGTGAAATACGAAACTAACGAACAAAAAATCCGAAACTGTGTTTCTTTTGGTTAGAAATGAATTTTTAGAAAGTAATCAAATTTCATGTTGTTTATTTGTACTTTGTCTCAAGCTCCGCTGCATGAAGTATAGTTCCTCCAGGGATTGATTTAAGTTACACACCTAATTGTTTCATGTTTTTAGGTGTGCTTCTACACCGGTTCCCGAATCCAGAGACAAGTGCAGAGAAATTTAAAACTTGGATTTTAAATATTGGTGGTGACATAGCAATATTGGATCATACTATCTATGACAACAAACGTGTCTGTCATAGACATTTTGAAGAAATTCATAAGTATCCAACTGGTAGACTGTCTAAATTGGCAATTCCAACACTAAATATCCCAGGTATTACTATTAATTGTTAACTATGTACCTATACTCATTAATGCATTTATTTTTTTTGAAACAAATAATAAATATAGACAATATTTTAATACTATTCTAGATCTGCAAGCACAATCACTTGGTGAAGCAATGGCTATCTCAACCTCTGATATATCCCAAAGAAATCAATTACAAGAATCTGATTTTAACACTTCAGGTATGTGTGTTTTATCACTAAAAATGAGTAATTCAATCAAACAAATCGCATGCATAATAAAACAAAGATGTAACTCAAAAACCACAATTTGTGAGAATAAGCATTTTTCTACAATTTCTCAAGTCTCTATAGTTTAACTTAATAATATCAGCAGTTAAAGTTATAGATGGCTTATTAAATAATCGTAAATTTTCACTCAAAGGCCGCAAGTAAAGTGCAAAACTTTAAAATAATGCTTATTCTCACAAGTTGTGGTTTTTGAGTTACATCTTTGTTTTATTTTATCAGGCACTTATAAATAGTCAATCTCTAGTTGCCTTGTTCCAAAGTGTTAATTTCCTATGGAGTCGAATGGGCAAGAAGCTCTATGGTTACTCTTAAAAACTCAAAAATTTGCATTTGAAGGAGCCTTCAAACCTTTATTAATTAATAATATTTCATCTTCACATTCGGTTGGATCAAACTGTGAAAAAGATGGTGTTTGTCTCCAATCACTAAAATATTTGTTTGCAAAAACCAGTAGACACACACAACTGAATATGAAACCAAAATTGAAAGACCTAATTAATACAGGGCCAAACTCCATTGCTTATTGAAAGAACCGCAGCAATAGGGTATTGCAGTGGGTGGATAGCACAACTTGCCAAAAAGCATATTGGCCTGCAGAAACTGTATGGAAGCAGAAGAGTTACAAGGTTTCCATGAATACATAAAATGAAAGAATTTGGCACCAAAAAGTGGTTGTGCTATCCCCCAAGAGCATTATTTGATTTCCTTGCACAAGTGGAACATGTATGTATTGAGATTTTAAAAGAGCTCAGCAAAAAAAATATATCAGTGTACCTATGTAAAATTAATTATAAATATATGTGTATCTTTTATTAGTTATCCAGATCACAAATATAATTTTACTATGTGATTATTTAATAAATAAAAGTACAACATTTTTCATACAAGATGTTAATAATGTTCTCACTGGCAAAATAATGATCCAATGAAAGAAAAGGCTAATCGACACTACCTAAATACCTTTTTTTTACTTACACTAGGCAATAAGTTATTGTATGTATGTATGTTACTAACACTATATGGATATTTGGTTTCCGAAATAAAGATTCTATTCTATTCTTTAACATAAAGAGCGAAAAAGGAGAACACAAAATTATGTATTAAAATGTGTACTTAATTTTTTTAATAATAAATATAAACATACAATTATGTAGTTGTTATTTATTTAAAATTCTTCCCTTAAACGCCACGTGACATGAAGGTACGTACCTAATAAGCAGCGTACTGTACACCAGCTACTATAATATACAGCGACCTACCAATCTATGCTTATATAAATATATATATATTCATTAGTTCCCTTTACGAAAAACTAGATGGTGCTGTGTTCGACCACTTCCTAATATTAAAAAAATGGTGGTGTTGTCTGTCTATTGCCAGTATACTCAGGGTTGACAATCATAATAGTGGCAAATGAGTAATATTGTCGTTTTATAAGTCTTCAAAATTAGGTTGGACACTAAAAGTATATTTATCTACCATTCTAATTTGTTGTCATTATATTGAAAGTTTAAAAAACCTCTATATAGATGGCGGTTTTTATGATTTGATGATGTTGTGTAAATGGGTAATTCTACTACGGTAGGTATGTAAGATTGCGTGATTGCTGACGTAGTATTTCTATGTAGTCTGTGACTGTTACACAGTGATGCCCTTGCTCGATTTCATGATTTTCACTACTTTCATCTTGTTTTCATTATATCGTAAAAAAATTACGATTGCTGTGTGTAAAAGTTCATTTTTTATGATATAATATTCTTGAAATTAATTTATTTTTAAAAGCTACATTGCAACACTGTGTTTATGTCAAATAAACAAACTTGCGTGACGGCCAGTTTCGATCGGTGTGTTGTTTTGTTTGTTTTCATCTGATTTTTCTACGTTTTTGTCCAAAAGTGCTTTTTCCGCCTAAGTCCGTTGAGTTGAGGCTCTGCTCCTCCGGCCGTATTGATTTTGTGCTTGTGTTGACAGAAATCTAGGTGTTGAGGTAGGACTCTAACGAACTGTTTGGCGCTGTTTGTAATTTATCGTATATCATGTCTAACAGAAAGTGTTGCGTCCCCAAATGTGTAAATAGCTTAGGTAAGTGTTTTATCCATAAGTGGACGATGAGTCAATGTTTTTTTCATAAGACAGCCAGCCTATGCACAGAACGCCACGTGTGAATTTATTGTAGGTAAATACCTAGTAAGTAATCACTTACGCTATTATTTCAGAAACCGGGGTGAATTTGCATAAATTCCCTAATTCAGCTAAGAATAAGGAGCTATTTAATACATGGGTCTATTCTATTGGTGGTGACATTTTGCAACTTGAAAATAACCATATTTTCAAATACCGCCGTGTATGTCATGTACACTTCGAAGAAAAATATTGGTGCCGGAATAATCGACTTACCAAAGAAGCTGTACCAACGAAAAACATGCCAGGTCAGTGATAATAAAATATCTATTAAATACATAGAATATGGGTATTGAATCAGCAAATCCGAAACAATGAGAAATAGAGAACATTCAAAGGCTTCTTGATCATGAATTTGAGGAAACAAAAACTACATATTAAGCATGCTGCTCGTACATTTTGAAAGAAAATATATCTTGGTATCATAATAATGTCCTGCTGTTACACACTATTCAAAGTCTACGAAACTAACAAGATAAGTAAATCAAATAATAAATACGTAAATATCTGTCAACCTACATATTTACCACTTAGGTGTTAATTAAAATTAAATGAGTTGCTTATAACGTCTGACTGAACCTTAGTTAGCTATCTATCTAAACCAAATGTTGTTATTACAGGATTATCCTTCTTAAAATTTTGTTCTGAAAGAAGAGCTTTGAGACCTCTTCAAAGGTCAGAAGTATCTACATCTAAAGGTACTTATACATATATACCTACATATATACATATATTACTTAAATATTATTGTTTTATCTTCAATGATGTGTATGTAAATATTTGATAATAAGAAATTTTACACCAGCAAAACACTAAAAACTCAAGTTCACACCTCTTTATTCTGTCAGATCAGATTTAAACACTAATAACACCCAGGGTCTGGATGTGTGCCCGGTTGATGGCAATAGGCTCGCCCCCATTACATGGGACTTAAATATAACTGGCGAAATGTGGGTGTACTACAGGTACACCTGCCCAACCCTTCGGGGAAACAAGGCGTGATGTTATGTTATTATGTGTAATAACAATACCCTTTTTAATTTTCCAGATAAAGGAATAATTCCAGAAGAAACTAAAACTACAGCAGACATCATGTTGTTCTTTGATCAACTTTTTGACTCAGTAGATGGAAGTTTCGGAAAAAGAAAAAAGTATGGCAAGCCTCTGCCAGGACCTGTGACGCCTACTTTCATACACCATAAAAAATGGACGGAGTCCAAACAATTCATGAAGAATATGAAATATATCAATCCTAAATCATTAAATAATGAATATGTTCGCACATTAATCAATTGGGTATGGACACTAGAAGGTATAGAACTATTATTACAAAATATTGCATCAAAACGGTGTTACATCAGTTTGGTTGTGGCATCTGAATCCAATAGATGCCTTTTTGGGTCCATAAGGAGCCACGGATGCCGCAACGTAAACCCTGCACCAGAAAAGTTGGAAGCAGCATTTCAAACTAGGCTGAGAATCAGCACTTTACGAACGTCAAAATTACATAAGATAGTCCCCCAAAATGCCCACCATTCACCACTTCCTAGCTTTAGCTGGGAAGAAGAAGTCAACAAACTCCCCAGCAGCACAGCTGTCTGTTCAGTTAGAGAAAACAGCCTGTCTAGTGTCCCCTGGGGAAAATTGTGAAGAAATAATATCTTGAAGAAAAAAATAACCCTCACAAAATTGGGAGGCCACGTGAGCGGGTATTTCGTCAAAAGCGCCAAGAAAAAGGTCTTCAAGGGGTGTGATCAACGTAATAAAAACTTGATGTCAAACCATGAGCCCGAATATTTAAGGTACCGGGAATATGCAAAAAATGGCAAAAAAAATGGATTTACAGTCCCAGTGACTTTCTTTTAAATTGTATTTCGAATCTGTAGGGTATAAATTATACTATTTACACTGAACGAGCCTTAGTCAGATCCTTGGACGGGCCCTTCTACATCAAAAATGAGCCGTTACGAAACACCTTACCATCGCCCTCTCTCGCCAACATTTACGCCAAGGGAATCCGATGAATCGGTATAACTATTAATGTAGTAGTTAATACCTAAACTGAAATAAAAGTATCTTGTGATTGTAAATGTTTTTTTTTTTTGCATTTAGTCATTTCCTCGCTGAGGTGGGATGAAAAGTTACGTGTTGCACTCGAGTGCAAAGCTTTTTCACCTCGTGCTCTTTTGATTCCCTCGCTAAAGCTCAAGATTCTAATTTTAGAATCCTTTGCTTGCTCGGTCATCAAAATTGAGCACGCGGTTAAAAAGCAACTGCACTCTTTTATAACAAATAACTATTCTACCTTCATGTTTCGCACAAAGCAGTGCACAAATCCCAGCAGAAAGTGAAATAAAGTTTTGTCTATGTACGGTAGTTCCTTCAAGTGTCGCACAAAACAGAAAGGTGTTGCCACTCAAAAATGAATTCTCAGATTTTTGGGGAAGGAGATTAGATAAATATGGTAGCCAGATTATTGATTTCCACAAACTCTCAACTCAAATGAAAAACCGGCCAAATGCGTGTCGAACTACGCACAATGAAGGACAAGGACCAACTACGGAAGTTGGTGATGAATATCCCAAGAACAAACTTACCATTGTAGTTGAAAAACATGTTGCCCGATACATTCCAACTGCAAATGTAAGTTTGTATGCACAATTTTGAGTGCGAGTGATTTACCATGATATTATAAGAGCATAGACTTCTTAAAGATTTTCCTGTAATCTATAAGTACAGAATAATTTTCTACACTTTTCAAAATTATTTATTAACGTTGCACGTCCGTGTTTGGATCACAGAAATTCATTTGTACCAAATTTCAACTTAACCGGTCGAGTAGATTCGGAGCAAATCAGCTGTGACATACGGACAGATAGACACACGAGTGATCCTTTAAGGGATCCGTTTACCTTTTGAGGTACGGAACCCTAAAAACTAAGGTGGCGAGGTCGATAGCCAAGCCAAGACACCTTGGCTTGTCCTGGTGTATGAGTGTAGACCACAAAGCACGACACGCAAGAATTCCACAAGATACACGAATCCTTTAAGAGTTCCGTTTTTACCTTTTGAGGTACGAAACCCTAAAAAACTAAGGTGACAGTCGATAGCCAAGCAAAAAGGTATCACGTGTACAATGCTGTACGTGCATTTTTTTTAATAAAGGATGTCGTTATGTTTTACCTATATTCGAAAGCTGCGGGATGCTTTCACCGTATACACCATCATCCTTTTGCTTGCTTTTTTTTAAGTAATCGTAATTTGCGTATACAAAGCAAATAATAGTTAACTGCAGTGCAACTTTTACGTCAAAATGGCTTATTTTCATGTTTTCCTCAGTTACTGGTTGTCTGCCGGCATATAAATTGCCATAAATTACAGCCGCGTCCCCGTATAGTGGCTGTTTTTTAATCTGATATTAGCAACACTGATCACGGAATCTGGCTGTTGGCAACATTGGCAATGCGCCATCTGCAGTGTGCTGTCAAACTACTGTCAGTTCGAAATGAGTTCGAAGTACCCCTGTTCGTGAAATGATGTATTTTGTGTTTTAATAAAAAATATCGAGGTTGTTCTTCTGGAGGAATAGTAAAAATAGAAGTGAAAGTGTATTCAGAAGGAGCGTGTTATCTTGTTTTATTAACAATACAATTGATTTAACGGTGAAACAATGGAGCCCTGCGGAGACGAAGATACTAACTTCTCCGATGTTATCGATAATTTAATGAACTTGTTTGGCAATGTCATGAGTAAAGACGTGATTTCTGCTGTTGTTGAGAGTTGCGATGGTGATTGTAAGTAGAAAACCATAAATCAATAATAGTTTTAAAGTTAGAATGAAATGCAACTGTGTTTATCGAGACTTCCGATTGGCTGCGCAGCGCAGTAAATAACTGGGCGCTCGGAACGCAGTTTCGATGTTATCGGTCAATAAATGGTACCTATGCTGCATGTAGTTAAGTAGGTAGTTACAGGATGCTAATATGCGGAACAAGGATGACAAAGGTAGATGCACTTTTCGTAAAATCTATATTCATACGGTGAGTATAGATTTAGAGGGAAAGAGTTCAGTCCATCTCCGGGGAGTGGGGACCCTGGCGGCCGGACATTCGTCACGATGAACATGGTAGTAGATACCCAATTGTTTATTTATCTCCAATTCTTAAATAACATGATAAAATTGCCAATACTGTATAAGATAACAACAACAGTGATGTTTTTGTTGATATTAGTATCATGTGTTGTTTATTATCATAAATAAAGAACGTGTGTTTTAAAAATTGATGTTATCTGCTTGTTGATCATTATTATTAACTTTTAGTTCATAATAAGTACCATTTTTACAAAAAATTGAATAATAAACAATTTTATTGTGTTATTGATTTGATCTATTGTGCAAAATGGAAATAATTGTAAGTACAGCCCGGGATGGGTGAAAAGTGCAAGGACCTTCAAGGACAGGGTTCTCCTCGCACCTTCCCTTCCCCTCTGTCTGGGGTTAATTTTGATCAATAGCTATTTATAACTGGGTTGCATCAATACCTGTACATAAAAGATGAGTCTGAAGGGGTTGCTTTGTTTGACTGAAAGGGGGGCCTTGTGAAAAGTAATCAATAGTTCACTGCATACTTGAACAACAATGAAACTTATTCAATGTGAAGTTACTGTAAGAGTTCTAACTTTTTATTACTACTAAAATTTTTATTTCAATAAGTTTTGTTGATTTTGTATTTTATTTCTCAGTGCAAAGCTTAATTATGCATTAATAATCTGGTGTTAGGGTGTTTTTAATCTTTTATCATCTGCTGTGCATGTCTTATCTGTTATCCATAATATATACTATAATATTATAGACTCGAAAGTAACTCTGTCTGTTACCTTTTCCCTCCTAAACCACTGAACAGATTTTGATAAACCTTGGCAAAGAGATAGATGGCATCCGGGAAGGATGTTTTGTCTCAAAAATAATCCTAAATGGTTGATATAGGGGATGAAAGTTTGTATGGGAAACCTAGCATTTCTGAAGTTAGGGATATGAAAATTGAAATGTATGCTTTTGGTAAGAAATAAAGAATTCCATGTTACAACGTTCTTGTAAAATCATCCCCAAGGGGGAAAACAGGTGAACATTTTAAATTTAACATGTAATAATGAATTTTTTGTGAACCTACTGCTTTTCAAGAGATTTACGGGATTAGAAATATAGTCATAGTCCATATTCTTAGTATGGTAAAATCCTTTCTTCCTTCATATTTTGCACAAAGCCCAGCAGAAAGTGAAATATAGTTTTTAAATTCAAGAGATTTACAGGATTAGAAATATAGTCATAGTCCATATCTTGAAGTAACATATAGTTAAGGCACTGACAAGACCCAATTGACCAAAATAAGCTTCTCTTAAGAAGAAAAATTGCCAAATCTGTATAGTTTGTGTTAGCGAAAAAATATATGTTAATTTGAACATATTTTCCAGAACTTGAATGTTACCAAAACACGTTAAAAAAAACGTCGATACAAACTAATGGTAAACTAACCTTTTACCTTGAGTTTTAATCCAAATATCTGCATTAAATATCAACATACGTTACGTATTTAATTAATAACAAGAACGTCTCATTTGAATGCAGAACTTGGTTGTTTTTCATTTTCGATTACTCAACTCAATTTTGAGTAAATAGATAATTGTTTCATATTTTGCAATAAATTACAAGCTTTGTGTCATCGCGCTTCTCTTTTTTTTCTACGCAATCTGACAGTGACCGCGGTTTAGGTGTTGTCAGCGTCTTAACATTTCTTTATTTAATTAATATCGCGTACTTAGTCAAAAGTTGTTACAATTTACATACATAAATGAGGGCTGCACTAAAAGTATCGGGAATGGAATATTTCCACTGTTCCTGTCATATTAAAATCTTTTTAATTGAAAAGTCCTTGGTTTTAAAAATCGAATACTATTTATTTATTTAAAAAAAAATTCTCGGTCTTGTCACAAGGTTTTGTCGAACTTATTTAGTCGTTAAGAAAATGGAATTGACTCGAGAAAATTCAAGAGCGATAATTTATTATGACTTTCGAAGTGGATTAACACAAAAACAGTGTGTTGACCGGATGATTTCTGCATTTGGAGATGAAGCCCCATCCAAAACCACTATTTATCGCTGGTTTGCTGAATTTCAACGTGGACGTGTCAAGCTCAGTGATGATCCCCGTCAAGGTCGTCCAAAAACTGCAGTCACCCAAGAAAACGTTGATGCTGTGCGTAAGCTGATTGAGGAAGATCGACATGTGACATACCGCGAAATTCAGGCAACTTTAGACATTGGCATGAGTCAAGTACAAATAATCTTGCATGAACAATTAGGTGTAAAAAAGTTGTTTTCCCGATGGATACCGCATTCGCTCTGTGAAGAGCAAAAAGCGGCTCGCGTTACTTGGTGCGTCAGAACTATCGAAAGATTCCACGCAGGATCCTCAAATGCTGTATACAACATCGTATCAGGTGACGAATCCTGGATATACGCGTACGAACCCGAAACAAAAAACCAGTCACGAGTTTGGGTGTTCGAAAATGAGTTAAAGCCAACAAAAATTGTTCGTTCACGGAGTGTTGCAAAAAAAAATGGCGGCTACGTTTGTCTCCAAAACCGGCCATGTTACGACTATTCCTCTTGAGGGACAAAGAACGGTTAATGCAGAATGGTATGCTAGCATTTGTTTGCCACAGGTCGTTTCTGAACTCCGTAAAGAGAACTGCAACCGCCGCATCATCCTCCATCACGACAATGCGAGTTCTCACACCGCGCACAGAACAAAAGAGTTTTTAGAGCAAGAAAACATAGAATTATTAGACCATCCGCCGTACAGCCCCGACCTAAGCCCTAATGATTTCTATACTTTCCCTAAAATAAAGAATAAATTGCGTGGACAGAGATTTCATCACCTGAAGAAGCTGTGGACGCCTACAAAACGGCCATTTAGAGACCCCAATTTCCGAATGGAATGGTTGCTTCAATGATTGGTTCCATCGTATGGAAAAATGTGTCAAATTTCGCGGAGAATACTTCGAAAAGCAATAAATACATTTTTAAATAGTAATGTTGTGTCACTTCCTTGATTCCCGAAATTTTCAGTGCCGCCCTCGTACATAAACTCACGCCTTCTTCCCATGGGGGTAGGCAGAAACTATAGAACACCACCTGCTACGCTCCTTACATTCTCCTTTTGCTTCGTCTACATTCATACATCTGGTCATACACGCACGCCGGTTGCGAGTACTATGCACCTGACCTTTTTGAAGAACATCACCAATGAGGTCACTATATGACTTTCTGGGGTGTCCCCTCCCGGCATTTCTACTCATCTGCCTTGTAAATACCTTTTGTTAGTCGCCTTTCATTCATCCTCTCAACATGACCAAACCATCTAAGCATACTCTTTTCAATTTTTGTCACTACATCTTCTTTTAAACCGCACCATAGCCTTAACCCATCATTTTGTTACAATTTAAAGTTATTATTTTTAACCTGTTTATCTAAATATTACTTCAAGAGACAGCCTATGAATTTCCGATCCCAGATAGAAGAAAAAACTTAACTTTGCAGTTGATATTTAATAAGTATAACTAAATTACCAATTTTCGGATTTTCCTCTTTACTTGAACTGTAAGGACCTTGCTTGTCGCCAAAGTTCATGCTGCTAGGTCAACGGGCAATACCATATAGGCTTTAGTTTATTTCCGAGTGTCAAATGTGCAGCATAAATGGCCATACTTTTTTATTGCATTGACTTGTAAGTTTGATTCATTTAGCTCCAAGCTCCAGGTCCAAGGAACCGTAAATCTAAGTTCCACCACGTGGTTCTGAGAACTAGGGTCTTGACAGACAACAAAGTCATCCTATAAGGGTTCCAATTTTTGATTTTGAGGTAAGCATCCCATAACGATTGAACAGATTTAGATGAAAGGCCATGACCTGGGTTAGGACATAGCATACTTTGAATCCTGGTCCTGTCCTGTGGGATAATTTCCGATCTTTACGCTGGCGAAGCCGCGGGCAAAGTACTTGGAAATTAAAAAGTTTTTTTCATATATTTAAGACCCATAGTAATATTGATGGAACTGTCCAATGCTCTTGCTCAGCTAGTACTTTACGGCAGCAGTGTTCTTTATGGACCGGAGATTTTTTATAGTAGCTATATATTTTTTTGGTAGAATATTATCGAGCACTTTTTTTTACGGCGGAAATTTTCATATAACTTCTCCCGCTCTGGGCGGAGCGGGAGGGTGTGTCAGACTCTTACTGACTAAAACCCACCCGTATTCCTGCCGTTGCCTGTGTTGCCAGGGGCCTCGGCCCTGGTGGACCCCTACACTTGTGCTGACGACACGTGGGTCGACATGTGACCAGCTGTGACAAGGTGAATGGTTCTGTCGGCGAATCGTTCGCCGTTGAAACGTTATATCGGTGATAAAATGAAAAGTGAATCGTTCTGTCGGTGAATCGTTCAACGGCGAAACGAATGCCGGAGAAATGTTTCAGAATCGAAACTTCGAATCACAACTAAATGTCAGTTCGTTAATGCAACACACATTCCAAACCAATAATTTGTTTGGGAACAAATCATACAGTCATTTGAAGCACTGTGCTTGTTAAAAAACATTTTGACCAAAGAAATTTAGTGCTCACTGGCTGCTTAGTGTGCATGTAGCATGAATGCTCAGTGTGCACAATGTGCTTGTACCTTTAGATAATAAACAGAAATAATAGCTTACATAACCTAAATAAAATGATACCTAACAATAATTTACTTACCCAATTTAAATACATTAATGTTGACTTTAATACTCACTAAACTCACTTACATCATAAATATTCGGTAAACAACAGAGTAAACTGACATAATAACAATACCTACATAATATCTAAGTATGTGTATAATGTTTTCTTTTTCTTCTATTTACGGTCGTCGGACTATAAGCAAATTCGTGCCATGTGGAATGGCTCTGTGGTGGAGCAGCTAGTGCTGCGCCATCCACTTATATAAAGTGGTTCCTCTTCAGCCTTTTTATCACCACTGTCGGGTTTAAGAGTTCAGGAACTGACCACCCAGCACCAGAATAGAATAGGATATTCTTCTTTTCTCTTTATTATGTACACCATAAAAATTACAGGTATAAATATAAATGTAGAAATTTTACATAGTGTGACACAATGGGCGGTCTTATCGCTAAAAGCGATCTTTTAAAGACAACCTTTGGATGGATTAGGGGGGAAAGGAGAGACAATACTGCAGGTAGTCTGTGGAGTACCATTCACATATATACAATAAATACATACATACATACATACATACATAAAACATATTAAAATTATCTATATAATATATTCAATAATAATCATAAAACTAGCGCTAAGAACCAAAACAGGTGCAAAGAACAAAGAAAATAACCACCAGGGTTTGGATGCAAGGTTAGGAGTGCTTTGTAGGTACTGCTCGATTACAGAGTTTACTGATAGCATTTGGAAACTCGTGGATTTCGTCGTTCCTAGCAGACCAAGGTGCATTTGCTGTTGATTTTAGGATACCATTTTGAACTCTGCAGGCAGAGTATGTTGGTTTTGCTGGCAATTTCCGACAATTGGATTCTGTAGGTCCATATTGGCTTAAGGACCGAGTTGTAGATGAGGAGTTTGGTCTACAGAGAGCACAGAGTTTCTTCCCATGAGCCCATAAAGGTTGCGGAACTTGTGGTTTATCTCGTTCCTTTTATTTTTAATGCGATTCTTCCATATTAGGCGCCTATCTAAGTGGAAGCCAAGATACTTTACACTATTTGTGTGTGGTAGGTTATCAGAACCAAGTCTAACAGGTGGGGTGATTCCGCGCCTGAGTGCGAAGGTTAGACTTGGATGTATGTTTAGACTGATATTGTGGATATGGTTAGACTGGGATGCACTGGCAAGTATCCGCCACTTACAGAGCCATTTATGAGTTTTGTCTAGCTGTTTTTGGATTGCTGGCCCTTTCTTGGTTGTCATCGACTGATAAATATGCTATGTCGACGGCATATGTTGCTATTGTTATGCCACCAGATGTGGGTAGATTTGATGTAAATATGATGAACAACATTGGGCCAAGGACAGATCCCTGTAGTACACCAGCTTTCACTTCAAACAATCTTGATCTTGCTTCGCCCTGTTTCACTTGGAAGCAGCGGTCAGATAAATATGACTGAATGAGCAGCAACATTGAGTGCGGAAGTTTTTTCTTCACTTTCCCTTGCCAGCAATCCTTTGTTCCAGATCAAAATCTTGCCAGCAATCTTTTGTGCCAGATTAAAAGCCACGGTCAAAAGCTTGTTGTATCACGAAATGCCGCTGAATAATATTTTTTACATTCAAAAGCCTGTAGTCTAGCTGTTTTTGGATTGCTGGCCCTTTCTTGGTTGTCATCGACTGATAAATATGCTATGTCGACGGCATATGTTGCTATTGTTATGCCACCAGATGTGGGTAGATTTGATGTAAATATGATGAACAACATTGGGCCAAGGACAGATCCCTGTAGTACACCAGCTTTCACTTCAAACAATCTTGATCTTGCTTCGCTCTGTTTCACTTGGAAGCAGCGGTCAGATAAATATGACTGAATGAGCAGCAACATTGAGTGCGGAAGTTTTTTCTTCACTTTCCCTTGCCAGCAATCCTTTGTTCCAGATCAAAATCTTGCCAGCAATCTTTTGTGCCAGATTAAAAGCCACGGTCAAAAGCTTGTTGTATCACGAAATGCCGCTGAATAATATTTTTTACATTCAAAAGCCTGTAGTCTAGTTTGGTAAAATCGGTGAACTTGTTCTATTGTTGAGTGAGATTTCAGAAAGCCAAACTGGTGAGACGGAACATTATCATTGGCATCCATGCACGGTTTTAGTCGGCTAAGGAATGTCCTCGCCCACAGTTTGGAGAGTACAGGCGTTAAGCTTATCGGTCGATAAGACGAGGCTTCATGTTGAAGTTTACCTAATTTGTGGAGGATAAGATTGAGGCTTATCTAAGTTTGAAGTAGATGACATCGTCGTAGGTTCGTTAACGGTGAGTACGTAGACTCCTGGACAAAAAATCCTAGAAATGCGCCGACTTAGAGGAATATGGCATCAATCCCGTCATCCCCTTGATATAGCCTCCTGGACTATAAGCCTTTAACTCCTTTGCTGGCTTGTTGAAATACGCAAAAGTTTTTAGCGGTTTTAAGTGATTTTCATCAACTCAGCGTTTCAGATCTCGTCCCCGAGTGCTGGTATAGCGGGGTCCTCAAAATGTATGCTTGGCATTCCAATCACCACCCGCAATAAACCTATGGCCCAGAGTATTGAAGTAAGTTTTGAATATATCTGCAGGTATTGTCTTGGTGGGCAGTATATTGAGGATAAAATAATGGGGCTTGCTCGATCCTCCAATCTAACAGAAGTAGCTTGTAAATGCAAAGTAGAATATATGGTTCTATCAGTGAATGTCAATGTAGGATATGGTTCTAACAGTCTCAGGCTCGCTCGAATGGCCAGCGCTGGGCCAGCATGTGCACTACCATCAGGATGGGGGGAGTTCTACTTTTAATGCGGAACGAGCTTCTGGAAGTTCCTTGCGACTCTGAAATTAATACTGCGTCTAGTTTGTTGGTTTTCATTAAAGTCTCCAACTCTTGGATATTGGGAGCCAATCCATTGATGTTCCAGATTGCGATTCGTAGAGAAGTCATTTATGGTGTTCGTTTAGTAATGACTGTAGTCAGTAAGCCCATTAGAGTACTGATTTATTGCAGGAGTAGGTCGATTTTTTCATTTTGTTTAATTTATATTTGTTCCATAACTGTCACGTTTTGTTGACGGTTTTCAATGTGACGAGATGTAACGGCGTTGTCACGTGGACGAACCTTGGGGCGTCCAGCGGCAATATCCGAGTATCTTCGGTCCGACCTGCGATAGGAGTTTTGTTGGGGTAGGGCGGAGCTTTCTTAAATTGTATTAGTGCGGATTATCTCAGTAGGAAAGTTGAGTTGCCGATGGGAATATTTATTAGTTGAATTTTTCTTGACAGTGGCGCCGATTCCCTTGTTCACAAACTAAACTAAATTTAAGTTCAGTGCATCCTTTTCTTTTTATTTCATTAAGAAAAGGACAGAAGATCAATTTTAGTTTAGTCCTGTCAAATTAATCAGCGCTTGACGTAAATTGACGTAATTTTAGTAGGCAAGTTTTTAATCACGTCTAAACTTGTATGGAGTAGTGACAGGCGTTGATTAATTTGACAGGACTAAACTAAAATTTATCTTCTGTCCTCTTCGTAATGAAATAGAAAGAAAAAGATGCACTGAACTTAAATTTAGTTTAGTTTGTGAATAAGGGAATCGGCGCCAATATCTACTTATTTCTTTGTAAACTTGGCAACCTTTGTAATTGGCAGGGTGAACGCAGGAGCACAGAGCGCATTTGGCGGGTGTATTTCTATCTTTTTTGGGGCATTCTGAAGTTCTATCCACATTTAACACCTCATTGTTTTTGCAATGGCCATATTGTTGGCATTTTTGACATACGATTGTCTTAGTTTTGCGTGGTTCTTCAATTTTGATGCGTTGGCGATTGGATATTTTGTTATTTGGACTATATTCCAAATTAACATAAAATGTGGAGGTAGGTGTTCTGTCTGGTCCATAGCGGTGATTGATGATTTCTCCTCTGACCTTGTAACCAGATTTCTCCAGCTCCTGTATGATGGCATCATGTGGAATAATATAGTAGAGGTCTTTTTTACTATTCGGTAGCATTTCGTATCTTTACGAGAGAAGGTGTGTCAGATTAATGCCTTCCTTCGTATCAGATCAATGACTTGCTTGTAATCATCGTTAGTGCCAAAAATACGCGTAGGAGGTTTTTATTTATTATTTTATACTGTAACTCTTCCGGGCGAATTACGGACTCAATTAGTTTGGTGAGCTCGTTTAGATCCTCAAGCCCACACAGAACAATAAGAGGGGGCTTTTTTGGTGGTTTAGGCTCAGTGTCTGTGTCCTCTGTTAGGTCAACCGGCAGGTTTGAGAACCAGTTTTCTCAATTGGCGGAGGCGAGTTGTCGCATATTTTTCTTTTCTCAGATGTAGGATGGTGAAGGTTGTGTTACATCTGTAGATTGCTGTGCTGCTGGGATTAGTTCTGTGGCTTCATCTGAGTCTTCCCACAGGCGAATAGGATGGGATTGTTGGAAGAACCCGACTGCTTAGATGAAATTTCGCTTAGTGAATTAGATCGTTGTTTATTGAAAAGGCTTGGGTGAAAGAATTGAACAAGTTTCTTAGGCGAGGTTTTGTTCTTTTGATTTTCATCAGTATTGTTGGTTTGATTTGTGATCCTGATTTCTCACTCTAGTCAAATTTGTAACATTTTTGTAACTCATGGTGGTAATTATTTTCTTACAAAAGCAAACACTTTTCCAAATGTCAGATGACATTCTGACATATTTTAAATTGACGACGAAAAATTTTAAAAAATGGGCTTATTTTGAAAAACTTTGGAAACTTGCAGTGTTACTTTTGTTTTTCGATCACTGTTCTTGTTTAAATTACTTATTATTTTTTAAGCTACAAACAATTGATCACCGTTTTCACAGATAAAAGCTTACTTTCACAATGTTTTTAGGCATGAACTCGCGGTCTAATACACGAAAGTCATTTAGTTCTCCAACAGCGCGCGCCTGTTGACCGTTGACTGACAATCAATACAATACAATCAATAAATGAATCATTTGGCTTTGCCACATTATAGGCAAAATTAAACCACATCCCTAAAGAATAAAATAACAATAAATTAAATTTAATTGAAATAATCTTAATTCAATTAAACATTCAGATGCACACTACAGTTAATTGATGACAGCAAGTATTTTTTTTATAATGGGAGGAAGTTGAAATGAAGTGATTAATTAAACATACAGAAAATAAAATACTTGAGGGATAAGGAAATCCCCTTACCAAAGTCTGTGATAATTCTGGGGAATTCCCTTGCTAATAACTATACGCTTGCTGCAAACAATTTACTTATTACATTTTAATGGCTCTTGATAGATATGATTAATACGTTTGGTGACCTTACTTTTCCAATAAGCTACATCCTAAATCTGTATGTAAATATTTTATCAGCTTTAAGTTCCTTGTACGAACTTGTTTATATATTTAAAAAAAAATGTTTTACTAGTCATGCTATTATTAACTATAGAGTTAACTATATTGTGGATGGTAAAGTGCGTAGAACAGCCAATGGGAAGGCCAGACAAATGGGCGTATAAAACATATAAAATAAGCAAAGTTATTTTTTAAAATAATATAAATGGGCCTGCTCTTTACTTCTGTTTTTGCTACACCTGCTCAAAACGGTTTAAAAAACTTATTTTTTTTTGTTGCCTTGTTTTGTAGTTTTTCGCCAATCGTAAACACATAATGCTCGAAAAAAAAATGAGGATTATATTTAAGACAAGAATGCTTGGAAACATGCTGGTCCAGCTCCATAGGACAATCTAGAGTCTAGACTAAATTAAACTGGTTGCTATATTAATTATATAATTTATTATTTTTATGACTTTGATTTTACATTCTGTGCTTACCTTAACTCACACACTGACCTATTCCTTTTTTTTTTTTTTTGGAAAACGTATACTATTACAATGTTTGTAAATATATGAGCACCATTTATCTATCACATAATTAATTTATCTTGTTTTGCTTCATTCTATTCGTCTTCATTTACTTCATTCAATTCTTTTTACCTATTGTGGTATAGTAATTTTATTCTCCGTACATCGTCTTCACATATAGTTATGTATTTAATGTACCTATACAAAATATTGTAAAACATTTAAAAAAGTAACAGTGGGGTTTCTTGCCCACTCTACGAAAATACCTTCTGGAAGGAGCGACGAATCGATATATATTTTTTTTTAATTTTGACAGTCCAAAGTGCCTTTTATGGTGCCTATTTCAAATAAATAATTTGACTTTGACTTCGATCCACTCAATCTTTTCCACTTGCTCTTCATACCTCCTCTATAAAGATGAAATACTCTCCATTGTACACCATTGCAAACCATCTGATCCTTCCACATTTTTTATAAACGCTGTTTTTATTCCTAGTGAACCTCTCTGTGGATGCAATAATGAACATGACAAACGATGGCAATGTAATAACAGAAGAGGAAGAATCAACTGCAACAAATCAAAATATAGCATCCACACAAACTACACAACCTTATTCAAACAACCAACTTCAGCTTTCTACAACCAGCCCTTCATTTCAACCTTCAACGACCAGCCAACCTGTGCAACTTTCAGTAACCAGCCAACCTTTTCAACCTTCAAAAATTAGTCTGCCTACTCAGGCTACAACTTCATATGCTGCATTTGCTTCTCAACCACCACAGAATACTGGTGCTATACCAAAAACAACCCAAAAAACAATCCAACATATCGGAGGCTTTTGGACTGATCAGGTCAAACAAATCATAACCGATCATAATCAAGGCAACAGAACATTAGTCCTCTTGCGGGGCGTGCCTGGTAGTGGAAAGTCGCATTTGGCCCGACAGTTAGTAGACGTGATGATTGGCGTTAGTCCCAACAATTATAACACCCATATTTTGACAACAGATGACTATTTCATGGTCCGAGGCCAATACCAGTATGAAAAGTATAAACTGTCAGAAGCACATTCATGGAATCATACCAGAGCTAGAAATGCTTGCATAGTGGGATTGAGTCCCATCATTATCGACAACACTAACATTGAGCTGTGGGAAATGGAACCTTATTTAAGAGAAGGAGTCAAGAATGGCTACATTATTCAAGTGGTGGAACCAAAAACACCATGGGCTAAAAAAGCTAATCAGCTGGCCAGAAAAAACGTGCACAATGTGCCTTTAGTTAACATTAAGAGAATGCTGGACAATTACCGTGATGGTATAACTGGTGATATTCTAAGGCAGACGTATGGCTTAGCATATCCTGCTGATATGGTTCCTCCCGTAAAGCGGTCAGTTCCTCCAATCGTGAAAGAAAAGTCAGCTTCAAAACCTGATGACATTGTAAAAGAACACACCACTACTTCTACTACTTCAAAAACTGTTGCTAACACGCAGTTTTTTCGGTCGTTAACATCATCAGTAAATGTTCAGACGCAGCAAGTATTTAATATCGCCAATCCAGAACCGCAAAATGAGCATAGCAACTTGAACCCACAAGTAGACATCAAGGAAGAGAATGAAGATTCTTTTCTAATCGATCAGAATGATGATTTGTCAGATGAAGAACAAGTTAAGCTCAAATTATTTATAGAAGCTCAGAAGAAGCTCACAATTGACGAAATTGAGAGAGTAGAAAAAGAATGGGACAATGGCGACAATTGGGATACCGATGATCAAGGTTTAGTAAAAGGATCTACGTCAAAAGCAACTTCAACTGCTGCTATTACTACTTCTTTGCATGATGCAAAACCACAAAGAAAATCTAATTTGTCTCCTCCTGTTACTCCATCACTGAAATCTGCGGGATCTTTGATGAAAAGCGTAAATGAATGTGAAGATTGGAGTAAAATTTCAATGTATATGCCGTCATGGGGTGATTCATCCGAAATGCCGGCTTCTGTTGCTAACCAAGAAGTTCCCATTGAAACAATATCTAGAGACACATGTATGGAAATAGGAGATACAAATCTTAACGGTAAATACAAAGTTATCACTGCCACATCACGTAACATTAATCAATTTCATATATCATTTAACCGCGAAAAGATCCCACAAAAACGAATGCTCGATAAAAGCAGCATGACAAATGAAGTAATCATCACCAGCGCCTATAGGTGTCCAAACGAAGAAAAACATTTCATTGCTTTTAGGAAGCTATTCAAGAACATCGCACGTTCGGATCTACGGGACATTTTCGATAAATGTTGCGGTGACGTAAATTGGAGTGTGGAAATTGTACTTGATGGAATGAACAACAATCAGTTAAAAACTGTTGAGACTGAAGAACTATCAGATCTAGAAGAAGAAAGCATGGAACAATGTGCATGTTTGGCAAATTACGATATTATACCTGATATGGCTACACCAGATGCAGTAAATACTACACCGATAGAAGAGAAAGTATCAGTAGCGGCGAACGGTTCCCAGTCCCAAAAGAAGAAACGTGACGTCACAATGTCCGAAGAAACTATTCAAATGAAACGCCAGATTGAGCAGAATGTGGTCATCGCAGATAATCATTATTCGAAACATTGCCTTAAGATAAGAAATATACGCCGTGGAGACCCAGATCTAAGTGACAATAACTTTGTGGAACCTGGAGCTTCAGGTTTGTCGGCTGAAGCTGCACCATTTGCTTCTAACTACATTAGCAACAACATAGATATAAGTGACGACGAGGATGGTTCTGTTAGCGATATTGACGATGACTTTATGGTTACGATTAATTTGGGGAGCGCTTTCGTAGCAGAGTTAGATGAAAAGTTTGGCAGACAAGATATGCAATACCCAGACTACATTGTGCCTAGGATTAGCATCCCAATGTCTAGGTTGAACGAAATCAATGCTATATGGATGGAATCATTGACGTTTCAGCTCGACGAGCATGCCAAACAAACTGCAGAAATGTTGCAGCAGGACGAAGATTTCGCAAGGTGAGAAAACAATCATAATATTTTAAAGAACTAACTTTGAAACATTGTAAATAATATACAGCCGATTATAATTTAAGGCTGTTTGTTGATTACGATTTGACATGGTCTGTTTTGTGGCAGTTACTAAGCCCGTCCGGTATGTTAGGTCAACATCCGCGACGGATGATCCGCGCCGCCTCCGTCGCGGACGTCCGAATGCTAGTTTTCATATCCCACTGACGAGTCCCGCAGATGTCTTTGGTTTTTCAAATAATCTCTGAAGATCTTTGTTTTGAAATTGAAGACTTGACTTTTGTCGTAATTAGCAGCCTTTTATCCAATGTCTCTTTGCTATAATAACACCAGCCTATTATTGTCTCACTGCCAGCATACAGGGAATGGCACGACCATTGTGCACTATGCTTGCGTAAAAGACGGTTTCAGACTTTCTCTTTTTGCTGTATCTTTATAGATAATTTGATCTGATTTAGACAAATCGCGATGAAGGAGGCGGAGTTATCTCTCGCCGGAAAAGAACCGGAGGTACCTGACTTCAAAGAAATTATGGACATGGATATGGCGTTCGCCGTTTATCAGAAAGATGTGGCTGAATGGCGCAACAATATGCCAACTGATTTGGCAGCTAAGATGACCAGGGAGAAGCTGTTTAACTTGTTCCCTGACGTTGACAAGGACACCCTGACTGAGTTGCTAATGGCTCATGACAATAATTTCAATGCTACGGTTGAGGTAATTATGTATTTTTTACATTATTAGTAATTAACCTTGACGACTAATATAAGTAAACAGTATACAGGGTTAAATTAAATTAGCTAGCAAAACTGCAGACGTAATGGGTATCGATATATGTATAAGCACCAATAAAAAAAAAAAGATTTGATGGTTTTTTTTTGAGGGTCCAAGACCGCATGTATTTATTGTTACTTGCAAGTATGAGTTGAGAAAATCGTTTTCTTTTGTTTTATCGTGTTTCGATATCGGCACCCTTCACGTCTGTGAAGTTTACCGAAAAAAAAGATTTTTTACCGATATTTCAAGTAACTACAATAACTGCGGTCGATGAACGCACAAAAAAATATTATGTTTTATCATGTGTAGGTAGCGAGCAGTGGTGGCCTAGTGGTAACGGCTGTGACTTACGAGTTGTAGGTCGTAGGTTCGAACCCAGACAGGCGCATTTTTTTATGTACATTATTTATCACCACTGTTCTCAAAACGGTGAAGGAAAACTTGAGGAAACCGACATGTCCTAGAACCAAACATTCAAAGACTTGTGACATCTACCAACCCGCACTGGGCCCGCGTGGTGGATTACGGCCCACTGGATCTCACAGAGAGGAGGCCTGTGTCCCAGCAGTGGGAACATTATAGGCTGATTATGTATGTATGTATGTAAGATATCGATAATTCGATATCCGTCACGTCTGCGGTTTGCTAATAATTTGACCTTGTATTTCGTTTATTTGATGGTTGGTTGAGTCGCACAGTTTAAGGCTCTCCAGTTGTACAGTCAACCGCACATAACTAGTAACAATTTGACATTGACAGCGCTTTTATGTCGTGGCAGTATAAGAACGTTTTTCATAGTGCAAATGTTACAACTGATGTGATGACTTTACTATAGCCCGCAGAGGTCATGTGACTTACCGTCTTGTCAATTTTGCATTTCCCTTTTACTACAAAAGAATTACATGTTAATTCTTGTTTTTGGTATATTAAAAGGTCTTGCTGATGTCTACTGGCCGCAATGACGTACTGGAACAGGAAAATGGAATAAACAAATTCGTATTAACGGAGGAAATGAAACTCAAGGACAAGATAATGGAGGAGCAGAAAAAGGTAGTCTTTGCAATTGACGAGCACCCGTCATTTGACTTTTGTGTCATTGATGTAAGGTAGGAATTTCAATGTTTGATGTGCGCTTGTGAAATGTCACCATTACGAGTTGACCACAGATTTATTTACCCATATGCAGTCGAATTATTTCCATTTATACTGACGATTATTAAACGAAAACATAATAATAATACTTCCTACATGTCTATAAGTACTGTTGACTCATCGTGATACTTATATTATAATCAGCTACTGTATTCTCAAAGTAAAGATATACTGGTATATCATACCTTAACCCTATTGAAATACAGTCCAGGTTCTGTTGCAATTGCAACAGTCTGTATCCTATAGTCAACTTAATTTGCTCTTATCTAAGGTTGCGATTTATTTGAATGTGACAGTGGTGCCGATTCCCTTGTTCACAAACTAAACTAAATCTAAGTTCAGTGCATCTTTTTCTTTCTATTTCATTAAGAAAAGGACAGAAGATAAATTTTAGTTTAGTCCTGTCAAATTAATCAGCGCTTGTCACTACTCCATACAAGTTTAGACGTGATTAAACTCATGCCTACTAAAATTACGTCAATTTACGTCAAGCGCTGATTAATTTGACAGGACTAAACTAAAATTTATCTTCTGTCCTTTTCTTAATGAAATAGAAAGAAAAAGATGCACTGAACTTAGATTTAGTTTAGTTTGTGAACAAGGGAATCGGCACCAATGTCAAAGGTTTTCATTAACAAAACAAGTTTATTGAAATATTTTGCAGGAACTCTCTGAGACAGAATGGCCCTTGCTGACCAAGGGTGAAAAAGTGGACATGGCCACCGTGGAAGCTTACCGTGAAGAGGCTGACAACCATCTTGCTCGTCGTAATCTGTAAGTAGAAATTAAAAACTGATGAAAATGATGGGTCCGATGACTTTAAAATACCAAAACCTAGCTTTTTTGCAACTATTTTGGGGTCAGCTTCCAGTCTAACCGGATGCAGCTTAATACTAGTATTTTACATGAAGCTAGTTTTTGGGTAATACGATACTTCTGGGTAAGACAGGTTGTCAGACTTTCGGGCTTTTGACGACCCGTAACCACTGTCAAAGATCCATGACAAGCAGCCGGGACAAACGGCTTAACATGCTTTCCAAGGCACGGAGGGGTATCGGGATGTATAGATGTCACCTATCCACGGACCGCGGCAAGCGTAGCGTCGACCAGGTTATGGTCGATCGACCTGTGAGGTTGTTATTACTTAGCCACGAACCCCTCATTATCATCCCCATCATTTTATCAAGCCAAAATAAGTTCCCTGCTGGACACAGGCTTTTCCAAAATTAATTTACACATATTTAATACACATTTAATAAATTCACATTGTTGGGAGAAAAGAATGATATTGTTGATTGCAACAAGATCAGATTCGTAATCTGGCAAAATTTTTTTGTTTATTAGAATTTTATGCACAAGTAAAAAAATACTGTACAAAGGCGGACTTAATGCCTGAGGCATTTCTAACAGTCAACCTTAGGGTGATGCAGATTACCTCCTTCTGCGAGGCAGCAATGCTCGCGAAGGAGGAGGCGGGACGGTTGAAGTAAAGGCAAATTTCGCGCCTTCACGCACCTAGCCGTCGCAGGAGACGCCCTGGGCGTCGGGAATCCCAGGCGGATTTCCGGCCACCGTAGACGCGGGCTTGCGGACGGTGAGCAATGGGTAGCTCGCCGTCCGATAAGGACCAGGCCCGGGTCGATGGCGCGTTGCGTTCCACGCGCGCTGTCGACCCACGTGTCGTCAGCACAAGTGTAGGGGTCCACCAGGGCCGATGCCTGCCGGGGTCGCGGGGAAAGTCCGAAAAGGATACCGAGGCCCCTGGCAACGCAGGCAACGGAAGGAACATGGGTGGGTTTTAGTCAGTAAGAGCCTGACACACCCTCCCGGTCCGCCCAGAGCTGGAGGTTATTTGATAATTTCCCAGCAAAAAAAAAAGGGTTTGCATAGACAAAACATGGCAGGTGCAACATAAGGGATACGATAACTCGAAAATCAAAAATATATAATAATACATAGATAGATACATACATACACCAAAAAAAAAGTGTCAGGAGAAATAACGATTGGTAGAGGAGAAAACGTATCAGCGCTGGGATGATTCTGCTCACTTTTATACCTATAAAAAATAAAAAAAAAAGAACAAAAAATGCAGCAGCCTCCTTTTAAAACCTCAGCCTGTATAATAGTAGTACACTGAAGTAGCGATGCGGCGATGCATATGATTTTTTATTACCTTATCACACAGAACTGCCACAATACTTTCTATCCCGGAAAAAACACGGACTAAGCCATAACTTATGTAACTAACAAATTCTACGTTTGTATTACAGGAACTACCAAAAGGCACAAGACTACATTCGTCGTGGCATGACTCAAGTTGCCAACTATTACTCAGAGCTCGCTAACTTCCATAAGCAGAAGTATGAGCATGCCAATGGGTTGGCTGTGGCATCCCTGATGCAAGTAAGTAAAGAACGCTAGTCATTTGTTTTGCATTCTTAGAAGTTGGTGCAGCAAGGCCTTTGACGATGTTTAACAGGGCCTTTGTCGATGTTCACAGGAGTTTCTTAAGACTTTTTATTGAGTTTTCAAAATAGTACTAATAAACAGTAAAGGCCGATTCACAGCGGAACGGCAGCGGCCGGCAGCCGCGCGGCGAGCACTTTCAGTGTGAAATAATTTTAAACTTTATCTACATAATTAAAAGACCAGTATCGCTTGAAAAGTACGAAAAGGTCGAGTGGCCTCGCGGCACCGCAGTAGTAGAGTAGCGCCTAATCCACACACTGAAAAATATATTATGTTATTGGGCATTCTAAACCACTTTCCGTTTCATTCGTAACCAAACGAGATTCAAAAGTGGAGTAGCGCCTAAACCATACACTAAAAATTATATTTTGTTATTGAGCATTCTAGATCACTTTTCCGTTCCATTCGCAACCAAACGAGTAAAAAAAGTGGAGTAGCGCCTAATCCACACACTGAAAAATATATTATGTTATTGGGCATTCTAAACCACTTTCCGTTTCATTCGTAACCAAACGAGATTCAAAAGTGGAGTAGCGCCTAAACCATACACTAAAAATTATATTTTGTTATTGAGCATTCTAGATCACTTTTCCGTTCCATTCGCAACCAAACGAGTAAAAAAAGTGGAGTAGCGCCTAATCCACACACTGAAAAATATAATATGTTAATGGGCATTCTAGACCACTTCCGTTTCCATTCGTAACCAAACGAGTGGAGTAAGTAAAAAAAAAGTGGAGTAGCGCCTAATCCACACACTGAAAAATGTATTATTGGGCATGCTACTCCACCGAGAGTGACGAGGTGAACGGAGTGAGCCGATGGAACGGTAGGTGGGGTAGGATGCCCAATAATACCCTGCTACCTACCGTGGCACCGCAGCCGCGCTTGTCAGCGGTACTGCCCGGGTCGCGTCGCTGCCAGCCGCTGCCGTTCCGGTGTGAATCGGCCTCTACTGTTTATTAGTACTATTTTGAAAACTCAATAAAAAGTCTCGGCCCTAAGTTTTAAGTGGTTTTCTGTAGCTGGAAGACATCATTTCTTTTTTAAATTTGCTACGATCACACTATGATGTCCTCTGTCTAGTAATATTCTCGATCATTCTTTCTAAACAACTTAAAAAAAAAACGAGTTTCTGTATATCTGTATATTCTCAAAATTCTCTACTTCACTATTTAGATTTTTCACTAAATGTACTTACATACTTCCAAGGACGTATTTGTTGCGTAAGTTTACCGCTTTTTTGATAAAGTTTTCATGTCATTAATAATGGGAAGAGATCTTCTAATAGGATCATCTAATAGGAAGAGAACAGCGTCGATAGTGGGTAGGTTGCGCGGAAGCATCCTAAAACATAATTTGGCAAGGTGAACACCCCCTTGATGTTAGGGTACGGAAGCACGTGCCAACATGACGTGTTGGGCCTCGTAATTATCAGTTGTTGTTAGATTAGTTCGCATAAGTTTATTAACATAGTTTTTAAGTCGTTGTTCAAATCAAATCAAATATTTTTATTGTGGGCATAGGTTATAGAGACAGATGTTAGGTAAATTACAGATCCATAATGTCCTGCCTAGTAGGCATACAATAATAAAATTATGTCAACATAAACAATTTAGGTATCACTTCTAAAGCAAATCTTACAAAATAAGAATTAGGTGTATGGTGACAGATTGTAGTAGGTACACACGGCTACACATCAAGCTATACATATCCATAAACTGATCTCGCATTGTATAGGATTTCCGTACAATGCGAGGTCAGCGTAAACTGGAACTGTATAGCCGTGTGTACTAACTATATGGATTGTGTGTTTCTGTATCTGAGGTGCGAAATAAAGAATAAGTTATATTCAGTATTGAAACCGTTAAGTGTTTAAGTACTGTACGTACTACTTCTTTTTGAACTAATAATCTTCAATTATGATTGACACACCAGATATATTTCGTTTTTATTCCGTCATATTCTTTCAGGTCTGGTAGAATATGACGGAAACTCACTTTGTATAATTGTCATCTTTTTGTAATCTTAATAATATATGTATTGCATTTATTTAAACAATTACTTTAAAAAAAAATGCATAACTAACTTTCATATCCAACTTTCCAGTTCCACGCTACGAAAAATCCTGACTGCACTACCATCGATCTGCATTATTTACGCGTGAAGGAAGCAAAGGAATCTTTGGACGTGTTCATAGACACGCACATTTCGAAACTCCGTGATGCCGGCAAACACCGCAATCAGATGCTGTTCTTCATCACGGGACGAGGCAGCCATAGCCAGGGACGTGCTCGCATAAAACCAGCCACCATTGAACGCCTGAAGCAACGCGGCCTTGGGTACGTAATTAGAAATATAAATATATTTATACAGGAAAAAAAATAACCTGTGCGCAAATTTTGCGATTATTATGTGAGTTTTATTAACCATGTATTTTTTTGGTATTTTGTACAAAAAACGATAACTTTATTTTTTAGGGCGTCTTGCAGCTTTTACTTAAATCTCGGTTTAAACTCGACTTAGGCTTAAACTTAATTTAACAATTTGCATGTCATCGATTTAGCTTAAATCTCAATTTAAATAAACGTTAAAGTTAAACCGGCATCGAGGTTGGTTTAGTTGTTAAATCTCGATTTTATAGACAGACGTCAATACAGTGTTATTTTAAATTCCTCTTTTTATTTGTGTCAATAATTAATAATTATTTATCACTCTAAATAAGGAAATATGGAATGCAACAGAAATACCTTTGATGGCCATTTATTTTCATAAAAGTGATTTTTTTAGCTTTAATTTTTTTGGTTGATGTTTGTAATTTATGTTTTAAACTCGTATATTATGATTGACGCTAAACAAAACTATAAAATAACACGAGAGTACAACCAACACTGACTTACATTGACATTATTGACAGATCAAATTCTTTTTTCTTTATACGCAGAACTGAGTTGCCACCACTTTTTATTTGAAAAACGGAACGCAAAGAAAGAATGGCGAATGGGTTATTGACTTAATCTCAGTTTAGTTAAATCGAATGTGAAAAAGTCGAGTTTAAGGCTAAATCGAGATTTAATTAAACCGCGATTTGTATCATTTTGCTGCAAGTGGCCCTTAGTAGAAAAAAAAAGTTATCGTGAACGAAAGTTTTTAGTGTTTTTTCTTTTTGTTTACTTTGATTTTTTTTTCAATTTGAATTATACTGACTTGCCGGCCGGTGCGGGCGCATGGTGTAGCGGAACGCACGATTTACCTAAACAGCTGTGCGCTCGCTCGATTTGCAGGCGTAGGTTTTTAGGTATATTATTAGGATTTAAGTCAGGAAAAACAGAAAAAGTATTGAACAAATAATGGAAATGTGTTCTGTTACTGATACTAAACCACCAAAAAAAATTGTGCACTGGTTAAAATTTCTCCTGTATAGACAGGTACAGTCACGCACCAGCACTAATATGTATACACTTAACAACTTTTAAAAGTTATTTTCTCCCACAATGTTGATTGTAATTTTATGTCGTTAAGAACATAGTATTTAGGAACCCATGCTATTATGAAATAGGTCTTACCTCAAGTCAATCCAATCTTTATTCCACGAAAATGTCGCTTTTGTATTTTGCTAAGTGTATACATATTAGTGCTCGTGACTGTACATGGATGAACAACACGCTTAAGTTAACACATAACAATAAAAGTATTGTCTACAGCTATTATACATAATTAAATTAGCCAGTGAGCCCCAAACTAGACAGTCTGTATCTTGGCGCAAAATTAAAATATAAAGACGAATCCGCAGTAGTAGCCCGCGAAATTTAAAATTTTATTACATTTTTTGCAATTTGCTGGTCAGTGTCAGGTTGTATCTTGATCAAAATATGATTCGCGACCATAACAAATATATATTTACAAAATTTTTTAAATATGTATTTACAGAATTATAATAATTAAAATCATTAATACATCTCTCTAATTTTGAAAGATTTGTTCCTTATGAGCGTTTACGCCGGCATTTCATACAAATTTTCAGAACCAATTTTATTGGTTAAGTCATTTCGAAAAATAAGGATTAAACTTCACACACATAAACAGGATACATAGGTCTAAACAGATAGTAGAAAACATTTTTAAAATGACTTATTAAAAAAATAATTAAAAAGATAATTGGAAATTTCTGTTTGTATGGAAGATTTAAAATCGTTCTAATTTAACTGTCTAACTATTTATCGAAAATGTTTTGTACTAACTTTTAGACCTATGTATCCTGCTTATGTGTGTGAAGTTTCATTAAAATCGGTTCAGTCATTTCGAAAAATAAGGACTTGAAAATTTGTATGAAATGCCGTACACGCAGAGATTTGTTCTTAGAACAAATCTAATTTGCGAATCCACCTTAACGTTTATATAGACATTAAAGCGAATTATTAAACAGACTTTTGTTATCTTTGAATTTAGAATGCGGTTTTCCTGTTTAAAAATTGGCAGAATGAATTAATAATGAATTATCCTTATTTTGATTCAAACAAGGTTGATTTTGTTTTGCAAAGACAATGTGAAAATGAGATAATTTCAACCAAAGTGATGAGTTTTAAACTTACTGGTTTCGAACTTACTGGTAGTTTTTGTCAAAAGTGGCAAAGCAAATACAGTCGACTATACAAATAAGCCTAATAAAGTGTCAGCATTTTAATATGTACATAAAATAATATAAAAACGAAGTCAAACCTGTACATTCAATATTTTTGATAAAAAGTAATTGCTACGAGGTGTGGGAATGAGTTTTATGCCGAAAATATACAGCCTTGGCCAAAAGTATTGAGCACCCATGACATCTTTCAGTTTTATGAGGAGTATCAAATAGAAATAAAACAAAACGTTTTATATAGGTTTATTTTACTATTTATTAATTGAAAATTAATATTTTGTGGGTCCACCCTTTGCCTTAATTACGGCAGAAATTCTTTTTGGTAAAGAGCTAACAAGATTTTTACAGTCTTCAGCAGTAATCGCGTTCCATTCTAGGCGCAGGTAGCGTTTCATTCTAGGCGCAGGTAGCGTTTCAAATCTTCTCTGTTGTTAATTGTGTGGCGCCTAACTCTACGCTTTAATAAACCCCATAAATGTTCTATGGGGTTCAGATCTGGCGACTGGGCAGGCCAGTCAAGAAGCTCTGTGTTATTTTCCAGAAACCATGTCATAGTGCGGGCAGATTTGTGGCATGGCGCGTTATCCTGCTGGAATTTAAAACCATCCATGTTCGTGTCGCCGAAAAGTTTCGGGAATGAAGGCAGCAACGCAGTTTCTAGTACATTTATGTACTTAGTAGAGTCCATGCGGCCCTCATACACGAACAATTCGCCAACTCCAGAATCGGTCATGCAACCCCAGACCATTATGCTGCCGCCGCCGTGTTTTACGGTTGGGATCACACACTGGCTTAAATTCTTCGCCCACCCGGCGACGCACAAAGGTCACACCAGGTGTACCAAAAATCTGCAATAAAGAGAAAAATATTGAGTTCAGAAAAAAAAAATCTATGCGTTTGGTTTTTAAACCATTTTATATAATTTTATTAGGGCATTAAATTGACTTATTCACCTCAAAGTTTGATTCGTCTGACCACACATCATTTGACCACTCTTCAGCGGTGAAAGTTCGGTGTTTTAAGGCCCATTTATACCGAGCTTTTTTGTTGTTGTCGGAGAGCCATGGCTTCTTCCTAGCTTTACAGCCTTTCAGAACAGCTTCCTGAAGTCTTCTAACGAGTAGTTCGAGCAGAAATTGATTTCTTAATTTGTTCTGACAACTCAGCAGCGAGCTCTGAAGATGTTTTTGTCCTATTTCTTAACGACTCTCTCAGTAACTGACGATCCTGACGGTCTGTGGTGATGCGTTTGAGCCCGGTTCTCGGTCTATTTTGATGTGATCCGGTAGCAGAGAATCGCTTAATAGCATATTGCACGGATCGGCGCGAACATTTCACAGTTTTGGAAATCTCTACTTGTGATTTCCCTTGCTCATGCAGAAGCTGTATCTGCACACGTTTTTCTAAAGAAAGTTCGTTACGTTTTGGCATATTGCAACGATAACACTTAAAGCGTTGAAATAAAATACCAAAGGCGCACTAGATCACTGGATGTGTTCACAACGAGCGATGGTAGCGAACTGATAAATAAATACAAAAATTGTAAAATACACATTTTAGTGCACCCAGGTGTTTTATTGCTAGCTGCGGCGTGGGTCATTGTTTTTAAATCTTTGTAGATGACCGACAAAAGAATATTTCAACAGTAGATTTGGTTTTCTTCCATACTTACCGTGAACGAGCGAAATTTGTAAGGTGCTCAATACTTTTGGCCAAGGCTGTAGTTTTTAGATTTTTTGTCCATTTGTGTGGTGGATCTATGTTCCGGGTTGGCGCAAAAACAGCTGAACGGATTTGGATGAAATTTGACGAAGAGTTTTTAACCTGGGTTAACTGATAAGATACTTTGAATCCCGGTAGTACGTGTAGGATATTTTCCGACATCCACATCAACACGACGGAGTTTTTGGGCCTCTGTCAAATTATGAGGTATCCACCGGGCACATAGCTTCCTGACCGCTAAATGTTCATGGAGGATTTTGTGCACTTGACTCATACCGATGCCTAAGCACGTCCGAATCTGCTAATAAGTCACTCTTTTGACAGTCCCTATCATACGCCGCACAATACTCATGTTATCTTCAGTCGTCGCCGCAGAAAGCCGTCCCTCACGCAGATCATCGGTGAGATTAGTGCGACCACGTTTAAACTCATTAAACCAAATGTAAGCAGTGGCACGAGATGGGGCTTCTTCGTGAAAGTCTATCATAACTTGTTGACTTAAATGACATCGAAAGTCATAAAAAAATAATTGTACGAAAAATTTCTCGCGTTAAATTCATGCTGACGTGACACAGACAATTTTCAATTTGCCGCCAATTCGTAAACAAATAACAAATGAATATAATATAGGTATTACATACACAATAATATTGGCAAAGAGTTCCATTTTCAAAATTTGAATTGTTTTTTTTTATTATATCGTTTACAAGTGGCCAGTTCTAAAAACTTTCAGTGTCGCCCTCGCAGTGTCTATCTGGAACTGCGTTTAAGTTTGGGGTCGCGGGAAGATACTAAAGGGTCACCGAGGCCCCTGGCAACACAGGCAACAGGAAGGAATACGGGTGGGTTTTAGTCAGTAAGAGTCTGACACACCCTCCCGCTCCGCCCAGAGCGGCAGAAGTTATTTGATGATTTCCCACCCAAAAAAAAAAGTTCTAAAAACGTTCAGTGTCGCCCTCGTACGGAGATTTTAATTTAGAGTTAGTTGATTTTATTTTACCCAATATATTTAGTTATTTTTCTCTCTGGTACCCACTGCCATAATATTGCTGTTCTTTTTCGTACGCTGTTTAAATTTTCACTCAATTTAGATATTATAATTGGATCTGTACTGCAAACTGGTTCACTTACTAGTTGCAAAATATCTGTCGCATTTTTTTTTCAGAAATTCTTCTCATTCTCTATACCTTGGTTGAGCAAAGGTTTCACAAGTATATTTTTTTTAGGATACCTACTTATATTATTTACTCATAATACATGTTAATTATATCGAAATGAGCGTATAAAAAATTATAAAAATTTACCTGACTTAAACATTTTCTCCGTGAAGAACTAGACTTTTTAGTAACAACTGTACCCATGCAAAATAGCGATAAGGACACGTGTTGCTCGGACGACGACTGCTGCATCACTGCCACACAAATAAAAGCTGTATAATTACAAGCACACATGGCGCACAGATGAGTTGAACTATTAAAAAAGCAATTTAATGACACTTTTCCACTAAAGACTAAAAGTAAAAGAAAGAAGAAAGAAAAATGGATTTATTTGTCACAGAAACACGTGCACATAAAAGGGGTAATTCTTATAAATAATAAAACTAAACAGACTTACACAGAGAGACAGAACATATACAAATAGTCGGCAACTGCACACAAAGTTCTTATTTAGTGATTGGGCGACTCCAGGTTTTCGTAAAAGCAGGGAAAACTTTTTGAACTTTATGGCCTAAAGCAACATATGAAAAACAAAAGCTTTCATGAGTATGTTGCAAAATATTCTAATACTTTTAAAAGTGTGCAAAATTGCTAAAGCTCTTTATATTAGCAATAAAATAAAATCTTCTGATGATAAAATAAAAACTACCTGGCAAATAATAAATAATGAAACAGGTAGGAAAAAACCGCGTCATACTGAATTTAATTTAGAGACTGCACGCCCATCACTTCAGATGTAGAGATAGCTCAAGAATTTGAAAACTTTTTTTGCTAATATTCCCCTTAAAACTACTGAAACTTTAAATTCCTCATTCGCGCTTTCTGCTGCCTTACTTAAAAAAAAATGTAAAGGCATGCCCTTTAGAGTTTAGGTTTCAGCGTACAAACCCTCAGGCTGTTATAAAAGTTTTTAAAGATCTTAAAATTAAATCAACAGAAGATCTCTGGGGAATGTCTATAATAGTCTGTAGATCTATCATCGAAACCATTGCGCCCTATTTAGCTTTCATATTTAACACCAGTGTTGACCAAAGAGTCTTTCCAGATCTCATGAAACACAGTAAAGTAGTTCCTTTGTTCAAATCCGGTGATAGTAAAGAACCCAACAATTATAGGCCTGTGTCAGTTCTGGCAGTTCTCAGTAAGGTGTTTGAAAAGTTGATGCTCAATCAAATGTTACGCCACTTTAATAAAAATTCCATCTTTTATGAACAACAGTACGGTTTCACCAAAGGGCGTTGTACGACTAACGCCGGTGTCACCCTAATAAAGAACATTTTTAACGCCTGGGAAGAAGCACAGGATGCCATTGGTATCTTTAGCGACCTCTCTAAGGCGTTCGATTGCGTAAACCATGAGACACTTCTGCTGAAACTAGAGCACTATGGACTTAGAAATACAGCTCTTGATTTACTAAGATCATACCTAAAAGATAGAAAGGTTAAAGTTCAAGTAAACGGCATAAACTCATTGGGGTCTGAAATGGCAATGGGCATTCCTCAAGGTTCGATATTGGGTCCATTCCTCTTTTTAGTTTACATTAATGATTTACCCCAATTACTTCAAAATCAACCGAAGATGGTGTTATTTGCAGATGACACATCATTAATCTTTAAAATAGACCGACGATCACAAAATCATGACGACGTGTATAACTCTATTCTTCAGGTCCATGATTGGTTTACGGTAAATAATTTGGTACTACATATAAAAAAAAACCAAATGCATTAGATTTAAATTACCTAATGTTAGAAGTAGCGAATGTGATCTCATATTGAATGGAGAAAAACTGGAATTTATTTATCATACGGTTTTCCTAGGAATCACTCTAGACGAGAAACTACAATGGGGACCACATATAACATCTCTTGCGGGGCGGCTAAGCTCGGCCGCTTATGCTGTTAGAAAGATAAGACAGTTGACAGATGTAGAAACCGCGCGTTTGGTCTATTTTAGCTACTTCCACAGCATTATGTCGTACGGCATTTTATTGTGGGGTCGGGCTGCTGACATTGATTCCATCTTTATTTTGCAAAAGCGAGCTGTCAGAGCCATTTATAATCTAAGTCGCCGTGAATCTCTTAGGGAACAATTTAAAAAGATTAATTTTATGACAGTACCTTGCCAATTCATTTATGAAAATATTATGTATGTAAGAAAAAATCGACATCTTTTTAATAAAATAAGTGATAGACATAATTTTAATACTAGAAATAAAGATAAAATAGATCAACCATTTTTCAGATTATCTAAAGTACATACATCTTTTATGGGGTACTGTGTCAAATGTTACAACAAAATACCGTGTGATATATTGCAATCAAATGAAAGAAAATTTAAAACTTATGTTAAAAGTATACTTTGTAAACAAGCATATTACAAATTAGAGGATTATATCCAAGATAAGAATGCTTGGAAACATGCTGGTCCAGCTCCATAGGACAAGCTAGAGTCTAGACAAAATCATACTGGTTGCTATTTTAATTGTACAATTTATTATTTGATACAAATAATAAATCAATGTTGAATTTCAAATCTGTGATTACTTCAACTCACACACTGACTTTATTTATTATTTTTAGGAAAACGTATACTTTTATAATGTTTGTAAATATGTGAGCATCATGTACCTATCACATAATTCATTTATCTGTCATTGCTTTATTTTTCATTGTTTTTTGTACCTATTTTGGTATAGTAATTTTATTCTAGGTGCATCAACTTCACATATAATTTTAAAATATACATATACAAAATTTAGTGAAACATTTTAAAAGAGTAACGGTGGTTTCTTGCCCATTCTTCTCCATACGAATCTACCTTTTGGAAGGGGCAACTAGAATCAATTCATTTTTTTTTTGTTATTTTGGCGTTCAAAAGTGCCTTTTATGTGCCTATTTGAAATAAATAATTCGACTTTGACTTTGACTTTGAACTATCTGTACCATAGTGAGATTTGAAGCATTTTTCAAAGAAATAAATAAATATATCACATAGTTTATTACGTCAATTCAGGCATTGTCGAAGAAGAACAATGCGTTTTGGGTTTACGTTCCGTTCCACCAAAAACGCAACATAAAATAATGAATTGTAAAATAAGTAATGCATTAAAAACTGTAAAAAAATATGGAATTTGTTTCTTGACGTTACGATATATATTTAAATAATGAATTAAGTTTTGTATTACGTGCATATTCCCTATTGTTTTGTGAAATGTTTCGAAAAACAAGAGGCGTTAAATACGGGTTTTGACCACGCGCCAGCTAATCCTTTTACAGGTATACATTATTTGCTTGCTTACTACAGCATTATTTCTTTTATTTTCCAGGTATTCACTCAAGAATCCAGGCCTCCTCGCTGCTAAAGTGAACGTCAACACCAAGTTGACGTACCAAGTATCTGTTCCCTAGGGAACGTGGAACCAAGACAATGACACGTTCTTCTTCAAAAGACCGTGTCGCGTCTTGCTTGTGTTCGACGGCGCTTTCACAATGTTTCGTGGCAGAGAATATGCTGTTTTTTTCCCCGTTTTAGCCACCTACGGCCCAGTAGTCTACTGCCTCCGAGCCTGCACTGATTTCAGGTTTGCCATGGAACTTACATTTTGGCCCAAATCGGATGATCTAAATATCCTCAAGAAACTGGCCCATGCTACATTTATTTACGATCCCCCGAGTTTTTTCGTTTGTTTTAACGTAACGAGTATTTATCGTTACCAGCCATTTATGTACTACCCTGCCTTGCCTTCTATTCCGCCACTCATAACCGAGTTACCAATACAATGGCCATGCAACAATATCTCTGTGTAATTCTGTAGGAATCTTTTTGGTGTTCAACTTTGTACGCCTATTTTTAATCGGTAGTGTTATTCGTAGTATGTAGAATCGCTGTCTATGTTAAACAAGAATTGATGTTTTGGTAATTGTTAATATGATAACAAAGAATATGAGGTCCTCAGTGAATTAAAAAACTCAGTTTCCACAAGATTTTGATAAAATTTCATAACGCAGTAGGCATGCATTTGTGCCACGAGTGCATCACAGAACACCTAGAATAAGTTGTAAATGTTTGCTCAAAGTACATTTTAGTTTATATTTTATAAGTACCAAAAAATAGTAATATACAAAAAAAAAATATGTATATTAAAAATTATACGTAATTATTTTAGTTTCTACCGCCATTGTATACATTTCGACCAATTTTAACAGTCTTAATATCCAATTTAACCCAGTAGCTTTTGCCCGAAGTAGGAACGTAGTTACAACAGCCTTATGCAAACGCCTTATGGGGCATATTACGTTATTGTAATAACTAGAGATCGGATATTCGGATGCATATTCACCTAAAGTTGAGATGTTGGCTAATATGGAATGCGCCGCGGGATTTTGCGATACAAAAGTATCGCAAAATCCCAAATCGACAAAATTTATGTTTTTTCTGATTACATACTGGATGCATATGTACCTACCTAATATTATGATGTAAAGTAGGTAGAAACATTAATTTTAAACAAACATGCAATCCAATAATCCCGGGTTTTTTTTTTAAATAAATATTTTTGTAGAAGTCGGTTCCATACTATACACCGGACTAGTTATGCATTCCCGTTGTTCGTGGCCTCTTTAAAAAAAAAGATTTTTATGAAGCCGTTTCCATACTTTAGCTAAAAATTAACTTTAGGTAAATATGCATCCGAATATGCGATCCTCTGGTAAGAACATATTAGGGCTGGATACTATGTCGCTTATTTCGAGACTGTTGCCGTACGTTAAATCAAATATTTTCATGTTTTGTTGCAATTTGCAAAATTTATAACAGATTGGCTACAAGATTCGTTTATGTGCCCACACAAACTCGATATAATCGTCCAGTATTTTTGCTATGTGATATTGTGATAACTTTGCGCGTATGTCTCATCCGTTCTCTTGAACTGCTAACCAGTAATGCGATGTTGCATTGCGAAAATACCACGTGATATATTGAACCTGTGTGTGCCAGCTTTTAAAACCCCCACTATTAATAATTTTAGTTATTATAAGTTTATTTTCTGTGATCCTTACAGGGTGTAACTTTAAAAAAAAGTTATTTTAAATCCTGCCATCACAAATCGAATCATTTGTTTTTGGTTTGAACTTTTATATTTTCACTTATACGAACCGTCCAATCCCCCCTTTAAGCTACCTTCCGATATTCCCTCCCTAATGTAAAATCGAGTTTATAAAATCAATATTATTCCTATATATCTTTAACCTAAAGTCATCTATAAATTTCATTAAACATATTTTATTATATCCACCAAAAATATTTGTACTGTCGCGGGTGTTCAAATCGGACCACTTTCAAAACGAAATCACGTGCTCACGATGACCTCATCTGTTTACCGTCCCTTATTGCGTCGACCAATAAAAAAAATATATTTTGTTTAAATACATTTCTCAGGCTCTGTTACAATGATCACAGATGTCTGACCACCTTTTACCCGTTGTTTTTTACGCTTTTTTTTTCATTTACAAAAACAGGGGGTGATGGCGATGCTATTGGTTGATGAGCGTAGGTAAGCGTTACTATAGCGGCCGAGCGTCCTTACGGTGGAGGTCCGATTTAAAACCCCGCGATAGTACGGTACAACTCCGAACGATATGTCGTATAAATCTTAGTACAGTTGCACATATAATCATTTTTCTTGTATATTTCTACTCTTGTGGACCACTTTCTAATCTCCATTCATATCGTACCTCATTAAGTATTTTTACGTACAAACTTTTTTTAGGTCAGAGTAAATATTCATAAGATAGTTTAAATGCACCTAAAGCGGTCTACAGACGAGCTTATGATAATTATCATCGAATTTTATTTTTATTACATTCACAAGATATTATAACCTCCAAAATAACAACATGGACTTGTCGTCTGTAGGACTCTTTACATTAAATAAATAGTTTTTATTTTGAATATACAATGGGTACTGGAAATGGCATGTTGTACCTTTCGTGGTTAGCTCAAGGGCGATATTTATATCGAAGAAAACATAAAAAGCAATGATGATTGTGCCAAATGAGCACCAGATGATTAAATTTGTATTATCTTATATCATAAAAGAACAGCTAATTAGGAGAGTTTAGATTGTGATGATGCCTTTATTAAAAAGTATCTCAAGGCTGAAAGTTTTTATTCACTTTTTCAAAAAATGGACTGAAAGTCTATTTTGTCGAAATTATTGAAATTGGGCTTTTTGGCCAAATCCGCTTTAAAATTCTTGCGACCCTATCTAATTATAGTGGACTAAACAGGCGTGTTTTTGAAGGTTTATTGACAGTTATAAATCGTCAAAGTTCTACTATTTTGGCCGTTGGTAAAGCCATTCTTTAAATCGAACAAACATATTTAACGTAGTGAACTATATTTAATATTTTGGGTGTCTATGCTAATTACTGTTATATTCCACATCGTACGGCCATTTTTTAAATGTTGTCTTCGATCGTCCATAGACGGATGTCAGTTTAAAAAGTAAGATTTAGAAATAATTCAAGGATTTTCTGACCGATCCCTATCGCTCGGATTTATTCGTGTCCATACGGCGCTGATCGAACTATCCATTGGCCTTCCGGATATTTTTGCTGAGTATTGAGGAGGATTTATGCGAAAAAGTCAGGATTTTCCAAAAACAACAATAGTACCTAGTTTTGTAGATTGACGTGTAGATAGATGATGCACTGTGGCGGTCCGGTTGCCATGTGCTGATTTTAGTGTCGACGTGTACCATCTCTATAGAGAAGGCAAAAGGTGTGGGGATCGTTAGATCGACTGTCCGGTGCTTCATCTGTCACTGTAGTATTTTTGGATACCCACCTCTTGTCGTTTGTGACACTTTAGATATTTGTATTTGTCTATTAAATATGAACGTGCTCATATACACGAGCGGCACGCGCCTATAGCAGATGCAATTGCAGCCGTCGAAACTTCGCCGTTCGTGTATGCGGCAACTGCCGTCGACGACTGCAGTTGCCTCTGCCGTTGATGCGTGCCGCTCGAGTATATGAGCACTTAGGGTAAATTAGTTAAGATAAATTGCATTGCGTTCGGTGCGTATCCGATATGACGAAACAGGTGCAGGTTTAGTCCTAAATATATATATATTTTTAGGAATTCGAACAACTAAAGAACAAATAAAACGTTTCAACAAAAATGTATGAATGTTTACATCTTTGATCGATGTTACTCAAGAAGCATTCGTACTCAGTCAGATTTTTTTCGATTCGTACCGTACGCGGTGTACAAACGCAAATTAGTAATAGGAATATTATGTATAATTAAGAATTAGAATTTTCCTGGGTTAAATGATTCAATAATAGGTTAAAATAAGTTATATTAAGACGCTGACAACAGGTAAACCGCGGTCACTGTCATATTGCATAGAAAAGAAAGAGAAGCACGATGACACAACGCTTGTAATTTCCTATTGCAAAATATTAAACAATTATCTATTTACTCAAATTTGAGTTGAGTGTTCGAAAATAAAAACAACCAAGATCTGCATTAAAATAAGACGTACTTGTTATTAATTAAATACATAACGTACGTTGATATTTAATACAGATATTTGGATTGGAACTCAAGGTAAAAGGTTAGTTTACCGTTAGTTTGTATCGACATTTTTTTTCGTAACGTGTTTTGTTAGCAACCAAGTTCTGGGAAATATGTTCAAAATTAATATATATTTTTTCCTTTAAGTACCACAAACTATACAGATTTGTCATTTTTTTAAAGACAAGCCTACTAGCCTACTTTGGTCATTTGCCTCTTGTCAGCGCCCTAAGATTAGGTATTTGCACACGTGCTGGTTTTAATTAAATGTTTCATTCGCAGTTGGTCTCGTGAAAGAAGAGAAAGTGTTTTCTGTTCTAGTTATGCCAAAGACAGAATGACTTTTTTTGTAGTTGTTTAGTATCGATTGAAATACAGTTAAAACGTAGTAGTAGACCAGCATTTAAGGTAAAGTTTTTCCGCGTTAATATATTTTGTGATAAGAATCAAAGGGGATGGTGCTTCGGAATCGTGTGATAAATGGTCACGTAGAGGTGGAATGTTCTTAACCTTTTGACCGCCACAGTCATGTACAGATGACAGACCAAAATGTGCCCAGCACGCCACGGTCACGACTACATGACAGATTTTAAAACGGGTGATGGTTGCATAAAAATGCAAATACTAAGAGATTTGAAAATTGTAACGACATTCAAAATGTCTGCTTTATTGTCTATCTTAAATATGTGCCATTAAACTACAAGCGCTCGAGTATATTGCTGTTGCCATAGATTAATTATTTAGTTTCAAATCAAATATCAAATTCTGGAAAAAAAAACTAACATCGTTTTGGATCAACTAAAATATTATTAATGTTCCCTTTGATGCATATATTTTATTTTCATAAATAAACATACTATTAGGAATGACACGCACAATATAATAATGAATATAACATAGGTTTCAAAATAATGGCAATGTACTCCTGACGATATTTTGTTTTTTTGCTAACGCTACAGTCAACTTTTATAGCATTTCAATGAGATTTAAAATCAATTTGACAATTTAGAATTGATGCTTAACAATCGCCTAATTCGAGGGTGCTAAATATAAAGTCTTGCCTTTTTGCTTTTTCATTTTGCATCAAAATTTAATATAAGCTAGGTGCTCACGTTTTTGGCGTAGCACCTATTTGTTGATAGGAATTTACAGGGTCATGTTTTCCTATTTGTGAGAAGACATTAAGACCCTATTTGAGGAGAAGTTTTGTAATCAAACGAAAGTAGTGGTTCCGAAAGCAAAAAAATAAAGATTAGACTAGATTTTTTAAAGACTAGATCTCAAAGACAACGTGGATTCAGTAGTTTTAAAATTTTTAGAGATATTGTTATTTGGTTATGGTTTTCCTATTGACTTTTATAATTTTGTTTTTATATTGTACGACAGTAAGGCGGCATCAACACGGGCGAGAGTACTGCGGTAATAGTCACGCCGTGACATCAAATTCTGTTGAAACTGTGTGGAGCAATCTCAACACAACGATAGCATCACAGCGAGAATTTGATGGCACGACGAGACTATCGGCGCGATTCTCCCGCCCGTGGAGATGTCTCCTAAAATATTAATGAGTTATTTTTGTTAGAAGTTTTAGTTTTTGATGCCATTTATATGAACAATGGTGCCGATTCCCTTGTTCGCAAACTAAACTAAATTTAAGTTCAGTGCATCTTTTCTTTCTATTTCATTAAGAAGAGGACAGAATATAAATTTTAGTTTAGTCCTGTCAAATTAATCAGCGCCTGTCACTACTCCATACAAGTTTAGACGTGACGAAAAACTTGCCTACTAAAATTACGTCAATTTACGTCAAGCGCTGATTAATTTGGCAGGACTAAACTAAAATTGATCTTCTGTCCTTTTCTTAATGAAATGGAAAGAAAAAGATGCATTGAACTTAAATTTAGTTTAGTTTGTGAACAAAGGAATCGGCACCATTATCTATGTAGTCTGTTAGATCGTAAGCCACTCTTTGTGTATCTTGATGTGAACTGTCTGTCAATTACAAGACAAATAAAGTTACTATGTGTCAGAACTCGTGTTTTATTTTCTAGGCATAATTATCACATGTTCTCTACTAGACTTATATTAGCTCCATAAAGGTTGTAAACTATCATCAACTATCAATCGATTCCACATGACCTTGACTGGTCGTAAGGTCACTCCACTCTTCGTTTACCAAATAAATTTTGGGACATTCACAAGACTAACCTATAATGACATACGTCCTACCTTTTGAAGGTCTAACCGTTCATGATTTTTGTAGGTCTATCTTCTACCTCATTGACAGGCAACACAGCCTGGGTCTAGAACAGGGTTGTTACAGATGCGGATTTTTTACCATCCGTGTACGCGGATTTTTGGTGGCTCACATCCGCGAACGCGGATGCGGATCTCAATTTTATTTAAGGGATCCGTCAAAGCAGTAAGTCGAAATTCAACATTTCTTACTTTTTTGCAAATTGCTGCGCAGTTTCGTTGTATGTTGATCATAATTTTATTCGCTGCAATAAAATAATTATTAAATTATAATCACTTAAAAGTGTGCGTTACCCCAGCAAAATAATGTCGAAAATAGTCATTTAAATTTTATAGATAATTCGTTACTGTGCAGGACGCCCACTCGTAGAACAATAAGAAACCTATATTTAATGTAATAAATGTTTGTAATAAGCACGTAGCCTTAAGTTCATTTTAGTTATAAACATTCTGTTGATTATTAGGAACTTTGTCATGGTCGCGATCGACTATAAGTCAAGTTCAGAGCAGGTCTGAACTTGTCGAAACCTGTCCGAAACTTGAGCCACCACTGCCCGTCTCTGATTGGTGGACCTGGAGTCGATCGCAAACGTAATTTATTTAAAGAAAAGTTGTTGGTAGTTTAAAACCATGAAGACGGCGCTACCGCCGCTTCTTGCCCCTATGTAACTTTATATACGAGGGCGGGTCAATAAGTCCGTGACTTTTGGAATAAAACACAGATTTTTTGATAAAAAAATAATTTTATTTTTCAACGTAGTCTCCCTTGAGCTCTATACACTTTGTCCAACGCTTCTCCAATTTTTTTATCCCTTCCAAAAAAAATGATTTGTCGAGGTCCTCAAAATAGGCCTTTGTTTGCGAGATGACTTCATCATTGGAGTCAAATCTTTTTCCACCAAGCCATTTCTTCAGGTTTGGGAACAAGAAGTAGTCGCTCGGAGCCAAATCTGGAGAATAGGGCGGATGAGGGAGCAATTCATAGCCCAATTCATGGATTTTTGCCATGGCAACTGCACATGTGTGCACCCTTGCATTGTCTTGGTGGAAAAGAACTTTTTTCTTGGCCAAATGAGGTCGGTTTTTTTTCAAATCGTCATTGAATCGGTCCAATAAATTGGCATAATATTCCCCATTGATTGTTCTTCCCTTTTGAAGGTAGTCAATGTGGATTATCCCGCGTGCATCCCAAAAAACAGTCGCCATAACTTTATTGGCTGACAAACCCACCTTGGCCTTCTTCGGCGCCGATTCACCCTTAGAAACCCACTGTTTTGACTGTTGTTTGGTCTCTGGTGTGTTGTGATGGATCCATGTTTCGTCCACGGTTACAAAACGGCGCAAAAACTCCTCCATTTTGCGATTAAACAACGCCAAACCTTCCTGTGAAGTTGTTACACGATTGCGTTTGTGGTCGACTGTGAGCAAACGCGGCACCCATCTTGCGGAAAGCTTTCTCATGCCCAAGTGATCATTCAAAATTGAAACCACTGAGCCATGCGAGATCCCTACGGCTTCCACAATCTCTCGCACTTTCAATCTTCGGTCGGCCAACACCATATCGTGAATTTTTTCGATTGTTTCGGGTGTAGAGACCTCAACTGGGCGTCCAGGACGTTCGGCATCTTCAGTGCTTGTACGGCCACAACGAAATTCAGTAAACCACTTTTTTACCATTGAAATCGATGGTGCAGAGTCCCCATAGTATTTATCAAGCTTAGCCTTGGTCTCGGTAATGGTTTTTTTTCGCAAGAAATAATGCTTAATAAGCACACGAAATTCACTTTTTTCCATTTTCTCCTCAAATTAGTGAGTAGTCTGATAAAAATAGCTGTCAAACACAAACTAACTGACGCAGCAAGTTTAAATTTTGACAGGAGTCAACTGACAGATGCCTGTTGACAGGAGCAGTGTTGCTGTTTCAGTAAAGAGGTCAGAAATTCAAAAAGTCACGGACTTATTGACCCGCCCTCGTAAGTATAGGGCAGTTTGAGCCTTCGAATCACTGGATTAGCTCGTGGCCCTAGGAGCACTATCCTTACTAGTATATTGTTTTTAACCCGCGCGGACCGCCTACGTTTTTAAGTTTTCCTCTGTGTGGGCACAGGCTACCTAAAAGTACCTGTGCGGACACAGGGGGAGCCTGCCGTGCCGCCCGGTGGAGCCCCACCGTAGCGGTCGCGGAGGCCACGCCCCGTACCATGCCGAAACCCGGCAAGCGCGGCTCTCTGGGCCGCGATGCCGGGTCGCCGGAGGACCGTCCGGCGCTGGACCGGGCGACGTCGCTGCCTAACATTGGTGACGCGTCGTCCGGGTCGTCCGGTGCACCGCCGGTCAGGCCTCCACCCACGAAGAAGAAGGAAGATCGCCGCCACCGCGAGGAGGACAAGAGGAGGGGGAGGGGTCACCGCTGCAGCTGCCGGCCCTCCGATGACACCGGCGCCTGCGCGCGTTGCGCCGACGCCGTCGTCGAGCCGGCAGCACGCGGTACCTATCCGCCCCGCTGCGTTTCGTCCGGTGCCAATCCAGGCACCGGAACCAACTGCCAGCCTGCAGCGCCCACCCACTGCGCGCGCTGACGCGTCACGGACGCGGCCCGCTGCCGCACAACCAACGCGCCCACTGGCGCCATCCGCGCGCCCCCGCGCGCCCCCAACCCGCACCACCGCGCCTCCGCCGCGGTTTGCGTCGCCGCCCGCGCCCTCCAGGGCTGCGGCCGTGCAGACGCAGGCGATGCAACAAGCTGTGCCAGCTCCGAGCACCGCCAGCTCCGCTCCCAGCCGCTCGCTGGCGGGACCGGAGACAGCTGAGCAGGAGCGGCCAGTAAGTGCCGGCCCATCCACCCGGCAAACTCACGCGATGCCTAGGGTGCCCGCCTCGCCGGCGCCCCCCCGCACCTCCGCGTATGATTCGCCCGCCATGCTGTCGGCATGCTCCTCCCGTGTGGGGTCGAGCGTGTCGCTGGCCTCGGTGGGCTCGGCCGCGTCCGGTCGCGATGACGTGTCCCCGGACACGACCCCGCGATCCGGTCAGTGGCCCAACGTGGGAGTGGGTGAGGACGCCGAGCTAATGTCGCCGGCATCACCAACACCGTCGCTGGGGTTCGGTTTTGAGTTCGCTCTCGAGGCCAGACCCCAGCGGCGCAGGAGGAGCTCAGGCGACGCCGTGGCTGAGGAAGCGAAGCGGCACTGCCTCGACTCACCGCGGCCCCAGCGCGAAAGCGCGCCGCGGGGTCGGGGGGTGCCTGCCTCGCCTACCTTTGCCGACGCGGCGCGCCGCTCGCCGCCACTACCACAACAGACGACTGCGGGGGTAAGTACTACCCTGCCCCCCCCTGTACACACAGTGGGCCCAAATGCCCACCCTGCTGCCCCAACCCCTGGCGACGCACCGACTGCGACATCGGTGAAGAAAAAGCCGGGGAAAAAATTACGATACCCTCCGCTGGTAGTAGAGAAACTACCAAACTGGGCCGCTCACTTCCGGGCGATAAGCGCCAAATTGGGCCGGCCCCCAAATGCTCGCCCTTATGGGACGGGGGTGAGATTCACCCCCGACACAGAGGACGAGTACAGGCTGGTCCAAAGGTACCTTACCGGCCTGGAAAAACAGAGCGGTGTCTCATGGTTTGCGTACTCGCTGCCAGCGGACAAAAATTTAAAGATCGCCATACGGGGACTGCCAGCAGACACGGACCCCAAGGAGATCGAGGAGGAGCTCCGGACGCTGGGATACCAGCCGGAGTACGTGCGCCATATAAAAGGCGCCCAGGGACGACCCGGCTGCGTATTTCACGCGGTCCTAAAAAAGACTCCAGATGTCCGGGCCATCTATGACACCACCGTGTTCATGTACATGCGTGGTGTCAAGATTGAGGCCTGGAGAGGAAAGCGTGGGCCCGCTCAGTGCCACCGATGCCAACGCTTCCGGCACAGTTCACATCAGTGCCACCGGCCGCTCGCCTGTGTACGATGTGGAGGGGGGGAGCACGCGGCGCGTGATTGTCCACGCCCGCGGGAGGAGCCGGCCACATGCATTAACTGTGGTGGCCCGCACCCCGCGTGCAACATCAGGTGCCCCGTCTTCCAACAGGAGATCCACAACAGGCGGGCGGGGACCGCCGCCATCACGGCCAAAACACGCCGGCCCCATATGGCCACTGAAAGGCCAAATGAGACGCAAACAGAGGCCCAAGGCACGACGCTGATGGCGGCGACCAACGGGCCCACGGATAGACAAGCTGCCTCAGGGCGGAGGAAGACCAAACGCGGGGGGAAGGGAAAGCGCAAGAAGCACCCCCCCCCCCCCCCCCCAGGCGAAGGAAGAAGAAGAAATCCCTAAGGCTGGCCCTGCTACAGAGAGGGCACAGGCTACCAAGATTAGCGGAGGGACTACCGCTGGCGCCGGCATAGCGTCGCGGGGAAACAATGAACCATCTGTTGACGCTAGCGCCAACACAGCGCGGCGGCAACAGATGGAACTAAAAAAGTTCCCCAAAAAGACGAGTGGCGGCGCTACCGGCGCATCGCTACCCGCTAAGGAAAGGAAAGAATTTACAGCCTGTGCCATACAACTATTGATGGACCTTATAAAGACCATCAAGCAGGACATCGAGACGGTCATCCTTGACGGCCTGGCCACACTGTTGTCGCTTTACCATGGCTAGGTCGTTAAGGGTGATCCACTGGAACGCCCGCGGCCTTAGGGATAAGGTCGCCCCCCTCCGCCATCTCCTTCGGGAACAAGATATCGACGTGGCGCTAATAAGCGAGACACTCCTAGGACCCGAGGACAGGATTAGGTTCCCGGGATATCTCGTTTACAGGAAAGATGAACGGTCGGCTCTCCATATTAGATACCGTGGTCTGGCGGTACTAGTAAAGCGAAGGGTCGTCCATCAAGAAGTCCCCTTGCCGTCACTCAGCACTTTTTACGCGCTGGGTGTCCAGCTACACATAGCCGGCGAGGACTTGAACATTTACGCGTGCTACAAGCCGCCCGCGGCCCAACTGGATCTGACAGAGCTGCGGGCCTTGTTAAACAAGACGCAACACGCCACACTCGTCGCCGGGGACTTTAATTGCAAACACCCAGCGTGGAATTCTTTCCTGATCAATACCGAGGAGAGACGACTCTTTGCGGATGCGGAAGCCTTCGGCTACACGGTGTCCGGCCCGGAGACGCCCACTCACTACCCCGAGGCCTCCCGGTACATGCCGGATGTGCTGGACATCGTAGTCCACCGAGGGCTACACTGCCAGGCCGCACAACAAGTCATAGACGACGAGTTACACTCGGACCACCAACCTGTACTCGTCGTCCTATCGGGTATGCCGACCCGACTGAAGCCTCAAGCGCCACGTCGATCCATGGATTGGGACGCCTTTAGAGAGATAGTAGAGACCACAGCGCCGACTCGGCCTATCGTCACCTCCGCGGACGTAGACCAGACGGCGAAGGACGTCACTGCTTGCATTCAAAGCGCCCTAGAAGCGGCGACTCGCACTTTGCAGCCGCAGGGGAGAGGGCTATTGCCGCCCCTGCCGGCCCGCATCACTGCAATGATCGCCGCGAAGAGGCGCCTACGCAAGCAGTGGCAACAGCTGAGATGTCCAAGTATGAAGACACAGCTCAACCGTCTCGCGGAGAAGGTGAAGGCCGAACTACAGGCGCACACCGCCGCGGGCTGGGAGGAGCGAATCGACGCCACTACTGACAGTTGGCCGTCGATTCATAAGTTGTGCCGCCAACTAACGAATACCCCAGCCCCGGTGCGCCCTCTACTCAACAGCGACGGGGCGCTCAAGTTTGTAGCGGAGGACCGGGCGGAGGTCTTCGCCGAGCACCTGGAGCGTCAGTTCCGCCCCAACCCGACTGACGACATCGAACATGTCGCAGCAGTCGAGAAACACCTAGGGGACTATTTCGCATCGCCGATAGCTCCCGATGAGGACCCAATATTCTTCTCGCCTGGCACAGTCAGACGCGCCATCCTAAGAACGAAGCCTAGGAAGGCCCCCGGTGCTGACGATATCACCAACACAGCGCTGCGCCACCTGCCGCACCGTATGGTTGCGGCCCTGGCGCGCCTGTACACGGGGATACTGCGCACGGGGACCTTTCCCGCTTCGTGGAAGGAAGGGCGCGTCATTATGTTGCCCAAGGCGGGAAAGAACATCCTGAAGCCGGAGAGCTATCGGCCGATCACTCTGCTGCCGACAGTCTCCAAGGTGTTCGAAGCACTCCTGCTGCGACATCTCCAACCCCACATTGCGCCGCGTCCGGAGCAGTTTGGGTTTCGGGCGGAACATAGCACGACGCTCCAGCTGTCGAGGGTACTGCACCACCTCGCAGCCGCAATTAACAAGAAGGAATACTCGGTGGCAGTATTCCTCGACATGGAGAAGGCCTTCGACCGCGTATGGCACGAGGGCCTATTATACAAACTGGCCACGTCCGACGCGCCCCGTCGCGTTGTACAGGTGGTCTCTACGTTTCTCTCTAACAGGACATTTAGGGTGGTGGTCGATGGGGCGCTATCTAGCGCCCGCCCGGTGCTGGCCGGCGTACCGCAGGGCAGCTGCGTATCGCCGGCGTGCTACTCGCGTTACACCGACGACATCCCCACCACGACAGACTCGACGCTCGCGCTGTATGCTGACGTTGCCGCGTACATTACAACTTCGCTGAATGCAAAGTACGCGGCCGTCAAGATGCAGCGCGCCCTCGACTTGCTTCCCGAGTGGCTGTCGAAGTGGCGGCTGTCGGTTAACGTGGGTAAGACGCAGGCGCTGGTTACTGGATCTGCGCCCCTCCCGCCACCCCTGAAGCTACAAGGAGCCGACGTCGAATGGTCGCCCCGGGTCAAATACCTGGGTGTCACTATCGACCGTCGGCTCTCGATGGGGACACACGTCCGCAAGGTCGCCGCCCAAGGTAGGGTAGCCCGCAACCTACTCAGGCCGGTGCTCTCATCCCGCATCCCGGTGCGCGTCAAGATGGGCGTGTACAAACTGTACGTGCGCCCTATCTTGACGTACGCCGCCCCGGCATGGTTCGCCCTCACAAGTGAGACGAATCGTAAGCTGCTCCGCGCGCAACAAAATCTGGCGCTGCGGACCATAGTGGACGCCCCTCACTTTGTGAGGAACGATGTCATCCGGAGGGACCTCAGGATCGAGGGCCTGGATGAGTACGTGCGGCGTCTCGCGAAAGGAATGTTCGCGCGTGCCGACGCATCTGACTGGCCACATGTCAAACAGATAGCGCCATGGCATACGCGCCCCCCTGACGCGAGACCCCTGCCCCGCGACCTGGTAGCGGACGACTGACCCCATCGCACCGGACTGGACGCCTCGAGTAAGCTGCATCCAGGTTACACGCGGCTTACTCGACTCAATATTACTCTACAGATAATATACATCTATTGCGTGGCGTGTGCTAAGTTAATATAGGCGCGTCACGTAATAAACACAGACATCCACCACTAAACAGGCAGTTAAACTCACACACATACGTACAACGCGGGCTGTGCGATATGTGTAGACACTGGGCGGTGTTACGCAATTACAATGCCGCCCACACACACACGACAGTTCCTTAGCCCGGACCGTAATCGGCTTGATCTGAAAGCGGGGCGGGCGGGAACTATACACCTATACTGTAGGAGCGTCGAGTCGGCACCTACGTCGCTGGTCGCCTTCACTGGGCCTCCCCCGGGTAACCGGGGGTCTCACCTGGCGGGGGTTGACCGCCGGGGTGTCGTGAAGAAAGCGGCGCTAACAGTATTAGCGTCGTGATGCGCCTCCAGTAACAAAATAGCAATCACTCACATGGGCGCGTTACAGTAAATAACGCGCCCAATCATCTAGGCGTCATTAAATTAAATTGACACTCACAATGAGGGGCCCGTATTTACGGGCCAACGAATTGCTCCCGCGGCCGAGGGGCGACGGCCGCTAGCCGCGCCCCCTGACGGGGGCGTAGCGACTTCCCAATGCTTCGAATCACTGTGTTTTGTGAATACAGATATTACAGTCAGCAAGAACAATAAATAGTCTTCAAGTTTAAAGAGTTTTAATCAGTGAACAACGTAGTAGCATCCTCCAATCCAGTGCACTAATGTGAGACATATAAAACTCACATTTTCTGGTCCTTCGAGAGCCGATTCCGAGGAAAACGCTATTGAGAAGACTACTGAACTTCTTGAAGAATATTTAGAAGAACTTATCAAGAACAATGCCGGTTACGAGGTCTACGGGTAAGAAAGGCAGACAAACGTCGACTACGGCTACAGAGCGAACTGAAACAGCTACTGAAACCGCTACTGAAACCACTACTGAAACTACGGTTAAGACAGTCACTACGGAGACTACGAGAACGACAGCTGATGCATCTGAAACACCCGCCGCGACCGCATCTACAGTCAGACGCGCCGCCACACAACAAGGCGAAGAAAAACCTGAAAACAAAGAAAGTAGTCGCCACAGCAAACCTACGTCACAAAAGGGTGAAAAAGTATCAAAAGCGCGTCGTATAGCCAAGGCCAAGGCGGAGCTAGCACAAAGGTTAGTGGAGTTAGCAACCGCACACCTCGCCGAGGTCGAAGCTGAATCTACTGATGAAGACGCATCCTCAGTCCCGTCGGAAGTTGGAAACAATCAACGAGTGACTACCTGGTTACAATCAAGTCAGCTACTCGCCATCGCTGACAGACCTCATCAATCCGGAATAAAGTCGAGCAACGAACCCGTACCCAGTGACCACCGCCGTATCCTGGTGCATCTCAGCGACCTTACCGGCAGGAGTTAGCACCGTGAACCCACCGCCAATAATGACCTTCTGGCAGCCGAACTCCGCGACTGAACAGCCGCACCTGAACCCGCCGCCAGTAATGACCTGGCAGCCGAACTCCGCGACTGAACAGCCGCACCTGAACCCGCCGCCAGTAATGACCAGCTGGCAGCAGAACTCCGCGACTGAACAGCCGCACCTGAACCCGCCGCCAGTAATGACCAGCTGGCAGCAGAACTCCGCGCCCACGCAGCCACACCCGAACCTACAGCCAACGACCACATCCGCGTCTTGGCAACCGAACTACGTGCCTGCGCAGTCGCGACCAACGCCAGTGCCGACAGAACCCGTCGCACCCTGGCCACAGAACTCGACGTATGCAACAACGATCACGTCATGGCAACCGATCTACACTACGGCACCGCATCATAACTACACTCCGGGTCATAACCCGGAGTGTAGTAGTCTCAGTAGTATATTACTGAGACCAGGGTGCCGCAGCCTACGCCATCAGCACACGTCTACCAGCCTACAAGGCTGGCCGTCCAAGAACCAAGGACGGACATGAAGGAACTCGCTGCTGCGATCACACACGCTGTGCAATCCACACAATATCAGCAGCCAATGAGACACACTGAACTACCCTGCTTCAACGGAGCTCATCAAGATTGGCTCACTATCAATCGATTCCACATGACCTTGACTGGTCGTAAGGTCACTCCACTCTTCGTTTACCAAATAAATTTTGGGACATTCACAAGACTAACCTATAATGACATACGTCCTACCTTTTGAAGGTCTAACCGTTCATGATTTTTGTAGGTCTATCTTCTACCTCATTGACAGGGAACACAGCCTGGGTGTAGAACAGGGTTGTTACAGATGCGGATTTTTTACCATCCGCGTACGCGGATTTTTGGTGGCTCACATCCGCGAATGCGGATGCGGATCTCAAATTTTTTTAAGGGATCCGTCAAAGCGGCAAGTCGAAATTCAACATTTCTTACTTTTTTGCAAATTGCTGCGCAGTTTCGTTGTATGTTGATCATAATTTTATTCGCTGCAATAAAATAATTATTAAATTATAATCACTTAAAAGTGTGCGTTACCCCAGCAAAATAATGTCGAAGATAGTCATTTAAATCTTAGAAAATAGTCATTTTAATCTCACGTTTTGCGCCGCCTATGGTGAGACAGCACATCGACTAACAGCAGTGGAAAACATGTCTAGACTTAGACGAAGCCTTCGAGGTATAGCCAAGGAAGCTGTACAAGGTCTTCTAATAGTGAACGCAGACCCAAGTGAAGTTGTCAAATCACTCGAGCTACGCTTCGGACGTCCGGACTCAATTGCAATGGCCGAGATACAACGTCTACGAACTCTGCCGCGCCTCACTGAATCTCCGCGTGAAGTTTGTACATTCGCCACCAAAGTGGAAAGCATAGTTGGGACTTTGCAAGCACTCAACTGTGGACATTATATGTTCAATCCAGAAGTAACAAAAGCTATTGTTGAGAAACTCACACCAACTTTGAAGAGACAGTGGTACCAGTTTTCAGCAATGCATCCCAGGACAGAACCAGATCTTCTGAAATTTACCCGATTCATCAAGATTGAAGCAGAAATATGCAGCCCGTATGCACTACCTGAAAATATCGCTGCAACAACACAACCCTCTCAGAACACGCAGCGACGCTAGCAACGAGTACACGCCACGCAGGAAACAACTAAACCAAAGTGTGGTTTATGTGAACGTCATGGACACAGCATCGCGGAGTGTGAACAATTCAAAAAAGCAACTACCGATGCCAGATGGGATATAGCTAAGAAATACCTCGAGAAGCAGTCAAGGACTGTGAACATCTTCGAGACATAGCCAAAGATATAGTAACTGAAGATGCAAGACCCAGACTTCTGATCGGTCAAGACAACTGGGATCTCCTCATTACAAAAGAGATTAAAACAGGAAATAAGAACCAACCAGTGGCCTCATTAACACCACTCGGTTGGGTCCTGCACGGCAGCCACACACGAGCCCTCGTCCACAGAGTGAACTTCATCAGACATGCTAACACAGACGACCTTCAAGAACTGGTGAAGGAATATATCACAATGGACAACATGCAAGGCAATGCAAAGAAACCCATCAATGATCCGGATGAAAAAGCACTTCGTATCCTGCAGCAGCATACGAAGAGAACTAAAGATGGACGATATCAAACCGCTCTATTATGGCGAGATGAAAACATTAAAATGCCAGACAACTACGACAGCGTCTTGAACAGACTCATCAGCGTGGAAAAGAAAATCGATAAAGATCCAGAACTAAAGAAGAAGTACTCTGAACAAATGGAAGCATTAGTATCAAAAGGATACGCCGAACCAGCTCCACCGATCACTCCAAAACATCGAACCTGGTACCTACCTCACTTTGCGGTTTACAACCCAATGAAACCGGACAAATTGAGGATCGTATGTGACGCTGCAGCCAAGACTAGAGGAGTCTCTTTGAACGACCAATTACTCACTGGTCCAGATCTTTTGCCGTCGTTACCAGGAGTGATCATGCGCTTCCGTCAACACTCAATCGCTGTGACCGCCGACATTACTGAAATGTTCTTACAAATAGAACTTCGACCCGAAGACCGGGACGCTTTGCGTTACTTGTGGCGAGGAGACCGAAGAGACAACCAACCGCCTGAACAATACCGTATGAAGTCATTAATCTTCGGGGCTTCTTGATCACCAGCTACAGCGATATATATAAAGAACACGAACGCCGAGAGATTCCAACATGAACACCCAGAGGCAGTCGAAGCTATAAAAAGAAAGCATTACATGGATGACTATTTGAACAGCTTTAACACGTTAGAAGTAGCAGTAAGAGTCTCACAAGCAGTGCGTAGTATTCACAGCGAGGCGCATTTCGAACTCAAGAAATGGTCATGAAACTCTACCGCCCTACTTGAAGCACTAGGGGATGCAACCAAGACCGAAGATCCGATCAAGCTGGAAGACAACATCCAGCCAGAACGAGTTCTCGGTCTGATATGGAGGCCAACAGAAGACTCGCTTGCCTTCAATCTGAATCTGACACGCATACCTCAGAACGTCCTACAGAACGACACGCCTACCAAAAGAGAAGCTCTCCGAATAGTCATGTCCCTATTTGACCCATTGGGACTTGTATCGCCTGTAACCATCAGAGCCAAACAAATATTACAGGAAGTTTGGCGTCGTGGAACATCATGGGACGAAGCTCTAGATAGTGACCTAGCTGCAAGCTGGAGGAAATAGCTTGTTCATCTCAAAGCATTAGAACACATCTTCATTCCACGAACATATTGTAGAATTATAAATTCTACAATTTTTTTTTGTGGTATTTGATCTGCTTTCTGTACACTTCATATTTCAACCTCTTTTGCAGAACCCTACTGGCACACATGTGTCTAACGTTCGAATTTTAGTATAAAAAATTCTGATTTTTTTGACAAGATGGTTGTGTGTCATTTATTATATTTTCTTAATGGAGATCAGAGTACCTTTTTTTCACTCAAGTAATTTTTAATTTTGTCTTAAAAAAACCTCGAAATCAGTTGTTTCTTTTTTATATAGCACTCCAGCATTTATCATCATTTATTTTTCAGTACGTTTTGCATATTTGTTAACCTCGGATATTGTAATTTTGGCTATCTACCAATCATGATTTTATTTTAGAATATTCGTCCTGCTCGGTAGTGCTGAGGCCTTCGTTTTCATTAGTTGCAGGCGTTGTTTTGCCACAAGTCCCACGTCCCAGTGGTATGTGTTTTTTTATTTAGAAAGTCCCGGCTTGGTAATTCCTTTTTTTAACCACATCATTTTGTTTAGGGAAACCCCCTAGAGTTGAACATTGGGCGGCCTTTCATCTCCCCGCTCAGACCAAATCCAAAAACATCATCTGGCAATGCGTAGCTTCGCATCGAAAGCGTCCCACGCCACCACGCAGAGGGCCTCAACGTGTGGTATCGCCCCTGAGCATCGTAGCGTGGTCCATCGCAGCGTGCCGTCATCTCATCTTGCCGAGTCACCAACCGGAGCTTCCACAGATAATTTTTATTTTTTATTTTTTTATCTAATCTCTCTTCAACGCACCTGGGGGGTTGATTATAATCAATCATTTTAGGTCGTTGACAAGCCAACTAATCCATAGCTGATCTCCACTTTTCCTAAATATTGTATTTTTTACTCAGCTTTTGAAATTATATGTATATTGCCACGTACAGCGTATTTTTTTCTTTCACATCACACTACACTATCCAGACTTTAGCACTACGAAGTCCTTACAGTCCTTATTTACTTACGCAAGGAATCCGCATACTCAGCAACATTATACTGGCCAGTCGCCAGGGACGGAACAACCTACGTATGCCTAATTACAGCCAAAGCCAAAGTGGCACCATTAAAACTGATGTCAATTCCAACTGCAAGCAGCAGTACTTGGCGCACGTATGGCGACAGCGGTTAAAGGAGGACACGAAAGAACACCAGAGTCAACTACGTTTTGGACCGACAGCAGAACTACACTGTCATGGATCAGAACTGGGTCCAGATCGTATAAACCACCAACGAAATTGAACCCAGCAGACGACGCTACTAGAGACGTGCCAGAACACTATGATCAAGATCATCGCTGGTTCAACGGTCCTGAATTCCTTCATGGACCCCCGGAAACGTGGCCAGCTGATGAGAAGCACCCTGTCATAGTCACAGGAGAAAAGAGAACCTGTAGCATCAGAGACATGAACATACAAATCAGCGAAGCCATACCGAATGTCAATAGATTCTCACGTTGGGAAAGATGCCTACCACAGCATGAGTTCTACAGTTTCTGCATCTCTGCCACCAGTCAAGACAGAACATTAACTATAAGAGAACCAAAAAGAACAGCAGCATCGACCCTGATTGGAGAAAGAGTAAGCAGACAGTACCAATCAAACCTAGGGAAAGGCGAGAGATCACAAGCAGTCACCTGCCTCTCACCGCTGAACTCCTACGCCAAGCCGAAAGTCTGATCCTGCGAGCCTGACAAGAACAATCCTTCCAAGAAGAAATATAAGCTCTAAAAAACAAGAAGCCTATACAACGAAACAGTCGCCTACACGCACTGTGCATAGAACTAACAGAGGGAGGGATTCGCCTTAAGAGTAGAATAACCGCCATGACAGACATCACAGAACGCCTGAGGAAACCAATGATACTAGATGGAAACCATACTACGACACGATTATGGATCGAACACGTCCACCGCAAATTACATCACGCGGGCACCGAGACCCTAGTCAACGAGTGTCGCCAGCAACATTGGGTGCTCCGTCTAAGAACGACCGTTAAGAATATCATAAGCAAATGCCTGCGATGTCGTATAAGGGCAGCCTCTCCACCCCAGCCGATGACAAGGAATCTCCCTTCCTGTCGCCTAGCACACCATCAGAGACCATTCACCTACGTCGGTTTAGACTACTTCGGGCTATTGACCATTACAGCAGGACGGAGTCATCAAAAGAGATACGTCGCTTTATTCACGTGCCTAACGACACGAGCCATACACCTTGAACTTGCGGGATCGCTCAACACAGATTCGGCGATCATGGCATTACGGCGTATGATAGCACGCCGAGGGTGTCCAGCACAGCTATGGTCCGATAATGGAACGAACTTTCACGGCGCTGAAAAGGAACTACGAGCAGCCATCTTCGCAGTCACTGCAGAAGAAGCTTCAAAGAAAATGATCGACTGGCGATTCATTCCACCTGGGGCGCCATTCATGGGAGGCGCCTGGGAACGCATGGTGAGATCTGTAAAGACAGCACTAGCCACCACACTGAACGAGCGATTCCCGAGCGAAGAAGTGCTTCAACGCGGCACCAGGAGAATTCGACAAGAGCGACTTACGTCTACGAGCCAATTGGCGTGCAGCTCAGAGGCTTGCCGATATATTTTGGGCCAGATGGCTGAAAGAATATCTCCCAGAACTACAGAACCGCAGAGAACCACACACTAAAGGCACTATTCCCAAGGTCGACGATCTAATGTTCATCGTAGATGGAAATCTCCCAAGAAACATGTGGATCAGAGGACGCATTTGCGCTACATTTCCCGGCCCAGATGGAGTGGTGCGTACAGTGGACGTATCTACAAAAGGAGGTATCCTGCGACGTCCAGTGAAGAAGATAGTGGTGCTATCAATCGACCACGGCGACCCTGCACCAGCTTCTACAACTGCGACGTCAGAGGTGGACGACGCACGGCGGGAGGAATGTGCAGGACGCCCACTCGTAGAACAATAAGAAACCTATATTTAATGTATAAATGTTTGTAATAAGCACGTAGCCTTAAGTTCATTTTAGTTATAAACATTCTGTTGATTATTAGGAACTTTGTCATGGTCGCGATCGACTCTAAGTCAAGTTCAGAGCAGGTCTGAACTTGTCGAAACCTGTCCGAAACTTGAGCCACCACTGCCCGTCTCTGATTGGTGGACCTGGAGTCGATCGCAAACATAATGTATTTAAATAAAAGTTGTTTGTAGTTTAAAACCATCAAGACGGCGCTACCGCCGCTACTTGCCCCTATGTAACTTTATATAAGTATAGGGCAGTTTGAGCCTTCGAATCTCCTTCAAAACAAATTCATGCGTAGAGCCACGGACAGCCCCTGGTTCGTACGCAATGATCAACTACATGTCGATCTAAAATTGCCCACCATCCGGCAATTCCTCAAAAAATCAAGTAAACGCTTTTTCGATTCTGCTACCACGCACACTAATCCACTAGTGGCAGCAGCTGCCAGTTACACTCCCTCACGCATATCACGCACACGACGACCAAAACACGCACTAACCGACATGGATGACGACATCACTCTCTACCAAGAGAGTATGAAGTTAGCCAACCAAAAACAAAAACACACCACACCGACCTCCCGTACTCGACGGCGAGTACCTCCGCGAGCTAGATTAAAAAGAGTTATAAGTCACTCCCCCCGACCCTTGAACCCGCCCGCCCGCGCGGAGCAAGTTAATTCAAATAATTTCCCCAATAATAATAACATAACACGACAAGTCCCCGCTTGCTCAGTAACCGGTAGCGCCCTAAGCCGAGGTTCGAATCCCACTATGGGATGCCCTTAGCTGTGCTGCCTAATTTTAAGTTAAATAGGTGAGAGGCCCTTCTGGCCCCACCGACACCCGGTAAAGCAGTCGAGGTCCCCCGCGGGACCACTGCATAAAAGCCCGCATCAAAAAAAAAAAAAAAAGCCTTCGAATCACTATGTTTTGTGAATCCAGATATCAAGAACAATAAATAGTCTTCAAGTTTAACCCTAGATTCATAAACATATTTAGAAGTAACACTATTAATAAACATTCGTCTCACAGACGAACACATTCGGGTATGGATATTCATGATTTTGTTAATGAAAGAAAACAAATACATAATTGCATTGTTTAAATCCTTTATAGAGTAATTTAAAACTTATGTAACACAACAAAAATATATTTATTCTGAACATTCCAAACACATCAGGCCACGATGGTCCATACACATGAATTTTTTACATTGGAACCTCGTCATTCGACGCTTTTTGTAATCACAGAAGCTTCAAATCTTTTTTTGGGTACAACTAGGATCAGGCTTATCAAGTTTAAAGAGTTTTAATCAGTGAACAACGTAGTAGCATCCTCCAATCCAGTGCACTAATGTGAGACATATAAAACCTCACAGTTACTCAGCTTCTGTAATTGTTGCGCACATTTTTAAATATGTTGCACTTACAGTTTTTTAGTTATTTCACAAAAACATTTCCTGCTGGGGTAACGTTGCAAACGTTACCGCAGCCAGACATTTTTGTTTAATGGGAATATTGAAACAAATATTAGCTATATAATTAGTTGTCTAGACGAGGTAAATGTTGCACCTTATTTTATAGTTGTTCTTTCTTCGGCTGCGAAGTTATTCGAGATCTTGCTGGAGTAACGTTTGCGGTTTTGCTGGATCTCTGAAACGGTTAAGCGGATTCTTATCATCTTTTGTTAAATAATTAATTAAATATAAAAACACTTCAATAGGTCCTAACACTCTAAATAAGAGCTCTAAAGACTTACTTTAAACGTTATTTTCAAGCTTGTAACTACCTACAAATGTATGTGAAGTTTCATTAGTATCCTGTAAGTAACTAACAAATTATGATGATATTCAGTTCTCCACGTTCACGGTCACAATGCGCGCGGAGTTATTTGGCCACCGATAAACTTGTATGTGGATATAAAAACTGAATTTTATATAAATAATTAGTTGTTTAGTTCAGTTTTATACCTGTAAAATTTCAGCGTAGTACATACAATAATTAACGAGATAATAAAATAAAAGACATTAGGAAGTGCAAGACCGTGATAACCCGACCAAGTTTAGGTGGTTATAAAAAAGCGACCGCGTAGTACATTATGCTATCTTTTAAAATATGTAGGATAGTGTTACAATTTTAGTACAGGTGTGTTCACAAGTGTTAAAAAAACTACATGTTTCTTAAATATTTTTTATTCACAGGTAAAATAATCATTTCAAATGAACTTTTAAAATATTAATTAAACTTTAAAACAATCACAGATAGCAATTTTGTTTTTATAGCATTTTCCATTATTTAAATTTAAATAGGTACTAAGTGAGTATGTACTTAAAATTTAATATTTAGTAGTTTATGCCTTTAAAAAGTTAACAATTTTAGATAGGTACCTATCAAAATGTAGGTACTAATAATAATAATAATGCAACTATTTCTGTGTAGATACATTATGCAAGCATACCTTGTTTATGAATTCATCAAGCTCTATAATTATGGTCCTCAAGAAGAGCAGTCCACATTAATTATAAAAGTAATTAGGTACACACTTATTGATTAACTCTCACGCACTCGTTAAATATTTGCAAAAATAGAAAGCGGAATTGTGGAAGCGCACTCTACAAGACGAATTATGTGACTAATGTTTTTTTTTTTTTTTTTTATGAATGGCATCTCGTAGTTGACCTTGAGAGGTCGTGACTACTTAACCGGACTTTCCTGTGGCTGCCTTAAGCGAACTCAAAGCCTCCAGCCAGGGGCGAATTTCTTATAGTACTAAGCGACTACACGCTAAGGGCACCCCCTGTGGGGTACGGACCTCGGCTTAGGGCGTCGCTGGGGGGAGGACAGCAAGATGGGACAGGCTGGATCTGGTTAATATTATTATTATTAATCGGGGAATTTAAAGCTACAGGCTCAGCTGCGGCGCGGGCTGGCACTTCGTCGAGCAAGGGTCGGGGGGGACAATTACGTCGGGGTTTACGCGAGGGACCTCGGCGGCGAGGTCGGAACGTAGGTCGGTGTGATTTGTGCACTTGCTTTCCTGGAGGAGGGTAATGGGGTCATCGGGGTCGGAGAGGGTATGCCTTGGACGGCGAAAAGAGCTAATGGTGGAGGGCCTATAACTGGCGGCCTGCACAACCAGAGGGTTGCGGTGGGTGGTGGCGGAGTCGAAGAAGCGCTTCGTGATGCGCTTCATGAACTGCTTGATGGTGGGGATTTTAAGATCGAGATGGAGGATCACGTTTCGGACGAACCAGGGGGCTCCCGTTGCCTTTCGGAGGAAACGGTTTTGGAGTGACTAATGGTCAAGTTTAGTGCACTATGTAAACAATGAAGTACCCCTTCCGCATCCCACCCTGGACGTGTTATCGTCGACTCTTGGTAAGTAAGGGCAATTGTGCACATAATCATAGATACCTATCTAATAAGTAGCCGAAAGATAATAATAATAATGTTTTCATAGTACCTACAGATATTATAATATTGTTATGTATTTAACAGTGTACGCGTATATACCGAACTTGTAAGGTGTATTATACTAATCATTTTAGAAGATAGCATAATGTACTACGCGGTCGCTTTTTTGTAACCACCTAAACTTGGTTGGGTTACCACGGTCTTGCGCGGCCTATTGACTTTTATTTTATTATCTCGTTAATTATTGTATGTACTACGCTGACATTTTACAGGTATAAAACTGAACTAAGCAACTAATTATTGATATAAAATTCAGTTTATATATCCACATACAGGTTTATCGGTGGCCAAATAACTCCGCGCGCATTGTGACCGTGAACGTGGAGAACTGAATATCATCATAAGTTACACACAGGATACTAATGAAACTTCACATACATTTGAAGGCAGTCACAAGCTACAAAATACCGTTTAAAGTAAGCCTTTAGAGCTCTTATTTAGAGTGTTAGGACCTATTGAGGTGTTTTTATATTTAATTAAATAACCTTTAAACGGTGCATTATTTTGGTTTTTTTTTATTGCACTACTTACATAATCAGCCTATACCTAATGTTCCCACTGCTGGGACACAGGCCTCCTCTCTGTGAGAGGGAGTGGGCCGTAATCCACCACGCGGGCCCAGTGCGGGTTGGTAGATGTCACATGTCTTTAAATTTTATGCTTCTAGGACATGCCGGTTTCCTCACGATGTTTTCCTTCACCGTTTTGAGAGCAGTGGTGATGAAATAATTTACACAAAGTAAAGCGCCTGTCTGGGTTCTAACCTACGACCTACAACTCATAAGTCGCGGCCGTTACCACTGGGCCACCACTGCTCTCATTGTTTCATTAGTTACTTACAAGATACTAATGAAACTTCACATACATTTGTAGGCAATTACAAGCTACAAAATAACGTTTAAAGTAAGTCTTTAGAGCTCTTATTTAGAGTGTTAGGACCTATTGAAGTGTTTTTATATTTAATTAAAGAACCTTTAAACGGTGCATTATTATGGTCTTTTTATTGCACAACTAATTCCTAAGAAGTTATGTACAAAAGATGATAAGAATCCGCTTAACCGTTTCAGAGATCCAGCAAAACCACAAACTTTACTCCAGCAGGATCTCGAATAACTTCGCAGCCGAAGAAAGAACAAATACAAAATAAGGTGCAACATTTACCTCGTAGACAACTAATTATATAGCTAATATTTGTTTCAATATTCCCATAAAAAAAAGTCTGGCTGCGGTAACGTTATAAACGTTACCCCAGCAGGAAATGATTTTGTGAAATAACTAAAAAACTATAAGTGCAACAAATTTAAAAATGTGCGCAACAATTATAGAAGCCGGGTAACTAATTATCTATAAGATTTAAATGACTATTTTCGACATTATTTTGCTGGAGTAACGCACACTCATTTAAGACGCTGACAACACCTAAACCGCGGTCACTGTCAAATTCCATAGAAAAGAAAGAGAAGCGCGATGACACAACGCTTGTAATTTATTGCAAAATATGAAGTAATTATCTATTTACTCAAAACTGAGTTGAGTAATCGAAAATAAAAAACAACCAAGTTCTGCATTCAAATAAGACGTTCTTGTTATTAATTAAATACTTAACGTATGTTGATATTTGATTCAGATATTTTGGATTAGAACTCAAAGTAAGAGGTTAGCTTAACGTTAGTTTGTATCGAGATTTTGTTTTCAAAACGTGTTTTGGTAACAACCAAGTTCTGGGAAATATGTTAAAAATTAACATATATTTTTTCCGCTACCACAAACTATACAGATTTGGCAATTTTTTTTCTTAAGCGAAGCCTATTTTGGTCAATTAGGTCTTGTCAGCGCCTTAAACATCAATGTCGCTCGAAATTTTATGGTTTGATGGATAAAAGAGAATTTCGTGAAAATATGACGATTTAGAGTTATACCTATTGATGATTAATTTGATTTTCTATTTTGTTGATTATGATTTTACTTATATTCACCCTTTTCTACCACATCTGCATCTGCATGAGATCTGGATTAACTAATGCGGATACGGATGCGTATGAGGTCAATGACGACATACAAACGATCAAAACAAAAACATAATGCTGATTCCTGAGTGGTACAATAACTACTTTTATAACAAGAAAATGTAAGCATTACCCAAGGGGAGGAGACCTGGTGTCCTGAAATACAGACCTCACGTCTAGTTTAGGCACCAGTCTCCCACAGTATAATTATTGCCGTTACGTATTTTGTATTGATACCTCTTTAATGTACCTATATTGTGGTGAGAAAATAAATCATTATTATTATTATTAAATAAATGCGGAAGCTCCGCAATTACGGATGCGGATGCGAATATCCGCAACATCCCTGGTCTAGAATCATGAAATTTTGCACAAGAATTCCTTATACATATAACGAAGTTGAGCACTAAGTATACATTTCAGAAAACTCATCCCTAAAGGGGTTATATAGGGGATAATAGTAATAACAGGTTTATTTATTTATTTATTTATTTAACAGTTTATGTAGGTACACATATATAAACAGACAAGAAGAAAGGAACAGAAAAATACGTACAATGGTGATGCTTATTTCTAAAGAAATCTCTTCCAGCATACCTGCGATAGGACAGTAGACAAAAAGATGTAGACACCGTGTGTAAGAGTAAAAGAGAAAACAAAATACAGAAAAACAACAAGAAAGAAAAAAAACTATTCACTAATTTAAATATAAACTAAGAGAATATACTTACTTTTACTTTGTTTTTATATTTAGATAATGAAATAAAAGAAATAATAACTGGTTTTATTGAAAAAGAAGGTTAATTCATTTTTAATTGCCTCCTGAGTTTGGTGGATAAAAGTTGGTATGGAGAAATTCTCAATTTATGACGATCGGAAATCTACTTCGTTTTTTTTTTTTTGATATGGCGTCTCGTAGTTAACCTTTGAGAGGTCATCACTACTTGACCGGACTACTATCCAGCTGTGGCTCACTCGAACTCAAAGCGTCTAGCCAGGGCCGAATTTATCGTATTACTAAGCGACTGCACGCTAAGGGCACCCCCAGTGGTCTTCGAACTCCGGCTTTTGGCGTCGCTGGGGAGAGGATAGCAAGATGGGACAGGCTGGATCAAAACTGGATAAATATTATCACCGGAGGAATTTAAAGCTACCGGCTCAGCTACGGCGCGGGTTGGCACTTCGTCGAGCAAGGGTCTCATCTCATTCGGTCGCAGGACTTGTACTTTTATAATCTGGAACACGGCTTATCGTTAGTTTTTTAGTCCCAGAAAGTAATTTGATAGGTGCAAATGTCAAATAACAATTAACAAATTGAAAAAACAAACAACAAATATTTAAAATGCCAAATTACTATCTGGGATTCAAAAACGAACTCTAGTCTAGTAAACAAAAACAAACAACAAACAAACAAATCACGCAGCCCTACTATTTACTTCGTCCTACCCCATTGGGAAACAAACAGGAACAAAGGCGTGATGTTATGTCATACCATACGTGAGACACTCACACGAATATTAAAAAAAAATCTATAGGTAAATATTTTTTTATTAAATCTTTTCAAAGTTCTCTCCACTAGCCCTTATACAAAGTTTCATGCGTCTGAACCAGTTTTCGAAACACTATTTCCAGTCCGCCGCAGACACCTCGTTTAGGTACAGCCTGCTCGAACGCTGACAGCGCATCTTCCGGCGACGAAAACCCTATGAGCTGATTTTTTATTTTCAGGAATAATACAAGTCACGCGGTGCTCAGCGCGGCGCGGTGCAGTGGTCAGGGCTGTAAGGAGGGTGACCCAGGAGTTTGGCCGGCGTGCTGTCCAGGAAGTCCCTCGTTTTGAGCGCGGTGTGCGAAGGCGCGTTGTCGTGGTGGAGCAGTAGCCCGCGGAGCCCTGTGTTTGGTCGCTTGTTGCTCACAACAGAGAAAACTTCTGCCAAGCATTTGGTAGTAGGTATACCATTCAGCGTTGACGCTTCTTTGATTCCGTAAAGGACCGTAATTGACACCAATTAGCCATTCAAATTGAAAAAGCTTGCGATCAAAATCTTCCTCCCGCTTCCAGAGCGCTTCACTTTGGTAGGCCTTGATTCGTTTTGAAACACCCAAACCGGCGACTGGTGCTCTTCGTTTCTGGATTGTATTGATAAATCCCTAAAAAAATTAATCGTAAAAAATCATAGCGCAAAAATGTTCCGGGCGCAGATCCATTTTTTAATGAGACACGTTAATTTAAATTAGCTCGCAAACAATGTGGAGGGAAATTTTGAAATTGGAAGGTACCTATTTTTACTTACAAATAATAATATTTTCAAAATGGATTATAACTGGCCAGTCTCTGAAACATAAAAACTTTTTTTCGCAATACTTTCTGAGTGGCCTGGTATTACTAAACCTCGTATCTACTACAGTCTAGATCTAAGTAGGCCGAAAAAAGAATAAGTATAACTTTTAAGCTTCGAGGCCATTGTTGAGACAGTGAGTGCAAGTCATTAGACTTTTCTGTCGACTGCCTCAATAGATAGATACCTATTCAATTTTTGGTTCCAATTTAAGAACCCTGGATGTAAATCGCCGAACTGAGTGAGTTTAATTTCATGAACGTAGATACAGGTAGGTAAGTATATAATTGTATTTATTGGATTTTTTTATAACCACCACCCTAATTGCGTAACACTCTATCAATCACAATCTGAATCGTATTGCTAATCCATTGCTTTATATTTTCGAAAAAATTGTCTGCTCAACAACGTCGAATCGGTCGATCGATTGAATGTCGTTAAACTGTCAAAATGAAACCCATTGCTACTGTATGTTACGCAATTACCCCGCTGATTGAGACCTCAGTGATGATGATGGCAGCATAACAGTATACTCTGGGCCCTGGATGTTGATATTATTTAGAGTCTTTCAATTACAATCCGAGGATTTTAAAGGAAATTCGTAATCCATTGCTTCATAGGTTTGAAAAAATCGTCTACTCAACAACGTAATAACGTAATGAACGTGGCTGAACTGTCAAAATGAAAGGCATTGCGATCGATTGCCATTTTAAGTGTGTTACGTAATTCTAATTAAGTACCCCGCCGGTCTACCTTCTATGGCAAGTTCTAAGAATGTTATGTTTTTCCGAATGTCTGTTGCTACTAGGTATTACCTACACGCTTACACACCGGAGACATGCGGTAGAGTTACCTAAAGATCGTTTTTTAACCTTAGATAGTACCTAATTTGACAGGCAAATGACAAACTCCAAATTGAAAAACAAACAACATAGATTTGAAATGCCAAATTACTCTCTCGGATTAAAAAAAGAACGGAACGGATTACGAAAGGAACTTTACCTAAAGTCGAATTATAATTTACAGGAGTACCTAATCTGTGATGTGCTAGCTGTCACTTTGTGAAATAAAATAGTCATATCTATTGTATCGGTGATCGTTTAGTTTAATCGATTTATATAAGTGTAAAATAAATGCATTAAAAGTGTAAACGTCGGGAATACAATATATTATATATGACCATTTTATTAAACAAAGTGACAGCTAGCACAAGTCAGATTACTCCAGTGATTTAATAATTCGACTTTAATGGAAGCAGCCAGAAGCATTATGATGTTTTATGATGAAAGCAAAGTAGACTACTTAGCTAAACGGTCTAATAAAATCGTAGCCTTTTTTAAGCTCGTTCTAAATCAGACCAACGGCATTAATAAACCTGTCATCATTTCATGACCTAAAGCGAGTGCACTTGTTGATATTATAGTCCGGTTGCAAAATAAGTATAGCCGTGTATGTCGTGACATTACGTACGACACTTCTTCGGGGTTCCGTAGGCAAATGGCAAAAAAAGAACCCTTATAATTAAGTCATATCCGTCTGTCCATCCGTCCGGATGTTACACAGTAATTTTACTCGGAGACTATTTGCACTATATCTATGAATATTGGAAAGAATTTAAGAAAAAAACAATAACTCGTGACACGTAAAGGAGGGATGACAAAAATAATTCAATGCACATACGCGTATACAGTACCTATCTAAGAGTTAGATCAGATAAAGTAATGATTCAAAAGATTATGATGCTTCTAAGTGACTTTTTGATGACATCTTTCCTCTCGCTTTCTGTAGGAGTGATTTCGTGAAAAGGGATGGAAGTGTGTAACAGGAAGTGACAGCTTGAGCATGGAATAAGTAAGTATTTTTTAATAGCATGGAGTTAGTAAGTACTTTATAATAGCATGGAATTAGTAACTACTATATAGATTGTAAGTAGAGGAAGTCGTATTTCGATCACTGTGGCGACTACTAGTAATGAATAATTATTCAAATAAATATTTCAGTATTTAGCGTTTTTAATTTTTTTAGGTTAATTTCTGTCGCTGCTCAGTTGCATATTACCAAGGTGAGATGTCAGATGTAACAAAATATGCGACTACTGTAAGGCTCGCTCGTTTTTTTTAAATTTAAGTCAATGGTTTTTGAGATATGCGATATTTTCAGTTACAACCGCAGTAATAACTTTGTTTTTATAGTTTTTCCGAGAAATAGGTACTAAGCTTATTATTGCAGTTGATAAAATCAATACTGTGTAGGTATGCGTAAATATTCATCCCAAAAACGGAACCTTCCACTGTGCGTGGTCCGACACGTACTTGGCCGGTTTTTTACATCGATTTATGGTCAATGACCTTAGGAGAGTTGACTGGAGGCCGTCTAAATGCAGGTCTTTTTTTGCAAAGATTTCTTGAATGTACTTACTGGGGTTATGTTCGTATGAGCCTAGTTTCCGGTGGCCTTGATTACCATGTGAAAGTTTCATTTGACCACTTAAGCAGATGTGGTTAAGTAGGTATAATGAGATGACGGTGGATCTCATATTATAAATTCCCGCATTTAAGTAGGTTTAGGGTGAAAAACTAATTTGAAAGTACTTCTCTAAGATGTCATCGTCACCGTCACTGCTGGGAATATGCCTCTCTTTGTGAGTCTCCACGCTCAAGTCTCATCCACATTAACATCAATGTAATTTGTCCATCCTTCAAGCCAACGGACGACAAACACTTCTACATCAAGTTCTACGACGTCGTTCAGTCAGTCTCCACCTCTCAAGCGCCTTGCTAGGTTATCTGCCCAATAAAAATGTCCATGTGTTTTATCACTTGTTTTCCATTTAGCAAAAATCGCTGGTCTAGTCTGGCGAAGTTTATGTAGGTACCTATGTACCTAAGCAGTTGCGCTTACTTACCTAACTGTAGGTACTTATCTACATAAAGTGGTCTATATTCCACTAAGTAAATAAACCTATTTACCACAAGTGTTTACGTCACGTGTCCGGCAGTTTGCAGTCCGGTCTTTGTGATTAATTTTAATAACAGCACCGAAAGGGCATCGGTAGTAGGAACTCAAAGTGCTCCGGTTTGCCTCGGCGTGGGTTCTTTCACTGCGACAAAAAATAAAATATCAGCTTCGTCAAATCTGTGGTGCGTTGGCGACGAACACCAAAGTCCTTGACTGGGCGGTAATTGCATAGCTAAGGAGTTGTGACTGATATTTACTTGGGAGGATGATAATAATGTTGGATAGATAGGACTTAGGACCATGTGAGTGGAGGAGCTTTAACGGATCCTTAAGACACCTACGTAAGTTTGGTGCAGTAGAGCTTTTAGTCCTGCCACAAACTGTAGAAGTCTGGCGTAGCCATGTTACAGAAATCCGTTGATGGGTCAGTAAGGGAAATATTAAATCTAAAACTAAAACATTATTGAAGACAATTTTGTGTAATTATGTGATTATCATAGACAAATTTGTCATCGTATAAAAACGGATCACACTAATAATATGCTCAGCAACGAGTGACCGCTATCCGCTTTAAGACGCAGATATATGATTTTAGTGACTTTTAAAACTAATATTACGCTAAACTATTATGCCTTTTAACCTGTTAAGCCCCGCGCGACACCGTTTCTTAGTCAAACAATAGAAAATCAATTGTGTCTCATTAGCTGTACTTGACCAATGAAACCTAATATAATACAAGTCAGTTATGCAAAAACGTATGTTAAACTAGAACGCATAACGCAGGTACTTACATATTCACAGATAGAATTGATACGCATCGATTCTACCTGTGTTACCTATTGTAGTAAAATACTTTATGAAATAAATTCAGTAAGTAGCGTCTACCCAAAGCATAAAAAAAAAAACTTTATTACTTTCAAACTACTTATGACATTTCCATGGTTTTTTTTTGTATGAACAGACTATATTATCTATAATTCTATCCGTGATTTTTTTCAAATATTCATATTTTTGTTACTAAAAATAAATACCTATTCCCTATGAAATCGAACGGCAGCGCGGCGTGGGCACGACGCGTATTTGTATGGCCAAGGTCAACGGCGATTATCCGATCCTTAAGTGCGTGGTCGAATTTTTTCAGCATACGCTGGACTTGTTAGACTTTTTAGTTGGAGTTTCAAAAGGGCCTCTGGGTTTAAGCAGAATGTTTAATTTGGGCCTCAGCTCAGCATGACGGGTCATGGCCATCCGGCTAGTCCGGGGATACCGCACGGTCTCCTGTGAGGTAGCGAGCCCCCTTGCCGGATTGCCGCCATGGGATCTGGAGGCAAAAGTCCTCGCGCACGTATGGGAGTGGCGCGAGGAGGCGAAACGCCGTGGCGTAACTCCGCTGCCGCGAGAAATCGCGGCACAGCGGACGGAGCTCCGGTGGGATCTCATGGCGACATGGAGAGTACGGTTGTGGCAACCCAGTGCTGGGCGCTCGCCACAATTGTGGCTATAAGTCCCCTCTTTGAGGAGTGGCTAGAGCGGCGCCACGGCGTCCTCACCTTCCGCCTGACACAGGTACTCACCGGACACGGCAGCTTCGGGAGGTTCCTGTGTCGGATAAGGCGGGAGAAAACGCCCGGGTGTCACCACTCTGTGGATCGCTCGGAGGACACGGTGGAGCATACGGTGGAGGTCTCACGAGATCTCTCGTGCCGGCCCTGGTTCAGGCCATGGTACGGAGCGAGAGGGCATGGGCAGCCGTTACCTCCTGCTGCGAAGCAGTAATGTTCGCGAAGGAGGAGGCGGGACGGTTGAGGGAAAGGCAAATTTCGCGCCCTCTCGCCCCAAGCCGCCGCAGGAGACGCCCTGGGCGTCGGGAATTTCCGGCCACCGTAGGCGAGGGCTTGTGGACCGGCAAGGGCTCTGAGAGTCTGATACACCGTCCCGCTCCGCCCAGAGCGGGAGAAGTTATTTGAAAAGCTCAGCATGACCTGCTCTCCAAACTTTAAGGTGCTAACAAGAGGCAAATAACCAAAGTAGGCTTGTCTTAAGATAAATAATTGCCAAATCTGTATAGTTTGTGGTGGCGGAAAAAATATACTTATGTTAATTTTGAACATATTTCTCATAACTTGGTTGTTACCAAAACACGTTTTGAAAAAAAATCTCGATACAAACTAACGTTAAACTAACCTCTTACCTTGAGTTCCAATCCAAAGTATCTGTATTAAGTATCAACATATGTTACGTATTTAATTATTAACAAGTACTCGTACGTCTTATTTGAATGCAGAACATCGTTGTTTTTTTTTTCGATTACTCAACTCAATTTTGAGTAAATAGATAATTGCTTCATATTTTGCAATAAATTACAAGCGTTGTATCATCGCGCTTCTCTTTCTTTTCTATGCAGTCTGACAGTGACCGCGGTTTAGGTGTAGTCAGCGTCTTTAGCTGTGGGTGACGTCAGGTCCTTGGGCCCCATAGGCTATCGGGATGAGGACTATGTATTCGCATGTTCACACACGTTCAAATAAAAATAAGAATATGTCTATTTATAACTTAGTAATCGTATGATTTTTAATATAACCGGAAAATTCATTTTCCAGTAAGTACCTACCTAGGTAAAAGGTGGGTACCTATTCATAGGGATCATAACGTATGAAGCTGCGTCATATGAGAATTTTTATTACCATAAAATGAGAAAAAGAGTTCTATTGTAGGTAGGTACTTCAATTCTTTATGAAAAAGTCTCGAGTCTCGACAAATTCTAATAAAAACCTTTATTATTGACATCTCAATAGAATAACGAATTTCTTTCTTTCGGTGGTTTTCAATGGAATCATAGAGGCGAAAAAAAACTGAATTTAGGAAATTATCCTATTATTATAACGATCGACCGATCGAAGTAGGTTGTTATTGAATTACATAGGCAATCCCATCCATAGAAGGTAGGATACCATTTCATCTTGAAAGGGGAGGGGACCTTTTTTTCCTTGCCGGGAAGTAGGTACTCGAATTATGCTTATTTTAACCAAGCATTGCAACAAGCTACAAAAGAACAGACCGGCCGGCTATCGCTGAAAACCAGCGCTGGGGCTCTGTCTCGCATAGTGTTGCAGCATTATGCTGAGCGTTGGGCGTTTTGCATGGATGTAACGCATATTCTCCCCCAAATTGTTACTTTTTTGTATTTGTGTGCCTTCTTTGCGTCATGTTTACCGCAAATTATACAAAGTATTTTCTTTCTCTTTTCTTTTCTTTGGTCCACAGTTAAGGCGCTGACAAGACCCAATTGGTCAAAATAGGCTTCTTCTCTTAAGAAAAAAAAAATGCAACATCTGTATAGTTTGTGGTAGTGGAAAAAATATATGTTCATTTTGAACATATTCCCTAGAACTTGGTTGTTACCTAAACACGTTTTGAAAAAAAAATCTCGATACAAACTAACGTTAAACTAACCTCTTAACTTTTTTTTTGGATGGGAAATCATCAAATAACTTCTCCCGCTCTGGGCGGAGCGGGACGGTGTGTCAGACTCTTACTGACTAAAACCCACCCGTATTCCTTCCTGTTGCCTGTGTTGCGGGGGCCTCGGTGACCCATAAGTACCTTCCCGCGACCCCGGCAGGCATCGGCCCTAGTGGACCCCTACTTTTGTGCTGACGACATCTCTTTGAGGCGCGCGTGGAATACAACGCGCCGTCGACCCCGGCCTGGTCCTTACCGGACGGTGAGCTACCCATTGCTCACCGACCGCAAGCCCGCGCCTACGGTGGCTGGAAATCTGCCCGAGATTCCCGACGCCCAGGGCGTCTCCTGTGGCGGCTAGGGGCGAGAGGGCGCGAAACGTGCTTTTCCCTCAACCGTTCCGCCTCCTCCTTCGCGAGCATTACTGCTTCGCAGAAGGAGGTGACGGCTGCCCATGCCCTCTCGCTCCGTACCATGGCCTGAACCAGGGCCGGACGCGAGAGGTCTCTGCCGCCGATCGCCTCCACGAGGACACGGCGGTGCTCTGCCCAAGCCGGGCAAACCTCCACCGTATGCTCCACCGTGTCCTCCGGGCGATCCACACACCACGGTGGTGACACCCGGACGTTTCCTCCCGCCTTATCCGACACAGGAACCTCCCGAAGCTGCCGTGTCCGGTGAGGACATGCGTCAGGCGGAAGGTGAGGACGCCGTGGCGTCTCTCCAGCCACTCCTCAAAGAGGGGACTTATCGCCGCAATCGTGGCGTGCCCAGCACTGGGTTGCGACAACTGTACTTTCCATGACGCCATGAGATCCCGCCGGAGCTCCGTCCGCTGTGCCGCGATTTCTCGCGGCAGCGGACTAACGCCCCGGCGCCGGCGTTTCGCCTCCTCGTGCCACTCCCATACGTGCGCGAGGATCAACATACGGTACGTACGAGTATCTAATTAGTAACAAGAACGTCTTATTTGAATGCAGAACTTGGTTTATTTTCGATTACTCAACTCAATTTTGAGTAAATAGAAAATTGCTTCATATTTTGCAATAAATTACAAGCGTTGTGTCATCGCGCTTCTCTTTCTTTTCTATGCAATCTGACAGTGACCGCAGTTTAGGTGTTGTCAGCGTCTTAAGTAAAAATTAAGATGAGACAGTCGGCAATATTTGACGCGGTACTGACTGCCCAGTATCCTCACTCGTGGAGTCTCAATCACATAGTGCGTAACACACTTTAAATCACAATCTGAATGATTTTGAAGTATATTGCTAATCCATTGCTTCATATGTTCGAAAAAAATGTCTGCTAAACAACGTAAACAACTCAATGAATGTTGTTGAACTGTCAAAATGAATGAAACCCATTGCTTATAAATACTATTGTATGTTACTAAATTACCCCGCGGGTCTGTAGGTACCTACACATTGATACACACAGTCCATATTATGAGCATTACATGGATTAAGGAAATAAGATTCGAGTCCTTGATATGTCCAGTTGTCGACATGATTGTGTTTCGCCAATTTCAATTTACACGAATTTATTGTCGCGTACAGTTCCGGTATGTATCGAATAGGTATCTGTTATCGATAATATTTATTCTAGTAAGAGATTGTGTGACTAAACTATTTTTGATATTTTTCCATGTTTCTAGTTCTATGTGGTTTTACCACATCTATACCTGTAGAAGATCCGGGTTTCGGTCTCAATAATCAGCTTCGTCTCTGAGATGGCAACGTTTCTGAGATGCCTCTGATATTAAAGATGTACCTATGTAAGTGGCGGTAACCACTTAACATCATGAGGAGGAGGCCTGCGTCCCAGCAATGGGAAAATTAGGTAGGTTTAGGCGCCGGCTATGGTTTTTAATTAGCTTCTAATCTTATACTAGTAAGAAAATATTACTCAAAAAGCTCTGGGCTAGTAGTAAGTAGTTTATCTAAGCATAAACAAGGCATGGACCAAGCGGTGCATGGTTTGATGCCATAATTGCACTTGGCAAGTCCAGCTATGCTATATATAATAATCCATGCTAATATGTATGCTAATATATAATAATCCATGCTAACATGAAAAATTTGGTATGAAAATAGCGGGCCGAGAGTTGCGAGCAACGAGCCACGAGTCATAATCCTTTGTGCTAAAACGAAATAAACAAGCTTTACTTTGAACTTACTTTTAACCGATTCCCAGGAATAAATTATCCTTCTTTCCAAGTGGACACAGCCACATCAACTCCATTTACAAATACTTTAATAAATAAACACTTCCTAGAAACGAGAATAGGTACTATTTTCTACTAATATATTAAACGAAACACTTTTAACTGACCTTTATGTATATCGAAAAATAGATCAGTCAATACTAGTTGCGATAGGTAGGTATCATAGTCGAGGACGAATATTAGCTTCTACTCAAGGCTGTAACCGCCCTGCGCTTCTGTAAGCACGGAACAAATGAAATCGAAAGGCTATCTCTGACTCACAGGCGTAGGCTACTTACTGCTGTAAGTACGCCGGATCACCTTGACAATGAAAGTGAATTGGACAATGTAGACGCGATCTATTCGTATAAAAACCGGAGCACCTCCTGTCAAAATTATTCAGTTGCCAGCATTAACAGAATAAACATGTACGCCAAGGTACTACAGGGATTTATTTATTACCTTCACAATTAACGATAAAACTTGTGTTGACTAAGAAACAGTGATTCAGGAACATTTTAAACATTAAGGAAATTATTTGCTTTAAATAAAAAGGATTACATTTAAAATTAAAAGCCCTTGCAATTACACTTTTTTGCTCATTTAATTATTAGGACATTTGCACTGAATCAGCAGTCAGTTTTGTGTAATAATCTAATGTTATCATTTCAGTTGATCATCGCTCTTTGCGCCGTGGGTGTGGTCCGTGCCAGCGGTCTGTATGAAGCCGCTTCTTTGGGCTACAGCGCGCACGCCATCGCCGCCCCCGCCGTAGTGACCAAGACCATCACCCCCGCTGTCTCTTCCGTGTCTTCCTACTCTACCCAAACTGCGCACGGTGGCCAATTCGCCGCGTATGCCGCTCCCGCCTACGCCGCGGCTCCCGTTGTCGCTAAAGCCTACGCTCCTGCTGTTGCCGCGTACGCTGCGCCCGTCGCCACCTACGCCGCTGCCCCCGCTGCCGTCGTGACCAAGACCATCTCCCCCGCTGTGAGCTCCATCTCCTCTTACTCGACCCACACTGCTCATGGTTCTCCCGTTGCCACTTACGCCGCTGCCCCCGTTGTGGCTAAGGCCGCCATCGCCTACGCCGCGCCCGCTGCGTACGCTCATGGTGCCTACGCCGTGCCCGCTGCGTACGCTAATGGCGCCTACGCCGCGCCCGCTGCGTACGCTCATGGCGCCTACGCCGCTCCCGCTTCCTACGCCGCGTATGCAGCTCCCGCCGTGGCTGCGTACTCTGCCCCCGCTGTTGTGACCAAGACCATCACCCCCGCCGTCTCCTCCGTGTCTTCCTACTCCACACAGACCGCTCACGGTGGTCAATACGCCGCGTACGCTCCCGCTGCATATGCCGCTTACTCAGCTCCTGCTGTGGCTGCGTACTCCGCTCCCCTGGTCGCTAAGACCTACGCCGCCGCCCCCGTCCTCAAGTCCGTGGCGTACTCCGCTGGCCCCGCCATCGCATACAGCGGTCACGGCGCTAACTATGGTTGGTAAACTGAATCAAATGTTTATGTAAATAGACCAATTAAAAAATAAATGACTCACCATAACTTATTTTTTTTTGTTTTATTTCTGATCCTGAGAAAAAGTTAGGTAATTACACACACTGTCTATCAATAATAATAATGACCTTAAAGTGGATCCGCATTGGTAGCCCGTGAAATTCAATTAAGTCAAAGTCAAATTACTTATTTCAAATAGACACATAAAAGGCACTTTTGAACGTCAAAATTTACAAAAAAAAAAAAAATAGAATTGATTCTAGTTGTCTAGTATTAAAGTGCTTAGTTAGATTTGTTCCATAAGAACAAATCGCATTTGGAAAAGTTATTATGAATCAAATCTAACTTAGAGACATGTATTAATGATTTTAATGATTATAATTCTGTAAATACATATTTGTTAGTGTCACGAATCATATATTTTGATCAAGATACAACCTGACACTGCCGTGTCAATTGTAAAAAACGTAAGTAAATTTGAATTTCACGGGATACCACTGCGGATCCACCTTCAGTATAATTATTTATTTATTTATTCACTCATCATCACTATCATTACAGGGGTGATTATGATTACATTATGATCCACTGCAGTAAATAAAAGCAGAAAAATATATGATATTCTTCAGGTAGATACGAGTAGTGAGTTGAAAAAATTATGAATGATACGATAGAAAAAAATCACGAAGATACCACTAAAAATTACTTTTAACGATTAAACCATACTAATATACATGCAATCATTCTGTTTTTTTGTCAAAAATGACACGAAATAACTTCCTTCTAATGTAATGATCAAATACTGCCCACATAATGTTTGTGTGCAGACTTATAAAGTTGCAGAAATAGATGAGCCATGCTTTTGAATATTTCTCACTTTTGGAAAGGACATTTCGGATTTCGCTAAAAAAAAAATACTATCTTGGTATTGATACAGTTACTATGACTGTATGCATAGGTATGATAATATTGCTCAAATAAGTAGTTTCCAATAGTTACTGTCCATTCGATTTTCTATAGGTTAAACGATACAGAAACTGATCGTGCTGACTAATCGGAGCACGAGTATAAAGGAAGCGGATACCAATCAGAGAAAGGCACTAACAAAGAAACTTGGTCATTATGTAGGCAATATTTACCGGACTTATTAAATTATACTTTAGGCATTATACAATTGCGTTTAGCTCCTGTCCCCTTAAAAAGTAAATTATGTAACATTATAAATTCGAGAATTACTTGAATAAAAAATTGCCATTCTATTGCGACATTATTTTGCGATACATATTTTATGTAAATATTGTAAATAATATTCATCGAACAGCTAGTTAGTAGTCTAAATTATCAAGTCAAAGACAGACATCTGAATATCCAAACGGTTCAAAGTTGGGTAATCTTTCGACTTAAGTTTATATGACACATTACATAATATTATAAACATTACGGATGCATTGATTTAACGATATCAACATCTTCAATTTTGCTAAACAATATAGATCACAATACATTTTGTCTGACGAGCACGTATTTATGTAAATTCGAAGAATGTAAATGTGTAAAAAACGTGGTTCAGTGAACCGAGTCTGCCAAATTAAGGCGCAGATAAATGATTTTAGTGAATTTTAAATCTACCATTACCCTTCATATAATGCAAGTTATGCATAAAATGTCTATTAAGCTAGAACGCATACATACCAATTCTATTTGTGAATATTTAAGTACCTATTGTAGTAAAATGCTTTATGAAATAAATTTAGGAAGTAATGTCTACCCAAAGCATAAAAAACTATATTACTTTCAAACTACGGGTACTTAAGATATTTTCATGAATTTTTTGTATGAACACACTATTTTATTATCTATAATTCTATGTTTCTATATTTTTTCAAATATTCAGAATATTGTCGTTACTAAAAATAAGTATTTCCTATGAAACTGAACGCGGCGTAGCGGCGTGAGTGCTACACGCATTTGTATTGCCAAGGTCAGCGGCGATTACTCGAATCTTAAGTAACTTAATATACATTGTGTCCTCAAAATGAATTCGGACGAATATTGAAGCTGACTATTAGGTGACTTGACATCGCAAATTGCATTGAGTGAGCTGGCAACCTATAGGTAGGTACTACTATTACAGAAACTATATTAACCTCAATATACATTAAAAAAAAAATGTAATATAATAAATTTTAAAATGAAGTATAAATCAGTCAAATATTTGGCTTTAAAGAAAGCTTTCCCAATAATTAGTTCTTATTAACCTTCGTATCACATCTGTGTTGCGTGTAAATCTGATATAGGAATCCTCCATTGAGGCTCTAACACTACAAACTCAAACACACCATTACTAAACACCTTAATGCAATGCTCGAAAGGTCATTTTCTCAATGACTAACTTTTCTCATTTGCATTGCATAAAGATTCTTCTAGGACTAGATACCAGTTTTAGGAAGATGGTATAAAAGTGAATGCATGTGTTCTCGATGTTATTTTGTTATCAAATCTATCGGAACAAACATGTTTCGAGAGGTGATTATTTACTCAAGTTTAAAAAATTTATAAATCAGTTTTGAAGTCTTAACAATTAATTAATTTTGTTTTTTTTTTCAGTACGTGATTCTTCTGTGTGCTGGGTCGTTCGTAAGCGGAATCGATGTGTATTCTGGAAATCAGAATTCACCTGCGAAGTCTCAAGCCCCTACTTTAGGAGCTGCTCAACAGCAAGACCGTCTCGCGTTGCCGTCCCAAGTTTCGTACCAGAACATAGCGGCTCCTTCAAGTGAATACTTGCCCAGTTCAGCGCAGTCATATCAAGTGAATTCTGCGGTCGTGGAAACTATTTCCGAAGCTGCACCGGCAAAAGTTGTTCCTCTGCAAGCCTACGGATCACCTAACGTGCAACAACAGACTGTCTCCTTCTCTGCCTCGGTAGCTTCCGATCCTTCTTCTCCAGAATATAATAATATTCTCGAGAGATACGCTCCCGATGTTGAACCTATAAAGCCGTACTTTGCTGCTCCTGTTGCTGCAAAGACTTTTTCAATCGGGTCTCAGGGAGCAGCTAATGAAGTTCAGGGCGCTCAGGCCTCTGCTGGTTATGTTACGAGTACCAGACCTTTTGTGTCATATACCAATAATGCTGCTCAATCGGGACAGTACTTTGTAGTTCCCACTGCACAGACAGTAGTTGAACAACAAAGATCCGTTAATATTCATCCTTCTTCCTCTCAAGGTACTCAGTATGGTGCACCTGCATTAGCATACGCCACAAACTCCGCTCCAAGACCATTTTATCCAGCTAATAATGCAATACTTGAATCTCATGGAGAAGTCACAGCCCAGTTGCCTTCCGTGGATTCATATCAAGTGAATCAAGTTCAGGCAGTTAATCGTCCGCCGCCACAAAACCTTCCCTCGCCAAAGATTACATACAACGTAAATCCTACAGTAAAAACTATTTCTGTGCCTGTTCCTGTCGCTAACAAAGTAAATATAGAAGCATATAATTCAGTCCAGTCTCATCCTCCACCAGCTCCTAATTATGCCCCGATAGCGGTTCCAGTAATCTATCAACAACTAGGAACCCCGAATTACCCTGCTGATCAACAGTTTGCTGTTGTTCCTACTTCTGCTTCTTATGTTCAAGCACCCGTTGGTATTCAGCATATTCCCATCCCGGTTTACACTACTAATGGTGCTAGGGTGCAGTACCACCCGATACCCGTAACTAGTGGACATCAACACGGCTATGCTAAAGCTATACTATTCTCTCCCGCTTCAGAGGTTTCTCATGTCGTCTTCAACGGTCTGGGTGTGAGCTATGGATGGTGAAATAACTTGAAAGTGTAAATCGTAAGGCCGTTTGTCCACCTTCACCGTCAACGAAAACAAGACGACGGCGCCAAAGTAGTGATAAATACATTTACTATGGCCGCGTGTTCACCGCACACCATCGTATAGTTCAGACGTCCCATTCGGTTCGAATAATCTTGTTAGTAGTTGAAGTCCCATTGACGGTGGCGGTGGACAAACAGTGTTAGAGTAGTAATTTATTGAGTTTTGCTATTTTTATGTTTTGTATTTTGTAAATAAATCCATAATACCTCAGTTATATAAATGCTTGTTTTATTTTATTGTGATGCACTACAAGTGTTGCCAATTATTTCACAAGTTGGTTTGGATTGCCATGACTTACTTTTGTGTTAGCTTCCGTGTTAGATTTTAATGCTTTTCATTTGTTATAAAGTCGTCCACATAATGTAATTCATAATTAATGTAATTAGTACTTATTATAAATATTGTTCGATGCGCTGTTTTATTTAATTGCATACAGTTTTATAAAATGTTTAAACTACATCATAAGAACAAATTATTTAATAAATAAATCCATACGAAGTTTATTAAAAATACATAAAATTAATGAATAAGCTATTTTATTTCAATACAGTTTTGTTTTCCAGTACAGTTTTGTTTGCTACTGTAAAAATAAATAAAGTCATGATCATTCGCTAGTATTTTTATTAATAATAATTATATTTGCTTTAACATTACTAAAAAATGTCTTTTCATTGCCATATTATTCTTAAAATTATTCTTTATTTTATTCTTTAAAAGATGTAGAATATTTTATTCTGAGGTAACATTCGGTTGACATGATTATAATTATGAAATCAGTATTTGAGGTCATCTGTTAGAGGTATTATCAATAAACGATCATACTAAAGAAAACGCATTACCCTCGTTTTGTGGCGTAATCGGGTAATAGTCGTCTTCCTCATTCCGTCACAATACATTCTTATTTGCAAGCTTATTGATGGAAGCAACAATACAAATTATGGCGTAAGCTGATGTTAGAACTTCCTCAGTTTATTTCCCATCCCTACAGAGTTCCTCTTTGCGAAAGATTTACGTAAGTATGTGAATAATAAAAAGGAAATGGTGTTGTCAGTAGGTATGTCGTAATGACGACACCAATATCCGTTGCTGACCGTATTAAAAATGAAGAAAAAAACAAATTATTAACATAACATTGGGAGGGCGAAATATCGTGTTACGCAGTAACTGGTTAGTCTGGAAGCTGACCCCAACTGTATTAAGGAAAAGCTAGGCAGATTGATTGGGTGGTGGTGGTGGTGGTGGTTCTTCAAGGTAGTCTTACCTTGAAGATCTATAATCGATCGATCTATAGTCGAAGTACCTATAATGTCCATCCTGTATGGAAAACTGTTAAAAATTAAGTGGCAACATTCATTAGTTCCTGTTTTTTGACACAGAAATGTGTGTGGCGCTAGACGTATTGAGATCATTATCAGAAAAAAACGCATTTGAATATTTTCCCTCCCTGAAGTCCGAATGTAAAGGAACATAATATTTGCTCTGTAATCATCTAATGTATATATAAGTCAGCCTGTGGCATATTCATTAAAATGTACCAGTAGTGTACTCGTGTGTCAATATGTACTCTGTGTAGTCTGTGGTCTATCTGTGAAACCTGTCAACAATAAAAAGGTCCGTCATCATGTCGCATCTGCCGTGTTTGATTCCATCCAATAAATCTATCCTAATCAGGGTGATCCCCACGAACTTTCAATAAAAACAGACATCAGTAGGTATGTGCATATTATTGCAATATATTTTGATATCAAAAGTAGTGTTACGATGGAATTTGCCAACCAGTCCGTTGTGAACTTGTGACCTTGGCAATGAACCAAGAAGTTTGATTGCTTCTTTGCTAACTTATTGCATTAGGCCGCAAAGTACGTATATCAATAAAATAATATATTTTTATTTATTTTGTTACTTGTATTTTGTGTTTTACGAAAGCTTATTAAAGGCTCGTGCAGACTGGGGCCGTGGGAGGATATCGCGGGCGCGATATGCAACGAGCCTTTATTGGTCGATTCGCACGAATTTACTCACCCGTAACGGGCGAATCGAACAACTCCAGAAAAACGCCAATTGGCACATTTTGAATTTTATGTAATAAAGTTATGAAGGTGCCAAACTAGATACCAATTTCTGAGCGAACTCTTATTAGATCGCCATCGACACGCTAAGAAGAAGGATGAATGATGAAACATTTTTAAACGAAAAGAAGATTCTAGAAGTTCAATTCCCGTAATTAAAAACGTTAAAAATCTAGCCGCAATTTCATCTCACCGACAAACAATGTTATAACATTATAGAATTTATGTAGGTAAATTCGAGGTAGGTATTTTTGAGGGATTGATAATGCGAGCGTTCTTAGATCAGGAATTCAGGATACGCTCTGCTGTTAGTAGCACTTGCCTTGTTTTAAAAATTGGCAGAAAGATTTTTTTTAAAGATGTTGCATTTGCTTTGCATTGGAAAGACCTTCCAGTTCACAGCCGCGCTTGTAACCACTATATGGAGGCCTTGGCAGAGAGTACAACTTTGTACCCTTTGGCGTCGAGACCCTCGGTCCGTGGGGTCCCAGTGCGCATAAGTTATTTGCGGAAATCGCGAAACGTCTAGTTGATGTAACTGTTGACCGAAAAGCTGGCGGCTTTCTCGCGCAACGCATCAGCATTGCAATTCAGCGAAGAAATGCCGCCAGCATCCTCGGTACAATGCCCCGAGGGCCTTTTTTAAGCTTAACTTAGTTTTAATTTAATTTAGTTAATGTTAATAATCATCTTGTAATTTGGTTATGTAAATAAATTGATTAACCACTATACTAAAACAAGATGAACTTATGAACGTTAAGATTTGTTTCCTGTTACAGTCCCCAGGTACCTACTTACGGGAAATGGTATATTACATGAGGAAAATAAGTTAATATTTTTCATAGAGAAGATAATATTAACCAACAGTTAAGCTTGAGTAATTTCTAAGTAATGCATATGTAAATGATTTTTTTATGTGAAAGGTTGAGACAAGAAGAAGCACAGCTTTTAGCGACAAGACTACCCATTTTGTCACCCTATGTACATTTTCTAATATCTGTAATTCGTAATGTATGTACTTATAAAGTATTAAGTAATTAATTGGTTAAGGACAGCTAATGAGACACAATTGATAATGTATTGTTTGACACCGAATTGGAGTCGCACGGGGCTTTACTGGAGTAAGAGCTTCTGTTACTAACGAGACACAATAGAATTTTTATTGTTATCGAACGAATCAGCTTACGTAACGGTTGAGGGGATTCAAGATACAAAAGTGTAATAAAATCGGAGCGAAGTCAAAAGTGTACATCGTCGCCTTAGAGTGAAAACCTCGGGAATGTTATTTGGTCATTTTTATTTTATTACATTTTTGGAAAGCAAAACCTTGCAACGCACGCATAGTTTCCCACAAAAAGTTTAATCACCTGTAGGTCCATCTATGGCGAGTTCAAAATTCTCACAAAAGGACAGACGAAGTTTTCAATTTACCAACACTTAGAATTTAATAATTATTCCAGTAAAGTTGCCTTTTTCGCATATACGAGGTTTTCACTCTAAGGCGACGACATAGAATATTTAAAAAAAAGTAATAGCTACGAGGTCAATGTCGAAAATATAGTTTTTAGAATTTTTCTGTTTGTCTGTTTATCTGAATGTATGTTCCACCATCACGTTAATTCTACCTGATAGATTCTGTTCAAATTTTTAGATATCCCTATAACTCTAGTCAGTTGGTAGGCTATATATTATCACGCTATTTGTTATGGGGGATGAGCAATATTGCATTATGTTTGTATTCCTCTATAGTTTACAGCAATTGTAAAAAGTCGAACCAAACAATTAGAACATTTCAGATAGTAATAGATTTAACATTTTAAATTATTATCATCACGCTATATTATTATGGGGCTAAGCAGTCAATCATCATGACATATACAGCGTGGATTTTTTAGACATTGTGGCTGCACAAAATCGGTCGTAGGGGACTATTCTTAACTTTTTGAGATATTTTGATCTGCATACACAGACAAAAAAAGTAAAGTCAGCAAGAAAATGGGCAATTTTCACAAAAAAAAAATGATGCCAGTAGATCCTGATTCTTATGAGGATCAAAAATCAAAAACTTTAAAAGACCAACTGAGGTTTGAGTACCAGAAGAGACGGAAATCGCAAAAAAAAAATTCCCATACATTTCGTGGGTAATGAAATTCAAATGTGCGCAGGTCCCTTGGAGCTCTAAAAAATCCAGCTTTTAGAAGCTTGATTGTTTTACTTAGGTCAACACAATACCGCGCCATCTTGAATTTTTAATTTTGTCATTACCGTTATCACCGCCCTCGAAACCCGAAGGGTTAGTCTGATGTACATATGATAAATGATTTTATTTCTATAAGTAGGTTTTTACAAACACTTTTACACGTCAAACATATTTTTTAATACTAGATGATGTCGGCGTTTCCTATCTGACTACTCTGAGAAGAAAGGCCGAAACAAACTCAGAGGTCACAGTTTCTTTTAAAGTCCAGACATAATCTTGGTCAGATCATGTGAAGACCATGTCGATTGGTGTATGAAATGGTCTTTTGATGAACGAACCACACAGATTGAGTGGACCTGTCCAGTCAGTGCACGCATTTGTCAGTAGTGCAGCTCAACTCAGAACTAAAGGAGCTCAACGATTCAACGGACAATACCAAAGATAGGACATTTGGCTAGGCCGCAAAAAATACTCAAACTGCCAGACCATGTTAAAAACTAACTGAGAATAAAACAAAATTAAACAATAACCTACATAGTCTTCACATTTATAATAATTAAAATAATATAATACTTTACAAAGTAAATATTTATGTCATTGTTTACAATGACTTTACAATTTTAAAATGTTATATATACTTAATAAGAAAATATAAATTGCTAGCAAAAAAAAAGAGTAAAAAAACAACATTCACTGTAAATTCATTGGAGCAGCTCAATCCCAAGCCTTTTTGTCCTCAGTATAATCTTTAACAGTATAAAAGGCTTTCAGGCACAGTTTCTGTTTTATAAAACATTTTAATTTATTAAAGCTTAGTTCTTGAATGTGGCTAGGAAGTTTATTATAAAAACGTATACATTGGCATCTAAACGAGCTGCCTATTTTTTTGAGTCTGGTTGTAGGAACAACAAATTTGTGTTCGTTCCTAGTATTTACACTATGGATATCATTGTATTTTTTAAACAAATTAATTTCTTTTTATGTGCGTGCAAAAGATTTTCATAAATATACTGAGAAGCTACAGTCATTATATTAATCTCTTTAAATTTGTCTCTGAGGGAGTATCTGGGACTTAATTTATAAATTGAACGGATTGCCCTTTTTTGTAAAACAAAAATTGTCTGAATATCGGCGGTATTTCCCCATAACGGAATACCGTACGACATTACCTACGCTATGAAAATAACTAAAGTATACTAAACGGGCTGTGTCTAAATCCGTTAAAATCACGAATATTTCTAACGGCGTATGCTGCAGAGCTAAGTTTTTTTGACAATTTATCTATATGGGGGCCCCATTGAATCTTGGCATCCAAAGTTATGCCTAAGAACACAGAGGTATCTTCGGGGTTCAACTCTTCACCCTTTATGAGAACATTAGTTTTTACTTGTCTAACATGAGGTAGGTATTGTAAACTTAATACATTTGGTTTTTTTTTTTCGTTAAGAAGTAGTACACATATTTCGTCAGTACACCGTACGCCGTCTTCAACTAAAAAGTTGAACTTTTTAAGATGGCCAAAGAATCAGCATTGCCATAAAACGTGGAAATGCTGCCAGCCTTTTGGGCACTTTTCCTGTTGACAGCGATGCGAACGAATTTTTTGATGCCCTGTGCTATTTTGCCCTCCTTTTTTATATAATTGTACTTACATATAATTATTATTATTTTAAATTTTTAAATGATGTAAATATTTTCAAAATAAATACTTTAGTTAAAAAAAAAAAAACTATAATGTCCGCAATAGCATATGTCTATCTTCTAAGGATGACCCACAGTAACCATTTACATCTTTAAAATTTTGTAAGTTCAATTGGGCATTTAATTAAGATTAAAACATGCCTTGATATCATATCATTTAAATGAATGCTAAAGCATTAAAAAAATAAATAAAATAAATACGCTAAATTACGCGTAACAAAACAAATATGGTTGATGCGGCGGGCGCAGCGCTCGGCTATAAGGTATGCGATCGCTTTCGTTTTCTTTTAATCCCGGTAGTACGTTCCAGTCTGATATTTCCCGACATCCACGCGGGTGAAGCCGCGGGCGGTAGTAAGTAATAAGAGTATTCTATTCTATTATATTGGCCTAATAAGAAACGGGCTACTAAAGCGGGATTGCAACAACAAGAAGTTGGTTGATTCATTGCCGATCATATACATAGGTGCAGTGATAAGTTTATCAAATTTTCTGTAATTTATTTAGCACCTTTCAAAATGTTCGATAAAGGGCAATGCTGTTGACAGCAGAAATAGGAAGATCAATATAAAAACAGACAAAATTTATCCGAGGCATGCCTTTTAAGTTTTGTCGTTTGAAGAAAAAAAAAACACAACTAGAACCTTATAGTACTTTTTATTGTTTTTCAAAGTATTTACCACGTAGCTTAATACACTTTTCCATTCGCTCAAACCAGTTATTATAACATTTATTCCACTCTAAAGTGGGGGTGTACAAAATGGCTGACTTGAAAGCGTCGACTGCTTCTTCACCGGATTGGAACCTTTGACCACGAAGACTTTTCTTAATTTTAGGAAATGTAAAGAAATCGTTAGGGCTTAGGTCAGGACTGGATGGTCAAGAATTTCTACTTTTTCCTGCTTCAAATACTCAATCGTTTGACGAGCGCTGTGTGAGCTTGCGTTGTCGTGGTGCAGGATGATGCGTCGCTTTGAGTTAGATTTTCGAAGTTTGGCGATGACTTGTGGTAAACAAACTGGTATACCACTCTGCGTTAACCATTCTACGATCTTCAAGTGCAATAGTCGCATAATGGCCAGTTTTTCCAACGAACGTGGCCACCATCTTCCTTGAAGTGCTTCGAGAACGAACAACTTTAGTCGGCTTTGGCTCGTCTTGAAAGACGCAGATTGTAGATTGTTGTTTGAAATCAGGATCGTAGGCATAGTGCCGGGGTCGCGGGAAGGTACTTATGGGTCACCGAGGCCCCCGCAACACAGGCAACAGGAAGGAATACGGGTGGGTTTTAGTCAGTAAGAGTCTGACACACCCTCCCGCTCCGCCCAGAGCGGGAGAAGTTATTTGATGATTTCCCACCCTCAAAAAAAAAAAGGCATAGATCCAAGATTCGTCACCACTGATGATATCGTAGACGTGATTTGACTCTCCTCGGTTGAACCTTTGCAGAGTTTTCTTACACCATCTGACACGGGCCGCCTTGTGATCGTTGGAACGCAGATGCGGTATCCAACGGCAAACTAGCTTTCTCACACCAAGCGCTTCATCCAAGATCTTCTGAATAGTTGTCCCTGAGATGCCTAATAGAGCCTCTATCTCTCAATACGTCACATGACGATCATCGAGAATTAGTTGTCTCACAACAATGATGTTATCTTCAGTGAAGGCGGATTTTGGGCGTCCTTCGCGAGATTTGTCACTAACACTAGTATGTTCACGCTGGAATTTTAAATACCAGCGTTCGACAGTCCGCAGATATGAGGTTTCATCACTGAACGAAGATGTTAGCTCTTCAAAACACTGAAGCCGTGTCAGGTCTCTTCTAAAGTTGTAGAAAATTATTGCACGAACATTTTCCTTAGAAAGATTCATTTTCGTACGTAACCTGACAGATTCCAATCGACACGGTGACTAAACAATAACATTAATCCTAATACTTTCAACTGTTTTGAGATTCAAAATTTAAACACATTCGAATATAGAACAGTTCCAAATTCAAAATTGCCGGGAAATATGGAAACGACAGAACTTGAAAGGCATGCCGTCCAACCTCTGCTCAAACCGCTCAAAATTGACCGCAAATACGAGTAGCTTACGTGAAAAAGTACTATCTAGGTATATAAAAGTACTATCTAAATTATTTATTTTCTGACAAGAAGTCAGAAAATAAATAATTTTCTAACACACATTTAACTAACGCTAAAGCATGTTTGATACTGTACAATCTTATGGAGGACCCGCTAAGTAAATATGGCGTGTGAATCATACCTTCTACACTCCGCCAATTGGCTGTCGGAAAAAACATAGCTTCAGGCGATACCGGACGGAGATTCAATGCTAATACTAGTTACTGACACTCGTATAAAAGCGAGAGTAAGTGCTCCAAAATTACACACAACCACCACGTTCAATACAAACATGTTCTCCAAGGTACTGCACTGATATTTAAATACTTTACCTTTTTATTGCGGTGTAGTCATGGGTTTTCGTCACAAGAAGTGTGACTTACCAATTCAGTTGAAAGTGTTAAATTATACAAATTGATTCTAGTAACAACTCTTACATGACTTCAATACAGTGCTGATAGCGGTTCCTGCTTTTCAGGATCTGAATATTCTAATATTGCTAAAGTGAGAAAATCTACAATGTATTACTTTTCGTTCTTGTCCCAGGTCGTAGTCTTCATGTGCGCGGCGAGCCTCGCCTCCGCCGGCCACCTCCTGCAGGCCGCTGCACCCGTAGCGTACAGCGCGCCCGTAGCGTACAGCTCGGCGCCCGCCATCTCCTCCGTGTCGTTCTCCTCGCACACCGCACACGCTCCCGTAACGACATACGCCGCCGGACCCCTCGTAGCCAAGACCTACGCCGCTCCCGCCTACGCCACCTACGCCGCTGGTCCCGTCGTAGCCAAGTCCTACTCTCCCTCCGTGTCCTACCAGTCCATCTCCGCTCCCGTCGCGTACGCTAAGACCTACGCTGCACCTGAATACAGCACATTCTCCACCGGCCCTGCCGTAGCGACCTACTCTGCCCCCGTGTACGCCAAGTCCATCGCTCCTGCTGTGTCATACTCCTCAATCTCTACCCACTCCTCTCCTCTGACCTACGCAGCAGCTGCTCCCGTCGTCACTAAGACCTACGCCGCTCCTTCTTACACCACTTACGCTTCTGCTCCCGTTATCAGCAAGTTCTACGCTGCTCCTGCCTACACTTCCTACGCTACCACTCCCGTCGTAACCAAGACCTATGCCGCTCCCGCCGTCGCATACTCCGCTGGTCCCGTGCTCAAGTCCGCTGTGACATACTCGGCCGCACCCGCCGTCTCCCACGTCTCCTACGCTGGTCTGGGAGCTAACTACGGCTGGTAAACACACGGTTGTTAATATTTATTGTTTGTAAATAATCACTGTAATGTATTATAATGTTTGTATGTTCGAAACGTAAAATAAAAAAAAAACAAATAATAATTTTGAATGTTTTTTTTCTTTAATCATGATACTGTACTTTTCTAGGCAGTTTAAATACGAGTTGGTAGAGATACCTATTGGATTATTGATTTATACTAATTTGCTCTTAAATGGCTACGTCTGGCGTTCTTCATAAACCACCCCATGGTACTATTCGCCGATGATAGCACCGTAGTGAATAAGTGTGATGATCCCATCACTTATGAAAATGAAATAAATATGATATTAAATAGAATAATATTATGGTTTGACAACAATATTATAATTATAAACTTAGAAATGACTAAAATTATGCATTTTTACCAAAGGATCCCACACAAAATCCTTGAAATTAGCTATTTAGTGAATAGTTTTTTTTTTTGTTTTTATGTATTTTGTTTTCTCTTCTACTCTTACACACTGTGTCTACATTTCTTTGTCTACTGTCCTATAGCAGGTATGCTGGAAGAGATTTCTTTAGAAATAAGCATCACCTTTGTACGTATTTTTCTGTTCCTTTCTTCTTGTCTGTTTATATGGGTGTACATAAACTGTTAAATAAATAAACAAATGAACAATTTGATTTGGAGATCTCAGACAAATGAAATATGTAAAAAACTTCATAAATTTGCCTATGTTCTCTATAAACTATCAAAACTAGTGAGCCTGGAATCCGTACTAACAGCCTATCACGGGTATGTTGCATCAACACTCAGATATGGCGTAATATACTGGGGCAATTCAGTAGACAGAGAACTCGTATTTAGAGCCCAAAAAGATGTGTCAGAGCTAGATATGTGTGGCCTTAAATGCTCAGTCAGTTTTCAACCGTTCTTTAAACGTCTAATAATTCTTACCTTGCCATCGTTGTTCATATGGCCATCCTGCTGATCCGAGGATACCGCACGGTCTCCGGTGAGGCGGCGAGCTTTCTTGCCGGATGGTCGCCATGGACCCTGGAGGAAAAGTCCTCGCGCACGTATGGGAGAGGCGCGAGGAGGCGAAACGTCGGGGTGAAACTCCGCTGCCGCGAGAAATCACGGCACAGCAGACAGAGCTCCGGCGGGATATTATGGCGACATGGCGAGTGCGATTGTCGCAACCCAGTGCTGGGCACGCCACAATTGCGGAGATAGGTCCCCTCTTTGAAGAGTGAGCTGAATGGTGCTGATCCACGCGTCATGTTCGTGAACGGGCGCCGTCAGTAGATACTGGTCATCTCTTAGCTGCCACGGCTTATTTTAACTTTAATTTTTGAATTGCTTTTGTTTTTGTTGTAATCTTTTTATTACGGACGCTTTTACGTTTTGCATCGTTCTCACATGTATAATTTCAAAATGAATGATGTAAACAATATTTTGTAACCATAATACGTTGATTTAAAAGAGTGTCCTTGGAGTTTCTTGCCCGTTCTTCTCCATAGGTACCTACTACGCTTTGGAATGGGCAACTAGCTTCATCTTTCTGACTGACTGGTTCGGTCAGTCAGTCAGAAAGATGAAGCTAGTTTAGCTAGCCTTGACAATTCAAAAGTGCCTGTAATTGGTTTATTTGAAATAAATGCTTTGAGTTTGAGTTTGAGTGGCTAGAGAGGCGCCGCGGCATCCTTACCTTCCGCCTGACGCAGGTCCTCACCGGATGCGGCAGCTTCGGGAGGTTCCTGAGTCGGATAAGGCGGGAGGAAACGCCCAGGTATCACCACTGTGTGGATCGCCCGGAGGACACGGTGGAGCATACGGTGGAGGTATGCCCGGCTTGGGCAGAGCACCGCCTTGTCCTCGTAGCGGCGATCGGCGGCGAAGATCTCTTGCGTCCGGCCCTGGTTCAGGCCATGGTTCGGAGCTCGAGGGTATGGGAAGCCACCATCTCCTTCTGCGAAGCAGTAATGCTCGCGAAGGAGGAGTCGGGACGGGTGAGGAAGAGGTAAATTTCGCGCCCTCACGCTCATAGCCGCCGCAAGAGACGCCGTGGGCGTCGGGAATCCCAGGCAGATTTCCAGCCACGGTAGGCGCGGGCTTGCGGATGGTGAGCAATGGGTAGCTCACCGTCCGATAAGGACCAGGCCCGGCCTCAAAGAGATGTCAGCACAAGTGTCACATTGGTCCACTAGGGCCGATGCCTGCCGGGGTCGCGGGAAAATCCGAAAGGGATACCGAGGCCCCTGGCAACACAGGCAACGGAAGGAACACTCCACACTAGAGTGCGAGAAATTTCTCAGCCAAAAAACAAATCGTTGTACATATACGAAACAAATTTGTTTGTCAAATCTAACAACTCATAATACAAAATAGCTTTTAAAAGTTAATACAGAAAATTACGCGATAAGTATAAGTCGAAACTTGAAGTGACTTATGGCAAAACTGCACTAATGAATAAAAGTACCTACCTTCTGTATAGCCAAAAAAATATTTAACAAACTACCTGAAAAAATAAAAACGTTAAATCTGGACAATTTCAAAAGGCACTATTAAGAATTTTGATAAATGAATGCTATTACTCACTAAAGGACTATTTGAACGACAATTCTATAATAAATTACTGCCTCAGAAAAACATTCATTACCTCATCTATTTTGGCGATCTTGAATTTTGTTTGTTTACATTAATATTACACATAACTTAATCTATTTGACATTTATTAAAATTGATTTAAATTTATATTGATATGCATGTGCCTATTAACACTGACTTTATTACCGTGAAAGTTTCGTAATTCTACCACTTTATGATGGGTATTTTAAAAGTAAAATGCGTGTTAAAAAGTAAAGTAAAAATTTGACAATGTTAATTAAATATAATGAAATATAATTGTACGGCTCAGGGCACTCTGTTGTAATTTGACCTATGTTTACAAATAAAGCATTCTGATTCTGATTCATATTTTAATACAAAAAGGCCTTCATTTATGAGAATGTTTACAGCTTTGGATAGTGAAAGTTAAACATTGAAGAGAGCCTACGCTGTGGCATAAAACTGCTGGAAGGCCTTCATTGTCAGTCATCGTCTTCCTGCCCTTATCCCATGTTACTTGGGGTCGGCGCAGCACGTTTTCACTTCCCATTCTCGCCTGTCAACCGTCACGCTATCATTCACTCCCTTTTCTTTCAAATCATTCTTCACACAATCCATCTATCTTTTTAATATTTATATTCATCACTCTTTTAGTCACATGCGTTTCCTCCATCCGAACACATTAACATTCAAACACATAAACATTCTCATAAATTAAGGCCTTTTTTGTATAAAAATATGATGAACGCCAGCCATTCAAGTGCAAATTAGTATCAATCAAAAATCCAATAGGTAACTCTACCAGCTCGTATTTAAACTGTCCATAAAAGTACAGTATCATGATTCAGGAAAGAAAAACATTCAACATTATTATTTTGTTTTTGTTTATTTTTACGTTTCGAACATACAAACATTATTTACATTACAAACAATAAATATTAACAACCGTGTGTTCACCAGCCGTAGTTGACTCCCAGACCAGCGTAGGAGACGTGAGAGACAGCAGGTGCGCCCGAGTATGTCACAGCGGATTTGAGCACGGGACCAGCGGAGTAAGCGACGGCAGGAGCGGCATAGGTCTTGGTTACGACGGGAGCGGCAGCGTAGGAAGTGTACGCAGGAGCGGCGTAGGACTTGGTGATAACGGGAGCAGAGGCGTAAGTGGTGTAAGAGGGAGCGGCGTACGTCTTAGTGACGACGGGGGCAGCTGCTGCGTAAGTCAGAGGAGAGGAGTGGGTAGAGATTGAGGAGTATGACACAGCAGGAGCGATGGACTTGGCGTACACGGGGGCAGAGTAGGTCGCGACGGCAGGGCCAGTGGAGTATGTGTTGTATGCGGGTGCGGCATAAGTCTTAGCGTACGCGACGGGAGCGGAGATGGACTGGTAGGACACGGAGGGAGAGTAGGACTTGGCTACGACGGGACCAGCGGCGTAGGTGGCGTAGGCGGGAGCGGCGTAGGTCTTGGCTACGAGGGGACCGGCGGCGTATGTGGTGACGGGAGCGTGTGCGGTGTGCGAGGAGAACGACACGGAGGATACGGCGGGCGCTGAGCTGTACGCTATGGGCGCGCTGTACGCTACGGGCGCAGCGGCCTGCAGGAGGTGGCCGGCGGAGGCGAGGCTCGCCGCGCACAGGAAGACTACGACCTGGGACAAGAACGAAAAGTAATAGATAGTTGATTTTCTCACTTAAGCATCATTAGAATATTCAGATCCTGATAAGCAGGAACTGCTATCAGAACACAAGTTAACACTGTATTTAAGTAATATAATAGTTGCTACTAGAAACAATTAGTATAATTTAACACTTTCATCTGAATTGGTAAGTCACACTTTTTGTTCCAAAATCAAAATTGTAGGATACACAAAAAACGGTGACAGGTCGTTAACCCATGACCCACACCGAAGTAAAAAGATAAAGTAATTAAATATCAGTGCAGTACCTTGGAGAACATGTTTGTATTGAACGTGGTGGTTGTGTGTAATTTTGGAGCACTTACACTCGCTTTTATACGAATGTCAGTAACTAGTATTAGCATTGAATCTCCGTCCGGTATCGCCTGAAGCTATGTTTATTCCGGCAGTCAATTGGCGGAGTGTAGAAGGTATGATTTACACGTCATATTTAATTAGCAGGTCCTCCAAAACATTGCACAATATAAAACATGCCTTAGTGTTAGTTAAATGTGTGTTAGAAAATTATTTGTTTTCTGAAAAAAAAATAGTACATTTTATATACCTAGATAGTATTTTTTCACGTATAGGCAAGCCATTTGCGGTCAATTTTAAGTGGTTTGGGAAAAGGTTGTCTGTTTTTATACTGATCTTCCTATTTCTGCTGTCAGCAGCATTGCCCTTTAACGAACATTTTGAAAGGGGCTCAATAAATTACAGAAAAATTAATAAACTTATCACTGCACTTATATGATCGGCAATGAATCAACCAACTTCTTGTTGTTGCAATCCCGCTTAACCCGTTTCTTATTAGGCCAATATAGTAGAATAGAATACTTTTTATTACTTACTACTGCCCGCAGCTTCACCCGCGTGGATGTCGGAAAATATCAGACGGGAACGTAATACCCGGGTTAAAAGGAAACCAAAGCGATCGCATACCTTATAGTTAAGCGCTGCGCCCGTCGCGCCAACCATAATTATTTTGTTACGCGTAATTTTGAATCTGTGATATCTTTTATAGCATTCATTTAAATGATATGATGTCAAGGCATTTTTAATCTTAATTAATGTCACTTTCACGTCATAAAACGACTAAGTCTATTTGTCTATGTGAAAGTGTAACACAGGTAGTCCCAAAATATGTAGTTTCAAATTATATTGTGGGATATTGTGGTCATAAGTGATAAATAAATTATGAGGTCGACTATACACTAGCTCGATAATAACTTTTGAGTTATAAAATAACTTTTTAATTTTATTAGAGTCAGATGTGGATAATCTCTGTCATTAAGGTATTATTTTGTTATTTCATAATTAGTACTTTAACGGGAATCGACCCCAGGAACTCAGGCTCAGCAGTAGTCATTCGATCCGTGCAATTATTTTATAACGATAATTATAAATCAGTAATAAATTTAAAATAAAATAGTTGTTAGACGATTATTCGTTTAAGGTCAGTCTAACAACTATTTTATTTATGCTTATGCTTATGGTAATAAATAATAATGATCATTTAAATTAATCAGAATTAAGTAATTTAATCATACTCATTTTAATTATATGATCAAAAAAGGATCGACGAGGGGGAACGAAAAGAAATAAAGATGTACAAATAGATATTAAAACATTTATTTGATTTTTGTTTTCCAATATAGACCTTATCTACACTACCGTCTTATTTTACTACATAACATGTTTTCACCCCTCGTATTTGCTTTCCAGACCATCGTATGAGACGGTAGGCGTGGCGGATTATGACGCAGACGGGAACGCTTCTCCGAGACGCGTAGGACTTGGCAATGACGGTGCTCGCGGCGTACGCAATAGGCTCTGAGTGGGTCGAGTACGAAGAGTAAGACACCGCAGCAGAGATGACCTTAGACGCAATGGGGGAAGAGCCGGTGGTGGTGTAAGCGGGTGCGGCGTAGGTCTTAGTCACGACAGGGGCAGCCACTGTGAATATACATCTTAAAAAGTTCAACTAAAAAGTCCGCAATAGCATATATGTCTATATTCTAAGGAAAAAACAGTAACAATGGTTACTAACATTGTCATCTTTCAGAATTTGATAAAAATTTATTTCTTATTTTTGAAGCTATTTTAATCGGTATTATATTAATCCTTATCCATTAAAATATGTTAGTTCCAAAGTTCGCAATAGCATATGTCTATCTTCTAAAAAAAAAGCAGTAACTATTTTTATCTTACAGAATTTGATAAACATATCATTCTTTTTTTCGAGGCTATTTTAACCGGTATTATGTTAATCCTTATCCATTAAAATATGTTATTTCAATTGGGCATTTAAACAGGTATTATTTTCCGTTTTTTTTAATAAGGTCGGGAAACACCCCACATTCTATACAGTTATTGACTATAAAGCTAAAGTAGGTGCTGCAATGTCAATAATAGATTTAGTAACTTCTACATAATTGTCTCACAGATCTGCAGTCTTTTTTACATTTAAAGTGTGAAAGGTTTTAATATTATATATCTACAGGTAATATGTTCAAAATGATTCCGAATCGCAAACATTAACATTTTCCTTGAGCAAAGAATCAGCAATAGAAGGTGATGTGTTTAGGGATTTAGTCGTTAAAACGGGAATATCTGCAAATAAAATGTTCAAAGACCGCGACGACTTGTGAGTGATTTTTTTATGTAGTCATTAATTGACAGGTACATATTTTGACTAAGGTGTAGAGTTTGTGAAGTTAGGGCTTGTAGACTTAGGGCGTGTAGAGTTAGAAGCTTGGCTCTACATGAGATTTGATAACTTTTTGGCAGTGCGAGCCATGTGATCTCGTCTTGACAACATTTTACATGAAAATGTTTTTGGTGGGTATCATATTCATCTACCTTTTCACACTCTCCTATGTATGTGTATGTATGTATGTATGTATGTATGTATGTATGTATGTATGTATGTATATTTATGTTATTTTTAGGGTTCCGTACCTCAAAAGGAAAAAATAGAACTGTTATAGGGTCACTCGTGTGTGTCTGTCTGTCTGTCTGTCACAACCGATTTACTCCGAATCTACTGGACCGATGAAATTGAAATTTGGTACACATTTGAATTTCTGTAACCCAACCACGAACGTGTAACGTGAATATAAGTGAATTTTAAATACGGGGTTAAATTTTGGGGGAAAAATGAGAATATAAAAAAAAAGTTTTGTAAACCGTATCGTGTGACATATCAAATGAAAGAACTTATAATGAGGTTTGAAATATTATTTTTTATAATTTTAAAATAGTTAGTTTTAAAGTTATTAAAGAAAATAGATGAAAATTGACTATTCACTTATCTCCGAAACTGCTGAGACTAAAATTTTGAAAAAATATAGAGAATAGTTCTATACCTATAGATTACAGGATGGCATGGTACATCACTCAATATTGTGCGTACAAACTTACATTTGCAGTTGGAATGTCTGGGGGAACATGTTTTTTAACCAGAATGTTAAGGTTGTTCTTGTTAAGGGTCGGATAAACGCCGTTGACATTACACATTATGCTAAAGGCATATATTCTATACTTTTACAAACGTTTTCACAAGTCGTCGTATTTGGCTTCCAGACCATCGTATGACACGGCGGGCGCGGCGGCGTATGTCACAGCAGACTTAAAGACGGGAACAGAGGAGTATATGGCTATGGCGGGAGTAACGTAGGACTTGGCAATGACTGGGCTTGCGGCGAAGGTCTTAGCGTACCGTAACGGAAGCGAACATGGTCTGGTACGAGACGGAAGGTGCGTAAGACTTGTTTACGATAGGACCAGTGGCGTAGCTACTGTAGGCGCGAGCAACTTCATAGGTGGCGACGGGGACGTGTTATGTATGTGAAGAGAATCACTGAGCTGTACGTAACGGGCGCAGCTTCCTGGAGGAACTCATCAGCGGAGGCAAGGCTCGCTGCGCACGGGAAGACGACGACCTAAAACAATGAAATAATTAGCTACGAATTGCACACTTTTCCATTAAATATACTTTATTTGAACACACTACAAAAGGAGAGCTCTAGCGAATATATCTCAATATAACTATGACAAAAATGTCGTAATTTAACACAATTTTGAAGTATACTCACTATGATTTAAAAGAGAAATTATTAACTTAAATTTTAAATATCAGTATAGTACCTTGGAGTACATGATGTTTGTATTGACTGTCGTGGTTATTTGTAATATTTGGAGCACTTGCTCTTGCTTTTATACGAGTGTCTGTAAACTGGGTGTTAGCATTCAATGCCCAGGAGACCTTCCTATAGTACTTTAAGGACAAAATCAATCAAAAAAGTAGAAGGGTGAGTTTTACGTCAATGCAAGCAATATTTATTTTTATTATTTTCTGGTGGCACTGTAAGATGGCTGGTAAAGCTTTTATTGCAAATCTATAATTAATAGATTCAATTAATTTTAACTCCACCTGTAGGTCCAGACAGTCACTATTTGGGGACCCCTCGTGTTTTAAAGTGTTGTAACATGTAATTTGTTATGACTAAGTATCCTAAACCATACTTTCAAAAAGAGCTCGGATTTGAAACATGGCATCGCACAACATCACCATTAAATACAGTTTTCACCAAGTATATAGCCAGTGAGCTTGTTGCTATTGAGATGAATTTATAATCTAATATCGTTCGGTCTACTTTATCATTCGGTCTGTGCCTAATTGATGGTCGTTATAAGTTCAGGGTATGCATTCATTTTATTAACTTAGTAAGGTTTAAAGTAAACATAAGTCTTGACAAATGTTAAATTAATGTTATTTTGATAACAAGTACGTACACAATCAAGTTATTTTATCAAAGCTATTTCTAATTATAACAAAATGCTAATGTTTGTGATATTATTTAGCAACAAATAAAAATACTGTAAGCTAAAAGGTTATTAAATTTATTTACTACTTGTTATTTATTTTTATGAAATTATTGTAAGTAACAAATATTGCAAAATAAGACTATTCTTTCAAAACTAAATGTTTTTGAAAGAATGGTCTTCTTTACTACCTCTGTTCTTCTGAAACGTTGTTTGTCTATATACATACGTATTGAAAAAAAAAATTGTAAAAAATAAAATTCTTATGATAAAATATTTTTGTTTTTTTGTGTTGTGTGTTGTTATTCAGCTATATCGAAGTTGAACTTGCATGCCTTGCTGGGTACCTAGTTGTTGAAGCTGTGTGTACGTACGTCAATGAAATAATTATAGCATGGCGTTTGTTCTCTCACCCTTACCAAGCACCCTTATGTAACGTTAACCTTTACGAAAATGTTTGAATTTTGTGCATATGAGATATAGAGTAGTAATGAGCAACAAGTAAAAATGACAAGACACATTCTTAAATGACTGAATAGACATTTTCGGCACCTGTTAAACGGCGACTACGAGGAAGCGACTAGGTATTGACTATTTTTTCACTCAAGAAACGTACAAAAGATGTAGGTAAAAGAGGTACTTATATTAATAGTTGATCGCTAATTGTTCACGCTACCGGCGGCAGCGGGGACTCTCTTCACTATAATAGTTTATCGCAGCGACAAGAGCTATCAGAAAATACCCGCTCAGCGACACTCGCTTGGCGGCCAGAACACACGCTGAGAGACGCTTGTTATATTGGACACGCGGAGCATTGCAAGTTTTTGGGTACCTACGAGTATATCTGAACCATATCTGCACCACAGGTTTTAGCTTTGTGTAAATTATTTTGCATACTATTCTATAGAATCCATTTTTTTTCTAATTGAACAGCTGTGCTGCTGGCAAGTTTTATTGCACCACTTCTTCTTCCCAGCTAAAGCACTAGGAAGTGGTGAAGGGAGGGCGTTTTGGGGGATTGTCTTATGTTATTTTGACGTTCGAAAACTGCTGATTCTCAGCCTAGTTTGAATAAATGACTTTTGATTTGATTTGACTCGTTTGGTACATACCTACGCAAAATAGTAAGTGACTGGGAGTCATTCTAATCGTCGCACTCGCGCGCTCGCTCATTGCCCAGCGACAAAACTATCCAAACTACACAACACACTCGTTGCGCGTTGCTCGCCAATTCGTTTCTAGTTGCTAGCTCTACTCGCTTTTCGCTAATCTTCGGAGGTGGGCACCTGTCCCACCTCCGAAGATGCTTCAAAGACGCTTTTTTGTATATTGCTAAAAATATTTTCACTTGTTAGCAGATTCCTATTGGTTTAGAAAGTTGAAACTCTGTAGTTCTAGTCAACCCCACTATTGCTTTAACGCCATAAGGTTTAAATCAAATAATAGACCTATTTCAATACTACCTATAGTAAAGTTTTTGAGAAATTAATTTTAGACCAATGGCAGATTTTTCAATAAACAAAAATTACTGCATAACAAACAGCTCGGTTCTACAAGGGGTCGCTCGACTACTAATGGAACTTTTAGGACATATTTACAATGCATGGGAAGATAAATAAAGTCATTACCTTAGGCATCTTTTGTGATTTGTCCAACGCATTCGATTGCGTTCTTCATGAAACGTTAATCAGGAAACTTCGCCACTACCGAATCCGGAACACCGCTATCAGAACAGACTACTTATCCAACTATAATACTACTAACGGGAAAATATCACCCGAATCTATAGTAACAATGGTAGTCCCGCAGGGCTCAAATATTGGTCCTTTCTTGTTTCTTATTTATATTAATGACTTGCCTTACCTCATAGAGGATAATCATGATAGAGTGTTGTTATTTGCGAATGACTTTTGTTTAAACTTAAACGTCAGCAGCTGGCAAATTTGTGCTAATAAAGGGCGCAGAATTGTATCCTGAAGATAGCACAGTATTCTTGGGCTTAACTTTGGACGCTAAGCTTCAGTGGGGCCCACATATAGATAAATTGTCGAAAAAGCTAAGCTTCGCAGCATACGGCTTTAGAAAATTCGTAATTTAACTGACATAGAGACAGCCCGTTTAATGTACTTTAGGTATTTTCATAGTGTAATGTCGTACGGTATTCTGTTGTGGGGAAATGCCGCTGACATTCAGACTACCTTTGTTTTGCAGAAAAGAGCTAATCGATCAATTTATAAATTAAGTCTGAGACACTCTTAGAGGGAAATTTAAGTAGATTAATGTAATGATTGTGCCTTTTCAGTATATTTTTGATTTTTTTATGTGCCCTTAAAAATATAAAATTGTTTAAAAAATACAGTGATATTCCCCCATACCTATTATAAATACTAAGAACAAATACAATTTTGTTGTACCTACAACAAGGCTCAAGAATATAGTTGGCTCGTTCAGATGTCAATGTATACAGTTTCATAATAATAAATAAAATAAAATAAATAAATACCTAATAAAAGTCTTTGTTGCAGATAACATGATCCATAAAAAAAAAAAATAAAACATATTACTCAATACAAAAAAAGGTACAATAAAATGGCATAGAAACAAAACAAACTCTCGCCTCACCTACATTTACGCGTTTACATTTATTTTACATCGTCTACATTTACATTTATCTCCAACCACCGCTTGTGGGACTTGGTATCAGCAAGTTCCTTAACTATACTATTTCTAAACGTATACCCAACAAACACCCAACAAACATACATAATCAGCCTATAATGTTCCCACTGCTGCAGCTGGGACACAGGCCTTCTCTCTTTGAGAACCCGGGAAATGATGGTGTCAAAAGTGCCACTAACAGCAAGGAAACAAGCACACACACTGGTTTTCTGATCGACATAATGCTTGACAACCTGTTTGAGGGGGAACTTAGCTATGTCAGTTGCAACCCCTGGCCGAAAACCAAACTGACCATCATCAATCTTAAGTGACGGACTCAGCTTCCTGTGTATTAGACGTTCAAGGACCTTGGTCGCTATTGTTGCGTGAGAGTCATAATAAATTTCCAAGCCAAGTTCAAGATCTAAGCCTATATCTAATATTATAAATTCAAATCATTTATTAAAAGTTAGTTGTGCCAGAAAGCCTTATAAACCGTGAAAGATTATATTGAGAAAAAAAGGCTTAGGATTGAGCTGCTCCAATTTTGACATACTGAATGTTGATTTTTGCTAACTTTTATTTTTATAAATACACTTTGACATTGAATAATTAATTTAAACACACTGACGAGTGAATATTTATTTGTAAAGTATTATATTATTTTAATTATTGTGATGTGAAAACTATGTGGGTCATTGTTTTTTTTTCTCAATTAGTTCAAATCAAATCGATTTTTTATTGTTGTTGTTTGTTTAGGTTATACATACAGATGTTAGGTAAATTACAGATCCATTATGTCCTGCCTAGTAGGCATACAATAATAAATTATGTCAACATACAGTATAAAAAAAAAATGTTATCACTTATAAAGCAAATCTTACAAGAAGATAAAATTAAAATTAATTAATTAAAATTTCTGCCAGATTGTGGTATTGGTGACAGATTGTAGTAGGTACTAATTATTAAGAAAATCTTCCATCGTATAGTAGGTTTTGTCAATAAAAAATTACTCATTTTATATTTGAATAGTGGGAGTTTTAATCTTGGTCTGGCAGTTTGAGTAATTTACGCGTCCTACCCAAATGATCTTTCTCTGTTTTATTGTTCGTCGCATCGATGAGCTCCTTAAGTTCTGAGTTGTGCTGCACAACTACTGACAAATGCGTACACTGACTAGACAGGTCCACTCAATCTGTGTGTTTTTTCCTTAAAAGATTATTTCTGAGACCAATATACAAGGCCTTCATGATCTGACCAAGATTATGTCTGGACTCTATTATCTCTGGACTGGATGTCCGGTCAAGCCCCGCGCGACACCGATTCGGAGAAAATCAACAATAGAAAATCAATTGTGTCTCATTAGCCGGTCCTTGACAAATTAAAAGAAACTGTGACCTCTGAGTTTCTATCGGTCTTTCTTCTCGGTGTGTTCACATAGGAAACGCCGACCTCATATATACGTAATTTTTAAAATATGATTGACGCGTAAAAGTGTTTGTATAAACAAACCTACTTACATATATAACAATCATTTATCACCATTTATCATTAAATATATGTTTATAATTAGATATTTTAAAATTTTATTTTGTTTTACTGATAAATATTCTAAACTTATATAAACGTGTTTTCACCAGTCGTATTTGGCTTCCAGACCATCGTAAGAGACAGCGGGGGCGGCTGAATATGTCACAGCAGACTTGAGGACGGGAATAGAGGAGTATGTGGCTATGGCGGGAACAGCTTAGGACTTGGTGATGACTAGCTTTTTGTAGCGTACGCGATAGGCTCTGAGTGGGTTGAGTATGAAGGGTAAGATACCGCAAGCGAGACTGCTTTAGCCACAAGAGGGGCAGAGTAGGTGGTCGTGTAAGCTGGAATGGCGTAAGTCTTGGCGACGATGGGAGCGGCCGTGGCGTAACTCAGAGGAGATGAGTGTGTAGAGATTGAGGACTATGATACAGCAGGAGCGATAGATTTGGCGTACATCAGGGATGAGCAGGTTGAGACGGCGGGAACAACGGCATATGTGTTAAATGCAGGTGTGGTATAGATCTTAGAGTACATAACGGGGATGGACTGGTAGGACACGGAGGAGACTTGGCTACGACGGAAGCGGCTGCAGTGAAGGTGGTGTAGGCGGGAGCGGCGTAGCTACTGTAGGCAGGAGCAGTTTCGTTGGTAGCAGCAGGAGCGTGTGATGTATGTGAAGAGAATGACTGTGAGCTGTACGCTCACAGTCATTCTCTTCACATACATCAGCTGTAGCGGCCTGCAGAAGCTCACCAGCAGAGGGGAGGCTCGCTGAACAATGAAATAATTAGAAATGTGTGTGCTATGTGTGTGTGTGTGTGTATGTGTGTATTATGTATTTCACACTTTTTCCATCAAATAAAATAAAACTACATTTTGGAACTTTACGAAATAGAGCTTTGCCAAATATCTCAATACGAGTATAACGACAACCTAAATGACGTAATCAACACAATGTTACAGAATAATCACTATCATTTAAAAAGATTATATTTAATAATTATACAGGGTGCCCAGTAAATAGTACGACATAATGCAGGGGGTGATAGCTTGGGTCCATACTTACCTAAACAACACAAAGTATGTTCCGCAAAATGTTACGGATTTACAGTTACACAAAATTTTCCGAAATATCGAAAAATCTCTACCTTGAAATAGATTTTTAAGCGTCTCGTAATGAAAAAATCCTTTACTAGTATTTTATTTTCATCAAATTATTTGTGAATAGGTACTCTACTCATTGATAAGTCTTTTTTTTTTTATCAAAATCAAGATTTTTTTCGAGAAATTGTATTTTTTGTTTAAGACAGTTTTTGTATGAGACAGTTTTATGCAACAAACTTAAAACATTGCTTGTTTAATGATAATTTTGGAAAGATACAATACTAGAATAATTAAAAAAAAAATACGAAAACGAATGCTATTCTAGTTCATAAGGGACATTTTACGTTAAATGAAAGTAGTGCGACTTTGTCAAAGTCACATTGTCCCACACACGCAAAATAATATGAATATGATATTTTTCGTATTTTTGAATGAAAATGCACTATCACATCTTTCCAAAATCACCAGTAAACAACCTATTTTTAAGTTTGTTGTACAAAACTGTGTCATACATTTTTGTTTCACCACTGTAGGTTAAAGTTAAACGATAAGAAAATGATTCAGTGAAAATTTTATAAAAAAATAGTATTTTTTAAAAACATTCTAGTTTTGATAGAAAACCTTTGATTTGAGCCCAGATCAACTCAATAGCATTGTACTGACAATGGTACGGCGGCGTTCAGCACTTTGTGTCCATGTTGAAGTGCCAATTCATCAATTTTATATTTCAGTTTCGCATGTTTATGTTCCTTTACTAGTTCCAGCAATTCAGCTTTCAACAATTTCATGTCAGCTTCAACGCCTTGTCTTTGTAGCCATGCCACTAAATCAGCGTTTTTGTTTGCTTGAGTACTTTATCTATTTGAACTGAATGGTAAGATGCATTGTCCATAATGATTATGCACTGTTCGGGGAGGTTTGTTAACAAGTCAGTAAACCACTCTGTGAATTCATTTGCGTCCATTTCTTCGTGATATTCTTTTGTACTTTTCGACTCGAATGCGAGTAAGGCATCATTCACAAAACCTCTCCCGGCTGATCCAGCGTAGTAGATTAGTAGGCGTCCACCTTTCTCCATTAGCACTTTTGAGCACGATGCCTTGGTATCGTCCGTCCATGACTGCGGCACGCTATGATTCGAGTTCAGCCAAGTCTCATCGATAAATATGATGATGATCATATCGTTCCATCATAATTTTTCTCTTGTTGGTTTTCTTGTATTGGGATCCTATTTGCTTCATAAAAGACGTGGAACTGCCACTAAACAGACTCTTTTTAGGCGTACGTAATACATTTTCTACAGTACCGGAATCCCCGTACTTTTCCTTCAAGATGTATTTATTTATTTATTTATTAAAAAACGAATATATTCGTTTTTTTTTTGCCGATCCCAAGTGCTTCTACGACGCGATCTTGCACTTGCGTTACGGGCAAAAAAGGTCCACCATTAACTGATTCGTGTTAGAAGAATTTGGTTAACTTCACAGCCAATTCGCGTGACTGGCAGTTGATTGTACGTCCTCTTTTCGACATGTTGAAACAGTTCATACGATATACAAACAAACACCTAAATCGAGTCCAAATCAGTATCTTTAAATCAATATCCAAAATAGAAGAGCCAAGGTCAACGTGATCGTAAACAGAAATAGTCCAAAAGCAAAGCCGAGTCGAGAAAAAATATCAAACAAACGAGCGCACAGTCAACTTCACAAGATGGCGAACGAAAGACTGCGCCGTGCACGCGTGGACGCTAAGTCACGTGCCGCTTGGTCAGAGACAAGCCATTCTATAGAAACCAGTGTCGCCAATTCAAAATTTTATTTACTGCTTTGAGCGCCAAGCTCAATCTTTTCAGTAAAGATCACAACACAATATTTAATTACTATTAAAATTGAATGAAGCTGGTGAAATTCAGTAATTAATTGGTTACAACACTAGTACTTAAAAAAGATTGAGAACGTAACTGTTTTTGAGACGTTTCGTAATAATTAGAAATTGCATGCTACTATAAAGTAAGCGTGAAAAGAATACTCACAATATTATCATATTATTTAACACGCCAAAAAGATGTATGTATTTTTTTTAAACACTTTATGTAATTAATTATTATTTTATTGTTTCTTTCAGTTTCGTTCCATGTTACATTCTAGGGTCTTTCTCAAATGTCAAAACGGGCCTTTTATTTTTTGGCAACTCTAACGGGTTGGTTGCATTCATCCTATTGGGTCGTTTATCAACACCCAAACATTACAATCCCGTATCAGATTTTTTTTTTTATAGAATCATATTGCATTTTTTTTAAATTTAGAAATTATGTGTTCGCATGCCACGTACAGCGCGTTCAATTGAAACCACACTACAATAGGCAAAAATGCATACGCAACCAGTACAAGAATGCATCAAAAACAATATAGGTAGTGTATAGTTAAAACAGAAGTAATGGACGCTAAGATCGCTAAGGGGTGTTCATTCTTAACAATTTGGTTAAATGCTTTGACTGATCGAATCATATAAGAATTGCTACGGTAGACTTTGCGGGCGTAAGGAGCATGAAGAAGATTTCTTCTTTCTTGTAGTATGATTAAATTAGTTACTTCTGATTCATTTGAATAAGTAAGCATTAATAATGAAAACGATAAGTTTTTAATTTAATGTCACTCTGAATTTTCCTATATTATATTGTAGTCTCTGAATAACTATTTGATTTTAAATTGATTACTGACGATCATCATAAAATGATTGCACAGATAATTTGATCAATGAATGAATATGATTTTTTGAATAAAATGCTGTGCATTTTATACAAGTCCATAACTTATCGCAAGACGTTATCTATATTTTATATTGCATACAAATAAGTTGGTATCTACAAGTTTAGTCTTTTTTTCGAATATCAACATGATTGCAGTAGGTACTTAAAACTAAAATGATTTTGTCAAAACCAGCCTTGGTTTGTTGTGAAAAATCTCTTTATCATTCCCGATACTCACCTACAGAAGTTGTGATTCCGCATTATAATAGAAAACATTTATTTTAGCTAAGGAAGTCCCAGAAGTACCTTATTTACCCTGAATATTAAGAGTAAGAAAAAGTCAAATAGTTGTATTATATATCTTTTAATTAGATTTTTGCTTTGACTGTTAATAAATTCTTATCAATAAATATCAACCATAAATAGGTCATGTTTACCATCCGTAGTTCGCTCCCACACCAGTGTAAGCAACGTGTGATACAGCGGGTGCTGCCGAGTAAGTCACTGCAGACTGTACGGGAGCAGCAAAACTCTTGGTTACGACGGGAGCAGAGTATGTTGTTGCGGCGGGGGCAGAGTACGCCGCTACGGCGGGTGCGGAGTACGCCGCTACGGCAGGTGCGGAGTACGTCGCTACGGTGGGTGCAGAATACGCCGCTACGGCAGGTGCGGAGTACGCCGTTAGGGCTGGTGCGGAGTACGCCGCTACGGCGGGTGCAGAGTACGCTGCTACGACGGGTGTGGAGTCCGCAGCTACGGCAGGTGTGGAGTACGCAGCTGCGGCGGGTGCGGAGTATGCCGCTACGGCGGGTGCAGAGTAGGCCGCAACAGCGGGTGCGGAGTATGTCGTATAAGCGGGAGCGGCAGCGGCATAGTTTCTGGCCACTAAAGGAGCGGCCGCGGCGTAAGTCCTAGCTACGACGGGAGTAGAGTACGTTGAAACAGCTGGCGCAGATGCAGCGTAGGTCTCGGGAGAAGACTGCCTTGTCACAGAGGAGTAGGACACAGCGGGAGCTACAGCCTTGGTGTACACTGGGGCGGAGTAAGCAGCGACAGCGGGAGCGGCGGCGTATGTGGAGTACGCCGGAGCGGCGGTGTATGTGGAGTACGCCGGAGCTGCGGCGTATGTGGAGTATGCGGGAGAGGCAGCGTATGTGGAATACGCGGGAGAGGCGGCGTATGTGGAGTACGCGGGGGCGGCGGCGTATGTGGAGTATGCGGGGGCAGCGGCCGCGTATGTGGCGACGGGAGCCGATGACGAGAATGACACGGAGGAGACGGCAGGCGCTGAGCTGTAGGCTATGGGCGCGGCGGCCTGCAGGAGGTGGCCGGCAGAGGTGAGGCTCGCCGCGCACAGGAAGATTACCACCTAGAATAGAAACATGTGATCAATGTGATTTCTGTCGTAAAGGTGACTGAATTACATCCTGAATAATTTTGGTGGAAGAGATCCATTTCTATTTATTTTAATAATAAGCTGCGATCACTAATCCGTGTGTCAAATGTGGTGGAGATGCCAATATTCGGTTGCCGACACTTAAAGGATCAGCCGATGATGAAAAGTTATCCAAAGCTTCCATCTCATAACGGGGCACTACCGGAGTATTCTTTTGGGAACCGAAAATATTTTTATCAAACGAATAAACAAGTTACTAGTACCTTGGTGTACATGTTTGAATTGAACGTGGTTGTACGATGCAATGCTTTTTAGAGCACTTGCATGCGCTTTTATATGAGCGTCTGAAACTGGTTCAGAATCCTAGCTGACTTAGATTACAGTATTTAATTTGTTTATGAGGGTAATTTCGGTCAAGTTCGAGTGCGAGTGTGATTCACACATGTGACTAACTGAAACAGAAAATGTTGTTCACATTTCCAACTGCAATATGTTGTAAGCAAGGCAAGGCAAGGCTTGGCTAGTTCAAGGCATATTAGATATGTAGCAGACCGTAAAATTAATTGAAATTTTTAGTAAGTGGTTTAAGTACCCATGTACACGCATAAATATGTGAGTATCTGATCAATGAAATGGGATTTTGAGAAGTCGTTGAAGATCTTGCAGAATTATGTGTTTATTCGGAAACATCTGTTTAAACAGATCCTGGATAAATTATACCAAATAAGAAAATATATTGAAGGAAGAGGTATGTACTTTTATTGTAATTTAGATCAATCATGTAGTCGTTTAATGAATTGAACAATTTCCCTGAAAATTTTTCAATTGATTGATGTTTTTTTCAGGGAAAACTATTTACAGTCATTTTCTTTGAAAACTGCTTCAGTTTCTATGTAAAGTTATGTTTCGAGCCATATTGTATAACCCACCTAGTCACTTTACTGGTGCCTACTAGGTACGTAAATCGACATCGTCATTGAGATAATTGGTACAATTTGCAGCATAATATGCCTGAATAAATGTCAAGTTTTATGAATAAGCGTTAAAATATGTGTGTATCATTTACGTTTTGTGTAGATTTTAATGTTCTACCTGACTTAAGACTTGTTTAATTCAGAGCAGGTTTAAAAACAGGGGTAAAGGAAAATACGAACATATGTTTCTGTTTTTATTTTTTTTTTTCTATGTACAATCATTATAAGTATACAGTCGCATAATTATTATTAATAAATATGTATGTATCATCAAACAAGTTTTCACCAGCCGTAGTTGGCTCCCAGACCGGAGTAAGTGACGTGAGAGACGGCGGGTGCGGCCGAGTATGTCACAGCGGACTTGAGCACGGGACCAGCGGAGTATGCGACGGCGGGAGCGGCAGCGTACGTAGTGTATGCAGGGGCGGCATAGGATTTGGCAATGACGGGGCTCGCGGTGTAGGCAACAGGCGCAGAATGGGTCGAGTAAGAAGAGTAAGAGACTGCGGGAGCGACGGCCTTAGCCACGATGGGGGCAGAGTAGGTGGTAGTGTAAGCGGGTGCGGCGTAACTCTTGGCGACAACGGGAGCAGCCGCGGCGTAAGTCAGAGGAGAGGAGTGGGAAGAGATTGAGGAGTACGACACAGCGGGAGCGATGGACTTGGCGTACACTGGTGCAGAGTAGGACGCGACGGCAGGGCCAGTGGAGTATGTGTTGTATGCGGGTGTGGCATAAGTCTTAGCGTACGCGACTGGAGTGGAGATGGACTGGTAGGATACAGAGGGAGCGTAGGACTTCGCTACGACGGGACCGGTAGAATAGGTGGCGTAGGCGGGAGCGGCGTAGGTCTTGGCTACGACGGGTGCAGCGGCGTATGTGGCGACGGGAGCGGCGGCGTATGTGGCGACGGGAGCGTGCGCGGTGTGCGAGGAGAACGACACGGAGGAGACGGCGGGCGCAGAGCTGTATGCTACGGGCGCGCTGTACGCTACGGGCGCAGCGGCCTGTAGGAGGTGGCCGGCGGAGGCGAGGCTCGCCGCGCACAGGAAGACTACGACCTGGAATACAGAGCAAAATGATTGAACTAGAGCTAGATGATGATAGATAGATGCTAACATTAATGGGCACTTCGTGACTGGGTACTTGGGTAGTTAAATGGTCGATACTTAATTACAGGAAGGACCCTGAATTGGCCCTTTAGTATCACTTAATAATAATATAAATGACAAAACAGAATAGCATTAATAAAAAGTCCCACAAAGTCTCCAAATCTTAAAAACAAATCACTTGAACAATTTAAATCGGATAAATTAAATCAATGTAGTACCTTGGTGTACATGACTGTTTTGTAGGAGGTTACTGATTGTAATAATTTTTGGAGTACTTGCTTTCGCTTTTATATCAACGTCTGCAAACTGGTATTAGCATTGAATCTCCATGAGATATTGCCTAGAGCTCAGCTTGTTCCGTCAAGACAAAACCGGTCAAGCACGAGTGTGACTCACAGCTCGAGGGTAACGGCACAATTAGTATTTGCGCAATCCTAGTAGTAGTTTTGAGTGTAATGTTAATGTCAAAGCTCATAGCCGCTATTTTGCGAATGGAATATTTGAGGTACATAGGCGAAGAAAGGGATGGGTAGTGCCATCCTCTTGCTCTAATAACATTCTAGGAACACCAATACATTTTCGAGGTGGTCGGGCTATTTTGTCCTCTAACCATTGTTCCTTGTAAAGGACTCGTTTCAAACTGATGCGGTGGTTTGAGGTACCAGGTGATAGATAGAGTACCAAATTTTATTGTGCACCAGGTTATAGAGGAGTAGTAAGTTAATTTAGCTTTTTATGTGATTAAATCTGTATTTGATGGCCAACTTGGTTGATCATCGACTCGGAATAAGGTAGGACTTCTTTCATTGTGTACTGCTTAAGTTTTAACAGAAAACATATTTACCGGTAAAGGCTTGTGACGCAAAGTTTTTCGGGTAAGTCACAGGAGGCAATGGTACCACATATGGTACCATTGCCTAAGTACCATAGTACTTGATAGATATTAGTGTGTTCGAGAATGCATTGCCTCATTTCATAGATGGATTAAAAAAAGAAAGGCTGTTCAAAGTATGAAAAATGGAAAGGCTACAGGCCTAGATGATATACCAGTAGAAATATGGAAGTGTTTAAAGGAGATGTATGTATGTGGCTGACTTTATTCTTCAATAAGTTGTTATATGAAGGAGCCATCCCACAAGAATGGTGCAATAGTTCGCTAGAGCCCATCATTAAGAATAAAGGTGATGTAGGTACAGGACTGCAACAACTATCGGGGGATAAAGCTCATGTCGCATAGTATGAAGGTATGGGAGAAAGAGATAAAAAAAAGATTGCGAGAGGAGAGTGAGATTACCCTGAACCAGTTTAGGTTTATGGCAGGTCGAAGAATAGTGGACGACTCTTTGCACTCCGCCGATTGTTCGAAAAGTACAGATGTGCACAAAAGAACTTGCACATGGTGTTCATTGATCTGGAGAAAGCATATGATAGAGTGGCCCGGGATGTGTTGTGGTGGGCCTTGAAAGGTAAAGGTTGACCCGGAAAGTATGTAAAGTTCATTCGTGCTATGTAAAGTCAATCTCGTACCTACGTCCGGTCGGCTGCTGGCAACACCGACGAGTTCAGTGTGACTGTAGGCACCAAAGGTCGACTTTACGTCCTTACCTCTTCCTGGTAATTATGGACGCTCTGACGTCGGACATACATGAAGACCCTGGTACATGCTGTTTGCCGATGACATTGTTCTTTTCGGTAAAGATGGACCTGAGATCCAGAGCAGATTGGAGAAATGCAGCTGAGATGAGAATGCTAAGAGGGACGTGTGACAGAACCCACTTGGGTCACAGTCCGAGGAAAAAACAATCATAGACTTAACACTTGCTACAGAAAACGCGACTAACCTCATTACAACTCATTACAACATTACAACGTATAGGACGAGCCATCTTGCTCGGACCATAGAACTACATGCGTCTTCTAGCCTCTCTATTAGATACGCACCTATCACAGGTAACCCTAAGAGACCAAACGTAACTGGAATACACCGTGACAAAGTTATCAGAATATCTAACCGAAGCATACCATGCATGCTGCAAACTAAGAGCGCCACAAACCAAGGGCGAGAGAAACCCCTGGTGGAGCTTGGAACTTACTAAACTCAGAGATGCACTGCGTAAACAATTCAACAGAGCCAAAAACACTAAACTCCCAGGCGACTTGGAGCTATACAAAGAAACCCAATATGCATACAAAAAACAGATCAAAACCGCCAGGAGATCAGCATGGCGGAAATTCTGTGAATCCATCGAGACAAATAGCGAAGCCACTAGGGTAAGAAATCAGGATCGAACTCTCAGCGCGTTAAAAAAGCCTATACACACTAACCGACCAGGAAACCAGTAAGGTCTTTCTCGAGACCCACTTCCCAGACTGTAGACTCCTGGAGGATGGGAGGTGGGAGGCTGAACTAGAATTGACCCCAACGGATCAGGACTGGTCCAGAGCCTGCAACATAGTAACAGAAGATCGGTTAAGGTGGGCTATTGACACCTTTCAGCCATACATATCCGCGGGGCTGGATGGCATTTTCCCAGCCCTGCAGCAGTGGGGGTAAATCATCTGGTGCCATTGCTGACGGAGATCTATCCAGCCTGCATGGCACTCAGATACGTACCCCTCGCATGGTGCGAAGTGAAAGTCATTTTCATACCCAAACCTGGCAAAACCGACTATACACAATCCAAGGCTTATACGCCTATAAGCCTCACATCCTTTCTACTTAAAACCCTCGAGAAACTCTACGATAGACACATCCGAGACGGACCCCTTCACAAACAACAGCATGCGTACACCACAGGCATTTGCCGCAGTACGCATGCTGACAACAAGCTGCAACAGAATCCGCGCTGCATAGCGTGGTTTCCAAAATTGAATGCGCAGTGGACCACGAACGCTCTACACTGGCCGCATTCATTGATATCGAGGGCGCCTTTGACAAAACAATGTTCAATAGCATCAACACGGCCCTTGACAGACACAGCATAGACTCGACCATAATTGGCTGCATCTCAAACATGCTTAAACTGTGAACAGTGAACGACACTACCGAGGGGTGCCTACAAGGTGGCGTCTTCTCGCCGCTTTTATGGAACCTGGTGGTCAACAACCTCATCAAAACACTCAACGATAAAGGTTACTTTACCGTAGGCTACGCGGATGACATAACCATAATAATAAATGGCATCCACGAAAATACCCTGTGCAATCTTATGCGGCAAGCATTAAAAATAGTAGAGGTTTGGTGCAATAAGCACCAAATATCAGTAAACCCTACAAAAACCGAAATACCTGGGCATCTTCTGGTCAAATAGTTGAATTGGGCAAAACATACCAACTACATCATCACAAAAGCCAGCATACCTCTGTGGTAGTGCAAAAGAATGCTCGGCAGGAACTGGAATTAACCTCAAGATTACCTACTGGCTTTTTACCACGGTCATCCGGCCAATTAACACATACGGCTCACTAGTTTGGTGGCCCAGGAGAGATCTAAGCATAGCCCAAAAAGATCTCGAAATATTGCAACGGTTTGCTTGTGTAGTAATCACGAGCTGTATGAGAGCTACGCCCACTGCCGCCTTACAGGCAATGCTTGGACTGCCGTCTCCGTACCTCATCGCGCGAGAGGATGCGGTCCTGGCCGCTTTTAGGCTTAACATAACAGGAACCCTGAGCAAAGACTCTAGAGTCAAGCACATACGCATAAGGGAGGATGCGATCAAACAACGACCAATGATCAATCACCCTGCGACAGAGCCCCAAAACTACACTGTTTCCAAAAGCATTACAACATAATACTCACAGAGGAACGGTGTGACTATTTAGGCCCGAATGAGGTAAGAGTATACACCGATGGATCAAGAACCAACTCCGGAACCGGAGCCGCACATATCCCGCACATATCATCGCCGTTCAACACCGTCTACCAGGTAGAGTGTGTGGGCATTAGCCTTGGCCAAAAGTATTGAGCACCTTACAAATTTTGCTCGTTCACGGTAAGTATGGGAGAAAACCAAATCTACTGTTGAAATATTCTTTTGTCGGTCATCTACAAAGATTTAAAAACGATGACCCACGCCGCAGCTAGCAATAAAACACCTGGGTACAATAAAATGTGTCTTTTACAATTTTTGTATTTATTTATCAGTTCGCAACCATCGCTCGTTGTGAACACATCCAGTGATCTAGTGCGCCTTTGGTATTTTATTTCAAAGTTTTAAGTGTTATCGTTGCAATATGCCAAAACGCAACGAACTTTCTTTAGAAAAACGTGTGCAGATACAGCTTCTGCATGAGCAAGGGAAATTACAAGTAGAGATTTCCTAAATTGTGAAATGTTCGCGCCGATCCGTGCAATATGCTATTAAGCGATTCTCTGCTACCGGATCACATCAAAGTCCGAGAACCGAGCGCAAACGCATCACCACAGACCGTCAGGATCGTCAGTTACTGAGAGAGTCGTTAAGAAATAGGAAAAAAACATCTTCAGAGCTCGCTGCTGAGTTGTCAGAACAAATTAAGAAATCAATTTCTGCTCGATTACTTATAGAAGACTTCAGGAAGCTGGTCTGAAAGGCTGTAAAGCTAGGAAGAAGCCATGGCTCTCCGACAACAACAAAAAAGCTCGGTATAAATGGGCCTTAAAACACCGAACTTTCACCGCTGAATAGTGGTCAAATGTTGTGTAGTCAGACGAATCAAAGTTTGAGGTGAATAAGTCAATTTAATGCCATAATAAAATTATATAAAATGGTTTAAAAACCAAACGCATAGATGATTTTTTTTTTCCGGAACTCAATATTTTTCTCTTTATTACAGATTTTTAGTACACCTGGTGTGACCTTTGTGCGTCGCCGGGTGGGCGAAAAATTTAAGCCAGAGTGTGTGATCCCAACCGTAAAACACGGCGGCGGCAGCATAATGGTCTGGGGTTGCATGACCGATTCTGGAGTTGGCGAATTGTTCGTGTGTGAGGGCCGCATGGACTCTACTAAGTACATAAATGTACTAGAAACTGCGTTGCTGCCTTCATTCACGAAACTTTTCAGCGACACGAACATGGATGTTGTTAAATTCCAGCAGGATAACGCGCCATGCCACAAATCTGCCCGCACTATGACATGGTTTCGAGAAAATAAGACAAAGCTTCTTGACTGGCCTGCCCAGTCGCCAGATCTGAACCCAATAGAACATTTGTGGGGTTTATTAAAGCGTAGAGTTAGGCGCCACACAATTAACAACAGAGAAGATTTGAAACGCTACCTGCGTCTAGAATGGAACGCGATTACTGCTGAAGACTGTAAAAATCTTGTTAGCTCTTTACCAAAAAGAATTTCTGCCGTAATTCAGGCAAAGGGTAGACCCACAAAATATTAATTTTCAATTAATAAATACTAAAATAAACCTATATAAAACGTTTTGTTTTATTTCTATTTGATACTCCTCATAAAACTGAAAGATGTCATGGGTGCTCAATACTTTTGGCCAAGGCGTACTTGCGGCGTATGCCATAGAAGCCAGGAGAGTCACGGACACTCATATATGTACGTATACTCTCCGACAGCGCGTCAGTTCTCCAATCCTTAGGGAGAAAACACAGTACTTTGAGATTAACACAAGAATGTCACAATGCGCTGTCCGTATAACGGTATTCAACCGCGACACAGTGACACTGCAATGGATTATAGGAGACAGCGGGTTGCTGGGTAACGACGCAGCTGACGAACTAGCCAGGACAGCATCCGGCACGTCAGTCTGCGGACCGGAACCAATCGTACCCATCCCCTTCAACCAACTATGCAGGTGGCTACAGGAGCTTACCCACACACAAGCGGAGAGCTGGTAGTCCTCGGCACCGGGGTGCAGACAGTCCAAAGAGGCTATGCTATCTTTGGATAGTAAGTTAACCAGGCGCTTATTACGCCTGGACAGGACCGGCCTGCGCTTGTTGACCAGGACCATCACGGGCCACTGCTCGCTAAACAAACACTTCCACACAATAGGCATAACGGAGAGCCCCCAGTGCAGGGCTTGCATTGAGGCAGAGGAAACCACTGCGCATGTGCTCTTCGAATGCACAGGTGTCAAGCACATTAGAACAGAAACCCTCGGGGCACCCAGATCCTACATGTAATTGCTACATGTGATTGTACCAACACTTATGGCAAATAAATTGATTTGATTTGATTTGATGTACACAGAGATTCTAAACAGACCAGGAGATGTAATCAAGTTCTGGAGGGAGGTGGGCTGGTTGGAATAACCACCAAACGACCGCCATGGCCCACGCACGATGGTCCACCTGAAGGACTAAGCGCGGAAACCAAACCCTCTAACATAGAACATAGAAGACACTTGTGCGAAAAGACAGTTGCGCGAAAAAATGGCGGAAAAGAGATTTCTTTATAACATCACGCCTGTATTTTTTCAAAGGTTTGGGGCAGGGCAGGTTTTCGACGTCGTTGATAACTAAAGTCAGGTCAAAATCAAAATTCAAAATGGCGCCATCGAAAATTTTCAACTTGTTCGTCATGGCTGTCGTTATCATGGTTTTTGATTGAGCTGACAACAATAATGGGGTCAAAATCAACATTGAAAATGGCGCCATGAACCTCAAAATCATTCAACCACGAAAACTTTTCAGTGGCGCCTTCTTGAATTTTGATTTTGACCCTATTATCGTTGGCACTACCCTCGAAAACCATGAATGTACTTACTTTAGTCTTAGCATAGTTTTGCGATGGCCCTCGCGGGTGTTGACGCAATGTGATTTCTGCCCAGTGCTCTGAAAAACATATCATAACGCCTGTATTAACCGCACGCCGTTCTTTTTTTTTCTTATTATACCGCATTCAGGTTCCCATCATATAATCATATGAAACATTCGAGCCAGGGTCGTTGCTGACCGTATGAAATTGATACTGAAGACTGCGGAGTCAACATCAGGACTAACTGCTTCTCACACGGACCACTGACGACACGGACACTGTATATTTTGGCTATTGAGACTTAAGCTACAAACATAGTAGGGAAGTTTTATAAAAATAACAATATCAGGCCAGTATTCCTCGAAGGTTCAGGCATAGGTATACTTATAGTAGACCCACATTTCGCCAGTTATGTTTAGGTCCCATGTAATAGGGGGCGATCCTATTGTCGTTAACCGGGCGCTAATCCAGACTTAGGACATTTTCATTATCCCAGATGGAAAACCCAATAACTCTTTGCAGGACCTGGGAGTCGAATCCAGAAACTACACTTTCATGCTCAACAGTAGCGCTTGTGACCACTGGCTGTTATTTTAATATACATATTGTGGTGTCTTACGACTTCCACGCGAATGTTTCGCAGGTAGAAAATAAATAAACAATCAATCAATTCAGCCAAACACAGTAACCTACTCGAAATAAGTGTTCCTAAGTTGCCATAACCACAACACAAGGTTCTCCACCTTCCACATCCAGTCGGGCTACAGCCACCTTTTTAAATCTTCCCGTAGAACGTGTTACACTTGTCTTGTGGGTTATAACTTGTGGATTATAAAGTATGTATCAGCATCGTTGCGACATAACGTGCTCCGGTGTGAACGAGGCTCGAACAGTTTCTAGTGTCAAATAACTTAGAAATAAGCCAGTGTATAAATATAGTTAAGGCAATTTACATTAGATACAATCATTAAAAATACCATTTTACCGATACCAATCGGCTTTAAGCACATAATATTTGAAAATAATTGTCACTTGTGTTTGGATACTTTTTTTAAGGTGCGGATGCTTAAACTTTGTCAAACTGAATATTTATCACAAATTTTCCCCCAAAACAAATATTCAAGTTGCTTAAAAAAAACAGTGTAGACATTCTATTTATTGTTCATCTATCAGCTCCGTTAACGTGAATTACTATAACAATAAAAAAACGATGGAATTCTTTAATTTGTGGTCGTGGTGTACTACTTTTTTTTGTATTTCTTTTTCTGAATGGCCATTAGTTCTACCATTACCAATTTTAAGGTTATCCATTAATTACCGGACACCGGTACCTGTATATGTATGTATATACAATGTTATAAATGCGAAAGTGAGTTTGTTTGTTTGTTAAGATTTCACGCTAAAACGGCTGAACGGATTTGGATGGAATTTGGCACATGGGTAGACCATGACCTGAATTAGGACATAGGATATATATATACTTTTTATCCCGATATTCCCACGGGATCAAGACTTATGCGGGTGAAACCGTGGGGCGCAGCAAGTTGTAGACAAATGCCAAAAAATAATTTCATGTGTTTACCATAACACTTGAATAATGTTGGTAGTTAATGGATCATTAACATTAATACAAGTCTATGAGTATGGCGCCAATAATATACATGTTTATGACTTTGTAATACCTAAATACAGAAACCAGTAAGTTTAAGAACTTCCGCTGCGTTAGTACTTTAGCTAGTCAGTTAAATGTTAGTCAAATAGATTCTTGGAACCTGTTTTGGGACGCCTTGTGAAATTATATACCTATATTATCATCATCGACATTTTCAATACTAGTGTTGCAAAATCGAAGAAAATTTTGTCCAATGGCTTTGTCAAGCGTAAATAGTACTCGTATATTATTTATTCTGTTTTGTGCTATATATATTTAGTCTATTATCAATTTTCTGTTTCGTGTTATATATACTTAGTATATTATCAATTTTCTGTTTCGTGTTATATATAGGTACTTAGTTCATTATCAATTTTCTGTTTTATATACTATATGTGGAAACTTTAATATTTTAACTTTTTCCATTTTTTGTATAAATACTGTTACTCATTGTATCTGTTTAGCTGTTAGTTTTCCTAAAAATAAAATGAATAAATAATCACCATGTACAAGTTTCACTGTAAAAGTGTTAATACCGTACGTGTTCCTAGCCTATACCCTGACGAGTGCTTCTGGTGGTTTTAGGTTTGAAGATCTTAGATGCCGCATGTAACCAGCACATGAGATTTATCGACAAATCATCGGTTTTCGTTTGCTATTTTTAATAAGGACGTCGTCTGCTTCTATAAAATAAAAAATAATTTCAATGAGACGGATGTCTTTTGGTACAAATCGTAGTAGTGATTCTCCAGCATGAAACATAATGCGATCTTGCAGACGAGGAGCTGGCAGGTTCTGGAAATCCACATAAAGGTGACGCGGACCCTGCCTTTGACTTAATTGGCATATTGACTTCCCAGGAGTTTGGTCATTTCAGTTGCAGATAATTTGATCTATAGATATAGCTTGATTAAATTAAGATCACCTAAAATATGTTTGGACTTAATTTTCTTTTATTTCCAGAAAGCGATTGAAATCATAATTATGAATCCAATTTAATGTTACCTGTTTAAGTTTGTTGTCTAAACCTCCACCAACAAATCATTTACGTTGATATTAACATTTAGCAATAGATGTAAATTGATTGATGATTGAGATTGTAGGTTCCAAAACGAGAACGGACGAAACGGAGAAGGTATCGTAATAATTGGGTAAGGGTAATAAAATACGAAAATATTCTTTAGTTTTTATTTTTCGTTTCATGTTACGAACATACACAAACATTTATATACAGTCGATTATTTACTAACAATAAATATTAACAAACATGTGTTTACCAGCCGTAGTTTGCTCCAAGACCGGAGTAAGACACATGAGAGACGGCGGGTGCGGCGGAGTATGTCACAGCGGACTTGAGCACGGGACCAGCGGAGTATGTGACGGCGGGAGCGGCGTAGGTATTGGTTACGACGGGAGCGGCAGCGTAGGAAGTGTAGGCAGGAGCGGCAGCGTAGGTCTTAGAGACAACGGGAGCAGCCGCGGCGTAGGTGAGAGGAGCGGAGTGGGTCGAGTATGAAGAGTAGGACACAGCGGGTCCTACAGACTTGGCGTACACTGGGCCAGCAGAGTACACAGCGGGGGCTGAGATAGTCTTGGTAACAACGGGGGCGGAGGCGTACGTGTGGACGGCAGGGGCAGCGGCGTAAGTGTGGACGGCAGGTGCAGCGGCGTAGGTGTGGACGGCAGGGGTGGCGGCGTAAGTTTGGACGGCAGGGGAAGAGTATGCGACGGGAGCAGAGTGACTAGAGATGGTCTGGTAAGAGACAGCCGGGGAGTAAGACTTGGTGACGGCAGGGCCGGCGGCGTATGTGCTGTATGCAGGTGCAGCGTAGGTCTTAGCGTACGCGACGGGAGCGGAGATGGACTGGTAGGACACGGAGGGAGCGTAGGACTTGGCTACGACGGGACCAGCGGCGTAGGTGGCGTAGGCGGGAGCGGCATAGCTCTTGGCTACGACGGGTCCGGCGGCGTATGTGGTGACGGGAGCGTGCGCGGTGTGCGAGGAGTATGACACGGAGGATACGGCGGGCGCCGAGCTGTACGCTACGGGCGCGCTGTACGCTACGGGCTCAGCTGCCTGCAGGAGGTGGCCGGCGGAGGCGAGGCTCGCCGCGCACAGGAAGACTATGACCTAAGAAAAGATCACAATTAATATACATTGTAGTTAATCTAACTATAGCTTAATTAGATTTTACAGATCTTGAAAAGCAGGAACTGCTATCAGAACACAAGTTAACACTGTATTGAAGACACGTATTTAAATCAGTAAGTACTAAAAATCACAATTTTGATCAAAGGGAATCAGGTCGATCACCAACAATAACCAAAAAAATATTTTTTAAATCGAAATTAAATATTAAAATTCACTGCGTACCTTGGAGTACATGTTTGTATTGAGCGTTGTTGTTGTGTGTAATTTTTGGAGCACTGGCTTTCGCTTTTATATCTCGTCTGCAAACTGGTATTGGTATTGAATCCCGTAGTGGATCAGCCGCGGGCACTTTCGGTTTCAATGTCAAGGTAACTACATCCGGCAAAATAAAGTTGTGTAATCTGCTGGAGGCATTATTAAGTAGCATCGAATGTACTCCATATTATCTGTTAGTAAGGAAGTTATTCTCGGAACTTGGTTGTGGTATAAATAAACAATCACTCAATCAATGGCTTTTGAAGACAAATAATCCTACTAATATTATAAATGCGAAAGTTTGTAAGGATGGATTGATGGATGTTTGTTACTCTTTCACGCAAAAAGTACTGAACGGATTTGGATGAAATTTGGCACACAGATAGTTTATAACCAGGAATAACACATAGGATACTTTTTATTCCGATATACCCACGGGGTCAAACTTATGTGGGTGAAACCGCGGGGCGCATCTAGTGAACTATAAAACTGTTAAAAATAAAGTTACCATTTTGATGTTTATAGAAATATCCGGTTATTGGACGATATTTATTGGTAACTTTAGATAATAATGAGATTATGTAACTTATTATTGTTAATTTTTGTGAGGAACACAAGCAGATATATGAAAGATGTTAGATGCCCTGGAAAGGACCTAAACTTTGCCTTTCTGTGATGCAGATACAGTGTCAAAAGTTTATATCTTGGTATATATATAATTATGTAGGTAGATTACAAAAATACTTTAACATAACGAAGTTTTACATTTTCAATAATTTATTTTTCATTCGCACATCATATTTCCAAATTCAAATGACAACAGTTGATGAATTACCAGCCGAGCTTGTTTCCATAGCCACCACTCCTGTAGCCGCCATGTCCATAGCCACCATAGCTGCCGTAGCCGCCTTGTCCGTAGCTACCATAGCCACCGCTCCCGTAGCCGCCATGCGCACCAGTAGCGTAGCTGGGAGAGTGTTCTTTGTAGACAGAGACGGAAGACACAGCGTTACCGAGTCCGCTGTAGCCGTGAGAACCATAGCCCAGTCCGTTATGGCCATTGGAACCGTAATCGAGACTGTTGTAGCCATGACCGCCATAGCCGCCGAGAGCGCCAGAATATCCTCCATGAGCGCCTGAGTATCCACCGTGAGCTCCAGCGTAATCAGCTCCAGTGGCAGGGACGACTTTGGTCACAGAAGTGTAAGAGGTGGCTGGGCTGCCATAGCCGTATCCGCCATAACCGCTTTCATAGCCACCGGAGCCGCTGCCATAGCCGCCGCCATAGCCGCCGTAGCCACCATAGCCACCGTGGCTGGAATAGCCGCTATTCAAACCGCTGTTGTAGAGGTTTCCTGCACGGGATAAGCCGAAGAGGCAGACAGCGATGACGAAGATCTGTAATATGAGCAGAAAATTGATGAAAATGGCCAATCGAAACAAAGGGACGTTTAAACAATATGTGGTCAAGACTAACACTGCTCAAGTTTACAGTAGGAGCATACTATCAGAAGCGGAGCTCGTGGCACAGCATAACAGCCACACGGGTCGATCCATCAGGTTAAGCTACGCTTGCCGGGATTGAGCCGTGGTTGGGTTCATCTTTACATACCGATACTCCTCCGTGCCTCGGAACGCATGTAAGCACGAATTACAACCGGGACCGACACCCGGTTGTTATTCGTGGAACTTTGACAGTTGTTACGGGTCGTCAGAAGCCCGAAAGTCTGACAACCAGTCTTACCAAGGGGTATCGTATTAGCCAGTTACTGGGTTGTGGAGGTCAGATAGGCAGTCGCTCCATGTAACATACCTACTGCATCCGGTGAGACTGGTAGCCAACCCCAAGATAGTTTGGAAAAAGCTAGGCAGATTGATTGATAGTATTAGAAGATTTTACTAGAATTACTAATCTGACAAGCAAAGTGGCTATGGAATTCCTAGAATAGGTCACTGCACACTTTATGAAAGGTATCAGAGGGCCTAGACAAATGGCAATTGAAAGGAAGAAAAATTAACATTTATTTAGAAACAGACAATTGCTTCCACCAACCCGCACTGGGCCCGCGTGGTGGATTACGGCCCACTCCCTCTCACCGGGAGGAGGCCTGTGTCCCAGCAGTGGAAAAATTATAGGCTGATTATGTAATTGCTTTCAAAGCGTTTCGTATTTCTACAACGACTTTTAATAGGATTGTCAAAAGCTTTTCTGTAGCTTAAATGAGTCTCATACATTTTTGCTTTCCATCATCGTCAGGAGTCTTTAAACATAATGTTTCAAACAAAGAAACGACTGTTTTGAAATTAAACCGCTAAACCGAACAATGCAATTGAGATTTAAACACTGTATAATATTCAATTAATTACCTTAGTGAACATGTTGCTGGTGTCTTCAACAGTGATGAGTTGAATGTGTTAGAAGCTATTGTTTCACTCTTTTATATAAAAAATGTAGGAAATAAGTATTCTTTTTCAAGGTCCCAGTAGATTTTGAGAAAACCGGAGCGTAACGAAATTAATTAGGTTTACGTTTAAATGCGATATTAACTAATGTATCCAGCGAAATAAGACAGGCAATTGCGAATCTTATTGGCCTGAGTATAAGAAGGTTTTTGTATGAATGGTAGCGAGATATAATCTTTTATTTATGGTGTTATCTTCAGAATTGTTGTACAAGGGTTGGCATTAGAGTAAACTACAAAACGCGCAGTACTTAATTGACTAATTAATTATTCATACGTTTAAGCATTTTGATATGTGATAATTGCTTTGTTGATGATTTTCATGTATCGGAAGTTATTTTACGGATTTTGAGAATTGGGTTACTTGTTCATGTTATGAATTATTATTAAGCCAATTCCAGTCTACAGCTGGGCATAGGCCTCTCCCAAGTAGCATCATATTAAAGCTTCGGTACAATGACTTACTAAACTCTCCATTGTATGGAGATGACGGTTGCACTGCTTTCGGCCTTGATACAACAAAGATAGTCGATCGACTGTGAGCGCAGTTTCTCATAAGTTTAATTGTAATAAGATTATGTACGTAACTTCTTCTGTAAAAGAAACTAACACTTCTTCGTGTGGTCCTCAACTAACAATTTAAGTTATCGTAGTTTTTCAGTTTTCAAGCCTCGCATTCGTCTTTTCTATCATGTATGAGATACTCAATAATAGCTCGATTCATGAGGTTGTAAGTGGGGCTGATAGTACAGGAATACTTGCTTATATTATAACGACTCTTAACGCTCTTATATCTGCCACGAATGGTTTTTTGACTGTGTTTATTATTCCAGAAGGGAAATTCCAGAAGATTTTCTATGTCAGAATTCAAAACACTTAAGAATCAGTTTATCTATATTTATCGTGGTTTATCTGAGGATTGTTTCTGGCTACAACTATATAATAATGTCCTGCTGCAAATTAAACGGTAAATGGTAAAGTTAATACACATAGAGTTACTAACTTCAACATTGGTAATAGTTAATTGAGATTTTAATATAAACAAGCATTCTAAATGAGTAAAGTAAAGTTTTTTGCCTAGTATTTATAGCTATCAGGGGGCCAACCATCACCGCTTATAGCAGTATTATTTCAATATTACTTCAGCGTGAGAAAGATACGGAGCTATAAGTCCTGTACAGCTCTATCACTTTCCCACTAGGAAGTAATATTATAATAATACTGCTCTAGGAGGTGATGGTTGACCCCCTGAATTTTAATAATCTTTTAGATCTGATCTGGAGGAATGATGTTCTGATGGCAAGGTAAAGACATTTGATCGTAAGATTATGTGCATGGGAGCAGTTGAAAACAGTGCTCGCAACTCAGTAGATATTAATTTTATTTACTTATTTTACTCAGCAGAGCATTAAGTGTGTTATTACTTATGTGCAAATCATAATAAACCGTTCAAAAGACATTGATACAATTTAAAAGTATCAATGTCTTTTTAATTGCACAGGGACTTGTTTTCAACGACAGAACTGCAGTTAAAAATGAAACAATTTCTTACTTAGACAGGTACAAGTTTATTAAGTACATAGAACAGCAACATAAAATGTGCTATAAATTAAAACGGTCATACAGAGATAAACACTCAAACATATTTACAATCTCATTCCGGGAAAATATATTTTTGCAATATATACAATATTTTGCCGCTTACCAGATGTATTTGGAACCGTAGCCGTGACCATCAGAACCGAAGCTGTAGCCAGAGCCGTAGCCGTAGCCGGTACTATAGCCACCATAGCCAGCGTAGTCAAGGCCGCTGTAGCCGTGGCTTCCATACCCGTTGCCGTAAGACACGGTTAAAGGAGTAACGTAAGACGTGACTGGAGCGTATGATACAGCTGGTGCAACATAAGACTTCACGATAGGTGATGAATGGACTTGGTAACGGGAGACAGTAGAAATAGCAGGCGCATATGAGATGGCAGGAACAACAGCTTTAGTCACAATAGGCGCAGTAACTACTGTTTTGACGATGGGTGCGGTATACGCTGGGGCTACGTAGCCGGAATATCCGTGGCCATAGCCGATGCCCGACGCGTAACCAAGGCCGGCTCCATAGCCGGAAGAGTAGCCCAGGCTGCTGCCGATCCAGCCACTGGCGCGAGCCAAGCCGATGAAGCAGAGGACAGCGACGAACTGAAACAATTGAATATTCATAAAGACAATGATAAAGAAAAACAGTGGTGGTGGTGGTCAATTGTCAATTATTGAGGCCGATCAATATAAATGTTATCGAAGCATCACTCACTACACGCTTCCTCAATCTTATAAAATTTGTTTAAAAAAATTATAACTTTTGTATCCTCCTCTATGTTTTACACACTGTTAAATTATATTCTATATAGCAATTGTGTTCTAAGGTCATCATGAAAAGTGACACCGTATATTCAATTACTCAACTATTCTCTCACGGCTATGACCTTGCATCTTTATTAACCCTTTAATAGGCATACTCGTAGCGTGATGACACGCAATTTTGGCTACTTACAAAGTAGGCCTAAATTTCGGCCCGTTTGCCGTCACTGGTCGTTAGGGTACTTTCGAGGCCGATACCTTGACAATTGAGAAACACGATGTAAGCAGGTGGCTGTCACAAGACAATCCACATTACTCTTCCACCTACGTACATTAATAACAGTTTTTATCACATAAGCAATTAATATGTTTAATGGTGTTATCGTTTTTCTTCCCTTAAAGGGATAACGGAACTCTGTATTCAAGAAATTCTGTATTTAATCGCAAATGTCTTGAAAATATGTATATGGCTCTAAATGACGGTCAAACGGGTACTGTACTAATCCCCTTCCGGCAGGCAAATTAGTTATCACTTGTAAATAGAAGGAAGCTGCCCCTCACACTTTTTTTTTTGGTGGGAAATCATCAAATAACTTCTCCCGCTCTGGGCGGAGCGGGAGGGTGTATCAGACTCTTACTGACTAAAACCCTCCCGTATTTCTTCCGTTGCCTATGTTGCCAGTGGCCTCGGTAACCTTTTAGTAGCTTCCCGCGACCCCCACACTGATTATGAAATTATTTCTATAAGAAGGACTCAATGCTTAATGTTAATAAGTATGAATGTAGATGAAGCAATAACAAGATGGATTTAAATAACAAACAGTAGTGACGGATTGATTTGCTTCGCAAGGACTCACTCTAGTGTCTTGCGAAAGATGTCTAGAATTTGACACTTGTGAGTTTAGATCTAGATAAATATAGCAAATTGACTCATGTAAGACATTGTCTATCTATATCCTATCACTATTTACTGTATCATTTGGTATTGTAGATTTGTAGGAGTAAAAGCTAATAGAATAAATGTTCAAATTGAGAACGGAGTTTGGGATCCTAACAGTTGGCTTAAAGTGCTGAAATGGCGATTTCTGGGCCTTGTGAAGGCCACGAATTGGACAAAGACACAAGCGGCCTAAGCCATTTTTGAAATCAATGGGGTAAGTCTCTGTCCAGCAGTGAACGTCTTTAGGCTGAGAAGATAATGATGACCAGTTAGCAGTCGCACTTACAATTCCAAGACCAATAAGACAGTTTACATTTAATTACGTTTAACGGTTTATATGGAAATAATTCACTCCCAGTAATTTTGAAATGCAGTGCTTAAACTTCAATAAAAGGTCAGGTCAGTAACATCAAGTGATTGCAGGACGTCCATATTGCAGGACATATTAAGGGGAATATCTTACTTATTAATTCATATTAGACATTATGATTAATGATCGAGTTGATTGCTTGTGTGACAGACATTATGAAAGCTGTCTCCTCTAAAACCAGTACTGATTGATTCGCTTAAAGGCCAGAGTTACTTAATAAGAACTGGGTTAGGCAAGCCTTTGAACAGATTTGGAATAATGGCAAAGGCTGATCTGGTTGAGCTTTGAAAACCAGTGAAGTGTGACTTGCGAATGTATTGACAGAGTGTACGTGCAAACAGATTGGCTCATGTGTAAATACTGGTTAATACGAATAGTACTTTGTACGAGATCAACATATACTAGGTATAACACTATTTTTAGGAATAGTGTTGAAAACCAGCGAAGTGCGAATATATTGACTGTTTGGGCGTGTAAACAGACAGAGATATATATATATATATATATATATATGTCAATAGGAATACTACTTTGTATGACTTAAAATTACAGTTGCAAAAATAAAAATGGTTACAATGTGTCTATTAAATATTTTCAACTTAGTCCAAAATACTAAAAGCGACAATAGTAATAATTATGCGATTATAATAATGAATAATTAGCGCGACCGTTCAGGCACTAATTACGAACATTGAAATTAATATTAGTAAACAAAAGAAATGAGATCCTGTTTTTTATGCTTTCAGCCAACGCAAATAAACTTAAATACTTTTTAAATGACAGAAGATGGGTCTCAAAAATATTTAGTATGTCATTGAGTAGGTAGACACTTATTATTGAATTCTTTGTCTTTTGATCCGCTAATAGTGGTTCTGGTTATTCCATATTATTTTTTAGGGATTTTGATTGTGACGGTGTGCTTGACGAGGAAGTAAGGTATGTATAATTTTTGAAGACGTAATTATTATTGTGAAAAAATAGTAGGATTTTGCAGCTGATCAGAAAGTTATTCTGAAAAGCCTACCGAAGGTATTTTCACTATTTCCGTTACTGGGAGAGAGCACAGTAATGGAAATAGCAAAAAAAAACATTCTTTAGTTTTGTTTGGGAATGCTCTATATTTTTGTCTATATTCACCACTTGTGGAAAGAATCGACAAGACATTTTTGTTCAATTGGTTGTTCAAAAAAGTGAAGTATTTATCTTCTTAAGAATATGGCCAGTCTGCCATAAAAAAAAAACCATAAAAGTCAGTTCACGCTCAAAATTATTTCCACATGCCTGAGAGAAAAATTTAATTCTGGCACGCGCCCAAAACTGTGCTAGCGTCACTGTTTCGCTAATCTAGATGTCCGTAACTTAGGACGTATAAAATATTATATGGTAGCACGTAGTATGGTGAAACTGTTGAAGCTATTGGTTTGGCTTTTCCATTACAATTTCTCAGAAGCAGCCCGGAGTCAGAATTTGTGACCGGTAAATTACAATAGCATAATGCTGCTATGACACAGGCCTCCTCTCTTCGAGAGGGAGTGGGCTGTAATCTACCACGCGGGCCCAGTGCGGGTTCGTAGATGTCAGATGTCTTCAAATTTTTGGCTCTGGGACAGGTCGGTTTCCTCACGATGTTTTCCTTCACCGTTTAGAGAGCAGTGATGAAATAATTTACATAAAGTAAAGCGCCTGCCTGGGTTCGAACCATAGATATCCGTGGTTCGAACACACGACCTATAAACTCGTAAGTCGTGGACTTTACCACTGGGCCACCACTGACTAAACAAATTACAATAGAATCACCCTCAATTACATGGGACTTAAACACTGGCAAACTTTGGGTATACCTACTTGTCATTCACCTCAGCCTACATAATCAGCCTATCCTGCCGGGGTCGCGGGAAGGTACAAAAGGGTAACCGAGGCCCCTGGCAACACAGGCAACGGAAGGAATACGGCTGGGTTTTAGTCAGTGAGAGTCTGACACACCCTCCCGCTCCGCCCAGAGCGGGAGAAGTTATTAAAAAAAAAAAAGGCTACATAATCAGCCTATAATGTTCCCACTGCTGGGACATAGGCCTCCTCTCTATTACAGGGAGTGGCCCATAATCCACCACACAGGCCAACATAGACGGGGATTGTGGCAATATAAGGGTTTAGGTAATATAGGTACAATACACCTTTGCCAAGCGTGATATTATGTATTATTTTCGATGAGAGAATAATATCCTTGTCCATCCTTTACTGTCTGTTTCAAAGCGTCAGATAGTCAATTTCAGTTGTTAGTATTGAAAGTTTCCGCCGTTTGATATGTGCCACCTTTGAACGCTTGAAAGCTGGTGACTGGCGGCGAATATTGAGCACTGTCCTTACAATTGAAGCATTATGTGGCATTGTTACTAGACAATAACTTGTACTTGGTACTTGATGATATAGGGAGACATTGCAATTGGAATTAAGCTTAATAGTCACCAACATGGCAAGTTTGGTATCACAGGGAGTAATTAATTGTCCAGGGTTGTCGAACGGGGATAAAACCAAGAAATCCTCAGAGGCAGGAGGAAGAAGAATACAAAGTTACTATTGATGCCATTAGATCTATTCACGTCACTTTAGATACAACCATGAAGCACTTTTCTAAAAATCTGAAGATGAATATCACAATTCTTACCTTAGCGATCATTTTGATGTAGATTGTTGGAATATGATGTGTTGAATGTTAGCCAAACGAAAAATGTCAAGCTTATATAGTTATCGAAATCTCAGGAAACAAAGCAACCTCGCCGTTGTCAAGTTTCTAGGTAATTTTAGTAAAATGGCGCATAATCGTACAACAAATGTTGTGTTTAAGGTCTCTTTTAAAATTTAAATATTTTTTTATATTATTATAATAATAAAAGAACTGAAGGTGAACTAATATTGTGTTTAATAACACAGGAAGTGGATATAGATGCGTTTTTTTTTAGTGTTGCAACAGTTTCGAGTTTAGTCTTTAACTTACGAAAATCATTTAACGCTTTGCTTGCATTGAGTTACAACGGGTCGTGAAATATTTTTTTATAATACCTATTGAAATAGTCAAAACTTGTATCGTAAAATGTGTAAGGTACTATAATAAACCATGCCTTCATATGCTATACAATGCGAAACGCTTCCGAAACTAATTTTTCGAAAATAGTGAATGACAAAATGAAGTAAAAGCACGGGCGGGCGATGCGAGACTATATTTTATTTTAAAACAATAAATTTGACACGGGCGAAGTCGCGGGCAGGCGCAGGCCGATTATACATCACTTGCCCGAAGTGATGTATAATCAGCCTACAAATCCAGCCTCAAAATATCGCAAATCTATAATGACGCTTCAAAATCAATCTGCCTAATCTGCCTAAACGATATCCCTTGGTAAGACTGGTTGTCCGACATTCGGACTTTTGACAACCCGTAACGACTGTCAAGATCCAAGAATGACAGCCGAGCGCAAAGGCTTTTTTTTTTTTTTTAATGGGAAATCATCAAATAGCTTCTCCCGCTCTGGGTGGAGCGGGAGGGTGTGTCAGACTTACTGACTAAAACCCACCCGTATTCCTTCCGTTGCCTGTGTTGCGGGGGCCTCGGTGACCCATTAGTACCTTCCCGCGACCCCGGCAGTAGACCAACGGCTTAACGTGCTTTCCGAGACACGGAAAATCAAAAAATCTATAATGACGATTAGTTGGAATACCAAATATCTAGGTTTAGCTTACACGTTCCAGCTTCAAACCTAGGTCAACAGTTCAATAACATAATCATATCTACTAATTTACATTCCGAGGCCGGCCGGACGTATATCCGATAATACCACCAAACTGCAACCCGTTTGATGTCAACACATTAAACACACAACAACAAATACAAATAAAATAACACACACAACAAACAACACAACACAACAAAACACACACATGCCAACATACAAAAAACAAAACACATAACACAACGCATTAAATGTAGTTTTGTTTTTTTCAAATAGGTAACAACATGTACTTAGAGGTTATAGAATAGCTAGAAATTCCTTGATTGGTCCTGATGCTAATAAAACCTCAGTTCTGCTGTGCATTTGTTTCGGCATTTTGTTTTTGAGGTAATTAGGTTATTCTGTACAGGTGTCAAAATAACAAATCCGTACCAACAAAATGGTAACCATAGCAACGAACCCAATGACACAACATTGCTACATCGTTTGGTAGAAACATTTTGATGCAGGGTGCTAATAAAATCTCAGTTCTGCTCTGCATTTGTTTCAGCATTTCGTTTTTGAGGTAATTAAGTTATTCTATACGTGTGTTAAAATAACAAATCAGTAACAACAAAATGGTATCCATGGCAACGAACCCAATGACACAACATTGCTACATCGTTTGGTAGAAACATTTTGATGCAGCATGCTAATAAAACCTCAGTTCTGCTCTGCATTTGTTTCAGCATTTAGTTTTTGAGGTAATTAGGTTATTCTGTACGTGTGTTAAAATAACAAATCAGTAACAACAAAATGGTAACCATGGCAACGAACCCAATGAAACAACATTGATACATCGTTTGGTAGAAAAATGTTGATGCTTGATTATTAGTGTTTTAAATTGTAAATATTCAAAAGAAAATGAAATCTGGTGATTATAAATGTAACTTATTGTTATAGTGAGGGATACATCAAAATTATATGGCATTTCATTTGGTTTACTTTTTGATTTCGTATATTGACGTTCAAACAAAGTTATGGCGTCTTACCATCATCATTATCGTGATTGTCATGTGATCGTCATGAAAGTCAGAAACGTCAACAATTATCATCTGCCTAGCCTTTTCCCGACTACGTTGGGGTCAGCTTCCAGTCCAATCGGATGCAGCAGAATAACAGTATTTTACATGGAGCTACTGCCTATCTGACCTCCACAACCCAGTTATTGGGTAATACGATACCTCTTGGAAGACTGGTTCTCAGACTTTCGGGCTTCTGACGACCCGTAACGACTGTCAAAGATTCACGAATGACAGCCGGGACCAACGGCTTACCGTGCTTTCCAAGGCATGGAGGGGTCTTGGTATGTAAAGATGGTCACCCATCTACGGACCATCCACGGCAAGCATAGCTTAACCTGATCGATTGACCCGTGCGGCTGTTATTATTTAGCCACAAGCCCCAGAAACGTCAAGAATAACCTTTTCAATCATTTGGAAGTTAGGTACAGTCCCTCAGAATAATAAATACTAGTTAATCTGAATAGTCCTTTTTATCAGGCAACCCAACTTGTACATAAATTGAACTGACAAAACAAGTAGTACCGATTTGGCCACGCACCAAAATAACCTAACCTTTTAGCGTTGTAGGGGGAGGGAAGAATGTAGAAAAAAAGCTTTTCGTTTGATTTAAAATACATATTTTACTCTACGTTATTTATTAATTTGACTTAAAAATATTCAGAGATAATTGAGATAAAAGATGATTGGTAAAAGCTTAAATTGGTCCGTTCTACCTTCATAAGCGAAGCACAACGGAACATACAGGAAGGCTAAATGGACTTGAATAAAAAAAGCTATCAGAACTTTTTTTCACGGAGAAACACTGCCTCATCATCATCTTCGACATAGGTAGTGCAAGCAAAATTTACCCATAAGCGAAAAACTGGACATTAACCCTTTCCCCACTTGATTCTAAAAACGAGCTTTCATTGTCGGATAAAACTCCTTCGTCATTTTTCTTTTTTTTATCTCCTTTATCACTATTTTTTCTTGTTTTCCCTTTGTTAGATGTTTTTATATCACTTATGTCAGCTAATGAACTATTTATTTTTTAATCTAATATATGTATATTTCGCCATACCGTTCTGCCTTTTGGCATAAACATTAACTTCTGGTTAGTACTAATATTAGTACAATTACTCGTATAAGTCACTTTGTATAAAGAGATCGTCAGAATATAATTATCTTACAATTCAGAATCGTCTATTTTACATCAGAACATGGAAAAATCTCAATATAACAGTGTTAACGTGGACAGTAGCGATGAGTACGCTGACCAAGAGCTTGAAGAGAAGAAGTTTTGTCATGAAGAGCTTCCTCATGACAAAACTCATTCAGAGAAGGCGTTATTCCTTTTAAAATTATTAAGGTCCACCGACCTTCGTACCCACAGGGTTCGTCTTACCTCCCTTTCCCCTACCTTATTGTAACGAAAAACAAGATCAGTGTGATTTTGATGCAAAATCTAAGGTAATATAACTGTGTCGGGATTGTAGCTATTGGTATAACATAACATCACGCCATGTTTCCCCGAAGGGTTGGGCAGAGGTGTACCTGTAGTACACCCACATTTCGCCACTTATTTTTAAGTCCCGAAGTAATAGGGGGCGACCCTATTGCTACCAACGGGCACAAATCCAGACTCCAGGCTGCTACTGAGAATGTCCAGATGGAAAAACTACATAACACTTTGCCCGATCTTTGCCTCATGGACCTCATGCTAAGCAGTAGCACGCAACCACCGAACTTACGAGACAGAGTATTAGTTAGATAAATATGTGAAACGGACAGTTAGTTTACAAAAATATGTTGCTTGTAAAATGATCGAAATAGACAAAAGACAGACTCAATAAATAACAGGTAGATATGCAGATGACACTTAAGATGATTTACCTTCAATGTTACGAAATACTTCCCGTTTAGATTATGTGTGGATCTGGTATTATGCATATTATGATAACTTCCGGGCTAAGAACTGGTTACTTTTGAAGTCATCATTTCAGCCGAAAGACGTCCACTGCTGGACATAGGCCTCCCCCAAGCACCGCCACTTCGACTGGTTTTGTGCTTCCCGCATCCAGCGGATTCCTGCGGCCTTCACAAGGTCATCGGTCCACCTTGTAGGAGGCCTTCCAACGCTACGTCTTCCGGTACGCGGTCGCCATTCCAGAACCTTTCGGACCCATCGGCCATCTGTTCTGCGAGCAATGTGCCCTGCCCACTGCCACTTAAGTTTGGAAATTCTTCGGGCTATGTCGGTAACCTTGACTTTACTTTTGAAGTAACCAGTTGGATTAATGAAAAGAGAAAATGATCGAATTGTAAAGCACATAATATAATTATCAGCTTTGGAATTCTAATCATGTACCATATAATAAATAATTAATGCTATAATGCTGTACCTGAGTCACCTATTCGTTTAAGTTCGTAGATTTTTTTCTTCAATTGCTGGAATTTTCACGGTCCATTGTCATCGGAACAAAAATTGACACCTTTATAATAATACATTTTTCATATTTTTAAGCCTGATTTTTCACTTGTCAGGTAACTTTTATCTGAAGAAAAAGTATGAGAGCTTGACATATTTTCTATACAGAAGCTTTCAAGCCGCAATATTTATTCCTCAGATAAAAGTTATCAGATTATTGAAGAATCACTCTTAAATTTCCTAAGAATGGGTTAAATGGAACACCGGTTCTTTGTTATACATACTTTAAGATTAAATAAAATGTATGTATTTATGAAAGAAAGAAAGAAGAAAAAATATTTTATTTGGGACTCGCACAAGAAATACAAAAAGTAAAAAACCGGTCAAGTGCGTGTCGGACCACGCACAATGAAGGGTTCCGTAGTTGGGATTACTTGGGACGAATTTATTCCGAATACAAACTTAACATTTTAGTTGAAAAACCTGTTCTCCCATACATCGGTATATGCCCTTATATGTACATATATCCCTTGCACGTAATGTCGGGATGATATTTTCTTTCTCGTCTACCCCATGGTGTGGGATGTCGTTGGATAGGCCGTTCACATATATTGCAGGTCTGTAAACACTACTTTTCGATTCAAGGATCCACTTGCGTAATATTAAGCGTTAAAGTACTAATTTCTGTTAGAGTCGAGTGTCGTCCCCCCCTCCTGCCAGCTAAACGGTTGTTTATGGAGATGTGAAAAAACTCATGGCAGTAGTACATATAATGAAATTAAAAGGAAAACTATCACGGCTAAGTAGGCTTTACAAGTTAACGAGTTATAGTCGACCAACTTAAATTTGCAGTTGGAGAATTGACCGTGGCATATATCGATGTATGGGAGAACGGGTTTTTCAACTAAAATGTTAAGTTTGTTTTTGGAATAAATTCGTCCCAAGTAATCCCAACTACTAAGAATCCTTCATTGTGCGTGGTTCGACACGCACTTGACCGGTTTTTTTATGCTTAGGGTAGACATTACTTCCTGAATTTATTTCATAATTACTATAGTACTTAAATATTCATATACAGGATTGATGAGTACGCGTTCTAGTTTAAAATACATTTTTTGCATAACTTCTTGCATTATATGAAGGAAAACAGATTTAAAAGTCACTAAAATCATATTTCTGCGCCCTAAGGAAATGATCGCTCTCTCGCAAATACAGGATCAGATTTGCAGCTCGAACCCTAGCAATTACTTGAGTCATTGCTTATGTAGGTACGTACGCTCTGATTAAAAAAAGTTCAGCATAATCATAATCATCCTATAACGTTCCCACTGCTGGGACACAAGCCATTAGGCTTGTGACTACCTGTTACAAGGAGAGAGACAGAGTGGGAGTGGGCCGTAATCCACCACGCGGGCCCAGTGCGGGTTGGTAGATATCACATGTCTTCTTATTTTAGTCCTAGAACGATTAAAAGAGACTTTGACCCTTGAGTTTGTTTCGCCATTTCTTCTCAAGGGTAGTCAGATAGGAAATGTCGACTCCATCTAGCTTATTTTTTAATATGACGTGTAAAAGTGATTCTAATATCCTATTTACAGAATAAACAATTTAATTTCATTTTATTTCATTCAAATTAGTTTACTCATCTGCCTAGCCTTTTCCCAATTTTATTGGGATCGGCATCCAGTCTAACCGGATCCAGCTAAATAACAGGATTTCACATGGAGCGACTGCCTATCTGACCTCCACAACCCAGTTACTGAGTAACACGATACCCCTTGGTAAGACTGGTTGTCAGACTTTCGGGCTTCTGACTACCCGTAACGACTGTCAAAGATCTACAAATAACAGCCGGCACCGCTTAACGTGCTTTCCGAGGCCCGAAGGATTCTAGGTATGTAAAGATGGTCACCCATCCACGGACCAACCGCGGCAAGCGTAGCTTAACCTGATCGATCGACCCGTGCGGCTGTTGTTACTTAGCCACATGCCCCCACACACAAAAATTGCTTAATAAAATCTATATTCTGAAAAACAAAAACATAATCTAATTATAGTACTAGGTAAATATATTAATATTCTGGGGTCAACAGTTGCAAAAAGGTGACTGACCTATAGGCCTGTTGGTTGCTCGATAACAAGTCACGACAAAAAGTAGACACCACTATACGTCAATGTGTATTTTGTAATAAGTTTAGCGACTTGTACACGGTGTTGCCCTGCGGCGACGTCTGTTGATAAATTAATATTTTTTTCAACATGACTAATGATCTTAAGCGGTACCTTAAGAGTAATATCTGTTTTTTATTTAATTATTAATAGTAGCAGCTTGAGTGCGTTTATTAGATTGGTGATTGGTACCTTTTATCTGAAGTTTTAATAGAGTAGATTGATTTGGCTTTGACTGGCTCAGTTGATTATAGTTATCAAGTGCTATCTGTTATTGCGCAGTACTAAAGCACTTAATATCGGTGTGATCTTCTGGAGGAACAAGAAACTATTACCTATTGCTTATTAAGGGTCGAGTAATCGCCGTAGACCTTGGCCAAAATTTGACGTTGACTAAATGCGCGTCCTGCTCACGCCGCGCCGCCGCGCGCCGTTCGGCTCCGTAGAAAATATTTATTTTATACGAATAATTGAAAAAAATCACAGATATAATTATAGTTGAGAAATAGTCTGTTCATACAAAAAAAAAATCATGAAATATCTTAAGTAGTTTGAAAGTAATAGCTTTTTATGCTTAGGGACATTACTTCCTGACTTCCTTACAATACTTAAATATTCACATATAGAATTGATGTGTATGCGTTCAACTTACTTGCATTATATGAAGGCGTAATACTAATAATAACAGATTTAAAAGTCACTAAATCATATATCTGCGCCTTAACCTGACAATCTTAATTGGGATTGGGCCGTACATGTCTGCTGCATGTCAGATGAGCTGTAGCTGTGGTTTGGCTAAAAGAACCACTGATTGGGTCCCATTAAATGTTAGTCGACATCACGGTAGACCAAAACAAAGATGAGGGATGAACTTGACTCCTACCGAATGACTAGCCCAAAATAGCAGAGGACAGACGTGTGTGGAAAAGCGAAACGGTGACCTTTGCCCGGTGGATATTAGGGGCCAAATATATGTATATATAGATAATTAATCCGATCTAGTTGTGAAGCAAGTAACGAAGACAACATAATCAGCCTATAATGTTCCCACTGCTGGGACAGAGGCCTCCTTTCTGTGAGAGGGAGTGGGCCGTAATCCACCACGCGGGCCCAGTGCGGGTTGGTAGATGTCACATGTCTTCGAATTTTTGGTTCTAGGACATGCCGGTTTCCTCACGATGTTTTCCTTTACCGTTTTGAGAGCAGTGGTGATGAAATAATTTACACAAAGTAAAGCGCCTATCTGGGTTCGAACCTGCGACCTACACTTTGTAAGTCGCGGCCGTTACCACTGGGCCACCACTGCTTGAAGACAACATAAATTATTATTATCTTTTTATTAATTTATCAGTATAAGGTTTAAATTGTTACTTTGTAGGGTACTTTTTCCCTTACAAACGAAAACTCTTAAGATTTTTTTATAAATAAAATCCCATATCCAGTCCTTCAATTCCAATTGCCTTTCTGTGCAAAAATCCTCCTATTTTTCCTCATATGTTTCTTAGTTAACCTAATGTTATCCCACTGCTGGGAAAGGTCTTACCCATATTTGACCAGTTTTCTTTATATTTTGCCTTCAAATAATAAAATTATCTTCATAAATATAACACAAATAACATCCCAAGAAAGAAAGGCACATCAAATTAACAATTGCAACTGACAGTTCGGACGGAAGGACCAGATTTCATTATAAGCCAATAAGGATAACGAGTTTGTGCGCTGACGAGCAACATGTGTTGTCACAATAAAAGATAGGCCTCTACGTGACACAGCACTTCCATCTCGTGACTTCTTCATGTGACCTATATTATTACTCAACACTTTTGTTTCGGCCTAAGTAATTTGTAGTTGTGCAAGTGTTGTAGACAGTTCTTGTTGTTCTTGACTATGACTTCTGACTCACTTTATATTTCTTGTGGGGTTTCATGTTTATATACATATAAATGGTAAGCACATGCATAGAAGGGGCTTGTGGCTAAATAAAAACAGCCATACTGGTCGATTTTCAAGGTTAAGCAACGCTACCCAAGGTCGGTCCTTGGATGTTTGTTTTATGAGTTGTATTGCAATAAGTGGTTAGCTAGCATCCTCGACTATTTATTATACTATTCTTGCTTTAGCAACCGGCAGCAAGCTCGTCATGCTCCCTTAGATGTCACTGCCTGCGGTAGCGTCGGGGGTCGGGTTGCCTCCTTCTCTCCAATATGGCGAGCGGGGTGATGGCTGATCTTTGCGTTATGCTCGTGAACGGGTGCTGCTGCTGATCATGGTTTTAATTGTTATTAGTAATTGTTTACTTATTTAACTTCGATGGGGCTAGTTTATCATTTCTCACTTATGTAAGCGGGCACGCCCTTTATGCCTGGAGGCTTTTATTTAGGTATTAAGTTCTATTTATGTCTTTTTAAGTTGTATTTTTTATCTGCTTGAGTACAGTTTGTTCATTGTTTTGTTGGTATACTGGCGTGTGCTAGCTAACATATGGCAAGTGTGTAATTTAACAATGTTTTGTGTTTCGTAATGTTAATTACTTTGCATGCAATTTGTATAGAATGAAGTTTATATAACTAAACTGACAGATGTGCTGCTGGGGAGTTTGTTCCACCACTTCTTCTTCCCAGCTAAAGCACTAGGAAGTGGTGAAGGGCGGGCATTTTTGGGGACTGTCTTATGTAATTTTGACGTTCGAAAAGTGCTGATTTTCAGCCTAGTTTGAATAAATGACTTTTGATTTTGATTTTGGATAAGTAACCCATTACATATCGATGTTCCTCTATAACTCGGAAAGCACGTCATTTGTAGACCTTTGACAGTCGTTACGGGTAGTCATAAGGTCTAATGTCTAACAACCAGTCTTAGCAAGGAGTATCGTGTTACCCAGTACTTGGGTTGTGGAGGTCAGATAGGCAGTCGCTCCATGTAAAATACTGGTATTCAGCTGTGTCCGGCAAGACTGGAAGCCAACCCCAACTTAGTTGGGAAAAGGCTAGGCAGATGATGATGATATTTTTATACAGTTTAAGTTGACAAAACTCAGAAAGTGTATTTTTGTATATTTTGTAAGTATGTGCTGTCTTTGTGGCCATCTATGTAACCAATTAAACTAGCTAGTTATGCTAGTGGATATTGTGCTTAATATATATTTCAAATCGATTCATGTTATGGTGGTTTAAGTAAATTGAAAAAAAAAATAACATGTAGATTGCAATCTCAAATGGAATACCTATCGAATTCATTATTACTTTTTAGTACAATCGGTTTTTTTTTTTGGATGTGAAATCATCAAATAACTTCTCCAGCTCTGGGCGGAGCGGGAGGGTGTGTGACTCTTACTGACTTCTTTACATTGCCTGTGTTGCCAGGGGCCTCGGTGAGCCTTTAGTACCTTCGCGTGACCCCGGCAGGCATTGGCCCTAGTGGACCCCTACATTTTTGCTGACGACATCTCTTTGAGGCGCCCGTGGAATACAAGGCGCCGTCGACCCGGGCCTGGTCCTTACCGGACGGTGAGGTACATTGCTCACTGTCCGCAAGCCCGCGCCTACGGTGGTAGTACCATAGGCTACAGTCTTGACCTAGATAGCTATCGCTTCACGACCGAATTCGGTCGCAAAGTCCTAATGGGGTCCTTAGACAGTCAAAATTCCTCGACAAGCACAACGAATCACAATCTTGTCAAGAATTTTTTTCCATCTAGGGAATTAGGACTTTGCGACCGAATTCGATAGTAAAGCGATCGCTATCTATGTCGAGACTGCAGCCCCTGGTGTTATAGACACTGAATCCATCAGCATATTAAATAAACCAGCCAAAAACTTTATGGACCAACAAACCAAAGCATTAACGCTATGGAAAAAAATAAGTAATACAGAATTTTATACACTAATCATAATGATGAATCACTATAATATCTAGGTTGAACAACTTCCCCACCGTTTACTTACCATGAAAATAAATAAATAAAGCCCTTCCCACACACAGGGAGATGTAACAAACCGAAAAATACTCATATGTTTTGGCAATCTACCAAATATGATTTTTTTTCGAGATGAATTGTATCACCATTAAATAACTCTGTATTCATTGCGGATGTGCCCAATTTGTGTTGAATAAATCTGTGAAAGTATCATTTTTATTATGATTTACGTAAGTTATACAATAAGTTTCGCTTAAAGGCATCTTGCGGAGACTAATCCTCCGGGGAGTTGTTGTTATGATCAGGTAAAGCAGAGAGAAAGGTGGCCGTAATCAAATTGATAACAGGTAGCTAATTATGTACTTACGTGCTGCCATGCTCCAAATGACGTAGTTTTCACACCTATTCAGGACGTGCCAAAGACCTGGACATCCCAACCAAAAAAAAAAAAGTGTTGAGGCCAAAGGTGCTGCGGATGGCCACAAGTATATGTTACAAGTATTCAGATCCCTCCGCCTTCACTAAAAAAACAATTATTAAAAAAGAACCCGACTGCAAAAACACAACTGAAAAGAGAAAAACAAGCATTTTTCTCTTTTCAGTTATGTGTTTTAGCAGTCGGTTTTTTTTTTAATAATTTGTTTTATTTCAAGCTTTTTGTTTTATTAATATACATATATACGGAATTGACTCCTTACTAGCTTCTATTTGATATCAATATTATTGTAATGTATTTTTAAAAAACTTTCCCCTCGTTATTTTGTATTTGCAGATGAAATATATAAATCTTATATAGTAAGCTATAAGTCACTCCCACAATGAAGACGAATCTAATGACATCTCTTTAAAATAAATCAAGTCGTTTAGGCTGACAGAGCGCACCAAAGAAATAGACATACATACATATTCTCGAAATACATTACCCTCCTTCTGGGGCAGTCGGGTAAACAGGGGTTACTCATGACAACTTCCAATCGCAAAGAAAATATGGCAGAACTTCTTCAAATGAACAAAAATATTATAGCAAATGAGCGACGAACATTAAAATGTTTCACAAATAACCAACTTAATAACTGTAATAAAAATACTCATCATGATACAAGACATGATATTATCACCGTATAAACATGTACGGTTGTGTCATACGTAAAAAGTACTCGTGCATCATAAAATTGTAGCCCAATTGACACGATATCCAAAAAAAGTCACCAGAAGCTGCATTTCTGAATTAACGTTGCGCGAGCGGTTATTTGTGCAATAAAACTTATTTATATGTGAGAATTGAACATATAATGAGATTGTTGACTGTTGATAATCTTTTTTATTAGTATTTACTTTATTTACTGGTCACTTACTGACATATTGTTTATTTAATCAACATAATAATAAATAATTCGTAAAGCTTATTATTTCGATAGCGTTGTCATTATGTCTAGTTTGAAATATTTGGCAACTTGATTTTCGATAAATTTTCAATTTTTTGTTAAAAATAAGGGGGTCACTCATTCGGGACGATATACGACACTAAAGGGTGAAATAAGGATAACCTTAAGAGGCTGGGTAGTATCTAACCTATCGCCGCTTCTTTCAAAGCAATATATACTTATTGTACAAGACATTTAAAGGCCCCGGATAAAGGCATCGGAGACAACCCACGACAACTCCATAATTCGGGCTATTTCCTTCATCACTACTCCTGTCAAGGTCTTGAAAACGTATCGAAGATCGATACGTTTTCAAGACGTAAAATTGAACTACAAATAGTACTAAGTATAAGGAGCCCCATGCCATCAAGCCAGTATAGCGTTTCTCTTACTTCTAGAACTTTTTCCAACTACGCAATCAAACGCCACAGCATTTTTATTTCACTGCCTAGATCAACATGGGAAATAACCGTTTAATATAATCACTTAGTAATGTAAGTCATTCCACTGCTCTAAATACTCACATGTACTTTTAAAATCTAATCTGTGTCAAGTGAGAAAAATTTCGTAATGATTCTGCGAAATAACACAATTTTGGTCTTAGTGTCCGCAATTACCTTCTATGAGTTACACCTTCACGATATCTAGAGGCTGTACAAGACACATTATCATGGACGTTGTGGACCATCCATACTGTAATATGACCTCAGATCCTGAGGGATACACCAAAGTCACCAGCTTGTTAGACTCAAAACTCGGTATAATATACGAAATGGTTGCTATTGACGAGGGATTGTATCCCTCTTTTTTACGATATTCATGAACTAATTTGTTACCTATTGATATGTAAATATATGTCACTTTTGTCGAAGCTTCCATACAAAATCACAACAGATTTTGTGACACATCTTATCAAAGTTGCGTGTTATGCTTGCAGGTAGCGTGACGTAAGACAAGGCTAGTTCCCATACTTTCGACATCAATTCACCTTGTTCAAGACAATGACGACGATTATAATGATGCCGATCATGATATTAACACATCATATCGTTATAAATTGTCGGAATTTGTACGGAATGATAATTATACTCCAATTAGCGCTAAGATTTTTTACTAATTGTAGGTTTTTAGGCTTTAGGATGTTAGCAATGTTATCTCTTGTTTTAACCTAAACTGTGAAAAAGATAAGATCAGTGGATAAATGTTCTAAAACTTCCTTTAATTAAATAGTTGATGTTATTCAATTATTTTAGTAATACAATAAATTCGGAGCGGATTTTCCTTTTTCCGGTGGATATTTATAGTCTAAGTAACTTTCGTATTACATTCAACATTCTGTTGAAGTACTGATTTATTATTATAAATTGTCCTATTCAGATACACACGCCATGATTCAATGGTCTGGTTTTAGATTTTTGAAGACAAATCAATATCTTGTGTAAGTACTTCTATGTACAATATACATACACATACATACATAAACTCACGCTTTCTTCCCATGGGACAGGCAGAAACTATAGAACGCCACCTGCTGCGTAGCAGGTGGCAGTATATAGTTTACGAACGAAACGTTACGTAAACGAAGCAAAAGGAGTATGTAAGGAGCGTTCCTTACATACTCCTTTTGCTTCGTTTACGTTCATACATCTGGTCATACACGCACGCCGGTTGCGAGTACTACGCACCTGACCTTTTTGAAGAACATGATTAATGAGGTCACTATATGTCTTTCTGGGGCGTCCCCTCCCGGGATTTTCACCCACAGGCCTTGTAAATTTTGTTAGTTTAGTTAAAACCTTCTGTTAGTCGCCTTTCATTCATCCTCTGAACATGACCAAACCATCTAAGCAAACTTTTTTCAATTTATAATAAATAACTTTATTTTTAAGGAACAACGATATTTTGAATGATCTCAGATAGGAAGGGCGCTCGTAAATCTAACCTTTCGCATATGTATTGATATACTAAGATACAAATAATCAAGATAGTTTTCTACCACATAAAATACTCTCAAATATTTACTAGCTGTTTCTATTAGAAGGAAGATGCTTCAAGTTTGAAGTGTCCTACATTATTCTCAGATTATCCACCAATTTGTGTGAAAAATATTAACATTTCTGTTTGCTCTGGGCAATGCATTAAAGAATCGGTCAACACATAAAATAAACATAATGTTTTTCATTTTATACATTTTATTCTCATTGTATAAAGTATATATACACACAAACATAAACAACTAATTTGTACAGTCGATAAGGTGATCACCAGCCGTAGTTTGACGAAAGGCCGTTATATGCCACATGAGAGACGGCGGGTGCTGCGGAGTAAGACAGGGATTTGTATACTGGGGCAGCGGAGTATGAGGCGTAAGATGGAGCAGCGGCGTATGAGGCGTAAGAAGGTGCAGAGTAAGCCGCAACGGGAGCAGAGTGGGCGTATGTCACAGCGGGAGCGTAGGACTTAGCGTACGCGACGGGAGCAGCGGCGTATGTGGCGACGGGAGCGGCGGCGTAGTGCGCCGGCGCAGCGTACGCCGCGTGTGTAGCGTAGGCAGCAGGTGCAGCATAGGCAGCGGGAGCGGCATACGATGCGTAAGAAGGCGCTGCATAGGTCGCTACGGGAGCGGCGTGTGCAGCGTATGTGGCTACGGGAGCTGCGGCGTAGGTGGCGACTGGAGCATAGGATTTAGCCACCAGAGGCGCCGCGTGCGCAGTGTGTGTGGAGTATGATGAGATGGAAGACACTGCAGGAGCGACCGCCTTCACAACGGGGGTGGAGTATGTGAGGGGTGCGGAGTACGCTACGGCCGGCGCCGCGTAGCTCTTGTAAACAGGAGCTGCGGCATATGTGGCCACGGGAGCGGCGGCGTATGAGGCCACGGGAGCGGCGGCGTATAGCCCACCAGCACGGGCGGTTGCCACCGCGCACAAAAGGACTAGTAACTGAAAAAAAAAAAACGAAATAGAATAAGTAACACGAAGAGAATTATAAACTGGGTTTCCGCAAAAGGACAGAGCAGGGTTTTATACTATTTCACAATTGAATGTGTTTTAAAAGTCTCATAACTAGGTTTCGTTCGCAAATGTTTAAGAACAGTTTAAACGTTTTATGTTTGTAAGGGCTTTTCTCATTTTTATAAATATAACTTTTATGTCCTTTCATTTACAATCATTTGTATTTGTTAGATATTATGTTGGATTTTTAACCTTTCCGTATCTGGTATACGGAAAGGATAAAATCAGTCGCGAAAACTAATCCACTCGTTATAAAAAAAAACAATATTTGCAAAATGCCTAACACATTATTTTTAATATTGCACAGAACACTATAAAACAAAGTACCTTAGCAGCCATTATGATATATAAAATCCACTACGGCAAGTGATACGGTCTGTGTACATACAAGCACTTTTATACTAGACTCGTTACCCCCGCGAGCGCAGGCGCAGGTACCAAATGTGGTCTACTATCGCAAGTTATACTTAGAACCCTGTCACAAACTGACCGCCCAAAATGTATGCCGCTTAACTGATATGTAATATATGCGAAAACTTTAGGAAATTATACCTTTAGAAGAATATTGAGAATTTTACCTTTTTTGGTTGCAAAGGATACAAGGTGACTTGAAAGTCGCAGGAAATGATTTATTCTACCTTTAGTACGAAAATATATTATTTAAAGACAGTCAGGTTCTTTGGATTCAACTACATACAACATTCAGCTGAATATTGTAAATATGTCAAGTAAAACTGTCAGGTTATTTGGATTAAACTGCATTTAATACTCAGCTGCGCGAGGCTTTAATTTAGCTCATCATTTATCTTCATATTTCATCTACATTCATTCAGATCTGCTAACATTTACGTATTGGTCCTTTGTTATGCCGGAAAATTCTCAAGGTCCGACCATCATGGAAAGTATATTGGGTAATAATCGAACTCCTTCCGACTGCGTCTTATGCCCTCGGGTTCGTTCTTCGGTATCCTTTTTCACCCAGGAATCGCTTGTACAATAAATTCATTGCCTTAACATTGGTCCTTATGTTACGCATCAGACGATGTAACCGTGGCTTCATTAATGAATCACGGCTCCAACTAATTGTTAAGTTCCTGATCATTAAATAGTAAACCAGTAGTATTGTAATCACACTTTTCAATGAATGAACCTCTCAACTTCTAACTTCCTATTAAGTCACAGTTTCACTTAGCAGTATTCTAATCTATCTCATGGCTTAATAATTTGTCTCTATTATAAACTTTGTGATCGAAATGCTACTACTATCCTTATCTTACTGATCTGCTGATAGTGTGCATAAGCTGTTCCAATACCTCAATTAGTCTCATGATCGATTTGATGGAGAAATTAATATTGTCATGATTAATTAGGACCAAGAAATGAGTTGATCAACTGTGATACCTGTATAGATTATGAAATAGCTTTGTGGTCGTAGGTACTAGATTTTGTAGACCTATTGGTCATGTTTTACGTAACGTATCAGGCTTATATAAAGGTCGTAGTGCTTAGGGAAATAAGGTTTCAAAGTATGATACCATCACTTCAAGGTTAAGTTAGATACTTACTGCTCTCGACGCATTGAACAATGAAGGAAGAAAAGGTTTTAAAGGCCTAGATTCGCTATTGATATTACAGTTGTCAATTATACCTATAAATCTAATCGTCCCCTTAAGACGCTGACAACACCTAATCCGCGGTCACTGCCAGATTGCATAGAAAAGAAAGAGAAGCGCGATGACACAACGCTTGTGATTTATTGCAAAATATGAAGCAATTATCTACTCGTATTTACTCAAAATCGAGTTGAGTAATCGAAAATAAAAAACAACCAAGTTCTGCATTCAAATAAGACGTTCTCGTTATTAATTAAATATGTCACGTACGTTGATATTTAATACAGATATTTTGGTTTGGAACTCAAGGTAAGTGGTTAGTTTAACGTTAGTTTGTATCGAGATGTTTTTTCAAAACGTGTTTTGGTAACAACCAAGTTCTGGGAAATATGTTCAAAATTAACATATATTTTTTCCGCTACCACAAACTATACAGAATTGGCATTTTTTTTTTCTTAAGGGAAGCCTATTTTGGTCAATTGGGTCTTGTCAGCGCCGCCGGTGACCGCTACAATTAAGCCTGCAGGAAAATTTCTGTGGCATGCTTGCTTAGCAGACGAGCTGGTCTTAGCAAAAGGGAAATTGATGCTGTTGACATTATTGAAGGTACTCCTTTTCTCTTGAGGCATTTATTTCATAAATCATGCTGTAAATAAGTTCAACTTTATTTTTATGTGTCAACTTGAAAGTTTTTAAGACCTCCAACGACCTTGACAAATCCTTTTTATTTCACGACATCCTTATATTCTCTTCAATCTAGATAACGAAGTGTTGATTCGTGATTTAGATAATATTTTACGACAGTCTAGCTTACTTTGTGGCGTGAATATAGTTTCATATGAAACTTTAGTATCAGGTTATGCAAGCCTATGAGTGCTTTTGTCTAAGGGTATACTGGTATTTCATAAGGTTGGCTTACATGTATCTAGATCACCTAGGAGTACGCTTATTATTGAAAAATGTACCTTAATGTACTAAAAATGTACCTATGTGTTTTGTTTTGTTTTGTTTTGTTTTGTGAAATAGAAATAGAAATCATTTATTTGCTTATAATGTTTCACACAGATAAGATGTAATTTATATAATTAGTCCCGATACATTTTACCTTACAGCATGCAAAATTTTCAAACAATGGAATTTATATAAATTATGAATCATATAAAATAATAATAGGTACACATAACGCAATAATAGGTATATAGAATATAAAATATCAAAAATGTTATAATAATAGCATAAAAAATAACTTGAACATTCACTTAAGACAAAAAATTAATTATAAAATTACCCACAAACAGCAGCAACATTTATTTAAAAGGTATGTCATTTAAAAAAAAAAAATATTGTGTAATAACATTTCTCCAATAGCATTTTTTTTACTGTTTTTTAAACATGTCAATAGGAAGTTCTTTTCTTTTTTAATAAAACATATTCCTTAATTGTTATTCTCGAAAGTTTTATGACCACCTGTCTGTAATAGGTTGTTATATTGTGACCATATTGGTCCTATGTTGTGATGGCCCAGTGGTTACGGTCACTCCACTCATGCACGAGGTAGTGTGTTTGTTATTCTCAGAAGTTTTATGACCACCTGTCTGTAATAGGTTTTTATTTTGTGACCATATTGGTCCTGTGTTGATTATTATGTTGTGATGGCGCAGTGGTTAAGGTCACTCCACTCATGCACGAGGTAGTGAGTTTGAAATCCGAGCAAGTAGCATTGTGACTTTTTCATTTCTTCTGTTCTAAGTTTATCTTGGACATCACGGACTTCGGTGAAAAAAATAGTCGTGAATAACCTGGACTTATAATAAATATAAGTCTGAAATCGCCATTCTACCTTGAGCAAGCGTGGTGATCTTTGGTCATATCTTCTCTGTATGAGAAGAAGCTATTGCTCTGCAGTGATACAATAATATGCTGGCATTATTATTAGGCTGTGTCAAATAAATAATCTGTTGACCGACAAAAAGTTTAGAAAATTGATTTCGTGATGTTTAAAAAATATAATTATGGGTGTTTTATTTTGAAAATATCTACATCATTTAATAACTAACAAACTCAAAATAATAATAATATAGTTATATGTACAACTATATAAAAAGGGAGGGCAAAATATCATAGGGCGTCAAAAAATTCGTCCGCATCGTTGTCAACAGGAAAAGTGCCCAAAAGCACTGGCAGTATTACCACGTTGTATGGAAATGCTGATTCTTTGGCCAAAAAATAGACCAGCCCTCTGGTCACGTGAGGACTCGACCAGCCGCTTGGCGATGTCTCTAAAAACTAAGTGGGCACTCGGACCCCATGGCCCTAGTGTTTCAACCCCAAACGGCTCGAACATATAAGTCCCATATTGAATCCTTATCAGAATTCTGTTCAAACGGCGACGATGTGCCAGTTTTCAGGTCTATCGGTTTCATTACTGGTTTTTGTTAGTGCTTGTACTGTGTCAATTTTGATTAGGTACTAAATTCCAACGGGCTTCTAACTTGATCATAAATAAAACACCGTATTTATTTAGAAGTTTGGGGCTTGTGGCTAAATAAAAACAGCCGCACGGTTAAGCTATTCTTGCCACGGTTGGTCCGTGGATGGGTGACCATCTTTACATACCAAGACCCCTCCATGACTCGGAAAGCACGTAAAGCCGTTGGTCCCGGCAGTCATTCGTGGATCTTTGACAGTCGTTACGGGTCGTCAGAAGCCCGAAAGTCTGACAACCAGTTTTACCAAGGGGTATCGTGTTGCCCAGTAAGTGGGTTGTGGAGGTCAGATAGGCAGTCGCTCCATGTGAAATACTGGTATTCAGCTGCATCCGGTTTGACTGGAAGCCGACCCCAACGTAGTTGGGAAAAGTCTAGGCAGATGATGATGATGATGATTTATTTAGAAGTTCTCTTAGTTTTACAAACATAATTGAACTACCAGAAGTTCTCTTAGTTTTACAAACATAATTGAACTACCACGACTATCATCTCTGATCTTTAAAAACAGTTGAGGTTGGTCAAACATCCGTAAAACTTATTCATGCACGTAATTAATCAAACACTTTGTCGCCATTGATCTTTCAGTTCATTAAAATTCATTTATTCAAATTAATTTGTTCACTTAGTTCCGGTTCACTTGGTTTGGATCTACAGTCATTTAATAAAATTCGTAATTAACATTTGTTGACATCTCACTTTTAAATAATAAAAATTGATGGGTTGATTTTTATTATTTCATCTATAATTTAATGCCTATGGCATTAAGTCCGCCTCTGTATATTTATGTGCTTAAAGTATTAAACAAATAATGTATCACACAGATACCTACTAATAAGATGTAATTTATATAATTAGTCCCGATACATTCTACCTTACAGCATGTAAAATTTTCAAACAATGGAATTTATTCAAATTACAATATGGTTGTTAACATTAACTAAATTAAATTAAAACTAAGTTAAACCTAAAAAGGCCCTCGAGGCATTGTACTGAGGATGCTGGCGGCATTTTCTCGCTGAATTGCAATGCTGATGCGTTGCGCGAGAAAGCCGCCATGGAATTTATTTAAATATAGAATTGAATTAATAACATTATTAATAATATAACTAATATAAATAATTATAACATTATTATAAATCTATTCCAATTTGGTCAAAGTAGAAGAAAGAGAATAATTAAATAAATACATCTATAAAAATACCCGTCCGTTAAATCAGAAAACCAGATTAAGTCGAAGAATCTTCACGGAAAAATAAATTATGCATGAAAGTAAATTCGATGCTTGATTTTGCGCTTTTTAATAAAATCCTGGGACAAGGGGATCGTTCTGATCACAGAAAGATCTACCAGATGGCCTATCTTAAACCTCTGTAAGAAATTAATTTCCACACTTTAAAAAAAAAGAAACGTGCTATGAGTTCAAAACCATAGTTATTCGTAAATGTCAACAAAACCTACATCGTGTTCCTTTCACAAGGTCAAGAATCGAGATACATGACCGAGATAATTTTGTCGTCACATAACATGAAAGATGTATACCTAGAGAATATGTCCCGCCCACGAGTTTACAAAATATTCAAACTTCTGGTTTTCGGTTTGTCAATCTTAGTACCTACTTGAATCTAGGTCTAATGACGTCACATATCAGACTATGCTTCCTACAGGAAAGCATTATCTGATATGTGACGTCATTAGATTGTAAACAGTGAATAGCATGGAACAAAGTACAAATTGATCTGTCACTTCCAAAAATAATGTTTGTGTGGTTATTCTTGAGATTATAAAAAGGCGTTGAACTGAAAGTCATTTATTATCAGGTCTATTAATACGATTGGACAGTCATGATTAAATATTATATCCATGCTCACTTAAAACTGCGAATAATATGTATTTAATTATGACCGTGATTGCTATTAAATTTTAATGTGTGTAATAAGGTGCTTTCCTCTTTCTTATTAAAGTACTGGTCCCCGTTGTAAATTACTTTTGACTTAAAGAACAAAGATCTAAATTCTATGTTGCCTCCATACATTGCTTCATAAAAACTAGACCATTTACCAGATCAATCCATCACCCTAACATCCATGTGTGCCGTGCTTAGACTGCGTTTTGCAACGCACATGGACAGGTCAATCGTGCAGGCTGCAAGCCGAGTGTGTAACGTAAATGCCGGCCACAATACATCTTTATCAAGTCCGGTACTGTGACCATTCACCTATTGTGACCAGCCACCGATTGGACCCGCCTTGCGTGTGGTAATCTGATCTGAGATTGTAACGCACGTGTTTGGTAATGTAACAGGATACTGTACGAAAATAGGCGGTTTTAATCAGAGCTTCTATTTATTTTATGCAGCTTATAATACAAATTATGCTGTATTTTATTAAACAAAATATTAACGGTTATATTAACGGGGTTGGTCCTTGGAATCTCTCAACGTTATTGTTCCTTTTTTGGAACCATATTATTTAAGAAAATGTAACTTTTTAGTATTCCGTACCTCAAAAGGAAAAAACGGAACCCTTATATGATCACTTGTGTATCTGTCTGTCTGTCTGACTGACTGTCAGTCTGTCTGTCTATCTGTCCGTCGGTCACAGCCATTTTGCTCCGAATCTACTGGGCCGATTAAGTTGAAATTTGGTACATATATGAATTTCTGTGATCCAAATGCGAACGTGTAACGTAAATAAATGAATGTTAAATATGGGGTTCAGTTTTAGGGGGACAAAACGAGAAAAAAAAAATTTTTTGCAAACTGTAGTGTGACATATCAAATGGAAGGACTTATTATGAGGATTTCAAATATATTTTTTGTTTAATTTTAAAATGATGCATTTTAAAGTTATTTACGAAAATTTATGAAAATCTACCAACATTTTCTTTTTTCTTTGCTAATCTGCTGAGCCAAAAATTAAAAAAAGAATACGGACAATAGTTCTATACTTATAGATTACAGGAAAACTTATAAAAAGTCTATGTCTGTATGTAGCGTGTATGTATGTAGTCTTAAAATAAACATGGTAAATCACTCAATATTGTGCGTACTAACTTACATTTGCAGTTAGAATGTATGGGGAAACATGTTTTTCAACTACAATGTTATGTCTGGTCTTGGGATAAATTTATCCTAACTACGGAACCCTTCATTGTGCTGACACGCACTTATCCGGTTTTTTGGTAGCCTCCGTCTAACAATTCTGTTTTATTAATGACTTGCTAAAGCTGAATTTAGGCCACTAAGAAAGCAAAGGGAAACCTTTTGTTTCTAATTCCTAATAGAAGGGTATAATTCAGTACACGTCCAAATATAAGGTAAACATAACTGTTTACAATTTATCCGCCCTCGATGCTGGAAAGCTCTCAAGTTTTTGCAGTTTATCGATGTAGTTTTGTTGATCCTACGATAGACGTACTATCGCGGGCGTCCAAATCGGACCACTTTCAGAACAAAATCCTATGCTCAAGATGTCCTCTCTGATCTGTTTACCGTCAAGCTTTTTGAGTCAAGCAATAAAAAATAATTTCTTTGGTTTATATATAATTTTTGTTTGACCACCCTTTATCCGTTTTTTTACGCTCTGTTTTTGTTTTTCAAAAATAACGGGCTAAGCAAAAATCAGGGGCCTAAGCACTAAATCCGTAGTATCGGCCGAAGTTACGGGCGT